>OV702282.1:358110047-359310047 GCA_916181665.1 Avena sativa | reverse complement strand
CACCGTGCTCCGTAGATCCTCTGGGTGGAGTACATCATCAAGGAGAGCTTCGAGGAGGGTGAATTTTGTTGTTCCCTTCCGCCGTGGTTCGTCGGAATCCTTGTCGGAGAGCTCGCCTCCGACCGCGTCTGTACTCCCCGACACCACCGCTACAATATAGGTGAGTCACTGATGCTCAAGCATCTTTCCTCTAACCCTATCGTACTCTCTGACCTGCTCGCACCGTAGCGTCGCCGTATGCCACCGTCAGTCATCGTCGTTACAGTGGTTCCGATGACCAATCGGGGGCGGCGCAACCACTATGAGCATCCCCGTGCCCTACTCGTTCGAACGCTTAGCTCCTCTTAGCCACGCGTGCTCACAAGCGCCGATTCCGACGACCATCTGGGGGTGGCCGGCGAAGTGGGACCATGTTGATGACTCGATGATGTCAAGTGTGTGTCACTTTGACCTGGTCCACCCAGTTGACCAGTCCACGTCTATGTGGCAGATGACATGGCCCTGACCCCATGGGTCAGTGACCTAGGGTAGGTCTAGATGTGGTGTGTAAAGTTATTTCCTGTTTTGGAAATAGATAAAACATAATAAGTCTAAACTTAGATATTTCAAGAAATTAAATAAATGATTAAACATTGTAAATCTAGTAACATTTGTTTTATAATTCAGAAAATATGTGTAATATATGAAAATGTTTAGAAAAATAAAATCTATAATTTAACTTTATCATCAAACATTATTGTGTTAACTATTTAAATAAATATTATTTAGTAAAGATTTTATAAGTAATAAAACTTTGATAATTCATATTTTAATAATGATAATTGATAATAATATAAATAATATACCAAAATTCTTAGAAAAATAAGAGCTAAAATTTAATATTATAATCATGTATTATTATTTCATTTAATTAAAAATCTATTATTTATTAAGTGATTAATATTATAAAAATCATATCTTATTATTTATAAATCACAAAAATAAATATAATATACCAAAAGAATCACAAAAATATACATACATGTTAAAAATATAACATCTCACTTTTGAAGTAAGTAATAATTTAATCCTCTAATAAATTGAGTTTAAACTTATTTTTCTTAATTAATAATTCTTAAAAAGGTAAATAAAATTGTTAATATTTCCAAAATTAGCCAATTGAGGTCTAATAAATAGTATTAGTGTTAAATAATGATAAAATATGAATACAAAATGGTTCAACACATTTTAAATAAAATCTTATTGAATATCATTCCACCATAAATGTAGATTATCTTAAAAAGAAGATCCCTATCAAATATAAAATATTCAAGAATAATTTGTGGCTAAATAAAACTTATTCCTTCATTTCAACCACAAGTTTAACAACATACCAAAAAACTATAGTGAATTCATAAGTAGTTAAGTAATATCATTTCCTTGATCAAAAATCATAACCACCTTTTTATAAGGATATAAATGTTCTTATTCCACTAAAATATTAAGAAACCACCACTCAAATAAAAATAATATCACTCTTAAGTAACTTTAAAGGAACATTATAAACTGAATAGGTACAAATATCGTAAGCATTACACCTTAAGTCCATCTATGTTCTTAAAGTTAACTTTAGTCTAGAAGACTTTAAATATAATGCTAAAGACTTTGTTATGTGTTTTATAGTTAACTTTGGTCTATTTTAATTAAGTCGTAAATAATCTCAAATGCAAACTATTCAAGCAAGCGTAAACAACATCAATCACATTCTATCAATCATATTCTAAAAGCTATCAGGATTGTTTAAACCTCAGCAAATAAATCTTTTCTTCAAATATTATTATTTTTGCCACTTCAAACAACAAATCTTAAAATAATATCTCCAACACCTAACAACTAAACTCAAAGACTTGTTGGGAATATGCCCTAGAGGCAATAATGTATGATGAGATTTCCCATTGTATTCATAAAGTTATTAAGTTGTCCTTGTATAAACATCTGATGTGTATCATTGAATATGTGATTCGATTGTGGAACTATACATTCATGTTGTTTGTACTAAATGTCCTTAGTCATTGAGGTTGTGCTGGACACACAACTTAGACCAATGTGAAAGTCGGCTTGATGACTCGGTTCCACTTGTCATGGGCATGGTGATGCCATTCCGACTTACACAGATTTGGCTAAAGAGTTTAGTGAGTCGAATTGACCCATATTGAGGTACAACGAACATGTAGTCATTTGTATATCTCAATCAATGTAATCCTTAGACCTAAGGTTGTTGCATAGTCCTAGTTGAGGATCACCGACTTAGGTTCTATCAAACGCTGATCCGTAACTGGGCAGTTATAAAGGCAGAGTTCGGGTCGACATGAGAATCAAGCTGCGTGATGTGAATAACCAAGATGGGATTTTTGCCCCTCCACTCGGATAGATATTCTCTAGGCCCACTAGGAAGATATGATTCGGAAATCATGGTCATGCATGACTCGGTTAAGTGTTAACCGAGGCGATCGACTAAGAGTTAGTCGGGTGAATCACTTATCTCGGATCGAGAAGAGAGTCAGACTATTTAAGGGATGACAATTAGTCGCCTATAGTCTGACAAGGTATATCGTGAGGCAAAAGGGACTCGGACGCAAGTCACATTGGAAAGGCAAGTTGTCATGACTCTTTGGTACTTGGGAGTCGGCATGTTCTGCTAGGAGCCGCTGCCGACTAATCGATTGTGAGTCGGACTCCAATCGTGTCCGAGTAGCCATGAGCCTGCCGGGTCACACACTTAAGAGCGGGAGAAAGTTTGGATTGGATCTGAACTGGAAATCTGGTTGGGTTGGACCCGAGCCTGATTTGGACTGAGTCAGTGAGTCGGACTCACAGGGACTAATATTATATGGGCTTTAGTGAATGGGCCGCGCGAGCAGAGCCCACGTTCACTCCCTATATATAGTGGAGCATCGTAACCCAGAAAGGTTAATCGTTATTTGTTTAGGTCATTCCATGTGTTGAAAACCCTAGCTCCACAACAGTCCTGTCGTCATACCGAACCTAGCAGTTCGCCGTAGGTGCTCCTACTTGCACATGTGGATACCAGCAGAGGTGATGTACGATCAGCATTAGGACGATCGGGTCGCAAAGGACTGCACTGTATCAACTGACACGCTTCATCAGTAATCCGCAACTGCGCATCTAGTGGTAAACCTCGTGGCCTTCTACCTCAGCTAGATCTTGGGATCACCACGTTAGAGGGGAAAAGTTTTGTTTTATCTCTGCGTGGCCCAACAGTGGTATCAGAGCGATAGCTTCTGGTTTTAGGCTCAAGATCGCGCATATGTGATATGCTGTTGGCTGTAGATGAGATCTGTATGTTGTTTGGTGGTCGATCTATGAGATAGATCGGTTTTGTACGAGGTTGATTGGATCAACTGTACTCGGGGAATAGTAGATCTAATTTCCGTGATCATACTGCTGAGGTCGTGGAACGACATACCCCTACCGGTCGGCTTCCGCCATCGGGGTAGACCGTGACACGTAAATCCAGAGGCGGTGATCGAAGATCAAAAAGTTTGATCGAATCGGAACAATGGTCAGAATCCATGTACGGATCGTAGATGAGATCTACATTTTCGGAACAATGGTTAGCGGGACCATCGGCTTCGCCCTGTCGTAGCGCCTTAGATGTCGTTGCGAGTTTCACAACGTCGGTAGATATTGTATCTATGCATAACTTGTTTTTGCAGGAAGTTGTGAATGGTATGGTTCATGTTCATGTGATGTATGTGTGTAATCCATACGTGATCTGCGAATCACGGTTTTTGTCAGCCGGCTGGAGCCTAGGTGCTGTCATTTTATTGTATAACGACCTGCGTGTCGGATTTTTTATGTAATTTACTTTACTAAGCTAGTGTAGCTGTTTGGAGAACCCGGATGGCATGCAATGCGATGTACATGTCGGCGACATGGAGTAAGATGGCAAGTGACAAGAGTTGACACGAGTCGGACTACAGGCTTTTTGGAGATGGAGATCGCCATGAAGGGAGCCATACCATTTCACATTATAATTGCTTTATTTTGTGTTATTGTTATGTCTCTATTTTACCTCTATTAGATAGTCGGTAAAATTTAATCCCTCAAAGAAGGTCTAGTCGGTTTTCCCGCTAGTGTTTGCACCATCACAAGTCAGACATTTTTGGTAGTGGGCTCATAAAATTGAGGGACTGCCAATTCTTTCCGACTAGGTGGGTTCGAGTCGGACTCTTACTGCAGAAACACTCGGTAAGCTAGACGGGTCTATCACAACGGTTGTGGGGCTCGGGGAAAAGTCGGATGGGAGCCGGGGCATGTGATGCCACCCGTCCAACAGGAGTCGTATGAGATGCGATTGACAAAGAGTTGTCTACCTAGATCACTTGGCGGCTAGCGGTGATGCTAAAGCTTAGCCGACTTGCTTATTTAGGATCCTGAATCACTAAGAAACCATCGGAGGGGTGTTGGTTCTAGTGGGAGCATAAAATATTAAAATATTTAATATGCTTGCTCTTTTATGAATACATGTCTTAAGTGTTTTGCATATTTTCTGTTGTAGATCATGGCACCAAGTAGCAGTCACTCTCAGATATCCAGTTTTGCATTGAGAACCATTCTTGAGAAAGATAAACTGAACGACACTAATTTTACCAACTGGTATCGAAATTTGAGAATTATTCTCAAACAAGAAAAGAAGGACCATGCCCTAGACAACCCACTTCCAGATGAGCCGAATGAGAATACGACTGTCACTGCCACCAATGCCTATCGTCGGGCTAAGGATGATTCCACGGATATTAGCTGTCTTATGCTTGCTCACATGGAACCGGACTTGCAAAAGCAGTTCGAGAATGTTGAGGCCTACGATATGATCGAAAGCCTCAAAAGTATGTGCCAGGCTCAGGAGAAGACTAAGAGGTATCAAGTCTCTCAGGCTTTGCTGAGTTGCAAGCTTAAGGATGGTGATCCACTGAGTCCGCATGTGATCAAAATGGTTGGTTACGTGCAGTCTCTGGAGAGGCTTGGCTACCCCATAAGCGAAGAGTTCGCTACAGATATAATTTTGAACTCTCTTCCTAGTGCATATGGGCAGTTCATTTCGAACTACCACATTCATGGTATGGATAAGAAGCTCACTGAATTGCATGGGATGCTCAAGCAGGCAGAGGCGGATCTCAAAAAGGGCACCAGTCAAGTGTTGATGGTGCAGAATAAGGCTAAGTTCAAGAAGAGTTCTTGGACTAAGAAGAAGGCTAAGTCAGGAGGAAAGCAGGCTCAGGACCCGGTCCCAAGCACTTCCTCAGGGACTAAGCCATCTCCTTTAGTCGGATCCACTGTAGGGTTCGCAGCATAGAAAACAAAAATTTTCCTACGATGTGAACTATGTACCAAGATCTATCTAATAGATACAAACAACGGGCGGATGTATATCCGTATAGAACATACCCTTGAAGACCGACAAAGCTTAACGAGTTCGACTCGTGGTTGATGTAGACGATCTCTTGCCGATCTCAAGATCGAGAGGAAGTCCTAGCGCCGCAAATTAGCAGCGCATCCGTGCTCGCACACACGTTCGAGGCACCGAACAACCTCCGCCTCCTCGCTCCAGCGATGCAGCGGAAGCACAACTCTTTCTTGCCGAATAGCCACCGGGAACATGTATCTCGCTAGTCCGAGACCATGGGGGATAAATTCTAGAGGGGGAGAGAGATCCTTCACGAGGAGGTGTGAGTGCGAAGTGAGAGGAGGGGCTCCTTATATAGGGGAGGGGGGCAGCCCAAGGGGGCATGGCCGCCGGCCATGGAGGGTGCCCCCACCTCTCCCTCATTCATGTGGGTGGACACTCCACTCACAAAATGGCCCTTCAGTTTTCTCCACTCAAAAACCCACTCAAATTCCCATTAAATTTCCACCAAATTTAATGCAAACTCTCATTAAATAAAACTCTTTTATTTTATTTAGAATTTTGTCAATTACTTTAATGACAAACATTCACAAATAACCCCTTGCTAGAATTCTATTTCACATGCATAACCACTTTATGCAATTTCACCCGAAAACCTGTTTCAGTATCTAGTGAAATAAATTCCTGCGCTTGTTCATTCTTTCGGCATGAAACTTTTGCTCCAACTGGATGCCGGTGTCTCTTAACTGTGTCACCCTACGGTTCGTGAATAATGCGGACATGATCGATACCCCTCTCGGATCAATAAGAAGCGGGATCTGGAGACCCATACTGACTCCCACACATTCAACGATGAATTTCTTGTGATCGTCGGAACCTTTTACGCTAGTATCTTAATCCCTTTGTTTCACGATATATTACATGTCCGAGATTCGATCATCGGTATCTCCATACCTAGTTTGATCTCGTTACTGACATGCACTCTTTTCTCGTTCCCGTGATATAACATTCTAGTGATCAAATCACTTGCTTGCAAGCTAACCAATGTGATATCACCGAGAGGGCCCAGAGTATATCTATCCGTCATCGGGATGAACAAATTCCACTCTCGATCCATGGGCCTCAACATAACACTTTATTAGTTCTGAATCCATCTTTATAATCACCCTGTTACGGTGTGACGTTTGATGTTATCAAGAAACTCTTCCGGTGTTAGTGATTGACATGATCTCATGGTCTAAGGATTAGGATCACTTCGTAAGTTGTTATAGCAATATAAACTCAATGACTTTGATCATAATTCTATACTTCGGATGAATGTTCATCACACCATTACACTAATGTTGTGATCCCGTTATTAACAACATCCAATGTCTATGATCAGGAAACCTTGATCATCTTGTTAATCAACGAGCTAGTATATGACAGAGGCATAACTAGGAACTTTCTGTTTGTTTATTAAACACACATGTATTAACATTTCCGTATTAATACAATTATAGCATGCAAAATAAACATCTATCATATACTTGGAATACACATAATAAACACTTTATTATTGCCTCTCAGGGCATATTCCCTTCAGTCTCCCACTTGTACTAGAGACAATAATCTAGTTACATAGTGATAAATCTAACACCCATTTAGTTCTGGTGTTGATCATGTTTTGCTCTAGGGAGAGTTTTAGTCAACGGATCTGCTACATTGAGATCTGTGTGTACTTTACAAATCTTTATATCTCCATCCTTGACATGCTCGTGGATGGAGTGAAACCGGCGCTTAATATGCTTGGAATGCTTGTGAGACCTTGGCTCTTTGGCATTGGCAATGGCACCATTGTTGTCACATTAGATCACCATTGGGTCCAACGCGTTTGCAACCACTCCTAGTTCGGATATGAACTCCTTCATGCAAACTGCTTCCTGAGCCGCTTCCGAAGCAGCAACATATTCGGCCTCCGTTGTTGATCCCGCCACCACAGGTTGTTTGGAGCTCCTCCAACTAACCGCTCCGCCATTTATGAGAAATACGTATCCGGATTGAGACTTAGAGTCATCCGGATCGGTGTCAAAGCTAGCGTCAACATAACACTTAGCGACGAGCTCTTCTTCACCTCCGTATACAAGAAACATATACTTAGTTCTTCGTAAGTACTTAAGGATATTCTTGACCGCTATCTAGTGTTCCGAACCTGGATCCGATTGGTACCTACTAGTCAAACTAATAGCATGTGCCACATCCGGCCTTGTACATAGCATGGCGAACATTATAGAGCCTATGGCTGAAGCATAGGGGAGTTTGTCCATTATATCTCTTTCTTCCGCCGAAGCCGGACTTTGAGTCTAACTCAATGTCTTGCCTTGCAACATAGGTAAGAACCCCTTCTTACTTCCGTCCATTTTAAACTTCTTTAAAATCTTATCAAGGTATGTACTTTGCGATAGCCCTATTAGGCGCTTAGATCTATCTCTATAGATCTTTATGCCTAATATGTATGACGCTTCACCTAGGTCCTTCATTGAAAATTTGCTGTTTAGATAACTTTTAACACTGTTTAAAAGATCTATATCATTTCCGATCAATAATATGTCATCCACATATAATATCAGAAATGCCACATTGCTCCCACTCACTTTCTTGTAAATACAAGCTTCTCCATAAGTTTGGACAAATCCAAACTCTTTCATCACCTCATCAAAGCGGAGATTCCAACTTCATGATGCTTGCTTCAATCCATAGATGGATCGCTGAAGCTTGCACACCTTGTTAGCATCCTTAGGATCGACAAAACCCTTTGGTTGTATCATATACAACTCTTCTTCAATATTACCATTGAGAAACGCGGTTTTGACATCCATCTGCCATATCTCATAATCAAAATATGCAGCAATTGCTAACATAATCCTAACTGACTTTAGCATCGCTATGGGAGAGAATGTCTCATCGTAGTCAACTCCTTGAATTTGTCGAAACCCCTTTGCGACAAGTCGAGCTTTATAGACGGTCACATTACCATCAGCATCAGTTTTCCTTTTGAAAATCCATTTGTTCTCCACGGCCTTTCGGTCGTGAGGTAATTCCACCAAGTTCTAAACTTGATTTTCATACATGGATTCCATCTCGGATATCATGGCTTCTAACAATTTGTTGGAATCCGGGCTCATCATCGCTTCTTCATACATCGCAGGGTCATCATTTTCATCAACCATGAAATTCATGACAGGATTTCCGTACAGCTCGGGAGATGCACGCGTCTTGCTTGACCTGCGAGCTTCGGTAGTATTCTCTTTTGGAGTTTCATGATCATTATCATTAGTTCCCTCTTCAACTGGTGGAGCCAACTCCGGAACGACTTCCGGCACAGCGCTACTCGCCATACTTTGAATAGAAGGTTCAATAACTTCTTCGAGTTCTACCTTTCGACTACTCACACCTTTCGCGAGAAACTCTTTCTCTAGAAAGGATCCATTCTTGGCAACAAAAACTTTGCCCTCGGATCTGTGATAGAAGGAATACCCAATAGTTTCCTTAGGGTATCCTATGAAGACGCATTTTTCCGCTTTGGGTTCGAGTTTATCCGATTGAAGTTTCTTCACATAAACATCGTTTCCCCAAACTTTAAGAAATGACAGCTTAGGTTTGTTTCCAAACCACAATTCATAGGGTGTCTTTTCAACGGATTTAGATGGTGCCCGATTTAAAGTGAATGCAGCAGTTTCTAGTGCATAACCCCAAAATGACAACGGCAAGTCCGTCAGAGACATCATAGATCGAACCATATCTAATAAAGTACGATTACGACGTTCCGACACACCATTTCTCTGTGGTGTTCCGATAGGTGTGAGTTGTGAAACAATTCCACACTCTTTCATGTGAGTGCTAAACTCGTAACTTAGATAGTCACCTCCACGGTCGGACCGTAGAAATTTGATCTTTCTATTACGATGAGTTTCCACTTCATTCTGAAATTCCTTGAACTTTTCAAAGGTTTCAGACTTGTGTTTCATCAAGTAGATATAACCGTATCTACTCAAATCATCCGTGAAAGTAACAAAATAATGATATCCACCTCGCGCCGACACACTCATTGGACCACATACATCAGAATGTATGATTTCCAATAAATCTGTCGCCCGTTCCATTGAACCGGAAAACGGCGTTCTAGTCATCTTGCCCATAAGGCATGGCTCACATGTATCAAATGATTCAAAATCAAGTGATTCCAGAAGTCCATCCGAATGGAGCTTCTTCATGCGTTTAACGCCAATATGACCTAGACGGCAGTGCCACATATATGCGGATATATCATCATTAAGTTTAATCCTTTTAGCATCAACATTATGAATATGTGTAACATTATCATCGAGATCTAATAGAAATAAACCATTCATCATCGGTGCATGACCATAAAAGATTTCATTCATATAAATAGAACAACCATTGTTCTCGGATTTAAATGAATAACCACTTCGCATCAAACACGATCCAGATACAATGTTCATGCTTAGTGCAGGCACCAGATAACAATTATTCAAGTTTATAACTAATCCCGATGGAAAATGGAGATGCAGTGTTCCGACGGCGATCACATCAACGCTTGATCCATTGCTGACACGCATCTTGACCTCACCCCTTGCTAGCGGTCGCTTGTTCCGCAGCCCCTGATTCGAGTTACAAATATTAGCAACTGAACCGATATCAAATACCCAGGTGCTACTGCGAGCACTAGTCAAGTACACATCAATAACATGTATATCATATATACCTTTGTTTGCCTTGCTGGCCTTCTTGTCTGCCAAATACTTGGGGCAGTTGCGCTTCCAGTGGCCAGTCCCCTTACAATAGTAGCACTCGGTATCAGACTTAGGTCCAACTCGGGGTTTCTTTTTAGGCACGACAACCGGCTTGCCGCCCTTACTTCCCTTCCGTTTTCCCTTCTTGTCTTTCTTGAAACCAGTGTTCCTATTGATCATCAACACTTGATGTTCCTTTTTGATCTCCACTTCTGCACTTTTAAGCATTGACAGAAGCTCGGGGAGAGACTTCTTCATGCCTTGCATATTATAGTTCATCACAAAGCTCTTATAGCTAGGTGGCAGAGACTGCAGAACACGATGGATGCCTAAGTCAATGGGAATCATTATTCCCAAGGACACAAGCTTATCGACGTAACCCGACATCTTGAGTACATGCTCACTAACGGAGCTGTGCTCTTCCATCATGCAGCTAAAGAACTTTTCTGAAGCGTTGTAGCTCTCTACAGCAGCATGTGTGTCGAAAATTATTTTCAACTCACCCATTATATCAAATGCATTGCCGTTTTCGAAACGCTTTCGAAGTTCCGGCTCTAGCCCATACAATATGCCGCAATGAACTAAGTTGTGGTCCTCCTGACGAGTCTGATAGACATTCTTCTCCTCGTCAGGGGCATCCTCAAAAGGTGGGGGGCCTAGCGGCGCTTCTAGCACATATTGCTTTTGTGCAGCAGAGAGGAGAATCCTCAAATTCATGGCCCATTCAGTAAAGTTGCTACCGTTCGTTGCAAGTTTCTCTTTCTCCATGAACACATTGAAATTAAAGGCAGGTGGTGCCATCTACAACAGAATTTGTAAAGTTTAGACTAAGTTTATGATAGATTGAGTTCAACTAATCCATATTACGAATGAACTCCCACTCAAAAACGACATCCCTCATGCCTTTTTGGTGATTACATGAACCAAATCCACTACACCAAGTCCGATCATCACGTGAGTCGGTGTAGCTTCAAAGGCGAGCATCAAATGGGCATCATATCTACTATATGACTCATGCTTAACCTTTCGATATGTGTTCCGAGGCCATGTCTGTACATGCTAGGCTCGCCAAGTTAGAACCTTAGTATTCGCGTGTGTAACTGTTTTACACCCAAAATATGGTCGTGGATCCAAGAACACCCGATCATCACGTGATGTCTTGGAGCAACGAAAACATAATCGGTGCATACTAAAGTAAGAACACATTCTTATCTTGATATTTAAATGAGGGATCATCTTATTATGCTAACAAAGTGCTAAACAAGCAATATAAGATGCTATCAAACATCACATGTTTATTAGTGAAATGATATGGTTACCGCATATGATCTCTATCATGTGCATCGTGGTATGATCACTATCATACCTTTATGTGTAAATCCAAGGTCTATGGAGTTTACACGCTATGTGTGTTGTAAGAGTATCATCTCATACTTCTACTTACAACATCACCATATCATAACACTAGCCCAACAACAATCTAAACTAGACGCCGCTAATTTATCTATTGCAAGTTTTACGTGGCTTAGGGCTTTCGAGATAGAACCGTTCTTACCTATGAACATGAACCACAACGAGGATAACAAAATTGTTGACAACTCGTTGTAAAATAGATATTGACTATAGTAGGAGATACAGACACCCGCTAGCCACTTATGCAAACTAGTTGCATGTCAAGCGTGGAACAGGTCTCATGTGCGAGGACATGTAAAGTTTGTCCGGGCCGCTTCATCCCACTATGCCACCAATATCAAAAATTACAACTAAGGATTAACAACATGATCATCATCGCCCACATACTCATATGTGTACCACCCGTGTAAAGCATCTACGCATAGATCCGGCTCTGATACCACTGTAGGGTTCGCAGCATAGAAAACAAAAATTTCCTACGATGTGAACTATGTACCAAGATCTATCTAATAGATACAAACAACGGGCGGATGTATATCCATAGAGAACATACCCTTGAAGACCGACAAAGCTTAACGAGTTCGACTCGTGGTTGATGTAGACGATCTCTTGCCGATCTCAAGATCGAGAGGAAGTCCTAGCACCGCAAATCAGCAGCGCATCCGTGCTCGCACACACGTTCGAGGCACCGAACAACCTCCGCCTCCTCACTCCAGCGATGCAGCGGAAGCACAACTCTTTCTTGCCGAATAGCCACCGGGAACATGTATCTCGCTAGTCCGAGACCATGGGGGATAAGGGGGAGAGAGATCCTTCACGAGGAGGTGTGAGTGAGAAGTGAGAGGAGGGGATCCTTATATAGGGGAGGGGGAAGCCCAAGGGGGCATGGCCGCTGGCCATGGAGGGTGCCCCCACCTTTCCCTCATTCATGTGGGTGGACACTCCACTCACAAAATGGCCCTTCAATTTTCTCCACTCAAAAACCCACTCAAATTCCCATTAAATTTCCACCAAATTTAATGCAAACTCTCATTAAATAAAACTCTTTTATTTTATTCAGAATTTTGTCAATTAATTTAATGACAAACATTCAAAAATAACCCCTTGCTAGAATTCTATTTCACATGCATAACCACTTTATGCAATTTCACCCGAAAACCTGTTTCGGTATCTAGTGAAATAAATTCCTGCGCTTGTTCATTCTTTCGGCATGAAACTTTTGCTCCAATTGGATGTCGGTGTATCTTAAGTGTGTCACCCTACGGTTCGTGAATAATGCGGACATGATCAAGACCTCTCTTGGATCAATAATCAGAAGCGGGATCTGGAGACCCATACTGACTCCCACACATTCAACGATGACTTTCTTGTGATCGTCGGAACCTTTTATGCTAGTATCTTAATCCCTTTGTTTCATGATATATTACATGTCCGAGATTGGATCATCGGTATCTCCATACCTAGTTTGATCTCGTTACTGACTTGTACTCTTTTCTTGTTCCCGTGATATAACATTCTAGTGATCAAATCACTTGCTTGCAAGCTAACCAATGTGATATCACCGAGAGGGCCCAGATTATATCTATCCGTCATCGGGATGAACAAATTCCACTCTCGACCCATGGGCCTCAACATAACAATTTATTAGTTCTGAATCCATCTTTATAATCACCCTGTTACGGTGTGACGTTTGATGTTATCAAGAAACTCTTCCGGTGTTAGTATTGACATGATCTCATGGTATAAGGATTAGGATCACTTTGTAAGTTGTTATAGCAATATAAACTCAATGACTTTGATCGTAATGCTATACTTCGGATGAATGTTCATCACACCATTACACTAATGTTGTGATCCCGTTATTAACAACATCCAATGTCTATGATCAGGAAACCTTGATCATCTTGTTAACCAACGAGCTAGTATATGAGAGAGGCATAACTAGGAACTTTCTATTTGTTTATTAAACACACATGTATTAATGTTTCCGTATTAATACAATTATAGCATGAAAAATAAACATCTATCATATACTTGGAATACACATAATAAACACTTTATTATTGCCTCTTAGGGCATATTCCCTTCATCCACTTGCTTCTACTGTAAGGCGGATGGCCACTGGAAGAGGAACTGCAACAAGTACTTGGCCGACAAAGCCAAGAGTGGAGGTATGACTTCCGACTCAGGTACACTTGTTTGCAATGTTATAGACATATATCTTGCTGATGCACCTAATAGTTCTTGGGTATATGATACCGGGTCAATTATTCACATTTGCAACTCATTGCAGGGAGTGGTAAGAACTAGGAGCGTAGCAAGAGGCGAGGTTGATATTCGATTCGGCAACAAAGCAAGAGTTGCTGTGTTGGAAGTCGGCACGATGCAGCTTCATTTACCTTCCGGATTCATTATGGAACTGAATAATTGTTATTATGTTCCAGTGCTCATTCGAAACATTATTTCTGCTTCATGTTTGATGAGGCAAGGCTATGAGTCGAATATCAAGAATAATGGTTGTTCTTTGTATTTGAATGATATGTTTCACGGCTTTGCACCCGTCCAGGACAGGTTATTTATTTTGAATCTTGATGGTGAGTCGGTTTATAACATAAATGTTAAAAGGTTGAAACCAAATGATCTGAATATGAATTACTTTTGGCACTGTCGGCTTGGTCATATAAGTTGGAAACGCATGAATAAGCTCCATGATGATGGACTCCTAACTTCGTTCGACTTGGAGTTGTTCAAGACATGCGAATCTTGCCTACTCGGCAAAATGACCGAGACACCTTTTGCAAAGTCTTGCGAAAGGATGTCCGACTTGTTGGGACTAGTACATAGTGATGTATGTGGACCAATGAGCACGACAGCCAGAGGTGGTTATGAGTACTTCATTACCTTCACTGATGATTTGAGTAGGTATGGATATATATACTTGATGAAACATAAGTCGGAAGGCTTTGAAAAGTTCAAAGAATTCCATAATGAAGCACATAATCAACTCGGAAAGAAAATAAAGTTTCTTCGGTCGGACCGAGGAGGCGAGTACATGATCCATGAGTTTGATGACCATCTGAAAGTTGTGGAATAGTTCCTCAACTTACTCCGCCAGGAACGCCACAAAGGAATGGTGTTTCGTAAAGGCGGAATCGGACCTTGTTGGACATAGTACGGTCAATGATGAGTCGGACAAATCTTCCTTTATCATTTTGGGGTTATTGTCTAGAAACAGCGGCGTTCACACTAAACAGAGTACCATCAAAATCAGTAGAGAAGACACCGCATGAGATGTGGACAGGCAAAAAGCCTAGTTTGTCTTTTCTTAAGATTTGGGGTTGTGAAGCATTTGTCAAGCGACTTCAGTCGGACAAGCTCACGGCCAAGTCGGATAAGTGTATTTTTGTGGGGTATCCGAGGGAAACCTTGGGTGACTACTTCTACAACTGAGAAGAGGGCAAAGTGTTTATCGCTCGGAACGGTGTCTTCCTTGAGAAAGAGTTTCTCAGTCGGGGAGTAAGTGGGAGCACGGTGCAGCTCGAAGAAATTCGAGATAAACTGGCTAGTAGCGAGTCAGCAAAAACCTTGGAGGTTGAGCCGGTCGTGGTAGCGGAGCCGGCAGCAGCACCTGTACTACGAAGATCGGCTAGATTACGAAGTGTTCGTGATGTGTTACTGTTAGACAGTGATGAGCCGGCAAATTATTCGGAAGCGATGGTGGGATCTGATTCCGAGTCATGGCTTGGAGCTATGAGATCTGAGTTAAAGTCCATGGATGAAAATCAAGTTTGGAACTTGGTTGATTTGCTAGACGGTGCAAGACCCGTCGAGTGCAAATGGGTCTTTAAGAAGAAAACTGATATGGATGGAAATGTTTCTGTCTATAAAGCACGTCTTGTCGCGAAGGGGTTTCGACAAGTTCAAGGAGTTGATTAAAACGAGACTTTCTCTCCCGTAGCGATGCTTAAATCAGTTCGGATCATGTTAGCTATAGCAGCCTATTTCGAGTATGAGATATGACAGATGGATGTCAAAACAGCTTTCCTTAACGGAAATTTAACCGAGGACGTGTATATGATATAGCTCGAGGGTTTTGTCGATCCGGCTAATGCTGATAAGGTATGTAAACTTCAGAAATCCATTTATGGGTTGAAGCAAGCATCTCGGAGTTGGAATATTCATTTTGATGAGGTAGTCAAATCGTTTGGCTTCATCAAGAGTGATCATGATTCTTGTTTATACAAGAAGTTTAGTGAGAGCAAAGTAAACTTTCTAATCTTATATGTGGATGACATATTATTGATTGGAAATGATGTCCAGATGTTGCAAGAAACCAAGGAATCATTGGAAAGGAGTTTCTCAATGAAAGACTTGGGTGAGGCAACATACATCCTCGGAATCCGAATCTATAGAGATAGATCAAGGAGGCTCATTGGATTGAGTCAGAGTACTTATTTGGACAAAGTGTTGAATAAGTTCAACATGGAATCGTCTAAGAAGGGGTTCTTACCGATGTCCCATGGTGTAAAACTTAGCAAGACTCAGTGTCCTTCGACAACTGATGAGCGAAGTCGGATGAGTGCGATTCCGTATGTTTCCTTCGACAACTTATGCAGTTGGATCCATCATGTATGCCATGATTTGTACTAGGCCGGATGTTTCCTATGCTCTAAGTGTTGTGAGCAGATACCAGGCTGATCCTGGAGAGATCCACTGGACAGCGGCTAAAAATATCCTAAAGTACTTGAGAAGGACTAAGGATATGTTTTTGGTTTATGGTGGTGAAGATGAACTCAGTTTAAAGGGTTACACGGATGCGAGTTATCTTACTGACTCTGATGATTCTCGTTCGCAATCCGGATACGTGTTTATTATAAACGGAGGTGCTGTGAGCTGGAAGAGTTCCAAGCAAGAGACTGTGTCTGCATCTACAACAGAGGCTGAGTATATTGCCACCTCGGAGGCAGCAAAGGAGGCAGTTTGGATGAGGAATTTCCTCATGGATCTTGGTGTGGTTCAGGGCTCGTCCAATCCGTTGGACGTGTATTGTGACAACAATGGTGCCATTGCAAAAGCTAAAGAACCTAGACAACACCAGAAGAACAAGCACATACTCATGCGGTACCATTTGATTCGCCAGTTCATGGATCAGGGTGATATCAAGTTATGCAAGGTACACACGGATGCAAATATTGCGGATCCGTTGACAAAGCCGTTACCCCAGCCGAAGCATGAGGCGCACCTGAGAGCCATGGGCATTAGATGCTTAGACATGTGATGTTGGAAGATTGACTCTAGTGCAAGTGGGAGACTGTTGGGAATATGCCCTAGAGGCAATCATGTATGATGAGATTTTCCATTGTATTCATAAAGTTATTAAGTTGTCCTTGTATAAACATCTAATGTGTATCATTGAATATGTGATTCGGTTGTGGATCTATACATTCATGTTGTTTTTACTAAATGTCCTTGGTCATTGAGGTTGTGCTGGACACACAACTTAGACCAATGTGAAAGTCGGCTTGATGACTCGGTTCCACTTGTCATGGGCATGGTGATGCCATTCCGACTTACATAGATTCGGCTAAAGAGTTTAGCGAGTCGGATTGACCCATATTGAGGTACAACGAACAAGTAGTCATTTGTATATCTCAATCAATGTAATCCTTAGACCTAAGGTTGTTGCATAGTCCGAGTTGAGGATCACCGACTTAGGTTCTGTCGAACGCTGATCCGTAACTGGGCAGTTATAAAGGCAGAGTTCGGGTCGACTGAGAATCAAGCTGCGTGATGTGAATAACCAAGATGATATTTTTGCCCCTCCACTCGGAGAGATATTCTCTGGGCCCACTCGGAAGATATGATTCGGAAAGCATGGCCATGCACGACGGTTAAGTCGGGTGAATCACTTATCTCGGATCGAGAAGAGAGTCGGGCTATTTAAGGGATGACAATTATTCTCCTATAGTCTGACAAGGTATATCGTGAGGCAAAAGGGACTCAAACGCAAGTCCCATTTGGAAAGGCAAGTCGTCGTGACTCTTTGGTACTTGGGAGTCGGCACATTCTGCTAGGATCCGCTGCCGACTAATCGATTGTGAGTCGGAGTCCAATCGTGTCCGAGTAGCCATGAGCCTGCCGGGTCACACACTTAAGAGCGGGAGCAAGTTTGGATTGGATCTGAACTGGAAATCTGGTTGGGTTGGACCCGAGCCTGATTTGGACTGAGTTAGTGAGTCGGACTCACAGGGACTAATATTATATGGGCTTTAGTGAATGGGCCGCGCGAGCAGAGCCCACGTTCACTCCCTATATATAGTGGACCACCGTAACCCATAAAGGTTAATCGTTATTCGATTAGGTCATTCCATGTGTTGGAAACCCTAGCTCCACAATAGTCCTGCCGTCGTACCGAACCTAGCAGTTCGCCGTCGGTGCTCCTCCTTGCACGTGTGGATACCAGCAGAGGTGATGTATGATCAGCACCAGGACGATCGGATCGCAAAGGACTGCACTGCATCAACTGACGCGCTTCATCAGTAATCCGCAACTGCGCGTCTAGTGGTAAACCTCGTGGCCTTCTACCTCAGCTAGATCTTGGGATCACCACGTTAGAGGGAAAAAGTTTTGTTTTATCTCTGCGTGGCCCAACAAGACTTTCATCATAGTCAATAGATGAAAATTAATCATAATCATAATGTTTTAAAGTTTACTTGTATACCTTGGATTGTTAACACCTAAGTTCCTTATAAATGTCATTATTGTAAAGTAAAGTTTAAAGATAGAACAATTCTTATAGGAGCAGCCTTGCGTAGCATTCCTCATTTGTATACCTTATTGCTTACATGATATTTTAAATACACATTGTTTCACACCCCATCGACAGCCTTAATAAGAATCCCAAATATGAAACTTATCTAAAAGTATAACACATTCTAAAGAAACCCTTTACAGTTTCCAAACCCTAGATCAACTCTTATTCTTGGGATACGAACTTACCAAATTGCACTACATTACTTATGCATAGTAGCATCCTGCTTCTTTAAATATTAGTCCTTACCGGACCAATGATGCTGATTTCAGATACTGGTTCTTATATTGTCTTGAAGACCATGAGTGCATAATCTTGCAATCACAAAAGGCAAGTTCACACTTACTCATGTCCTTTGGGCCACTTGCTGTATCCTTTTCCTTTCGTATGGAGGAAAGTGATGACCCACAAGTATAGGGGTGTATCGTAGTACTTTCGATAAATAGGAGTGTCGATCTCAATGAGGAGCATAAGGTGTTGACTAGTGGTATGGAGCAGGAAATCTCTGTAAATACTTAGCAAATGGATTTTTAGGTGTTTTCTGATAAAGCAAAGAAACAAAGTGCAAGTAATAAAGACAACGAACAACTGCAACAAGTGGTCCAATCCTTTCTTAGCAAAGGACAAGCCGGTAGGAAATACTTATAAGGACCAAACGTTCTCGAGGACACATGGGAATTCTTTCAAGTGCTTTCGCTTCAAATAGCTAAGTACTCTTCTTTGGTGTTGTAAGTGTTGTGTGGGTGAACCTGTGCTAATGCACCGACCTTACTTGGACTAATACATACTTGTGATTAACCCCCCCCCCCCTGCAAGCATCCGCAACTATAGGAAAGTAATTAAGATATAAACCTAACCACAACCTTAAACTCTAAGATCCTACGCTCCCTTATGCAATGGTGTCCAAACGGGGGTTCAGGTTTCTGTCACTCTGGCAACCCCACAATTAGTATCCAAATACACAATGCATTCCACTAGTCCCATAAATGGTGAAGTATCATGTAGTCAACGTTCACATGACAGCACTAGAAGAATAGCACCACAACTTAAATACTAAACCATTGAATAATAACTCAACACAAATCCACTAATAACAACATGACTTCTCCCATGTCCTCAAGAACTAAACGAACTACTCACAAGACATCATATGGATCAAGATTAAAGATGATATGGTGATGGATAACAATCTGAACATAAAAAATAATTCAATGGTTCCACTCACAAGCATCAACTACAATAGTAATCAACATCGGTAAAGTTTCCCCTAAGAACTAATGCAAGATCCAACACGATTGTTATAACGGGACGGAGTGGTGATGATGGTGCCGGTGGAGATGATGGTGTGGATGATGATGATCCCGATTAAGTATATCTTGATGAAGGTGTGGATGGCGACAATCTCCCATCTCCGGGAAGGAATTTCCCCGGCAGAAATCTGTCTACCGGAGAGCTCTTTATCTCTTGGTGTTTTCCGCCCCGCAGAGGTGGCAGAAATCTTTCTATGGTCGCCCCCCTGGTATTAGGGTTCCGTGAGGAAGATATAGGCGAGAGGGCGGAGTCGGGAGCCGTCCAGGTGGGCCACACCTGCCCTAGGCGCGGGGCAAGGTGGGCCCGCACCTAGGGGGTGTGAGCCCCCTGTGGCCTAGCTAAGCCTCCCCTTCTGGGAAAATATAATTTTCCAATATTTTTCTGATCTTTGCAAAATTTCATCAAAACACCTCTTTTCCATCAGAAACCTGACTCCGGCATTTCATCCTTCAAGAATCATCCAACATGCAAAAATAGAGGAAAAGACATAAGTAACACCTCATAATAAGACATATATCAATGAATAAAGGCAAATTATGATATAGAATGGTGATGCAAATTGGACGTATCAACTCCCCCCAAGATTAGACCTTCGCTTATCCCCAAGCAAAAACTGAGCTCAGTAAACATGTCCACAGGTTTATGGAGTGAAGTGTCGATAAAGAATACGGACAAGCATCACACTTACCATTACACAACTCATAGAAGAAAGCAACTCACCATTATATAACTTAGCTTGCAACAAGTACAAGAGTCACAGTAGAGATGCATAAAGATAAATCATAATTGGAATTGGCAAACTTTGTTCCTGGTTAGAGAACAGCTGGCAAACAGTTTCACAAAAAGCTTTTTGTAGAAGTTTTATAACAGGATCACTCTTTGCTCAAAAAGGTTTTTCACAATGAAGGCTTTCAAAGTAATACTCAATAGATAAGAGTCTTGTGCAAACAAGGAAGATAAAGAACATGATTGAATAAATCACTATATGAATGCTTGCAACACAACAACTCAAATGCTTGCTAGAGATAGAGAGGAAGTAGGTTTACTGACTCAACTTAGAAATAGGAGAAAGGTCCCTTCATAGAGGGTAGCAGGGATTTCAAGTCATAAAGATCTTTCAAAATATTATGGTACTTACTAGATTTGAGCCCTCATTGCCCCTATCATAGGCATCTTGAGATGATTAAGGTTAAAGTGCACAAATATGGAGTATATGCTTGACGAAATATAAGTTGGCAATCTCATGTCCCTTGAGTACGAGGGCCACTCCTCATGCTACTCAACTTTAGTCACCGATAAGTTCTTGTAATTGTAAGTACATGTGTATCATAAAGAACCAGCAACGGGGTACGCCTTGCACATGGTACAGGAGCTATCCCATAACCAAAATGACAAGGCAAGCAGACAATGAGCATCTCAGCAATCTTTTTATTTACTATGTGCATAGCTTTTTATTGAGGATGCTTCATAGAATGCTCACTATGGTGATGCTTCAAGTTTCCACCATGATTAAGCATGGCTTAGGCTAGCAGCCCAGGCGTTAGTCTAACACACATACATCACTCCATGGACTTACAAGTTCCCTCTTTATTTCACACCGTCAACATCCGCAAACAAAAGATCATGATTGATACGTCGGAAACGTATCTATAATTTTTGATGCTCCATGCTTGTTTAGTATTTTCTTTGCTTTGCTTTCTTTACACTTTGAGGTGTTTTTATATCTTTTCTGGAACTAACCTATTAACAAGTTGCCACAGTGCCACTTGCCTGTTTTCTTCTGTTTTTGGTTCCAGAAAGGCAGAAAATCAATATTCTCGGAATTGGACGAGACAAAAGCCGATGTCAATATTTTACCGTGGGGGACACGAAGCCAGAAGACGAGACGAAGAAGCAAACCAGGGCGGCCGCACCCCCCTAGGCGCGGGTAGCCCACCCTGCGCCTGGGTAGGGTGTGGACCCCCTGGCCGCCTCCCAGCCTCGCCTCTTCGCCTATAAGAAGCCCCCGATGCAGAAACCCTAGAGACCCAAACAAAACTCCACGAAACCTTCTATAGCCGTCGCCACCGTCGTCCCTAGATCAGGGGGGATCTGAAGTTCTTCTCGGCACCCTATCGGAGGGGAAATCATCCTGGAGGCCTTCTCTCTGGTATGAAGCATGAGTAGTTCCACCTTGGACTATGGGTCCATGTAGTAGCTAGATGGTTGTATCTCCTCCTTGTGCTTTCATGTATATATCTTGTGAGCTCCGTTCATGATCAAGATCTAATCTATTTGTAATCATGCATGTTGTGTTTGCGGGGATCTGATGGATATTGGGATTACTATGTCAGATTGATTAATGGTTTTGTCTTTATGATTCTATCATGTCTGTGTTGTTTGTGATCTTGCATGCTCTCCGTTGTTAGTAGCTATCTTGGCCAAGTAGTTGCTAGTGACTCCAAGAGGGGGTATTTATGCTCGATAGTGGGTTCATGCCTCTAGTTTCCAAGGTAAGTGACAGAAATCTCTTCGGTTGTAGATGTGATGTTGCTACTAGGGAGAAAACAATGGTCTCTTGTTCATGGAACAAGTGTATTGTTTACCTTACACACTTTGCTTAAAGAAGTTGTCTGTTGCTTGCAACTTAATACTGGAGGGGGTTCGGATGATAACCTGAAGGTGGACTTCTAGTCATAGATGCACTTGGATGGCGGTCTATGTATATTGTTGTATTGCCCAATCGAATCTCATAGGATCTTTTTGTCTGGTATTGCATTGTTATGCCTTGCTCAGTTCCTGTCAATTGCCCTGCTGTAATTTGTTTACCCTTCATTCCATGTTGTTTATTTAAGGAGAGCACCTCTAGTGAACTATGGATCCCGGTCCAGTCTTTACCATCGATACATCTTCCATTGTTACTTGTTTACATGTTGAAAACCATTACCTTCCACACCATATGTTTAATCCTTTGTGACAGCAACCGATGAGATTGACAACCTCACTGTTAGTTGGGCCAAAGTCTTGAGTTTTGTTGTGTAGGTCTCCATGTTGCTTACAGAACCTTTGGTGTGTTTCCTTCCTCCTACCGGTTTGATAACCTTGGTTTCTTACTGAGGGAAACTTTACTGCTAAACTGCATCATACCTTCCGCTTGGGGTCTCCCAACAAAGTGTTGCTGCACTCATTAAGCCTTTTTCTGGCGCTTTTGCCGGGGAGGCTAAGGACGTCTTCACAAGGGGAGTCCTTCACTTCCTTTCTCTTTACTTTGTTTTTAGTTTGCTTAGTTTATTTTGCTTGGTTTTGTTTGCCTATTTTCAAAAAACTCCAAAATTTTTAGTCTAGTTTGGTTTGCTTCCCTTATTTAAAAACATAAAAAAGTTAGTTCCTGCTTTAGCTGCTGCTATTTTTGGCTTGCCCACTTTGCCAAAATGAACTCCGCTGAGAACACCAAGTTGTGTGACTTCACTAGCACCAAAAACAATGATTTCCTAAGCACTCCTATTGCTCCACCTGCTCCTGATGCTAACTTTTATGAAATTAAGCCCGCTTTGTTGAATCTTGTGACGAGAGAGCAATTTTCTGGTGTTAGTTCTGATGATGATGCTGCCCATCTCAATAACTTTGTTGAACTTTGTGAGATGCAAAAGTATAAGGATGTAGATGGAGATATTATTAAGCTCAAGCTGTTTCCTTTATCCTTGAGAGGGAAAGCTAAATAATGGTTGCTATCCTTGCGTAGAAATAGTATTGATTCTTGGACTAAGTGCAAAGATGCTTTTATTGGAAAGTACTATCCTCCGGCTAAGATTATATCTATGAGAAGTGACATTTTGAAATTTAAACAACTTGATAATGAACATGTTGCTCAATCTTGGGAAAGAATGAAGTCTTAGGTTAAGAATTGTCCCACCCATGGACTCACTGCTTGGATAATTATCTAGACTTTTTATGCAGGTTTGAACTTCTCTTCAAGAAACCTGTTGGATTCAGCTGCTGGAGGTACCTTTATGGGCCTCACTTTGGGTGCTGCAACAAAGCTCCTTGACAATATGATGGTTAATTACTCTGAATGGCACACTGAGAGAGCTCCACATGGTAAGAAGGTAAATTCTGTTGAAGAAACCTCCTCTTTGAGTGATAAGATTGATGTTATTATGGCTATGCTTGTTAATGGTAAAGCTCCTCTAGATCCTAATAGTGTTCCCTTAGCCTCTTTCGTTGCTCAAGAAGAGCAAGTTGATGTGAACTTCGTTAGAAACAACAATTTTGGCAACAATACTTATGGTAATTATAGGCCTTATCCTCCTAGTGGAAGTGTTTATCATGGTAGATCTGGAATGCCTAGTGAAGAAAGGATTCTAGAAGTAGAGAGATCCACCAAGAATTTTATGCAAATGCAATATGAGCAAAACAATATTTTCACTAAAATTATGGAGGAACAATCTATTATCTTGAAAAATATTAGTCATCAGCTTGAGAATCTGAATAGAGAAATTCCTAGTTTACAGTCAAAAAATTTGAGTGATGAGAAGAATATATCCTATCTGTCTAAAGCACAGTCCTCTTTGATAAATAAAACGGCTATTAAACCTGAAACTATGGAAAATACCTTTGCTACTGCTCATGCCATACAAGTTACTATTGATGAAAATGTTAGACGGTTAGCTCAACTTCATGCTAAGTGGGAAAGGGAAGCTGAAATTGATAGAAACAATAGTGTGTGCACCATCACTAGAATGGATACCACTAAACCACAAGAAGTCCATATTCCTCCTCCTACTATGCCTAAGCTTATTGAGTCTACTACTAGTGATGCTAAGTTTGAATTTGATATAGATGGTTGCTATATTTCTGAAGTGATTATTTTCTTGCAAAAGCTTGCTAAAAGTCCTGATGCTACTAATATGCATGTTGCTTTCACTAAACATATTACAGATGCTCTTGTGAAAATTAGGGAAGAGAAGCTAAAACACAAAGCTTCTATTCCTAGGAAAGTAGAAGATAGCCGGGAACCCATTATTAATATGCAAGTGAATGACTTTGATCTCAAATCTTCATGTGATCTTGGTTCTAGTATCTCTATTATACCCAGGAAGATTTATGAAATGCTTGATTTGCCACCTTTGGAAGATTGTTATTTGGATGTCCCACTCAATGATAATGCTAAAAATAAACTAATTGGGAGTATTAATGATGTTCTCTCATCGTGGTTAACAATGCTTATGTCCCTGTTGATTTCTATGTTTTGGATGTTGAATACAATGCTTCTTGTCCTATTACTTTGGGAAGACCTTTTCTTAGAACTGTTGGTGCCATTATTGATACAAAAGAAGGCACCATTAAATATCAATTTCCATTCAAGAAAGGTATTGAACACTTCTCTATTAGGAGAGAAAAATTGCTTTTTTCTCCTCCTTTCAAAGCAAGGTTTGATGTTAATGCTTCTTCATTTGAAAATACTTGATTCTTCTTGCTTCTTGTGCCTAACTTAAAGGCATTAAAGAAAAGTACTTGTTGGGAGATAAACCAAGAGTTTCCTTGAGTCTTGGAAGTTATTACTTCAGTAATGACCTCTCCTTATCCTTTTTGTTTGCTTTTTGTGCCAAGAATGACCTCTAATGAGAGGAAAGTAAGATTTGGGGAGTTGCTGTCCCAAAACAGATTTCTGTCCTCCACCAAAAAAATTCGTGAGGAGTCTCTGTAACTCGGATTGAGCTGAAACTTTACAAATAAATCTCCTAGTACGTTATATAACTTTTGTTAGTTCAACACTTTTTGATTTGAGCAACATAAGGTCTTGGAAAAAATCGGTTTCTACCTGCTTGTCTGTTTTGACAGATTTCTGCCATTATTTGCATTTGCTTCTTATTGATTCCTTTTTGAGTTCTCTTTAGGTGAATTGAGATTTTTGAAGGAGTTGCTACAGTAGCATGTGTTTTTAGTGAAAAGTCTTGCTGTTCCAAAGCTTTACCTAAGGGTCTATTATCTTTTGAATACACTAATGTTGCTAATGAAAATTGTGTGAAGTTTTGTATGAAGGAAAAACTTCAGGTGTAGAGAGAGAATGATGCAATGAGATGAAGAATGGACAAAAGCTCAAGCTTGGGGATGCAACCCCGGTGGCAGCCCAATAAATATCCAAGAGGTACAAGCGTCAAAGCTTGGGGATGCCCAAGGCATCTCCTTCTTCATCAATAAAAAGCTCAGGTCTGTCTAGACACTTCATTTTTATTGTTTCATACACAGTTGTGTTGTTCTTGGAGTGTCTTAGTTTTTGTTTGGTTTGCTTAGTTCTTTAGTTTGCTTGAATAAAGTAGTTTGGACCCCTGTTCTCACTTTATTGTTGCAAATAATTTTCTTGGTGTTGGAAAGGAATAGGAAGTTCCTGATTGAAAGTGCAAGAGGAGCTTGCATTGACTATGACTTAGACTTTAGCATGACATGCTAGGTGTTTTTTTGACCTTATGCTTAGTGATTATTTCTGTAGCATGTCTTGTTCCAAATAATTGGGATTGCTTAGTGTGCCTTGAAGAAATTATGCGTTGTTTTAGGATGCAAAAGCATAGTATTGTGGTATTCTCCTTTGATGATTTGTTTGGGTTGACTTGGCACATGCTCACACCATGTTATGACTCTAACAAGTCACCTTAGCCTCTATGATCATTTATTCCTTGACTTGTAGTACCACTCTATGCTTTGATTAGTAATTTTTTGTTGCTCTGCATGATTATGGCCATTATTGCTCTTTTAGTTTGTTGCTCCCAGTCTTTTGCTAGCCTCCACTTGTATGACTAAGATCTACTCATGCTTCCAACTCCCAAGAAACCAAGTTATTCCAAAGTGTCCACTATAAATTCCTATGCATGGTTTGTTACACCATTCCAAGTATATTCTTGTTTTCAACTATTTTCCAATTAAAAACTATTTTGTTATGTGAAAACTTAGTGATTAAAGCCCTCAGAAACTTGATGGCACACTTTATATTCTTTGCCCCTAATAAAATTGAACCATTGTGTCATCTATGTTGTATATGCTTGCACTTATACGTTGGAATTAGCAGAAATGTGCTGCCACGGGGAGCGTTTTCAACATTGCACTTGTACTTTGTACTCAGTTGATATCATGCTCTTTTGTCTATGGATGTCAACGGTGTGAAATAAAGAGGGAACTTGTAAGTCCATGGAGTATGTATTTTGTGTTAGAGAAACGCCTGGGCTGCTAGCCTAAGCCATGCCTAATCATGGTGGAAACTTGCAGCATCACCATAGTGAGCTATCTATGAAGCATCCTCAATAAAAAGCTATGCATATAGTAAATAAAAAGATTGCTGAGATGCTCATTGTCGGCTTGCCTTGTCATTTTGGTTATGGGATAGCTCCTATACCATGTGCAAGGGGTACCCCGTTGGCAGTTCTCTATGATATGCATATACTTACAATGACAAGAACTTGCAGGTGACTGAAGTTGAGTAGCATGAGGTGTGTCCCTCGTATTCAAGGGACTTGAGATTGCCAACTTATACTTTGTCAAGCATATACTCCATCTTTGTTCACTTTAACCTTAACCACTTCAAGATGCTTATGATAGGGGCAATGAGGGATGAAAGCTAACAAGTACCATAATTTTTGGAAGCTCTTCTTGAAACTTGAAATCCCTGCTTCCCTTTATGAAGGGCCTTTCTTCCACTATTATTTCAGTATCCACCTTCTACTTTTAGGCACCATTAAGAGAGCATAGTTGACATTCTGTGTGAAGTGTCACAAAACTTATTGATTGATGCATATTGTGATATTACTTGTTCTTGTGCTACTTGTTTCTAGTCACCCTTGTGAACTTTGAAGGTGTCCTATGCATCTATTTTCTACTCTATGAGGGACAAGCTAAATGCCACTATGCCATGTTTTCTTTATGTGAAACAAACCAACGTTTTTTAATGCATGTTATTCATGATCTTTGTTTGTAGCCTTTCATGTTGCATGCATAGTTACTATGTCCTACTGTTAGAACTCCATCTTTCATGCACATGTTTAGAGTTCTTTGTTCCTAGCTTTCAATGCTTGCAAATGGTTTGATCTTGGTTTTGATGGTGCATGTCACCTCAAAAATTATTCTTTTTATCTCTTACCTACTCGAGGACGGGCAGGAGATAAGCTTGGGGATGCTTGATACGTCGGAAACGTATCTATAATTTTTGATGCTCCATGCTTGTTTAGTATCTACTTTGCTTTGTTTTGTCTACACTTTGAGGTGTTTTTATAACTTTTCTGGAACTAACCTATTAACAAGTTGCCACAGTGCCAGTTGCCTATTTTCTTCTGTTTTTGGTTCCAAAAAGGCAGAAAATCAATATTCTCGGAATTGGACGGTACAAAAGTTGAAGTCAATATTTTACCGTGGGGGCCATGAAGCTAGAAGACGAGACAGAGAAGCGAACCAGGGTGGCCGCACCCCCTAGGTGCGGGTGGGCCCCCGGCGCTTGGGTAGGGTGTGTGCCCCCTGGCCGCCTCTCAGCCTCGCCTCTTCACCTATAAGAGGCCCCGATGCAGAAACACTAGAGACCTGATCAAAACTCCACGAAACCTTATGTAGCTGCCGCCACCGTCGTCCCTAGATCGAGGGATATGAAGTTCTTCCCGGCACCCTACCGGAGGGGAAATCATCCCGGAGGCCTTCTCTCTGGTATGAAGCGTGAGTAGTTCCACCTTGGACTATGGGTCCATGTAGTAGCTAGATGGTTGTATCTCCTCCTTGTGCTTTCGTGTATAGATCTTGTGAGCTCCGTTCATGATCAAGATCTAATATATTTGTAATCATGCATGTTTTGTTTGCGGGGATCCAATGGATATTGATATTACTATTTCAGATTGATTAATGGTTTTGTCTTTATGATTCTATCATGTCTGTGTTGTTTGTGATCTTGCATGCTCTCCGTTGTTAGTAGCTATCTTGGCTAAGTAGTTGCTAGTGACTCCAAGAGGGGGTATTTATGCTCGATAGTGGGTTCATGCCTCTAGTTTCCAAGGGAAGTGATAGAAATCTCTTCGGTTGTAGATGTGTTGTTGCTACTAGGGAGAAAACAACGGTCTCTTGTTCATGGAACAAGTGGATTTTTTACCTTACACACTTTGCTTAAAGAAGTTGTCTGTTGCTTGGAACTTAATATTGGAGGGGGTTCGGATGATAACCTAAAGGTGGACTTCTAGTCATAGATGCAGTTGGATGGCGGTCTATGTATATTATTGTATTTCCCAATCGAATCTCAAAGGATCTTTTTGTCTGGTATTGCATTGTTATGCCTTGCTCAGTTCCTGTCATTTGTTTAGCCTTCATTCCATGTTGTTTATTTAAGGAGAGAACCTCTAGTGAACTATGGACCCTGGTCCAATCTTTACCATCGCGCCTAGGGTGGGTCTGGCCCCCCCTGGCTGGCCTTCCGGGCTCCCCTCTGGACTTATTGTTCCCCACGGAAAGTTATTGACTTTGTCCTTCGTCCCGTCCTTTTCCGAGAATATTTCTTTACTAACTTTTCTGAAACCCAAAACAACAGAAAACAGGCATCTGACACTGTTGCAACTTGTTAATAGTTTAGTACCAGAAAACATATAAAAACACCTCAAAGTGTGGACAAGTAAAGCAAAGTAGATACTAAACAAGCATGGAGCATCAAAAATTATAGATACATTTCCTACGTATCAGTCATCGGTGGGGCACAATACTTTAGTGTTGCACCGATGGGTCGGGGCCATTGACTATGTGACCAATGCACCACCGAGTGGGGAGCCAATCACCTAGTGGGGTCCTCTCCAACAAGATGTGTGCAAGCACCACAACAAGAGAGGTGGCAACAAAGCCTTTGCTTTTCACCATTGCTACAAGGAGCTCCAAGGCAATGATAAGTGGATTCAAAGAAACTATGAGACCACACAAAAGAGGGATAGGCTTATCCAAAGTGAGGAGGCCGATGGCCGGAGGGTGTAAGATAGCAAAAGAGAAGAAGAAGAAGAGGGGAGATGTTGACGCCCACAAGGAAGATTTCAGTGCCATCATTAAGACAAAGAAAGCATTGGCAGCCAAACGCAAAGAGGACGAGGAGTCTAGGTGGAACAAGCTCAAAGTGTTGGAGGAGGAGCAGTGGCGGTCCAATTTGGCGGTGGAAGAGCGAAGGATTGCACTCGAAGAAGAGAGGATGACGAAGGAGAAGAAGCTAGAGGAGGAGCGGCTAGCACTTGAGAGAGAGAAGTTGGACAAGGAGAGGGAGGATGCGGACCACAACATCATGTTCATGAACTCAAGCACATTTGATGGAAAGACTAGGCCATATTGGGAGATTGCTCGTGCGAGGATCTTGGCCCGAGAGCTAGGTGGTGGTGGTGGTGGTGGTGGTGGTGGTGATGGTGATGGTGATGGTGTCTGAGGTACTCTATGAGGTGGCCGAGATGGTGAACGCCTCACTTTTGGATCTAACATGATCAATTTAGTGTATTTTGGATAATATTTATGCATGTTTGTAATATGGATACTTGACATGTGGTGTGGAGATTTGAAAAATTGTGATGAAAAAAATTACTGCTCTAAGTTTTCGGGGATTAAATCCAGTGGCCGAAGTTTAGAGGATCCCTAGCCTTGTCATCTAAGTATTATGGATATTTGGATTGTGGTGTGGAGATTTGAAAATGATGGTGGAATTTTTTTAGTCCTCCTATGTTTTGGGGGATCGAATCCGGGGCCTAAGTTTAGAGGAGAAAAAAATATAGAAATCCAGTTTAGTGATCCTTTTTCTCCTCTAAGTTATTGGGGTTGGGTTAGAGATGCTCTGAGAATAAGGATAAAAACCAGTATATGGTTTTTGCTATTTCGTTATTTTTAATCCTATGTAATTCCTTTCTGTTCTCTAAAACTCGTGTTGGACAATACCTGAAGTCGTACTTTTGGATCCATGATTACAGATATTTTGAAATCAACAATATGAATTAGTGGACATGTCTATGTCCTCTTCATGATGCAAAACAACGATTTCGCAGACTGGAGGGACTATAGACGAGTCTTTTCCATGTTTTAGTTCTTGGCTCCTTGTTTTGTTTAATTGAAGTGTTATTCTTCTTGCTGTTCAGACAATTTGCCTTTTCTGCCTGTCACATGCAAAGGACCGTGTGGGCATGCTCTTTTGATCCATCTTGCCATATAACTTGCAGTTGATGATTTCGTTTGTGTGCTTAATATACTTGCGGCGTGGGCGCGCTGACACATTAGTCACCATTATCGGTAGTATGCGACCCGACACGCTATAGGTATGTCTTACGGACATCGTCCCTTAACGCCGAGTTAGTTGTGTGGCATCTGGCCGTGTTAACACATATTTCTTGCCATGACTAATAAATCGTTTGTCTAGTAGTGAAAGCTACTACTACCTTCGTTTCAATAAATAAGGTCTATATTTTTAAAAAAAGTCAACTAAGTTAAATTTGGTCAAACTCTTAGGGAAAAATCTAGAAGTAAGATATTATATATAGATATCATATGAAAATATATTTGATGATTTATCAAATAGTGTTGATTTTCGATTGATAATATTTTCTAAAAGTTTGGTCAAACTTTACCTAGTTTAACTTTTAGAAAAAAATAAGCCTTATGCTTTGAAAAGAAGATAGTGCTACACAATGTATTCGACGGCGGTGGCAGAGTATTATTTTGGTCATATAATCTCTCGTTACGACCAGTCGATACTACTGCAAGGTATATACACCTAACCTGTTGGAAAAATGTTTAATATGTATGTTCTGTATTTGCTTGTAAACATAAGACATTTTTACAAGTCGATTTAGCTTATCATAGTAGTTTATATCTACAAACAGATCTAGACAATATTATTTCATCATTACGTGCCAGAGCACACTAGTAGAAAAAAGGCTATCCGTGTTTGTGCCTCCTAACAGCATTAGTCCTGGTTCCGCCATGAACCGGGACCATCCGTCTCGGTTTGAGCGGGCACGGGGCCGGGTGGCATGCGTCCCGGTTGGTAGGGGAGAATACACGGGACTAAAGGTTGGGTGTGTCCACGTGGTGTGGCACACATCTAACCTTTAGTCCTGGTTTGTGTTACAAACCGGGACGTACGCTCCGCCCTCTATAAATGCAACGCCCTAGCCCTCTGCTTTCACTCTGTTTTTTCTTGGTGGAAGGTGTGAGGGGTGTGCTAGTTTTTTCCCCTATGCATGCATTCAAGGTGTTTGATGAAATGTTGGAGATGCCTCAATCTGGCTGGAGGACTGTACTCACAAGGATGCCTATTTATAGTACAAGCAGCTCGGCATAGTGTCGACACTTACGACATAATGTCGACACTCACCCCTATTATTAGTGCTGACTCGTGTTTTGTCCGGTTGGTGTCTCCAACCGGGACTAAAGGTTCATCTTTAGTCCCGGTTGGTGACACCATCTGGAACAAGGTACACACCGCACGACATAATGTCGACACTCACCCCTATCATTAGTGCTACATGGCCCAGCCTGCCGAAATCCCTCCAACCGGGACTAAAGATGAACCTTTAGTATATTGAAAATCCGAACAATGAAAATCCTTCGCGTGGTGTCATATTATGTGACATAGTTGAAAGAAAAAATAATAGACTTGGTATATTGATCATGTCTCGAAAAAACCTTCACAAAATGACCTATCATGTTCGAGGTTTCATGGCTTTCGGTCCAAATGACCGATGTTATGTGCTGAATCACGGCATAGTTTGTGATGTTGTTCCCATATTATGCATGCATGTGGACATTGGTATGGAGAACAATGTTGCAGGAGGACGTTTTCCTTTTTGTCGCACGGAAAAGCCCTTTTCCATTTTCCGAGCACAAAAAACGGGTCGTTTTATGAAGTAACCACCAAAATGCTGTTTCAGAATGCTACCGTCCCATTTTCCTAAAATACTAGACCACCTTACATGAACTATCTTCCAACCGAGACATCTCAAACCTTTTCGTCCATCCCGGGTAAAAAGGACAAATGTCTGTCGAATCGGTAGGAAGTGGGTCCGGTTTGTACTACAGGTACATGATCTATCGCCCGTGATTTTTTTGAAAAAATCATTTTTAGACTCGCAATATATGGTTCCTTCAGAGATCCAATGCAAGTTCTAACGATGCTCGTCCCCTATCTTCAACACGCCGGTTCGACCATAGTTAGAAATTCAAAAAATTCAAAACGGGCATAAGAAATTCAAAAAAAATCCGAACAATGAAAATCCTTCGCGTGGTGTCATATTATGTGACATAGTTGAAAGGAAAAATACCAGACTTGGTATGTTGATCATGTCTCGAAAAAACCTTCACAAAATGACCTATCATGTTCGAGGTTTCATGGCTTTCGGTCCAAATGACCGATGTTATGTGCTGAATCACGGCATAGTTTGTGATGTTGTGCCCATATTATGCATGCATGTGGACATTGGTATGGAGAACAATGTTGCAGGAGGAAGTTTTCCTTTTTGTCGCACGGAAAAGCCCTTTTCCATTTTTCGAGCACAAAAAACGGGTCGTTTTGTGAAGTAACCACCAAAATGCTGTTTCAGAATGCTACCGTCCCATTTTCCTAAAATACTAGACCACCTTACATGGACTATCTCCCAACCAGGACATCTCGAACCTTTTCGTCCATCCCGGGTAAAAAGGACAAATGTGTGCCGAATCGGTAGGAAGTGGGTCCGGTTTGTACTACAGGTACATGATCTATCGCCCGTGATTTTTTGAAAAAATAATTTTTAGACTCGCAATATGTGGTTTCTTTAGAGATCCAATGCAAGTTCTAACGATGCTTGTCCCCTATCTTCATGCACGCCGGTTCGACCATAGTTAGAAATTCAAAAAATTCAAAACGGGCATAAGAAATTCAAAAAAATCTGAACAATGAAAATCCTTCGTGTGGTGTCATATTATGTGACATAGTTGAAACGAAAAATACCAGACTTGGTATATTGATCATGTCTCGAAAAAACCTTCACAAAATGACCTATCATGTTCGAGGTTTCATGGCTTGCGGTCCAAATGACCGATGTTATGTGCTGAATCACGACATATTTTTGATGTTGTGCCCATATTATGCATGCATGTGGACATTGGTATGGAGAAGAATGTTGCATGAGGAAGTTTTCCATTTTGTCGCACGGAAAAGCCCTTTTCCATTTTCCGAGCGCAAAAAAGGGTCGTTTTGTGAAGTAACCACCAAAATGCTGTTTCAAAATGCTACTGTCCTATTTTCTTAAAATACTAGACCACCTTACATGGACTATCTCCCAACCGGGACATCTCAAACCTTTTCGTCTATCCCGCGTAAAAAGGACAAATGTCTGCCGAATCGGTAGGAAGTGGGTCCGGTTTGTACTACAGGTACATGATTTATCGCCCGTGATTTTTTGAAAAAATCATTTTTAGACTCGCAATATGTGGTTTCTTCAGAGATCCAATGCAAGTTCTAACAATGCTCGTCCCCTATCTTCATGCACGCCGGTTCGACCATAGTTAGAAATTCAAAAAATTCAAAACAGGCATAAGAAATTCAAAAAAATCCGAACAATGAAAATCCTTCACGTGGTGTCATATTATGTTACATAGTTGAAAGGAAAAATACCAGACTTGGTATATTGATCATGTCTCGAAAAAACCTTCACAAAATGACCTATCATGTTCAAGGTTTCATGGCTTTCGGTCCAAATGACCGATGTTATGTGCTGAATCACGGCATAGTTTGTGATGTTGTGCCCATATTATGCATGCATGTGGACATTGGTATGGAGAACAATGTTGCAGGAGGAAGTTTTCCTTTTTATCACACGAAAAAGACTTTTTCCATTTTCCGAGCGCAAAAAACGGGTCGTTTTGTGAAGTAACCACCAAAATGCTGTTTCAGAATGCTACCGTCCCATTTTTCTAAAATACTAGACCACCTTACATGGACTATCTCCCAACCGAGACATCTCAAACCTTTTCGTCCATCCCGGGTAAAAAGGACAAATGTCTACCGAATCGATAGGAAGTGGGTCCGGTTTGTACTATAGGTACATGATCTATCGCCCGTGGTTTTTTGAAAAAATCATTTTTGGACTCGCAATATATGGTTTCTTCAGAGATCCAATGGAAGTTCTAAATGAGCCATTTTTCTTCCTGCCATTTTTCTTCCCGCCATTTCTTCCCGCCATTTCTTCCTGCCATTTTTCTTCCCGCCATTTTTTCCCGCCAGTTCTTCCCGCCATTTCTTCCCGCCAGTTTTTCCCGCCAGTTCTTCCCTCCAGTTATCTTCCTGCCATTTCTCACTATATATATGTAGGGTTGGCCTCCATTGTCATTGCACATCTCTAGACTCATATCTGCAACCACATCACTCTTTCCCATGACTTCCACCGTAGCACTAACTCCCAGGGAGGCGGAGGCGCTTTGCGCCTCGAACTACCCTTGCCCGCCGGGCTACTGTGTCCCTGTCGGCTGGATGCTGAGCAACGGAGGCGTGCCGGTTACTCCTGTCCCTCTAGGTGTGGCGCGCCGGATGGCCATCACGAACCACTACTACTTCGAGCTCACGCCGGAGCAGCGGAGGAAATGGCATCCCGACTATTTCCCGACTTGGGAAGCCTTTTTCGTGGATCGGCGTGAGAGGGTGCTCGCCAGGCACGAGGAGGATGTCCCACCTCCTCCGAACTTCAACGAGGCCGGCCGTCGGCTGTGGTGGCACGGACGGACTCTCCAGAGCGTCATGGCCTATGACACGGCCACCGACTCTAGCCCCCGCCTGTGCTACCCTCAAGTCCAGCCCACTCGTACTCAGCCTTCAAGGTTCAACTACGGCGACCCCGACGATGAAAGCGACGACGGCCGCGGCGAGTACGACGAATACAGTGGCGAGTATTACAGGTGTAGGCAGGAGCATGACTGAATCACTCCAACATTCCAAAACAAGTTCGGCCGATTGTGGCTTAATCTGGCCATGTATCTTCATTTTTAGTTCTTCTATGTAACTTTATGTTAGTTGCGTTATGTACTTTAATTCCAGTTCTATCCTAATAAAATTTTCTTTCCGCCCATTATTTCCCGTCCTTTTTTTCGTGCCCATTAATATATAAAAATATAAGTTAATTCAAATCCAAATTAAAAAGAGAATATGGTTTTGAATTAGTTATTCAAATTCAAACACTTTTTATGTTTAAAGTTTTTCTAAATTCCAAATTATAATTCAAAAAGTATAAGTTAATTCATTTTTAATTTTAAATGGTTCATATTTTAAATGGTTAAATTAATTATTTTTAAAACAGAAAATGGTTTTCAATTATTTATTCAAATTCAAACACTTTTTATGTTTAAAGTTTTTCTAAATTCCAAATTAATATTCAAAAAATATAAGTTAATTCATTTTTAATTTTAAATGTTTACATTATTTTTTTTTAAAAACAGAAAATGGTTTTGAATTAGTTATTCAAATCCAAACACTTTTTATGTTTAAAGTTTTTCTAAATTCCAAATTAATATTCAAAAAATATAAGTTAATTCATTTTTAAGTTTAAATGGTTCATATTTTAAATGGTTACATTAATTATTTTTAAAAACAGAAAATGGTTTTGAATTAGTTATTCAAATTCAAACACTTTTTATGTTTAAAGTTTTTCTAAATTCCAAAGTAATTATCATTTAAAAAAATTACAAATTTAAACCCCAAAATAAAAAATAAGACGGGAAGAGAGAGAAAATTCCTGAAAACATTTGAAAACAGGGTCATATGTCCCGGTTGGAGCCACCAACCGGGACTAAAGACCCCTGCGCTCGCCAACCCTTGGTCTGCTGAAAAAAGTGGAGTATACGTCCTGGTTGGTGGCTCCAACCGGGACGTATGACCTTTTAGTCCCGGTTGGAGCCTCCAACCGGGACTAAAGGCCCTTTGTTTATAACTGGATACCCCTCCTCTTCTTCCCCATCTCTCACAATCTCTTCTCGTGCACGACGCCGTCAGGCTGCCCCGCCGCCCTGCACGCCCTACCGGCCGCCCCTCGCCCAGCCAAGCTTGCAGGAAGGTTCGCCTCGTCGCCCCGAGGATTCTCCCCGAAGGAATCGGCCCCGCTCGCTCCCAATCTTTGCCAACGACTCTGTCTCCCTCGAGCCTGACGATCGGCGCCGCCGTTGATTCTCCGGCTCCCGACCTCGCCTCGCCTCCCCGTCACCACCACCGCACACCTGGTGAGCTGCTGGTCCTCGTGGACCCTCTCTCTCGCCCCCTCTCGCTCTGGTTCCTCCTCCCCGTCGACCACCCGCCACCACCGCCGCTCACCGTCATCGTGCTCCCCTCTCCGGTGACCTTTTCGAGGCGGCGCCGCTAGTCTTTGGCTCGCCTCAACCTCCTCTCTCTAACGCGCGCACGCACGCGCCCTAGATCGTCCCCTAACACCGTTCCCCATCATCATCCTGCAAGCCACCGCCGGCGTGATGTCATCCTGACGTCACCCGTGCGTCAGCGCGCTCGCAGACCCAGTCGCAGACTCGGGCTGGGGCTAGCCAGAGAGGCTGACCTGTGGGCCAGAGGCCACAGGTCAAACCCCTCGCCCAGCCAAGCGTGGCTTGCCTGTGGGGCTTGCCTATGTGGCCTCTGGATCACAGGTCAGCCTCTCTGGCTAGCCCCAGCCCGAGTGAAAAAAGTTTAACCAGCTTTTAATAATTTCAGAAATAATTATAATCTTACAAATTCAATAACTTTTAATCTATAAGTCAGAAAAATATGAATAATATATAAAAATGTTCAGAAAAATGAAACGTAGCTATCTAAGCTATAATCATGCATTGTTCAACAACTTAAATGACAAGTTTAATTAGAAGAACAAATCCACCCCTCTCATGTGTTCCGGAGTTTCTCCGAGTTAGGGTTTTCACCCCTCGGAACCCCGATTAATTGTCGAGCATGCTTTAGGGTTACATTTCAATGCAATTCAACTTGTCATATCATCATACTTGCTTGAGCATTGCATCGATGCCATGTGTTGACTGTTTCCCTTTCTTTATGGTGTTTGGTTCTTCCCAGTAGAATACGATATCGAGATCGAGATCGAAGCCAGAGATCAACACCGTCGAAGCTCGAAGACAAATACTTGACCAACTGTAATCAAGTCAAGTACAAGGATCCTGAAGCTCTGCTTTTGGCTATCAACAGGAAAAGGCAAGCATAGCCCCACCATGATATTATCCTATGATTTCGAAAGCATTTCAATTCTTGCCATGATGCATACGATTCTACTGTGGTCTTTTATCGATAGATAGAGTGTCCTATCTGTTTCATTACTCCCTTTGAGCTTATATTACCTGTTCCACTACTCCTAGCATATTAGGTTTATTAGTTTGGATTATTAGGTTTATTATTAGTTAGGTATTATTAGGTTTATTAATTAGTTAGGTATTATTAGTCTTTGGCCCCACTGGTCAGTCACTGTGGGTAGCCCCAGACCCGATGAAAAACTACCCCCTGTGCTGATGTACATATTGATTGCGCATTGTATTATGCCATGTATTGATTGCCGCCTTTCTTTCCGGTATCGGTTCTTCGCGATAGGATCCGAGCCCGAGGTTTTCTCAGAATTAGGGTTTCTGATATTGTAAATTCATTTTTATTATTGTGTATGTATATATTAGGGTTTCTCTGAATTACGGTTTATATCTCTCAACACCGTACCTAACATTCTCCCTTAGCAAATTTGACTTATCCGTTTTTCCACCTATGTAGAAAATATGGACCCACATGACAGAGACGAAGAAAAGGAAGAGTTGATCCAAGGTATGATCCGTGGGGAAGAAAATTTAGATGTATCGACGTTTCTGAACAACTTCGGCGAGGGTGATCCTCTTTTTGCCGGAAGAGACGACTTGTTTGAGGTTGAAGGTGATGCCTTCCGCGAGGGAGAAGGCGATGCCTTGTGTAATCGAGAAGACGACTGCTCTGGCGAGGTGCATCTAATATAATTAATTCATTAATTAATCATCTGCTATCTATATAGAAATAGTAACGATGATCTTTCTTATTTTAGCCCTCCGGATCGAACAAATCTACTGAAAAGAGCGAACGAGGCCCAACCAAAAACTTGGAAGACCATGAGAGGTTCAGGATCAAAGATATCGCTGAAGACGGCAAACCGACGGCTCCCAAAGTTGTCACAATCAAATTTGTGGTACAATGCGGAGTAATCGTTAGGAACTTAATACCGATCACCATTCAAAATTGGAATAGGCCTGCTGATGCTAAAGAAGAGGGAACATGTTTGTTTGTCCCTAACAAGGCCAAAGATTTACTGTGGAAGAGGCTCATGCTTAATTTCAAACTACCGAAGATAGAGCTGGATCCAAATGCGGAGGATCCAGTTGAGGACGCCTTAGAACATGGGAGAGCCATGGAGGCTAAGGTCAGGGAGTGGGCTATGAAGAAGATGGCCCAGTGTTTCACCAACTGGAAGAAAAGATTGCACCTTGACTATGTCGTGAAAGAGAACACTCCGGATTTCAAGAAGATTCGGTTTGAGAAGATAAAACCATTCTGGGCTGAGTTTGTGAATTACAAGACATCAGAAAAATCTAAGAAAATGTCTGCAACGAATAAGCTGAATGCTGCTAACAAGAAGTATCACCATACTATGAAGCAAGGTGGCTACAGGGCTGGCATTCCTAAGTGAGAGAAACTTGAGAATGATTTGCGTGCTAAAAAGATCACCCCAGAGACAGACGATTGGGTCGAACGTGCAAGGAATTGGTTTTACGGGCATGGGGGCACGTTGGATTCGGAAGGGATGTGTATATATAACATACGACATAAAGAAGACCCCTTGCCAATCGAGAAGATGAGAAAAGCAGTAAAGGCTGTTAAAGATGGGGACTTCATTCCCGATAGAGAGAATGATGAGCTCACACTCGCCCTTGGAAATAAGGAACATGATGGACAAACACGAGGCACAAGCGACTCCAAACCATGGAGGACTGGGTTTCCCGAAGAGAGGAAGAAATATCCTGATAGAAGCCGTCAGAGGAGAAAGGACAAGGCGGAAGTTGAAGCAGATATTCAGAAAGAGCGAATGCGTATAATTGAAGAACGAATAAAGCAACAACAAAATGAAATTAACGCACTTAAAGAGCAAAGTACTACCGACCCATCTCAGCAGCACACTTCATTCGAGGCTACCGGCCTATCAAATAATCGAAAAAGCAGTGTGGCTTCCACCGAGGTCCCGGGTGATGACAATGACGATGACGATGGTGCACCGACGATGGATCTTGTTGTCTACCCAGTGGATGATATCACAGAGATGACATACTTTGACCTACATGTCAAAGTTGTGAACATATCAATGAAGGTGGCGGTCGGCTATGCCTTACCAATTGGACTCACACCAACTTACCACTGTCGCCCGGTTCCACAGGGCTACGCTGTTGTCGGGGTGGATGAAATCATGCCCACCTTTGAAGTTTTGGATCTTGACTACCCTGCAGGTGAAGGGGATGTGACTGTACTGGGAGACGCAACAAACGTCACCATTCTATGGCCAAAGAAATGTATCGTGCTTCGAAATCACATGCCAAGGCCATCTTCACCGCCGCCTCACCCGTCTCCAGCGAGGTCGTCGCCGTCGTGGCAGCCGTCTTCGTCGCCTCACCCGGCTCCGTCGCCTCACCAATCTCTGGCGCAGCTGTAACACCCTCAGAATCGACCCTATGCAAGTCTCAGCGATTCCCGCCAAACCCGCATAGAAACGATTCAAAGGTGCCCACCAGACACTTTCGTGCGGGTGGAAAATGAAGTAATACCATTACACAATAGTCCACGATGGAACCCACTGAACAGATATATACAACAATGACTCAAAGAGTCAAGAATACAGATATGCAATACAAAGATCCAAATCACCTTTAAAACGATACAGCGTCCGAGTACGGACAAGATGCAAATTGAGCTAAGAGCCCTGAAGAATAACCAATGGCGTCCATAACCCTGCCCAGGCCAAGCCGGAAGGGTAACCCTGCTAACGACGTCGATCTCAAAACCTGCTTAAAAAAGGGGTGCCGACAAAGGGCGGAAAAAAAACGAGCGGTCAGTACTGAGGCCAGTACACGGCGAGACTAGAATTCGGCGGTCCTCGCCTACACAGGTATGGTGGACTAAAGCGGCAGCGCAACATGCACTAAACAACCTATAGAGACTCAATACAACTGGCGGCTATCAGATAGGGATAAGAAATACCTATTCGGATCCAACCTGAAACTATCATCAAGCATACCCATCCTGGTATTTCCCCCTCGAGACCAAACGAGGAAGTCAACCGAGGAACTCACACAGTTGGCAGTTTTATTCATTCCGTTATAGTTGCGGCAATTACTAGTCAGATATAGAAAACATGAGTCATCCTGATATAATAAGCAAATGGGCAGTTTTAGTTAACCATTCCGTTGTAGTTGTAGTACTTACTAGTCAGATACATATAGCATGAGGCATCCCAAAACCCAGCAGTTGTTGGTACTTCTATTTAGCCATTCCGCTGTATTTGCAATACTTACTAGTCAGATACAATGGTAACAGGTGACAACCCAAACCAGCAATTGTTGGCACTTTTATTTAGCCATTCCATTATAGTGAAGCTGATTACTAGTCATTATAAAGTCAAATTTATAGCACTACTTTAGTTATAGTTGTCTATGATCGAGATACTGTGCTCCAAGTCGTCCATAACCGCGGACACGGCTTTCAGAAAGTTTTACCCTGCAGGGGGCACAAATAGCAACACACGCGCGATCAACCTCGGGAAAAACCAAATGAAAACCCAACGAGGCATCACGACAGAGCAATTCCAAGATTCATATAAATTTCAGGGGGGCACCCCACTAAGCAACCCGCGACGAAGTTGACCGGCTCCGAGACGGACCCAGAGGTTTGTGTCAATGGTTGTAAACGACTGGGAACCTGAAATTGTGACTGGGCTTGTCGATACCGCGGAAACATTCCACATTTGTTCCTAAACAGTATAGGCGCTCCACGCGCAATCGTAAATAAAGCAGTAAAGCATGCCATAAGTACATGATAGTAATAAAGCCCCAAACTACTTTGTGGCCCCAAGAAATAAATATGACTCAAGCTCTGGCTAGGGGGATTCATGGTCCCACATGCGGGTATTGCGAATATTCAAAGAACAGGTATCAAGTACTCGGGGTCCTACGGGACACAAGTGGACGGTTAAAAACCAAATAACATCTATTGTCCACCTGTGCCTCTGCATTATTTACCTACTTCAATTTTAGTTATTAAACGATAATTAAAGCTATGATCATCTCCAACATAAAGCATATGGCATTATTCCAACAACTGTGGTACTTGACGACATGCAACAACACTTGAGCAAGCGACTACGACACGCAAGTCCAACTATCTACCAAGAAACAGGTAATAGGATGTGTCCAAGGCAATATAAGGCTGCAAGGGATATCACGGGTACGAAAACTAGAGCATCGCAACACATATAGCAATAGATCAACAGGAGGAAATAAAGATTAGAAAGGTAAAATAGGTGGAAAGGGGGAGAATGCTCGCCTGTAAAACATTGCCGAAGTTTCATAACCGAAGAACTTGTCGAAGCTCACAACATCTCATCGTCCTATCCGGGAAGAAGCAAGGAACAAGCGATGCACAATTACAACTAATGCGGAAGAATCGGCATGATCATGATATGATGCATGACATGGCAAAGGTGCGATGCAATTAGACAATATTAAGCTGAACTGGGGTCCCGAAAATTATTTAGGTGGTTCAAGTTATTTAGATACCCCGCAATTTAAATGTTGTCTTAACAAGGCAAAATTATATCACCGGTTTGATGCACAAATTTAAATGAGACAAATATTAGACTAGATTCTCCCGCATATAGTCTCCATATTTAATTATTAGATGAGTCGACAAAATACCCCCAAACACCCACAATATGTATGCGAGTACGAACAATTAAATATGCAACAGTTTATATAGTTGGCAATTTATAAAATAGGGGCTCGGAAAAGGTCACACATTATGGTCGAAGGTCTTGGTTCGGAGGGGTTCGAGGGATCGGTCTTGGTCTCCAAGTAGGCGATCTTGGCGTCCAGGATGAAGATCTTGTCGGATCCATGCCGAAGGCTTTGGCAATACGAGACGGAGATCTGTGAGCCTGGCGACATCTCCTTAGGTTCCTTCTTTGGTCTCTTACAGGAACTTGGTTCGGCACCAGTGGCCTTGTCAACAAGAAGATCTTGGCGAGGAAATCATATGACACCGCGATGTGGAACATCTCATGCACCCAACCACATCGGACCGCAGCAACATGTGTGCGGGCCACACGACACAAGGCAGAACATGGGCACTTGAACGTTTCCAGGAGGCCTTGTAGAGTTCGGGCATAACTTCAAACGCCTAGCAGGAAAGATACAACGAGAGGGGAAAAAGCTTGTGTTCACATGGCCTTCAGACATCAGGAACAAGAGAGCATAGAGAAGACTTGGCCAGCGACCGGTAGCACAGCGGGGAGGACGACGACCGGAGGAGCGTGCTGGAGGCGCTCGGGGCCGACGGCGAGAGGGGACATGGAGGCCACGACATCTGTCGGTGTTGCATATGGGGACGCAGGGTCAGAACTCGGAAGGCTGAAGGCAGAGGGCGGCGAAGGCCGGCGCGACGAGATGGCGTCCTGGAGGCGAGCTAGACGCTTGGTCCGGGAGCTCCTCAGGGCGGCGCTGGCTCGGGAAGGTGGGGCCGCGAGACGCGAGGGAGAGCGAGGCCAGCGGTGGCGGTGCTTGGTCACGGCCGAGGCGAGGCAGTCGGAGGGGAATCAGGAAGGCGGCGGAGCTCCTGGTAGCCGGCGAAGGCGCACGCGGACGCCCAGGTCGAGGAGGCGCTTTGGCGGCGACGCACTGTGGCGGGGAACATGTAGGCGACCCCGAGGCATGGCGACGACGGGAGTTCCCGCGGCGGTGCGGCGCGGTGCCTGCACGGCAGAGGGAGGCCAGGGTGGAGGCAGAGGGAGGGCGGCCGGCAGAGAGGGGTGCCTGGCGGCAGAGAGGCACAGGGCTCCATGCGCGGCTAGAGAGAAGCGAGAAAGGACGAGGCGAGAGGGAGGAAAATGCGGGGTGGTTGGGTTCGGCTCATGGGCGCGTGGGCACTGCCATGCGACACGGGGTGGAGTCGGGCTGGGGCATGTGCGTGCGTGGGTAGCGTGTAGGTGCAGCGAGCAGTGCGTGTGTGTGTGTGCTTGCGTTGGGGCAGGGGAGGGTGTGGTTCGGTGGTGGGATTCCAGGTGTGTGTCGGCGGCGGCATAGAGGGAGTAGGTGGGATAGGTAGGTTAGGGTTAGGGTTTAGATTTGTATACGGGTAGTAGGCTGCTGCCAGCCGGGCCTTTGGGCCTGGCCGGTGCCGGCCTCCCCGGGACAAAATAGTTTTATATATATTATTATTTTCTTTTATGTGTCATTTTAAAAGTCTTTTGCAAATACTTATAGACAAACAATATATCCCGCAAGACCGGGGGTTTTAAAATAATGGAGGAGGGGATAATTAGAAACAAAGATAGGCTTTCGGGAAAAATAGTTTAGTGCAGAAATATGTATGATGATGTCATGATGATGCACATAGATAAAGATAGGCGATTTTCTAGTAGTGGTTTTCTCGCGGTGCTACAATTCGACACCACTAACAATGGATCTCGCCCTCGAGATCCGCCTCCTAGTACGGGGAAGAAAGCCGATGACCTAAATCTTCTCACTTCGTGTAGATCCTCGCGACACCACTAACAAGGGTCCTTTCTTCATCTTGAAATCGGCGACACCACCAACAAGGGCTCGTTGTTCTCGTTCGTCGAGAGAACACTCCAGAGAAACAAAGACGAAGGTAGAGGTATCAAAAGATAAGGCCACCTCTCACTTCCATGGAAAGAGTAAAATTGCATCAATCCGCTATTCCCTATACAAAAGCGAATGATAAGAGTAGTGGTATGGTCGCGACTCCATCCCGCACTCAAATCATTACTCTGTACATGAATAGAAGAATTTGCAACTATCCTCGAGATTTAGATTGAAGATCTTAACAAATGATATTCGGAAACAAAGGAGTGATGCAGGTTCTTCATCGGACCTGATGCAGATGAAGTCGTATCATTAAAAAAACACCAGAAGATACAAAGAAAAAAATTTAGTGACCTTTTGGTCCACTAAAAGATACACAGAAGAAGATTCCTCAAATAGCGTGAAGACTGGATGTAGCAACACCGTTACAAGGGAAAGGACGTGAAGCCCTTAAGGTACGACGGAAACCCAACCACGAGAATTCCTGGACTCGAGGAAAAGATAAGAAAGGAGATTCAAATAACGCAAAGGTGAGAATAGCAGAGGGGTAAGGAGTAAAAACAGACCTAATCAGATCTATCCAACCGATTTTCCAAAATAGTTTTGACACTCTACAATGTCCGTTATCTAGGTTATCCTACAGGCTGGACCAGTGGGGTATCGTAACTACTGAGCTCTGATACCACTCTGTAATACCCTCAGAATCGACCCTATGCAAGTCTCAGCGATTCCCGCCAAACCCGCATAGAAACGATTCAAAGGTGCCCACCAGGCACTTTCGTGCGGGTGGAAAATGAAGTAATACCATTACACAATAGTCCACGATGGAACCCACTGAACAAATATATACAACAATGACTCAAAGAGTCAAGAATACAGATATACAATACAAAGATCCAAATCACCTTTAAAACGATACAGCGTCTGAGTATGGACAAGATGCAAATTGAGCTAAGAGCCCTGAAGAATAACCAATGGCGTCCATAACCCTGCCCAGGCCAAGACGGAAGGGTAACCCTGCTAACGACGTCGATCTCAAAACCTTCTTAACAAAAGGGGTGCCGACAAAGGGCGAAGGAAAAAAGAGAGCGGTCAGTACTAAGGCCACTACACGGCGAGACTAGAATTCGGCGGTCCTCGCCTACATAGGTATGGTGGACTGAAGCAGCAGCACAGTATGCACTATAGAGACTCAATACAACTGGCGGCTATCAGATAGGGATAAGAAATACCTATTCGGATCCAACCTAAAACTATCATCAAGCATACCCATCCTGGTATTTCCCCCTCGAGACCGAGGAAGTCAACCGAGGAACTCACATAGTTGGCAGTTTTATTCATTCCGTTATAGTTGCGGCAATTACTAGTCAGATATAGATAACATGAGTCATCCTTATATAATAAGCAATGGGCAGTTTTAGTTAACCATTCCGTTGTAGTTGTAGTACTTACTAGTCAGATACATATAGCATGAGGCATCCCAAAACCCAGCAGTTGTTGGTACTTCTATTTAGCCATTCCGTTGTATTTGCAATACTTACTAGTCAGATACAATGGTAACAGGTGACAATCCAAACTAGCAATTGTTGGCACTTTTATTTAGCCATTCCATTATAGTGAAGCTGATTACTAGTCATTATAAAGTCAAATTTATAGCACTACTTTAGTTATAGTTGTCTATGATCGAGATACTGTGCTCCAAGTCGTCCATAACCGCGGACACGGCTTTCAGAAAGTTTTACCCTGCAAGGGGGCACAAATAGCAACACACGCACGATCAACCTCGGGAAAAACCAAATGAAAACCCAACGAGGCATCACGACAGAGCAATTGCAAGATTCATATAAATTTCAGGGGGGCACCCCACTAAGCAACCCGCGACGAAGTTGGCCGGCTCCGAGACGGACCCAGAGGTTTGTCAATGGCTGTAAACGACTGGGAACCCGAAATTGTGACTGGGCTTGTCGATACTGCGGAAACATTCCACATTTGTTCCTAAACAGTACAGGCGCTCCACGCGCAATCGTAAATAAAGCAGTAAAGCATGGCATAAGTACATGATAGTAATAAAGCCCCAAACTACTTTGTGGCCCCAAGAAATAAATATGACTCAAGCTCTGGCTAGGGGGATTCATGGTCGCACATGCGGATAGTGCGAATATTCAAAGAATAGGTATCAAGTACTCGGGGTCCTACGGGACACAAGTGGACGGTTAAAAACCAAATAACATCTATTGTCCACCTGTGCCTCTGCATTATTTACCTACTTCAATTTTAGTTATTGAACGATAATTAAAGCCATGATCATCTACAACATAAAGCATATGGCATTTTTCCAACAACTGTGGTACTTGACGACACGCAACATCACTTGAGCAAGCGACTACGACACGCAAGTCCAACTATCTACCAAGCAACAGGTAATAGGATGTGTCCAAGGCAATATAAGGCTGCAAGGGATATCACGGGTACGAAAACTAGAGCATCGCAACACAGATAGCAATAGATCAACAGGAAGAAATAAAGACTAGAAAGGTAAAATAGGTGGAAAGGGGGAGAATGCTCGCCTGGAAAACATTGTCGCAGTTTCATAACCGAAGAACTTATTGAAGCTCACAACATCTCATCGTCCTATCCGGGAAGAAGCAAAACACTAAACGGAACAAGCGATGCACAATTATAACTAATGCGGAAGAATCGTCATGATCATGATATGATGCATGACATGGCAAAGGTGTGATGCAATTAGACAATATTAAGCGGAACCGGGGTCCCGACAATTATTTAGGTGGTTCAAGTTATTTAGATACCCCGCAATTTAAATGTTGTCTTAACAAGGCAAAATTATATCACCGGTTCGATGCACAAATTTAAATGAGACAAATATTAGACTAGATTCGCCCGCATATAGTCTCCATATTTAATTATTAGATGAGTCGACAAAATACCCTCAAACACCCACAATATGTATGCGAGTACGAACAATTAAATATGCAACAGTTTATATGGTTGGCAATTTATAAAATAGGGGCTCGGAAAAGGTCACACATTATGGTCGAAGGCCTTGGTTCGGAGGGGTTCGAGGGATCGGTCTTGGTCTCCAAGTAGGCGATCTTGGCGTCCAGGATGAAGATCTTGTCGGATCCATGCCGAAGGCTTCGGCAATATGAGACAGAGATCTGTGAGCCTGGCGACATCTCCTTAGGTTCCTTCTTTGGTCGCTTACATGAACTTGGTTCGGCACCGGTGGCCTTGTCAAAAGAAGATCTTGGCGAGGAAATCATATGACACCGCGATGTGGAGCATCTCATGCACCCAACCACATCGGACCGCAGCAACATGTGTGCGGGCCATAAGACACAAGGCAGAACATCGGCACTTGAATGTTTCCAGGAGGCTTTGTAGAGTTCGGACATAACTTCAAACGCCTAGCAGGCAAGATACAACGATAGGGGCAAAAGCTTGTGTTCACATGGCCTTCAGACATCAGGAACAAGAGAGCATAGAGAAGACTTGGCCAGCGACCGGTACCACAGCGGGGAGGACGACGACCGGAGGAGCGTGCTGGAGGCGCTCGGGGCCGACAGCGAGAGGGGACATCGGCCACGACATCTGTCGGTGTTGCAGATGGGGCCGCAGGGTCGGAACTCGGAAGCCTGAAGGCAGAGGGCGGCGAAGGCCGGCGCACGAGATGGCGTCCTGGAGGCGAGCTAGACGCTTGGTCCGGGAGCTCCTCAGGGCGGCGCTGGCTCAGAAAGGTGGAGACGCGAGACGCGAGGGAAAGCGAGGCCAGCGACGGCGGTGCTTGGTCGCGGCCGAGGCGAGGCGGTCGGAGGGGAATCAGGAAGGCGACAGAGCTCCTGGTAGCCGGCGAAGGCGCACGCGGACGCCCAGGTCGAAGAGGCGCTTGGGCGACGAGGCACTGTGGCGGGGAACATGGAGGCGACCCCGAGGCATGGCGACGACGGGAGTGCCCGCGGCGGTGCGGTGCGGTGCCTGCACGGCAGAGGGAGGCAGGGGTGGAGGTGGAGGCAGGGCGGCCGGCAGAGAGGGGAACCTGGCGGCGGAGAGGCACATGGCTCGACGCGCGGCTAGAGAGAAGCGAGAAAGGACGAGGCGAGAGGGAGGAAAATGCGGGGTGGTTGGGTTCGGCTCGTGGGCGCGTGGGCACTGCCATGCGCAAACCTGGCCATCGGGCCGTGCCTGGGCGGGCCGGCCCGCGGCACGCAAAAAAATCCCGGCCCGAGCACGGCCCTACACGTGGTTTAACGGGCTGTGCCTGGCCCGTGGCACGCAGGTGCCGTGCCCGTGCCGCCTTCCCAGGCATGCGGGCCGGCCCGGCACGGCCCGTTAGCAGCAGCCGCGGCGACATTTGGAATATATATGCCAAAATAGGAGCCGTCGGGGGTCAAACCCCAGACCTTGTGGTCTCCCACGCCGCAGTCTACCACGAAGACAATGAATTCTAGCTGTTATTATTCAGGTTAACAAGTTTTTAAGGCTAAATTTTGACGGGCCTGCAGAAAAAGGCCACGGCCCAGCGTGCTTGACGTGCCGCGGGCCGGCCCGTTTAGCCCAGGTGCCGGGCTCGGGCCGCCAGGCGGGGCACGTAGCATGGCCCGGCACGGCACATGGCTTGGCGGGCCATGACGGGTCGTGCCGCGTGCCGGCCCGTTTGGCACGTGCCGGGCCTGGGCTGTGTCGGGCCGGCCCGTTGGCTAGATTTGGCCATGCGACACGGGATGGAGTCGGTCTGGGGCATGTGCGTGCGTGGGTAGCGTGTAGGTGCAGCGAGCAGTGCGTGTGTGTGCTTGCGATGGGGCAGGGGAGGGTGTGGTTCGGTGGTGGGATTCCAGGTGTGTGCCGGCGACGTCATAGAGGGAGTAGGTGGGATAGGATAGGTTAGGGTTTAGATTTGTATACGGGTAGTAGGCTGCTGCCAACCGGGCCTTTGGGCCTGGCCGGTGCCGGCCTCCCCGGGACAAAATAGTTTTATATATATTATTATTTTCTTTTATGTGTCATTTTAAAAGTCTTTTGCAAATAATTTTAGACAAACAATATATCCCGCAAGACTGGGGGTTTTATAATAATGGAGGAGGGGATAATTAGAAACAAAGATAGGCTTTCGGGAAAAATAGTTTAGTGCAGAAATATGTATGATGATGTCATGATGATGCACATAGATAAAGATAGGCGATTTTCTAGTAGTGGTTTTCTCGCGGTGCTACAATTCGACACCACTAACAATGGATCTCGCCCTCGAGATCCGCCTCCTAGTACGGGGAAGAAAGCCGATGACCTGAATCTTCTCACTTCGTGTTGATCCTCGCGACACCACCAACAAGGGCTCGTTGTTCTCGTTCGTCGAGAGAACACTCCATAGAAACAAGGACGAAGGTAGAGGTATCAAAAGATAAGGCCACCTCTCACTTCCATGGAAAGAGTAAAATTGCATCAATCCACTATTCCCTATACAAAAGCGAATGATAAGAGTAGTGGTATGGTCGCAACTCCATCCCGCACTCAAAGCATTACTCTGTACATGAATAGAAGAATTTGCAACTATCCTCGAGATTTAGATTGAAGATCTTAACAAATGATATTCGGAAACAAAGGAGTGATGCAGGTTCTTCATTGGACCTGATGCAGATGAAGTCGTCTCATTAAAAAAACACCGGAAGATACAAAGAAAAAAAAATTAGTGACCTTTTGGTCCACTAAAAGATACACAGAAGAATATTCCTCAAATAGCATGAAGACCGGATGTAGCAACACCGTTACAAGGGAAAGGAAGTGAATCCCTGACTGTACTGAAGAGGAGACTACGGCTATCGTTGATGCGGAAACGACAGCGTTTTTCGCTAAGCTGAGGCGGCCGAAAGAGCCAGAGTTCCCCAGCACCAAAGAAGAAAAATCCAGAGTGTTGAAAATGCTAAAGACTCTTCATCAACCCGAGCCAAAGCTGTCATGAGACTATGAGCTTTCTATTCTCAAGTCACATGCGGCACAACAAGCCTCGAAGAGCAGTACTGATGCAAGCGAGAAATCTGTTGCCCAGCTCGAAGAACAAGCAAAACAGTCTTGCGCCCCTCTCAAGGTGATTTACCATACCAATGTGGGGTCGAGCAAATATGGGGTCGAAGAGCAGTATGATCCAGAGGTAGTTGCACAATACGGAGAAGCTGCCGCTGCTCAAGGTATGAGTATTGCCCAGTACTTATCCCAGTTACAGTACTTCCTCGTGAGTGAAGTAGCATACAAATACCAGTACGGCAAACCTCTCGTCAAACCTGAGGAGGTAAATATGAAGGGTTTCGCAGCATAGTAAATCAAAAAAATTCTACGGATGCGAACGGGAAAGCCAAGATCTAATCTAGGAGATGCAAACAACGAGGGGGAACAGATGAGATCTTCATACCCTTGAAGATTCGCACAGCGGAACGTTCGACGGAACGTGGGTGATGTAGTCATACTCGCTTCTCCTCCTCGCGATCCGATCCGATCTAACACCGCAAGTGGCGATGCCTCCGAGAGATGCACACGTGCGGCACATCGACGTCTCATCCTTCCTTGGTCCAGCAAGTATGGTGGAGAGATGGATTGGATCTACAACACGACGGCGCGGTGCAAGTGGTGGAGAGTTTCTACAGCAGGGCTTCGCCTACACGCAGTCGGGAGGGAGAGAGAGGAGGGCAGCAGGGCGGCTAGGGCTTGAGGAGGAGGTGTGTCAGGGGGTGAGCCCCCAACCCTCTTTATATAGAGGGGTGGGCGGCCAGCCCTTTCCCCTCCCCCAAACCCTAGGGCCGGCGACCAAGGAGGGAGGAGTGGGGGGCAAGTTTCCCCCCCCCCCCTTTCTAGAAGCTCCCCTAGGGTTTTGCCCTAGGTTGGCCGACTGGGCCCTATGGGGCTTGTGCCCCTGGCCCAATGCATCCAGGACAGTCCCTCATAGGCCCATGCCCCCTCCCGGCAGGTGGGGCCACGTTGGTCCCCCTCCGGAAGGTTCTAGAAGCTTCTGGTACAATACCGATTAACCCAAAACAATTACGAACTCCAAAAACTGCATTGCCTTATATGAATCCTATTCTCTGGACCATTCCGGAACCTCTCGTGACGTCCTGGATCTCATCCGAGACTCCGAACAAAAACTCATAAACCAATTATCCAATCTATCCTAGCGTCGAGATACGTTAAGTGTGTGACCCTTTGGGTTCGAGAATATGCAGACATGATCTTATATCAATAATCAACAGCGGGGTCTGTAAACCCATATTGACTCCCACACATTCATCGATGATCATATCGGATGAACCACGATGCCAGGATTCAATCAATCCCATATATATATTCCCTTCGTCTCGCGATATTTTACTTGCCCGAGATTTGATCGTCGGTACCGTCATACCTAGTTCAATCTTGTTCACAGCAAGTACTTTACTCGTTCCATAATCCGATATCACTTTGTGAGTAACTCCTTAATCACATGCTTGCAAGCGGTGTTGATATCGATTACCGAGTGGGCCCGAAGTATATCTCTCCGACTTGGGAGGGACAAATCCCATCTCGATACATACAACCCAACAGGTACTTTCCGATCACCTGAGAGACACCTTTATGATCACCCTCTCATAGGATGACGTTTGATGACCTCAAAGCTTTCTTACGATACCAGGGAGTTGTATTATCTCATGGTCTAAGGAATACAATATTTGACATAAGAAAAGCTTCGCAAAGATGAACACGATGAAACGATCTAATTGCTCCGCTTAGTTTGGGTCCGTCCATCATATCATTCTCCCAATGATATGATCTCATTATTAATCGACAACTCATGTCTATGGTTAGGAAACCTTAACCATCATTAATCAATGAGCTAGTCCATAGAGGCATACTAGGGACACGGTGTTGTTCACGAACCACACAAGTATTAAAGTTTCCGCTTAATACAATTCTAGCATGGAATATAAACTTTATCATGAACAAGAATTAGAATAATAACATCTTTATTATTGCCTCTAGGGCATAATTCCAACAGTCTCCCACTTGCACTAGAGTCAATAATCTAGTTTACATTTGGCAACAATCTCACACCCATGGCACTAAGGTGATGATCATGTTTTGCACGTGGAAGAGGTTTAGTCAATGGATCTGTGACATTCAGATCTGTATGTACTTTGCTAATCTTCAGATCTCCATCTGCTATATAATCTCGGATTATATGAAACTTGCGATTGATATGCTTGGTCTTTGGATGATATCTTGGTTCCTTAGCGAGTGCTATGGCACCAGTGTTGTCACACAATATCTCCAGTGGGTCCAATGCACTTGGAACCATGCCAAGCTCAGTGATGAAGTTCCTGATCCAAACTCCTTCACTTGACGCTTCTGCAGCAGCCATGTATTCCGCTTCTACTGTAGATCCCATGATCACGCTTTGCTTGCAGCTTCTCCAGCTCACAGCTCCTCCATTGAAAATATAAACGTATCCTGTCTGAGATTTAGAATCATCCTTGTCGGTGTCCAAACTAGCGTCGACGTAACCCTTTACGATGAGCTGTTCATCACCTCCATAGACTAAGAACATTTCTTTAGTCCTATTCAAGTACTTTAGGATGTTCTTCACGGCTGTCCAGTGTTTCACTCCTGGATCACTTTGGTATCTGCTCGTCAAAATAAGAGCATTGGACACATCCGGTCTAGTACACAGCATGGCATATATGGTAGAACCTATGGCCGAGGCATAAGGCACTTTGCTCATAGCTTCTCTATCATTTACCGTAGCTGGACACTGAGCCTTGCTCAACATCTTACCTGACAACATAGGCACTGAAACTTTCTTTGCCTTATCCATTCTGAACCTTTTCAGAACTTTGTCTAGGTATGTACTCTGGCTTAAAGCTATCAGGCATCTTTGTCTATCTCTATAGATTTTGATGCCCAATATATAAGCAGCTTCACCTAGGTCTTTCATTGAAAAACACTTGTTCAAATAACTCTTCACATTGTTAAGCATGTTAATGTCATTTCCAATAATCAATATGTCATCCACATATAGTACCATAAATGTCACTGAGCTCCCACTCACTTTCTTGTAGATACAAGCTTCGTAGCAATTTGGAACAAATCCAAAGCTCTTGATCACTTGATCAAAACGAAGGTTCCAACTCCGAGATGCTTGCTTCAGTCCATAAATGGAACGCTGAAGTTTGCACACTTTATCAGCATCCTTAGGATCGACAAAACCTTCGGGTTGCATCATATACAACTCTTCATCAATGTTGCCATTGAGGAACGCAGTCTTGACATCCATCTGTCATATTTCATAATCATGAAACGCAGCAATTGCTAATAAAATCCGAATGGACTTAAACATCGCTATGGGAGAGAAAGTCTCATCATAGTCAACACCTTGAACTTGTCGAAAACCTTTCGCGACAAGCCGTGCTTTATAGACGGTAACATTACCATCCGCGTCCGTTTTCTTCTTGAAAATCCATTTGCACTCAACGGCCTTTCGGTCGCTAGGAGGGTCCACCAAAGTCCATAATTGGTTTTCGCTCATGGATCCCAATTCGGATTTCATGGCCTCTAGCCATTTCTCAGAGTCTGGGCTGATCATCGCTTCCTCATAGTTCGTAGGTTCACTGTCTTCTACCAACAAGACAGTCAAGACAGGGTTGCCATACCACTCAGGAGGGGCACGTGACCTTGTCGACCTGCGACGTTCAGTAGCAGCATCGTCCGAAGCTTCATGATCCTTGTCATTAGCTTCCTCTATTGTTGGTGCAGGCGGCACTGGAACAATTTCAGGTGCTGCACTACTCTCCAACTCAAGAGAAGGTTCAACAACCTCGTCTAGCTCTACTTTCCTCCCACTCACTTCTTTCGAGAGAAACTCCTTCTAAAGAAAGGAACCGTTCTTTGCGACAAACACTTTGCCTTCGGTTTTGTGATAGAAGGTATACCCAATAGTTTCCTTAGGGTATCCTATGAAGACGCATTTCTCCGCTTTGGGTTAGAGCTTGTCCGACATCAACTTCTTGACGTAAGCTTCGCATCCCCAAACTTTAAGAAACGACAACTTAGGTTTAGCACCAACCACAGTTCATACGGTGTCGTCTCAACGGATTTAGATGGTGCCCTATTTAAAGTGAATGCAGCGGTTTCTAATGCATAACCCCAAAATGATAACGGCAAATCAGTAAGAGACATCATTGATCGGACCATATCTAATAGAGTTCGATTCCGGTGTTCAGACACACCATTGCGCTGTGGTGTTCCGGGTGGCGTGAGTTGCGAAACGATTCCTCTTGCTTTAAGATGCGTGATAAAATCATAAATCAAATATTCACCTCCACGATAGGATCGTAGAAACTTTTTTCTGTTATGATGGTTCTCCACTTCATTCTGAAATTCCTTGAACTTTTCAAATGTTTCAGATTTATGTTTCATTAAATAGATATACCCATATCTACTTAAGTCATCGGTAAAAGTGAGAAAATAGCGATATCCACCGCGCGTCGAAACACTCATCGGTCCGCATACATCGGTATGTATGATTTCCAACAAGTCAGTTGCTCGCTCCATCATTACGGAGAACGGGGTTTTGATCATCTTGCCCATGAGGCATGGTTCGCATGTGTCAAATGATTCAAAATCAAGAGACTCCAAAAGTCCATCAGAATGGAGTTTCTTCATGCGTTTTACACCAATATGACCTAGACGTCAGTGCCACAAATAAGTAGTATTATCACTATCTACTTTGCATCTCTTAGCCTCAATGTTATGGATGTGTGTTTCATCCCTTTCGAGATTCAGAAGAAATAAACCATTCACAGCAGGTGCATGACCATAAAAGATGTTACTCATATAAATGGAACAATCATTATTCTCAGATTTAAATGAATAACCGTCTTGCAATAAACACGATCCAGATATGATGTTCATGCTCAACGCAGGCACATAATAACACTTATTGAGGTTTAAAACTAATCCCGAAGGTAAAACTAAGGAGAGCATGCCGACGGCCATCACATCAACTCTTGATCCGTTGCCAACACGCATCGTCACCTCATCCCTCGCAAGCCGCCGTCTATTCCGTAGCTCCTGTTTCGAGTTACAAATATTAGCAACTGAATCAGTATCAAATACCCAGGCACTACAACGAGGGCTAGTAAGGAAAACATCAATAACATGTATATCAAATATACCTTTGATGGTGCCAGCCTTCTTGTCCGCTAAGTACTTCGGACAGTTGCACTTCCAGTGACCCTTGTCCTTGCAATAGAAGCACTCAGTGTCCGTCTTAGGTCCAGACTTGAGTTTCTTCTCAGCAGGGGCAACGCGCTTGCCGCTGCCTTTCTTGAAGGGCTTCTTTGCACCCTTACCTTTCTTGAAGGTGGGGGGCTTGTTGACCATCAACACATGATTATCCTTTTTGATGTCCACCTCCACAGCCTTCCGCTTTGCGAAGAGCTCGGTGATCGTATCAGTGGAACCAATCTGATTGTGAGTCACTACAAAACTTTTGTAGCTGGGAGGGAGTGATTGCAGAACCCTGTCAATCTTGAGCTCATCTGGAATCTTGCAGTCCAGTTGCTCAAGGCTTTGAGTGTAGCCCGACATCTTTATGGCGTGCTCACTAACGGAACTCCCTTCCTCCATCTTGCAGTTAAAGAATTTCTCAGAGATCTCATATCTCTCAGAACGGGCCTGAGTCTGAAACATAGTTTTCAGCTCCTCAAGAATCTCAAAGGGCCCGGGATAGTCTTCAAAACGATTTTGAAGGTCCGATTCCATAGCAAACAACATGGTTCTCTTAATAACACCATAATCATCTTTGCGCGACTGATAGACAACTTTCTCATCAGCCGGCGCATCTACAGCAGGGGCGTCACCTAGCGCATTTTCAAGGACATAGTCCTTTTGACCGCCAGAGAGAATGATTCTCAGATTGCGGAACCAGTTGGTGAAGTTAGACCCATTGTTTCTAAGCTTTTCCTTCTCAGCAAAAACGTTGAAGTTGAAGTTGGACTTAGCCATTTGATCTACAATGTTTGCAAGTACAAATTAGACTATGTTCATGATAACTAGTTCAACTTTAATCAAATTACTAGATGAACTCCCACTAAATTCAACATCCCTCAAGTTGTTTAGTGAACATGATCCAAATTCACCACACCTAATCCGATCTTCACGAGAAGAGATGTGGTTTCAATGGTGGACAACGAAGTGTCGATCATATCATTCATATGACTCATGCTTAACCTTTCGGTTCTTGTGTTCCGAGGCCATGCATGTACATGCTAGGCTCGTGAAGTCAAACCCAAGTATTTCCGCGTGTGCAAAACTGGCTTGCACCCGTTGTATGTGAACGTAGAGTCTATAGCACCCGATCATCACGTGATGCTTGGACACGACGAACTTTCGCAACGGTGCATACATGGGGAGAACACAGTTTTTATCTTGATCTTTAAGTGAGGAATCATCTTATAATGCTACCGTCGCGATCTAAGCATAATAAGATACATAAAAGGATAAACATCACATGCATATAACTTTATGTGACATGGTATAGCCAATCATCGCGTAGTGATCTCCATCTTGTGCGTGCCGGCATGATCTCCATCACTCCACCATGATTTCCTCCACCACGAATAGCAACTACAACTATTTCTAACTACTTAGCGATAAATTAAAGCTATTACATGGCGTATAAGAAGTTGACACACGGGTCATACACAATTATAAAGACAACCATATGGCTCCTGCCGGTTGTGTAGTCATCGACATGCAAGTCGTGAAACATTACAAAACATGATCATTGCATACAACATACACATCACATCTTGGGCCATACCATATCACAAAAAACAATCCCTGCAAAAACAAGTTAGACGCCTCTACTTTGTTGTTGCATGTTTTACGTGGCTTATGGGAGTAGCAAGCTAAGAACGATTCTTACCTACGGAAAGCCACAACGGTGATATTATGGTTGCCATACTCCGGTGTAAATCCCATGACAACTATTGTGAGAGAAACTGGCATCCACCAGCCGCATGTGTGGAAGAAGCCACACGTCAAGTGCGGAGCCGGTCTCGCGAACGAGGTCGCGTAAGGTTGGCCTGGATCTCTTCGATCTCACTATCCAGCGTCATAAGAAGAACACAAACAAGAGGCTTGCAACAGAAAACATCAACGCCCACAACAACCATGTTGCGTTCTACTCGTGAAACATATCTACGCATAGATCTAGCTCTGATACCACTGAAGGGTTTCGCAGCATAGTAAATCAAAAAAATTCTACGGATGCGAACATGAAAGCCAAGATATAATCTAGGAGATGCAAACAACGAGGGGGAACAGATGAGATCTTCATACCCTTGAAGATTCGCACAGCGGAACGTTCGACGGAACGTGGGTGATGTAGTCATACTCGCTTCTCCTCCTCGTGATCCGATCCGATCTAACACCGCAAGTGGCGATGCCTCCGAGAGATGCACACGTGCGACACATCGACGTCTCCTCCTTCCTTGGTCCAGCAAGTATGGTGGAGAGACGGATTGGATCTACAACGCGACGGCGCGGTGCAAGTGGTGGAGAGTTTCTACAGCAGGGCTTCGCCTACACGCAGTCGGGAGGGAGAGAGAGAGGAGGGCAGCAGGGCGGCTAGGGCTTGAGGAGGAGGTGTGTCAGGGGGTGCGCCCCCATCCCTCTTTATATAGAGGGGTGGGCGGCCAGCCCTTGCCCCTCCCCCAAACCCTAGGGCCGACGGCCAAGGAGGGAGGAGTGGGGGGCAAGTTTCCCCCCCCTCCTTCTAGAAGCTCCCCTAGGGTTTTGCCCTAGGTTGGCCGGCTGGGCCCTATGGGGCTTGTGCCCCTGGCCCAATGCGGCCAGGACACTCCCTCATAGGCCCATGCCCCCTCCCGGCAGGTGGGGCCACGTTGGTCCCCCTCCGGAAGGTTCTAGAAGCTTCCGGTACAATACCGATTAACCCGAAACAATTCCGAACTCCAAAAACTGCATTGCCTTATATGAATCTTATTCTCCGGACCATTCCGGAACCTCTCGTGACATCCTGGATCTCATCCGAGACTCCGACCAAAAACTCATAAACCAATTATCCAATCTATCCTAGCGTCGAGACACGTTAAATGTGTGACCCTTCGGGTTCGAGAATATGCAGACATGATCTTATATCAATAATCAATAGCGGGGTCTGGAAACCCATATTGACTCCCACACATTCATCGATGATCATATCGGATGAACCACGATGCCAGGATTCAATCAATCCCATATATATATTCCCTTCGTCTCACGATATTTTACTTGCCCGATATTTGATCGTCGGTACCGTCATACCTAGTTCAATCTCGTTCACAGCAAGTACTTTACTCGTTCCGTAATCCGATATCACTTTGTGAGTAACTCCTTAATCACATGCTTGCAAGCGTTGATATCGATTACCGAGTGGGCCCGAAGTATATCTCTCCGACTTGGGAGGGACAAATCCCATCTCGATACATACAACCCAACAGGTACTTTCCGATCACCTGAGAGACACCTTTATGATCACCCTCTCATAGGATGACGTTTGATGACCTCAAAGCTTTCTTCCGATACCAGGGAGTTGTATTATCTCATGGTCTAAGGAATACAATATTTGACATAAGAAAAGCTTCGCAAAGATGAACACGATGACACGATCTAATTGATCCGCTTAGTTTGGGTCTGTCCATCATATCATTCTCCCAATGATATGATCTCATTATTAATCGACAACTCATGTCTATGGTTAGGAAACCTTAACCATCATTAATCAATGGGCTAGTCCATAGAGGCATACTAGGGACACGGTGTTGTTCACAAACCACACAAGTATTAAAGTTTCCGCTTAATACAATTCTAGCATGGAATATAAACTTTATCATGAACAAGAATTATAATAATAACATCTTTATTATTGCCTCTAGGGCATAATTCCAACAAACTAATCTTCCAACAAAAATGCGAAGATTGCATAACTGGTACATGCATGCCACAAAGGCCGGGGCTAACCGGATAGTGCTGAATGTTGCAAAAAAAGCATTATGGGAAAGAAATAGATGACATGATATCCATTGAATTTGATGAACTATTTCAATTATTCAATCAAGACGCCTTGGACAAATCGACCATCAGTGCCTATTGTCTATAAGTACTAATTTTGTAATTAATTTAGTCTCCAGCTATCTCACCTTGTTTATTGCATGTATATAATCATACTGTAATATGCAGAATGAAGAATCTCGAATGCAGCAGAGGACAAATCTATGATATTGGCTTCATTAACCCATATTGCGTTCATCAAACTAATCTCAAAACAAGCCCCCAGGACACGGAGGATAATATAGTACACGCGTTAAGGTTTCAAGAAACCAGAAGGGAAATACTATTTCCTTACAACTTCGAGTGAGTTTTATTGTCTTGTATACACTTTCTCTAAACATAAACCGCTTGAGCAGTGGAAGGACATGCAGATGCTTCTCCAGCGGTAATTCTAATCATTACGACACTATATCACCAACGTTCGTAAATTTTATGATATCAAGTAATTAATAACTTCTTTTATTCGTTTTCTTCGTCGGGCAGCGCTTGGAAACGGTTCACCAACAAGGCTAGGGGTGTTTGGAAAGCGGAGCTTACATTTCAAGCACTAGATGTAAGCACCACTAGCTATATCCGCGCATCTCTTTGATTATAGTTTTGATACCGTTATTATCATGCTTGATTATTATTTTGATTGAACTATGTTCTCGTAAAGTGCCTAACGCAGGGACCAGGTAACAATCTATGTGGATACTATGTTTGTGAGTTCATTCGGCAGACGTGCTGTGAGAAGGGAAGAAATTTAGAGCAACACCACGTACGTAAACAATTTCTATAGTTTTTAATTACCATCAAATTGTGTTTAGTTTCATTCATATAGGCTGACTCCTTTTTTAAATCAGATCGAACGTCTACGGGACGGTCTTATGCCAAAGGATCGCGTACGAGCAATTCAGAAGGAATTGGCGGGATTCTTGGATGCAGAAGTCCTAAACCCAAAAGGGGAATACTATTCGGGTGTGTATAAACAATATGAATTGTACAAAAAGCAACTTTTGTATATAGTGCACGAACTCGATCCGTGTATCGAATGTAATATTGTCATGATGATCTTGTGTAATATAATGGTTCCTTCGTTGACGAGTGTAAAACACTAAATAAACAATAAAACAACATAAATGAATTCTCTGCCGCGGCACAAAAAGTGGTCAAAATGCTACCACGGCAACAAAATTTGCCAAAATGAATTCTCTGCCGCGGTAGAGAAATGTGTCAAATCTCTGCCGCGGCAGAGGGTTATTTGTACCGATTCGTGTTACAAACCGCGACGGTTGCTCCACCCCCCCCCCCTCGCGCTCTGCCGCGGCCACATGTACCCCCTTTTGCCCCGGTTGGTGGGGCAACCGGGATGCCCCGTCCCGGTTGGGCAATCGGGACTAATGCCCCTTACCAACCGGGACCAATCGGGCTAATCCCACTAGTGGCAGATAATCATGGGTATTATGTATACCAACTTATACATAGGTGTTAAAGTCCGAATTTGTAAAGTTTAACCAAATATTTAAAAATATTAACATATATACTAAAACATTATTAGTATTAGAATCTTCATAAAATACATTTTTAGATTATCCGTATCGTATGTTATGAATGTTCATATTTTCTATCTATTTTTATCAAATTTTACTTTAGTCCCAAAACACGGACACAACGAGGACACTAATACATTGGGCCATCATCCTGTACAGTTCACAATGATGAATAAATTAATTTGGAGCTGGAAATGAATGGGAAGATAAATAATGGCTAGCCAGTAGGAGTAGTTGGGCAGCAGGGATCAGGTACTAGGGTACGTAAACTTCAATTCAAAATAGTGCTCCCTCCGGGTCGGTTTACACGGCGCCATTCTATTTGCTTGCAGTTTCACGGGGAGAGCATGATTAGGCGCATGGCATTAATTAGGGATTTAATATGAAGCGTTTTAGGTCGCAATCTTCTCTCCTTCCTATTCCATTCCGTTGTATGAACAGGTGGATGATTAAATCTGCATGCAAGTGGGAAACGGTCTCCACCAATGCATGCATAAAAAATGGTTCGTTTGCTGGACCCGAGGAGTACCAAAGCCATTAATTATGTAGAATTAGGCGTGCTGAGTATGGTAACTTGACGTCTAGCATACTCTCTCCATTCCGGATTATAGGGAAAATCATCGGATTGTGTATATACTCCCTCCGGTCCAGTTTATTAGGCACACACGTAGTTTAAGAAAATCTTTGACCAATAAAACATGTAATATATGTTCCAAAAAATATAGCATTAGAAACTACTTTTGAAGATGAATCTAATGGTATAATTTTTATGATATATTATGTAAATTTGTTTGACCAAAATTAATGGTCAAAATTGTTTTTAAACTATTGCGCGACTAATAAACCGGATCGGAGAAGGTATTCCAAAAAATTGGGCTTATATATGCATTAATTGCGCCAATTGACTATCCTCTGGTTACTCCCATCGATTCCTCTTCTCACATGTTGAGTTTCCATGTGTGAGTTTGCTGCATGCGGTGTGTGAAAAGGAACGTGTTTGTTGCATGCCGTGTGAAATGACTGAGGTTGTTGCATACTAGCAGGAAGAAGGAGGGAGGGGCTGATCCGTGTGAGGAAGATCCGATCGCTCCATGCGCTAAATCTTGCTATGAAGATGAAGGACACCGGAAGACACGCATGCAATCCGGCAATCGTTAGGATTCCTGCATTTATTATCGAGTAAATCAAGATCAAATTCTAGTTTCTCTTTTATTTTTCACCGCCAATGAACAAATACCTTGGTCCTAGAGTTTTGGTAGATTTGCCCTATAATCCGGAATGGAGGGAGTAAACAAAATATCAACCAAGCAACATGTGCCTAGGTCCCAGAGAATGAGCATTGGCGCCGTGTAAACCGATCCGGAGGGAGTACTACCCGACGCAAGATTGGTGGTGCCAGAACATACAATAACGCCGAGTTAACAAAGTATGACTTTCGAGCAACTTCAAGTTAAAAAAGTATGACTTTAGAGCAACTTTAACACCTATGCATATATGGGTAAGCAAAAAAAACGTTTGGATGAGAAGAGAAAATGTATAGATAAGGACATTTTGATTTGCTTTTTTACCTTACCCATCTCAGCCTACCTAAAACTCTAAGAAAAATCTACACGCATGACTCATTTTTCAGTGGTTTTTTTTCTCCTCTTTTTTTCCTTTCTTCTTCCCAGTCCACCCCACCTACCTGACGCATCTATCCCGCCACCAGCGCCCCTCACCGGAGAAGCCCCGGCCACCGCCGCCACTCTCCTCCTCGTCCGCCAGCGCGCGCCCACCCTGGAGTAGTACCGCTCGTGCCAGCCCCTCTCCTCCCGTCCATATCCCGCATCACGGACCCTCTCCTCCACATTCGTGTCCCTATCCTCCCCGTCATGTCTATCGCCTATAGAAGGCAGGGGACTCCGAAATCGAGCTTTTCCCGGCCAGAATCGACCATCCTCGACCTAAATCAAGTTTGGCACCAGCGGGCTTGAGCTTGGCCGATGCGACACCAGGAGCGACAGGGATGGTCGGTGGGAGAGATGGGCGAGGTTGGGGAGTCCGTCCATGGAATGACCACGGTCGAAGGGACGGCGATGAGCGACATCGGTGTCAGACGGGACGGGTAAGACGGGCTAGGACATGGCAGTTGAGCCTCCCGTCTGCCTTTCTGATGATATGGCAACATATGGGTAGGAGGTGCCTTCTACCCATATTTTATGTCCATCTACCCATAAATGGTTAGGAGATGACAAAAATGGGTGATCACCCAATTTTTTTGGTAGGAGACCACTTATGGACAAGCTGTTGTAGCTGTTTTTTGTCCCTCTTGCCCATATTTGTAATTATTTCACCTCTTACCTATTTATATGTAAGCTCTTGGAGTTATTCTTATTCCCAAAAACTGAACACAACGGCAACAATAATCCATCGGGCCAGCATCCTGTCAATGTAGTACTATTCATAGTGATGAATGCATTAACTTGGAGCTGGAAATGGAAGGGGAGGTAAATACTCCCTCTGTCCTGAAATACCCTGTATTCTGGGTTTAGTCGAGGTTAAACTTTGTAAAGTTTGACCAAACATATTGAAAAATTTATGTACACCTATAATCCAACATAAGTACCAATAGAATCGTCATAAAATATATTTTCATAATATATACATTTGGTGCTATAGATATTTATAGTTTTTTTCTATATATTCTACTCCCTCCGATCCATATTACTTGTCATTGAAATGAATGTATCAAGCACTAAAACATGTCTAGATGCATTTATTTTAATGACAAGTAATATAGATCGGAGGGAGTACCAAACTTTATAAAGTTTGATTTTGACTAAACCTAGCCTGCAGAGTATGTTAGGACATAGGGAGTAGTGGCTAGCCCATAGGGAGCAGGTACTAGGGTACGGTACTAAACTTAAATGCAAAACAGTACTACCCCGATGAAAGTTTGGTGCCACCAAAACGTACAATTCCGAGCTAGTAGTGTGGTCTATGGCTGCCGCCTATTTTGCAGAGTTCAACTAAGAAACAAAAAAATTCAACATGCATAAATTTTTTCTAATGGAACATGCATAATATTAAATGCATATGAGATATGAAAATATGTTTTAGGAATATAATTTAGTGCCATATATCTTATATTAAGTTTTTTTAAAAATATTTTGACAAAATTTATAAAATTTGACCTTGACATAACTTAAAGTACGGGTAACAAAAATGGAGTACTCCCTCAGTTTTGTTTTACAAGTCGTGTACATATACGTAGATTATTAATTTAATCACTAAAATATTAATTTTATAGCACAAAAATTGTATCATTAAAAAAATAATATCTAAAGTTTCTAATTATATAATTTTTAATTTTTGTGCTATAAAATTAATATTTTATTGATCAAATTGACGACAAAGCTATACACGCGTGACTTATAAACCGAAACGGTTGGGAGTACTATACATACACATGCAAGCCTTACAAGCGGGGAAGGAGGGAGTACACAACCATCAACCCTATAAATGGAGGAACAAGTTCAATGGTTTGGCAGCTCAAACAGCCATTGCTCTTCTACACACGCTCTCCAATACAAGGTCGCGGCAATCTTAGCTCTTGCCTACGGTGTAGGTAATATATCAGTTCTCTCTGTATCCATTTCTTCATAGTTTTTGCAAATATGTGCCTTTTAGATCCATGTATATGTGACTCTATATGTGTTACTATCCCTAATTGAAGCTTCACTAATTCCTAGTGATCCAGAACATCAAAATCTTTGTTATATTATATATGTGAATTCTAGCTATTTACTTGTACTAAAGTGAGCTTCCCTAAGTCTCGTTCTCATTATTCCTTACAATAAAATAGCTAGAATTTGCACCTTACCTTGTCTATAGAAAAAAAATAGCTAGATATTCCCCCAAAAGAGAATTTTTTCCAAAGATTGATCGATGGGCCCTGACTAATACTGATCCACGACAATTGGATTTCTAGACTATTTAAGCGGACTGGGATATGAACTGATGCTTGTACAATGCTAGATGCTTAGAGAGGTGGCTTAGCAAAATAAATCGGGTTTATGTGCAAGCATTGGTTAGGCACCTCTACTACACAAATAAGCATTGGTGCTTAAGCAAAAGCTTGGTGTACTTTCGTAAGCACCCCTCCAAGCACTTTGCATTGTAGATGGCAGTGTTAGCTAATAACATGACAAAAGGTAGAGCAGCAAAATTATTTTAGAAACATGAACATATCTTATTTTTCTCTTCTGAGAATCAAACATGAACTGGGGAGCGAACATGTTTTTTAGTTCAGCAAGCGACTCTTATATATTGGGGACCAAAAATGAACTGGGTATATGTTCAAAAGGGGGTGTAGATGTAACTTGTTGTTTTCATGGTCGAGATTTCCCGTAACTAGTAGGAGTAGTAATTTTTAGCTCTCCTCTAAGAAACAACACTAGCTTTTAAATAATTTTGGGTAAGTTTGATCTTAAACGGAGAAAAAAAAAACCCACCATTTCGTGTAAAAGGCTATAGCTAATGTTTGACCTGGTGGCAAGGCATCACGCGTAATCTTGAAACATCACGCGTAATCTAGATTACGCTGTTTGATATATAGTCCCTTTGTTTTAAAGTATAAAATGTTTTAGTTTTTTCAAACATATGTATCTATCCCAGTTTTGGTGTGTAGATTCGGAGCGAACCTATACACTAACAGGGGTCTAGATACATTTATTTTACAAAAGCTATAACATCTTATATTTTAAAACGGAGGGAGTATATACGGTCCCCTGGTAAGAAAATGAAAAAGGAGGCATATACATAGGGGTCATTCAAACCCAGATGCGGAACAAACGTATAATCCATCGATTTCAAGCCAACTACGCGTACAATACATGGTTGAATCTTTTTTTTGTTAATACGAATTATTTTTGGCAACAAAAATTCGAGGATTCCGTTATTTTTCAGTAACTGGTATTACTCATGACCACCAGTAAAAACGCTAACCGATACGGAAAACCCTAATGTCAAAAAAGATACGGAAAATCATGACATGGACAGCCATAGCGAAGGGAACAAAATGAGAATATGGATCTTGTGGAACTTGGGGCGTCCTATAATCTTCTATACACATGTCTAAACTTGGCACTCATTTTCGATATTAGTCATCAACCTTTGAAATACGTAATTTACGGTCACTAAATACGGTATCGGTTTCATTATGGTCACTAGGATGGTGTATAATAACGATGTATTTGCCGACATGGCGAGCATTGACCGGTCTACAGCAATATTTTTTTGCAAAAAAAAACCTTGAGTGAAATTATTTGGCACGTGTAGTTAGACCCACCGGGTAGCCTCTTTGAAAACATCATTATCAGATAATTAATCAGAAAAGGGGGCCCCAAATGTCAGTGTCTGCTTAGCAGCTAACAGAGAGAATTACCCCAAGCCACGTCTCCACCTACCCCCGCACGAACAGAGAGCCCCGTCGACGAGCTCCGGCCGGCCCCAATCCCCGCTCCGGCCCGTGCCGCCGCGTCTTGCACGCCGCTCCATCCCCGCTCCCTGCACCCTCCCGCCCCATCCCGCCGCGTCTTGCACGCCGTCACTCACTGGCCCTGACCTCGGCTGCTCCCGGCGTGGCCTCGGCACTCAGGCCGCAGGTAGTTCGTGCACGCCACCACGACGAGGCTGCTGGAGCTGGGCCTCCCTGCCGCATGCCAGGCCTCCCGCCACCTGCCAGGCTCTGGCCTTCGCCTACTTGTATTGTCTATGTCGGCCCCGGCATCCCACAATCACCTTGACCTCCCGCCTCCACCACGACCTTCATCTGCCCCGGTGGACCACCACGCTGCCTCCAGTCTGCCGCCAACGTGAACGCCTCCGGTTTTCCGCCGCTTCTTCCGCCCGGCACCAGTCCCTCCGCCGACGCTCGGCACAATGTGCGGCGGTCTGACCATCCCTGCCTCCCTAGATCCCTCTGTAGCGTTGGTTGTCGGCGTCCCGGAACGCCAGCATCGGCAAATACATCAAGGCGGTCTGACCGTCCCCTCCCTCCCTAGTTCTCTTGCTTTTTAATTTGGTCCTGCTAGTTTGTATTATTTGAAACTAGTCTCTATTTACTGCTAAAGGGGGTGGCATATGGGGTCTACTCGGTGCCATGTCGGCAAAATACATCTATGTACAAAAGCCCAGTGACCTTAACGGAACAACCATCATACGTATTTCAAAGGTCGATGACCGTATCGAAAAAAGGTACCAAGTTTAGGTACTACCGTTGGATTTTACTCTGCCAAAATATTACTCCCTCCGTCTCAAAATAACTGTCGCCAATTTATCTAAATTTATATGTATTCAGATACTATTTAGCATATACATCATTCTAATAATTTATTGCATCTGTTTTGAGATAGTGAAAGTATATACTTGTAGAAGTTCGAGAACATACCGAAAAGTGTCTATGTCGCATGGCACTAGTACTAACTACTCCCTCGGTTTCACAATATAAGTCAGTTTAAGCAAGCTATTTTAACTTACTAAAATGGATTATCTCTACTACTATAATACATAAATTAATCTGAACAAAAATTACACACTTACATACGGATATTCTATGCCCTGTATACAAGTTTTTAGAAAGAAAGAATACTTTATGTGCCTAAAAAGACAAAAAAAAAACATGTTCGTGAATAGACACGTTGGAGCACTAAAATTTGTCTTTTTACATGGGACATCTAAAATGTTCTTTTCACCCGCAAACTTGAGTACGAACATTTAGTATCCGGATGTACTTGCAAATATTTTTTCCTATTTTTTGACATTTTAAAATATGTTTCCACATAATGAGTTCATTTCCACCTATGAGCCGAATTGGATTTCCGATGGGTAGCCCACTATTTTGCTTATAGTACATCTATATCAGTATGTGTTTTATGTGTTGTGATATTCCTGTGCCATGTCAGTGATAAAAAAGGAACATTTTTCTAAAGCTTTATTCTTCCTCCGTCCTAAAATAAGTGACTTGCATTTGTGTAGATTCGGATGTATCTCATATTATAACATGTCTAGATACATGTGAGTCTAGATAAATCAAAGTCACTTATTTTAGGAATAAATGGTGTGTTGTTGATACAAAATGCATCACACTACATATTTATGTGGCAGGTCGAAAAAGAAAAACCTGAATGCCTGATGTAAGTGGTGTGCCGTTGCACACTCTGTTCACTTCTGGCACTTTGCTGGCAAACTTGCTTGTATACATAATGCACTTTTATTTCCTGTGCACATATGGATTTTTCTTGCTCCAAACTATTTTCCTTATAAACTAAATGGATTTTCCACATTTATTTTTGCCTTACTCATATATTAGAATTTTGTTTCGCTTACATTCACTATTTATATGTCAAAATTAACAGATAAATTAGTGTATGCTTACAATAGTTAGTACTATATAAATTCCGATGGAGGCCAAAGCAACCCATAGTTATATGGACTATGATATGAGCTTGACCTTGACAAGCTTGCTGAACTTCCCTAAAATAATTAGGACATATATACTATCACCACCAAATGGTTTGGATTCAAAATAGCAGTGGATAGCCAGAAATCATAAGTACTAACGTTGTTGTATAACATTATCGATATACAAATAAAAATAAAAAAAGATATACAAATGAAAATATGTTGTTCGCAATATCTTGATGGGAAAACAAAAAACTACTTGTATCTTTAGGTACTAGTTTTTAGCTAGGCGGATATGGTGTTCTCATTTATAATTAAATTTTTTATGGTAATTTTATGTTGTTTAGCTATTTGATTTAAACTTAAAGCAAATCCGATAAAACATTTTTTTGCGGGAAAAGTTCCAGATCTATTTCATGAGTTCACAAGAAGTACAAAGCACCCCAAACATAATAAAAATTACATTGAGGTCCTTGGACCATCTAACGACCACTACTGCCGCCAGAGCGAGCCGCCGGCGTGTCGCTGTCGCCGCTCCCTTACCGGAGCTGGCCTAACATTGTTTATGACAGTCGGAAAGTCTTCATACACGTGACCCTAAGAACCAGCGTTCCAGAGCTGAAGCTGTCGCCATTGAACCACACGTAGACTAGACGAGATCCACCACACCATGGAAGCGGCGAGACGAATCCCCGCCCACCTCAATGCCAGCAGCAAGATCGTTGCAGACGAGATGAAAGAGGAGACGGTTATACCTTATTCTTGTCCCGCTCAACGCCGTCATAGCCACCATAACGTCGATGTCGGTTGACCAAACTCTAACTTTAGAGACCCTTTTACAGTGCCGAGCGCAGGTCCGGGGTCCCCACCTCCTCCCGCCGCCAGGACAGCAAGCAGAGGAGGCAGGGACCCATCGATTCCCAGGAGTAGACGGCAAGGACGAAGCAGATTGTGGCGGCTGCTAGGGTTTTTGCCCTAGCCGCTGTCGCCACTGATAAAATCGTGTTTAACCCTAAGTCTGTACTAGTTGCATAAATTTGAACACATCATACTTTATGTTGGTGAAATACGGTAGCTCCACCAAAAGATAAGTCCATATTCCATGTCAAGGTTGATCAAAATAGCTATTGTTACTTGATAAAAATGTATTCCCCTTGTGTAGTGTTTCATTTGGTTAGAAAGTTGTTACGCGTCGCCTTTTCGTCTGGACGAATTTATTCAATCTATTTCGTAAATTGTACTTGAGTAGTTTTTCATGTTTGTACATTTTAGATTTATTGTACGATATATATTCCTGCTTACTAATATTTGAAAAAAAAAATGTGTAATATTCCGATTACTCTATGTATACTGTATATACATGTGATGCGTTGAGAGATGCAAGATTTTATCCAGTTATATCCCATTCCATGAAGCTTTACTATCCCCATTTTAAATTCATGCTGAGAAATAATTCTAAGCTGTGACTACTTTCTAGGTGCAGATCGAGAAAAGCATGCGGCTCCAGGTTTGGGCGTTGTGCCTTGTGGTAGCAAGGGCTTGCTTTGCATCACCCTTGGCATGGCCATTGGGAACATCTCCAGATGACAATACTACATTAATGTATGATTACCCGGTAGTGAGTCTAACGACTGTCAGTATCAATCCTGAGACGTACGTTGCATTCATCCGTGAACTTCGTCAGAGATTGGCGAGCCCCGGAGACACTAGGCACGGCATACCAGTGATGCGTAGCCACGCCGACACCGACATAGCAGAACGCTTCGTTCTGGTTGAGCTGTCTAATTCGGCTGGGCTATCTGTTACGCTGGCACTGGATGTCATCAATGGTTACGTGGTCGGTTATCGATCAGGTGATTATTGGGTTTTCCTTATGCGTGACGATGACGACGATGAAATAGCAGCAGCTGCGACTATGCAGCTTTTCAGGGAGACCACAATAAGAAGGATTACACTTGAGTTCACTGGGAGCTACCAAGATCTTCAGCAGAGAGGAGGGCGGAGAGAAGACGTTCCTTTGGGGATACAGGCTTTAGAGCAGGCGGTGTCGACCATGTATTCCTACCCACGCAATCCAAATCTGCAAGTTCGCGATCAAGCGGCCTTGGCTCGTGCATTTCTTATTACCATCCAGATGGTTTCAGAAGCAGCACGATTCAATACCATTGAGGCTAGTGTGTGTTTAAGACTTCGGGAGCGAGATGATCCAGGTACTGCTCCAGATACAAGAATGATTTCACTTGAGAATGGCTGGGATCGCCTGTCCAGTGAAATCCAGTACTTGTCCAATGATGGGGTCGGGGTGTTCCGTAATGCGGTTAGAGTTCAAACAGGCGGCCGTGACGGTGAAGCATTTATTGATGTGGACAATTTGGCGAGGGCGCTGGAAGTGGCAAGCTTAGCTCTTATGCTCTTCAGATGCAATAATAATCAGAGGCTGCCGCAGTTGTCCTCTCCTCTTATAAGGCCTACTATTATATTACCGACGAAATCTGACGACCGTCCTACTTGCCCTGAGGACCTGGAGCCAACCGTGCAGATCGCAGGACCGGGCGGCCTATGCGTCGACGTCAAGAACGGATGGTACAACAACGGGAACCCGATTCAGCTATATCCCTGCAGGTCCGTCCGTCCGTCCGGGCTACTCACTTTTTCCATGAATGAAATAATGCTTAAAAAATGCGCATGCTCACTTAGTACTCAAAGTAAATCCCCTGCACGCAGGTCCTCCGACAACACGAATCAGCTGTGGACCTTGAGAAGGGATGGCACTCTTCGATCCAATGGCAAGTGCCTGGCGTCGTACGGGTACACACCCGGCGACTACATCATGATTTATGATTGCGGTCTGTCTGATAAATTCAAGTGGCAAGTATGGGACAACGGAACCATCATCTCAAAATCTGGCCTAGTATTGGCAGCACGTTCGTTGGAAAGTGGCACAACACTGACAGCAGAGGTCGAAAACAGCACCATTGGTCAGTCATGGCGTCCTAGCAACAACACCCAGCCTCTGGTGGCACCCATCGTCGGGATTTCTTCCGGTCTTTGTTTGCAGGCACAAGGAACTGAACCCGTGCTGAATATGTGCGTCACTCGCAAGCCAGATCAAGCATGGGCTCTCTATCCAGACGGTTCGATCAGACCTAATCAGACAAGAGTCGACCGCTGCCTCACGGTGGTTCCCAGCAATCAAGGATCATCCTTGTCATCTCTCAAGATTTCCGTCTGTGAACCTAATTCATTTCTCCAGCGATGGGTGTTTCCAAATGACGGAACCATCATGAATCTCTTCAGTAAACATGTCATGGACCTGACGCCTTGCGCTATTCCATCCCTCGGTGAGATCATAGTGGCTTCTTCCACGGGAAGCCCTAGCCAGATGTGGAAACCATTATATTAGTGCTGCATTATTCATCACCAAATGTATGTGTGTGTGTTTGTACGCCGAGCGCCTACTTACTACTCCCTCCGTTTGGAAATATAAGACGTTTTAGGTTTGTGAAGAAGATGTATCTAGACATATTTTAGTGTCTAGATTCATTTGAACCTATACACTAAAACGTGTCTAGATACATCTCCTTCATAAACCTAAAACATCTTATATTTCTAAACAGAGGGAGTACTACTTAGCTTCCAGAGTGTGATATTATATTACTTAAATAAGGAAGCTCAATTAAGGACACGCATGTAATGGAGAAAGTGCCTATAGTACTTACTGTTGTCGATGTGAGTGTGTTTGCTTGCCACTTTAATTTGTACTTACTGTATGTGCTTGCATGCATGGCTTGTGTGGCCTGATCTTCACAGATCTCGTGGTCAAATCGATGGGAAAGCGAGGGGAAAGGGAGAAGGTAGCGGAAGCGAACACACACCTCGCGAAGAACACGATGAACACATGCAAAACTCACACAATACAAGGCCTCTTGCTCCTGTACGGCGGCCACCGGTCCGATAGAATCCTCGCAAGGAAAGATCGGTTATCGTGCTCCCTCAAATCCACATCGGAGAGGGAAGAACACCTTGGGGAGGGTCTTGACAACTTGGAGACGAGACACCGAACTCCAAGGCCTTGTACAAAATCCAATCGAGGTTGGTGACCCCTTGGTAAAGGGGATGAGGTGAAACTAGAGATTCCACAATGGGAGTTGTCTTTTGTCTATCATCTATGCCTAAGAGATACATGAGGGGTGTGGGATCTATTTGTAGGCCAACCACTAAACAAGGGGGGGGGGGGTAGTTTGGGAATAAACTAGGCAAAGGGGTAAGTAAAGAGAATATTCTACGGCATCAAACGTAGATCCGCGCGCAGGCAGGGGATTCCGGCGGTGGGTCCGGCGGCGCCAGATCTGGTGCCAGGATTTTCGGTCGTCGCCGGATATTCCGGCCGAGCGCCGAAGAGGCTCTCTGTAAGCGTTTTCGGTGGACCGGTCCTGGCGTCGGGGATTTCGGCGGGGCGCTCGGTTCGCCGGGGCTGTCGCCGGAGATTCCGAGGGTGGTTCCGGTTCGCCGGTCCTGTCGCCGATTCCAGCTGGAGCTTCTTCCGTCTCCTCAATTGCAAGTGGTTAACATAATTTACGGATCTGACGCTTTAGGTCCGTATGTACTTCCATGTCTTTGCTTCTTCACGCATCACTCGTCTTTAATGAGATGACATTGTATAAATTTGGTCTTTTGGTGAGACCTTTAGTTCATTGGGGTTAAATCATGTCGATAACACTGTCGTACAATATATCTTTAGTGTTAGCCCGTTGCGAACCACACCTTAGTTTGATAACAAACTACTTGATACAAATGCCCTCCTTTGCTGCTACTATAGCACTCATATACTTAGCCTTTTGTTCTAGTATTCGTCACAATGTCTTAACTTTGGAATTCATCTAAATCCATTATGGAAACTTTCTTCCATTTCATTGTGCCACCCGTAGTTTAAATTGAGATAAACTTAATTTTGTATCTTGTGACAAAACTAGTATCAATGTAACGCTTTACAATGAACTATTGTTTGTCACCTCTATACAAATATATTCTTAGTTCTTGCAAAAGATCATAAGAATTTCCTTACTATCGTCCAATGATCATTTTATGATTCATTCTGTTATATGCTCATAACACTTAGAGCATAGGACATATCTAGATGTGTGCATATCATGGTATGATTGATCAAAATATCCTTGTGATTTCACTCATCAAGTGTCAAAGCACTTGAATCTTGTTACACTTATCAAGTGTCGATACACTTGAATTTTGATTCAATTCTTTTCCATGCGACAAGAACCGTTTCTCGTCGTTTCTATATTAAACTCCTTCAATATCTCATATATGTACATTTGGCATAACCATATTAGCGTCACAGTCTATCCATGTAGAAATTCATGCTAAATATTTGGGTTTTCCCTAAGTCTTTCATCGAAATGAAATTCTTAACCTTTGTCAATAAAAGATACATTATTTCCAATCAACAAGATGTCCTCCACATAATGTATTAGAAATATGTCTCAGCGCTCCCACTTAATTTCTTGCAAATGCAAGCATCTTCATCGTCTCCTGATGAAAACTCCTTTTTATCACGGTGAAGATTCCAACTCTGAGATGCTTACTTCAACCATTGAAGTTTGCATGCCTTTTAGCATCCTTTGAAATAACAAAACCCTTTGGACCGTGTCATGCACACGTCCTAGGTAACCATTCTATTAGAAGAACTTTGTTTTGTTTATTCATCTACCATATATCAAATTATATATAGTGGTTGCTACATTAATCCGTTCAGACTAAATATCGCTATGAAAGATCCAATCTTGTCATAGTTAACTCCTTGAATATTGTTATAAAATACTTTACGACATGTCGACTGTTTCATAGATGTGAAATATCCATGTCTGTTTCTTTATACATCCAAATACGACCGATGGATTTTTATACCTTTCCGGAGGCTCTTCCAAGTTCAAAACTTGTTTTCTCGTGTATGAAACTATCACGGATTTTATGGCTTCAAGCCATTTGACGGAGTCAGGGGCCATCATCGCTTCGTTGCATGTATTCAGTTCATCATTGTCAAACAATAATGATTTACTCTCAAATCTTATCATTTGATTGTTTAACCGACTTACTTGGTTCAATAGGAACTTAGACCTCCGTGACCACAACCTTTGAGGCACGTGAGCCATGAGCATTCTGGCTGCCTCCGGAACATTTTCCGGCGTTGCGCAACTCAGCACATATAGCTAAGGTTAGTTAACCTTATCAAAGTTCTATTGTCCTCCCACTTAACTTTTTGTGAAACATTTCTTTTTCAAGAAACTTCATGTTTCAAGCGACAAACCCTTTTTTCCTCGGTGTTATGGAGGAATACCCAATGGTTATTCGAAATAACCTACAAAGACATGCTCATCCGACTTTGGTGGTAAACATCTTACTTATGCTTAGCATACCAAAATTTAAGAAATGACAACTTGGGTTTTACCCCAAACCATAACTTACATGGTGTCATTTCAACGGATCAAGATGGAGCTCTTTTCAGTGTAAAAGCAGTAGTCTCTAAAGTTTTAATATTTTAAAACATAATGGCAGTTTTATAAATAACACCTTTGATCCAACCATGTCAAACAAGGTTTCATTACAAATCTCAAACACTCCATATTCCTATGGTGTTTCGGGAGATGCAAATCTAGGTGTTTTTGCTAAACTTGTAACTCAAATAAATCCCTTTATGATCAAATCATAAATCATTTATTTTCTTGTTACACTTGCAACTCAAATAAATCCCTTATGATTAAATCATACATCATTTATTTTCTTGTTACAATGATTTTCCACTTTATCTTGAAAGTCTTTGAATGTTTTCAAATATTTTATACTTCTTTCTCATTAAGTAAACATTCACTCAAATTTCCGGAGAAATCATATGAAGTTGAAATCCATCGCTTACGACTATACATAATGGACTACATACATCGATATGTATAAATTTCAATATTTTAGTCGTTCGTTCTTCTTTGGCCTTTGAACGAATTTTTAATTATCCCAAGGAAAGTCTCACAAGCGTCACTTGATCAAATCAAAGACTCCAAAAATCCATGAATATGGAGTTTCTTCATGTTTTCTTTTCAATATAATTTAAACAGCGATGTCATTTTGTAAGTGATCTTTCAATCATTTGTCTTGCGACATTTTAGCATTAGTTTTTATGGATGTGATTTGTCCAACTAGATTTGCAAATCATCCATCTCATATGGAATATGGTAATTATTTGAACAACCTTTGTTCTCATAATACCTGATTTAAATAACGATTATTAAAATAAGTTTTAATGGCAAGCTTTAATATCAATGAGAAATACAAACAACGGGTTTTTTTTGTGAGCATCATCACATATTCTCTTGCTGGTTACTTAGGCCATTGTGGTTCATGAATTGCGTTGTTCTGTATGAAATTTCATACCAACCAATTCGGTATCCAATACCCAAGAACCACATTGTTTAACAAGCAAAGAATACAACCATAACATGCATATCATCTATATACCTAAATTAGATATTTCCAGTCTTTTCTTTTCTGCCAAATATATTTTATAGATTCTCTTTCAGCATTTGACGAGGTTTAATCTCGCCAATGCCTATTGTTATGGACTTGGGTTTTGGAGAAGATGGGGATGCTGGAGATCGTGGAACGGTTAACAGACAAGCAACCAAGGGACACGAGATTTACCCAGGTTCAGGCCCCCGGAGGGAAAACCCTACTCCTGCTTGTCTGCTCTTGATCACGGTGGAACCGAAGGTTACAGGGTGCACAGATTCGATCTGGCGTGAGGTGCGTATGCGAGAGTATGAGTCGAGAGATCTAGGACGTGCCCTCCTGGCCTTTATATAGACTTAGGCAGGTCCCGGGCATAATCCTAGTCGGTTACAAGTTCTAGGGTTTTACCCCTTTGAATTTCCTATCTATGCTAGTCTTGCTCTCCAAGGATCCGAAGGCGTCATGGGCCTTGGCCACCCGAAAATATTCATGGGCCAGCGTATGTCTGCTGTGGGCCTTCCTTGGGCTGGACCAGGTATGTTGAAGTCACGTACCCGTAGGGTATAACCATGTCAGTAGCCCCCGAGTGATCAGTCGAATCGTAGATTCGGCTGAGGACTCTTCCATCCTTCGGGTGCAACTATGTATTAATAGTATATGTGTGTAGGGATTGTTGACGCGTGGGGTCAGTTAACTGTCTTAGGACGAAACAACACGATCTTCTTCAGGTTCGAGTCCCTCAACTCGGACCTGGAACATATGCTGGCGTAATTCGACTCAGGCCGCGGAGGACTTACAGGAGTGGAATTCCAGTGATTTTAATTGATGTACCCAACGCGTCCGTCGGGATTTTTCATCGCACCTGCTGGCACGGATTCATACTAGCAGAGCGTAGTCGGGTGCGTTGCCAGGCCACCAGATGATATCTGTAGGTCTTATCTTTGTGTCACAGACGCAGCATCCGAATATTTGTCACCGCAGAGGTGTTTCGGGTGGCCAAGGAGATTGTCGCTCACTCAGCGTTTTGCTGGGGCAGAGTTGCCAAAAAAGTTTTTGCGTGCTGTTCCGAAAGATCGCAGTCGAAGATTTCATAGGGTGCGTGACCAGCGCTCCCTATGGGAGTAGCCCCCGAGTGTCTGTTTGAGTCGTAGACTCGAGCAGAGACTTTAGTTCAAGCATTGTTCAGTTGTTAAGTCCGTAGGACTCAAAAAAAATCGGATGCTTAAATCCATCCTCCCTATGGGAGTAGCCCCCGAGTCCGTAGTGGAGTCGTAGACTCGACGTAGGACTTGAAGAAACACTTTGTCGTTATTCATCTTCCGGGTGCGCGGCCAGCGCTCCTGATAGGAGTAGCCCCCGAGTATTTAGTCGAATCGAAGATTCGAGTGAGTACTCTTAGCTGTGGAGCCGAAGAATTGCAGTTGGTTCTAGTATAGCTTTTGATGACATCATTGCTGACGATCAATGACCTCAAGCGTCTGCTACGCCAGAGGTGACTTGACTGGACGAACGTGGGTCCCATTTGCTGACTTTGAATTGATCGGTCACGCACGGCGTGGAGATAATTACGGCGTCTCCTCGATTTCCGCGCGTAGTGGACGGCGTGGTAACGACGGTTCGTTGTGATGTTGACACGTGTACGGTCAGATCTGCCGTTGGCGTTAGGTCTTCTGGATGGACGGCTGCCGTGCGTCATCTTCGCTGTTATAATCATTGGGGAAAGCCGCGGTTTGTTTTCACCGCATCAGTTCTTGTTTTCACTGCCTCCTTGTGCTCTAGCGATTCTTGCTGCGCGCTGGGATTTCCTTCCACATTTCCGTCGTTGTTTCTGCGTTTTCACCGCCGGCGCCGCTGTAGCACCATGGGGAAGCCAAAGAAATCGTCATCTGCGGTTGGGACCAGCGCCGCCGGAGGAAAGAAGGGCACCACCGCTACTCGTGTCACCGATGGTGGCTGGCGACGATCAGAGACGCGGGAGAGCGATCTCCGCAAGCTTCGCGAGCGGGGCCTGATCCCGCAGGATAGGGAGGCCGTCAAACTCCCCGGCAATGAGGTAATCCCTCGCCCCCCATCTGGGTATCGGGTTATGTTTCTCGCCTTCGTTTTGCGTGGGTTTTCTTTTCCAGTCCACGACTTCCTCCGTGGACTGCTCTTCTTCTATGGGATTCAGCTTCATCATCTGTCTCCCAATTCTCTTCTCCATATTGCTTGTTTTATCACTTTTTGCGAGTGCTGGCCTGGCATTGAGCCGCACTTTGGCCTCTTCCAGAAGCTCTATTCCGTGAAGAGGCAATCTGGTTCGAATGGTGTGTATCCCATTGGGGGTTGCATCATCTCCCTGAGTCCCAATCTTCTCTTCTTTTCTTTTTCCATGTCCGAATCTGTCCAGTACTGGCGGAGGCAATGGTTTTATATCCGCGACTCCGTAGTACCAGGGCAAGATTTTGGTCTTGTTCCCTTTGACCCCTCCCAAATGATTGAGCGGAAAAGGTCTTGGAAAAACCAAATCTTGGACGGTGAGGTGGCGGAGATAGAGGCCCTTTACCGTCGGGTGGAGGATCTCCAGCTGATTCCAGAGAAGGAGGTGAACGGAGTGGACATCATCCGGACATTTCTTGAGCGGCGGGTGCAGCCTCTCCAAGCGAGGGCGCACCCGATGTTTCTTTATTCTGGGCGCCGTGATCCGACGAGGGTTTCGGCTGAGAAAATGTCCGAGGGGGATCTTGACAGGGCCCTTCGCGCGCTGCTGAAGTTCAAAGCCGGAGAATAAATCCCGGGGAAGTCGCTAACTCCTCCATTTTCTTCGACGTTGGCCGTACCGCAGGTGTAGATTTGTGCACGTAGTGCTTTTTGTCGGCTGTGTATTTATTTCCTTTGTTTGCTAACAAAGTTCCTTCTGATTTTGCAGAGCTTCAAAGTGCCGGGCATGGTACCGCCATTGCCCGAAAGGTATCCGAATGCCCCGGATAATGAAGTGGTTGATTTCGTGTCCGAGCTGCCGTCGGCGCGATCTCCGGCGGAGGATGCCGACGAGTCAAGTGAGGACCATACGCGCAAACGATCACGGAGCTCCAGCGAGTCTTCGGATGCCTCGACTCCTCCGACTCCCAGAAACCCTCTGGGCCCTAAGCGTCATAGTGATGGTCATGGAGGTTCTTCTTCTCCCCTTCCTGCCATTCCTGTGCGGGCTGTAGCGCCGCACCCGCCAACGAAGCGGAAGAAGGAAGAGAAAAAGGAGGAGAAGAAGGAAGAGAAGAAAGAGGAGAAGAGGGCCCGAAGGACTCCTCCTGTCTTCGATCTGAGCTCATTGGGCTCGTAAGTTTCTTGTTGTACTGTTGTCCTTGTTCCTTCATAAGTTTTGCACTTGTGCTGATTGGTTCGTATGCAGGCATTCCTCCCACGATTCCTCTAGTGATGGTGCGCGGGAGATGATGGCAGAGTCGAAAATTGCGTCTCCTCCGCCTCAGACGGTGGCGACTTCGGGTGGCGCGGCTCCAGATCCTCCGTTGCAGGAGGTGCAGGTGGTTGCGCCTCAGAATTTCGCAGGCGGTCCTTCGGAGTCGCCATCAGAACATGTAAGTTTTTCTGCCTCATGTCACGGGGGAAGCCCCCGAGTGTCTTCGTGTGCGAATTTTGTTTTTACTCCTTTGTGTTGGGCGTAGCCCCCAAGTCCTTCTCTTACTGCTATTTCTTTTTCTTCAGCCTTTTGTGCAGGAGGCCAAGCGGCTGGTGCAGGAGTGCTTGGCGCTGGAAGCGAACCTTCGGCAGCTTCAAGGTACCTATCTGCCTTTTAGCGCCTCTCTTATTTATCCTAGTCCGGTTTTTAGATACTTGCTTGTCTTGAATGCAGAGGAGCATAACAATTCTCTCCATGAGGTCGACGCTCTCAAGAAGAGCCTTGGTCAATCGGAGCAGAAGGCCGAAGCCGCCGTTGGCGTGAAGGAACGCCTCGAGCTAGAGCTGACTAAGGCAGCCGAAGCGAAAGAGCGTCTACAGCAGGAGGCCGCGGACCGTGAGGAGCAGCTGGCCACTGTTGCGGCTGCGCGCGCGAGAGAGGTGGCGGCGAAGCTCATGGCTGCTGCCAAGGCTATTTCGGGTGAGCGCTAGTTTTGTACTTGTTTCTTCATGCCTCGTGTCTTCTTCTGTGCTGCTTTTCTTCATGTCTTCCTTCTTATTTTTTGTCTCAGATGCCGCAGGCATCGAGTTCGACCGCGGTGCTCTAGAGCACGGGAGTGCTCTAGATGATGCTACTATGGCGGTCGAAGACCGCTGCAGCACCGTCGTCAACTCCCTTGCCAAGGCGAAAGAGGTCCTTGGTCGCTTCTACAAGGAGCTTGTCCCGAAGGGCGCAGCCCTTGATGATGTGGATGCTCTGGCGGAGGCTCTGTCAGCCGAAGCGCCTGCGGCGTACAAACGCAAGCAGAAGGGCATCGACGCGTCTGTCGGGCTGGCGATGGCCCTGGCGGCTGGAGCAGAGCTGGATCTGCCACAGATCACCTCTCGGATGCCGACGACTGCGGATGGATCTGAGGTAGCCTTTGCTGCCTACTCTGCTCGCTGCAAGCGATATGGGCCCAAGCTCATTGATTTGCTGTCTGAGTATGCACTGCGACAGCAGGGCGGGGCCAAAGCTAGGCAGTCTGGCTCCGAGGCGACTCAGGGTGCCGCATCTTAGGCATTGTAGACGTAGGGTAGTTTGTAGTCTACTTTTATTGTAAATATCTTAAAGAACACCATCCTTTTGCCAGGTAGTGGCCTTATATGTTTAATGAATTCTTCTGAGTTGTGCTCTATCATTGTCTGAATGTCTGTGTTCCTTTTTTTTCTGTTGCTATAGGTTCCTTCTGGTGCTGACCCTATTGACACCCCGTCCGCAGTGCCGCTGCGACCATCTTTGGATGATTCCTCGCAACTCACTTTTCTTCGGGATCGTGTGCGTAGTCTGGAGAGGGAGTTGCTCGGGGTACGCGGTCATGCCGACGTATGGAAGTCCAAGGCGGATCGTGGTGCAGCCAGAGAGGAGTACTTGATGGCAGAGCTGGTTCGGCTGTCCGAGGAGCTGCAATGTAAGTTGTTCTTTGGTTCGAGCTGTAGCTCAGTTCTTCGGATGGGCCTGCTGGCCTTACTCTTATTTTGTGCGATTGTCGCAGGTGCGAATCTTGCTCCGAGGGAAGAAAAGGCGCATGTCGCTGTTTGGGTCAATTGCTTGACTCAACAGGACATGGAGGCCGGCGGCTTCTTCTGGATGGATCGTGATCGTGCAATGGCTCTGGCGATGGTGCAGGATCGTGTTCATCAAGTTTCACGGGTGCTCCGCCAAGTGCAGACATCGCTTGCCTCGGTGCTGCACGTCATGTTCCCTTTGGATGCCGTACCGACAAGCCTTGCGGGTCTTCTGTCGAAGTTTCGGAACGTAAGCAATGTCAAGGAGTTGGTGCGGCAGCAGCTTGTCGCAGGAGTGAAGGCTGCTTTGTCTCTTGTGAGGCTGCACCAGCCTGACGTGGATTTGACTGTTGTGGCGGCTCGGCCACCTCTTCGCCCTGATGGTGGTGAGTGGGACATGCGCCCGCATTACGCAGCTGTAAGACAGTATGCCGAACAAGTCGTAGATTTGTTTGAGCAGCGTGCTCAGGTTATTCTTCAGAATAGGTAGAACCTGAAAAAAGAGATAGATGTAAAATTTGTATATTTCGGCTGGGCTTGTTGTGCCCTTTGTTGTAAAGGTTTTTTTGTTGTGAGCACGCAGTGCTTTTGATTGAGTACGTGTCCTTTTCGTTTGCCTGACGTTGTCAGCTACTCAGGTGTACACGTTTGATCCTCAGTCGATGAACTCGTGAGGTGGGGGGAGCCCCCAAGTGCGTTTGTAGCATGTAGTAAAGTTGCAAAAATAGCGAACCGAAGTTTTGGGGCGAGACACTTAGCTTTATTTATATCGTAATGGAGGAGGTACATTGTTCGGCTGAGTAGCCTTGGTTGAAAGCCTTATTGAAAGTAAAGGGGTAGGTAGCTAGGTATAGAGTCGTTGCAGGTGCGTGATGTTCCATGGGTTGGAGTATGCGACTCCAAACTCCACGTGCTTGAGGCGATAGGCGCCACCTGGGATAACTTCGGTGATGACGTAGGGTCCTTCCCATGGTGACTCGAATTTATTCGGTCGCTTTTGCTTGAGTCGCAAGACGAGGTCTCCTTCGACGAAGGACCTTGGGCGCAGCCGGCGGCTGTGGTAGTTGCGGAGACTCTGCTGGTACACCGCTAATCGAGCTGCTGCTATGTCCCATGCTTCGTCGAGTGTGTCGATGGCATCTTCGAGTGCAGCCGTGGATTCGGCTTCACTGTAAGCGACGACCCGTGGGGCCTGGTGGCGTACTTCGGCTGGTAGCACGGCCTCGGCTCCGTGTACCATGAAGAACGGTGTGTAGCCGGTGGAGCTGTTTGGCGTAGTCCGTAAGCTCCACGGGACGGATGGTAGCTCTTTTGTCCAGTTTCCAAATTTCTGTTCGAGTGAACTCATGAGGCGCTTCTTGATGCCGGCGCCGATTAGGCCGTTGGCCTTTTCCACTTGCCCGTTCGTTCGCGGGTGTGCCACTGAGGCGTACGTGATGTTCATCCCAAGGCCGTCGCAGAAGTCCTGGAATTCTTAGGAGATGAAGTTCGATCCATTGTCGGTGATGATGTTGTGCGGTACGCCGAACCTGTAGACAATGGACTCAAAGAACTTGACGGCAGTTTTGCCTTTCTGGTTGGTGACCGGCATGGCCTCGATCCACTTGGTGAATTTGTCGACTGCAACCAGGAGGAAGACGTGTCCCACTTTCGATGATTTTGGCAGTTTGCCGATCATGTCGAGACCCCATTGAGCAAAAGGCCAGGCTATGGGTATGGGTCTGAGCTCGGACCCAGGTGCGTGCGGTTTATCGGCGAACCGTTGGCATCCGTTGCGTCTTCGGACGATGTCCTTTGCGTCGTTCATGGCCGTTGGCCAGTAGAATCCTGCTCGTAGAGCTTTGGCGACAAGGGAGCGGCTGCCTGCGTGGTGGCCGCAGATGCCTTCATGGATGTCTTGGAGTATGGCTTTGCCGTCGTCGATGGTGACGCACCGTTGTAGTACACCCGTGATGCTGCGCTTGTACAGCTCGCCGTTGATGATGGTGAAGGCTTTTGACCGACGAGATATGCGCCGGGCATCTGTCGGGCTGTCAGGCAGTTCTCCATTTAACAAGAACTGGAGGTATGGGCGCGTCCATGTTTCTTCGACTGCCATGACCTGCATTAGCTTGACCATGGCTACCTCTGTGTCCAGTTTTTCGGGTCCTTCGTGTCCTTCGGGTAGCGTAGCTCCCGAGTGTTCTGCTTCTTCGGGTGATCCCTTGGGGAATTTCCGCTTGATGGATGGCACGCAGATTTGTTCGAGGAACACACCTGGTGGCACCTTTGCGCAAGTGGAGCCGATGTTGGCGAGTCTATCGGCTTCCTCGTTGCTTTCTCTTCCAACGTGTCGAAGCTCGCAGCCGTCGAATTCTCCTTCGAGTGCGTTGTAGTGCGCGCGATACGCGATCATGTTTTCGGCGTGTGCGTCGCACTCATTCATCGTCTGCTGGACGACGAGGTTGGAGTCACCGTAGATGACCAGGCGCGTTGCGCCGCATATCTTTGCCATCCTCATGCCATGGATGAGGGCTTCGTATTCGGCCTCGTTGTTGGAGGCTCGGAATTTCATCCGGAGGACGTACTTCATCTTGTCGCCTTGCGGGGAGGTCAGTATGGCCCCTGCCCCTGCTCCGGCTTCACGCTTGGAGCCGTCAAAGTGCATCGTCCATGACTGCGACATATCTAGGGTGTCTGGCAGCTGCAGCTCCATCCAATGTACCAGGAAATCCGGAAGGACTTGAGATTTGATTGCGTGTCGCTTCTCGTAGACGATGTCCAAGGGTGACAGCTCGATGCCCCACAGGGCCACCCGTCCTGTGGCCTCTGGATTATTCAGGATGCTGTTCAGGGTTGCCTCGTTGACGACCATCACTTGGTGCTCCTGGAAGTAATGGCTCAACCGTTGAGCCGTCATGAACACGCCGTAGGCTAGCTTTTGGTAGTGAGGGTACCTCTGCTTTGTTGGTGTCAGTACCTCGCTGAGGTATTAAATTGGGCGCTGGACCCCGTGGGTCTTGCCTTCTTCGGGTCGTTCAACCACGAGTATGGTGCTGACCACCTGGTGTGTGGCTGCTATGTACAGCAGCAGGGGCTCGCGCTCCTTTGGCGTAACCAAAACGGGCGAGGTGGAGAGGAGCCGTTTGAGGCTTTCGAATGCGTCATTGGCTTCTGGTGTCCACTCGAACTTGTCTGCCTTGCGCAGCAGCTGATAGAATGGTAGGGCCTTCTCGCCCATGCGGCTGATGAACCTGCTTAGCGCCGCTACTCGTCCTGCGAGCTGCTGGACGCCTTTGAGGTTTTTCGGCTTCTCCATTGTCATGATGGCTCTGATTTTCTTCGGGTTCGCCTCGATCCCTCGTTGAGAGATGAAGTACCCGAGCAGCTGGCCCAATGCGACGCCGAAGGCGCACTTTTCGGGATTGATCTTGATCCTGTAGCGATCAAGGTTGTCTAACGTCTCGCAGAGATCGTCGATAAGTGTCCTTGCCTCCTTAGTTTTTATTACTATGTCGTCGACATAGACTTGGACGTTGCGACCGATCTGGTCCTTGAGGCAGGCCTGCATGCATCGCTGGTACGTGGCACCCGCGTTCTTTAGCCCGAAGGGCATTGTGTTGTAACAGAATACTCCGAACGGTGTGATAAACGCCGTTTTCTCCTGATCTTCGACCTTGAGTCGAATCTGGTTATAGCCTGAGTAGGCGTTGAGGAAGGAGAGTTTCTCGCATCCTGCAGTCGAATCGATGATCTGGTCAATCCGAGGAAGAGGGAAGTGGTCCTTTGGGCAGTGCTTGTTTAGTGACGTGAAATCCACGCACATCCGCAGGATGTCTGTGTCCTTCTTTGGGACCATCACTGTGTTTGCAAGCCACTCGCTTTCCTTGATTTCCCTGATAAAGTCTGCAGCGAGCAGTCTATTGATTTCCTTGCCGATAGCTTCGGCTCGTGGCTCCGACAGTCTCCGGATGGACTGCTTGACTGGCTTGGTGTATGGAAAGACATTGAGTGCATGCTCGGCGAATTCCCTGGGAACTCATGGCATGTCCGCGGGACACCAGGCGAAGATTTCCCAGCGCTCACGGAGGAATTCGACGAGCGCGCCTTCCTATGCGGAGCTGAGGTCGTTGGCGATCAGGGCCGTCTTGGAGGCATCCGTCGGATGGACCTGTACTTTCTTGGTGTTGACGGTGGAGTCGAAGGACATGTCAGGTGTGTTCTGCCTTGTGACTGGGGGTACCCCATTGTCTGTCACCTCACGGAGCCTTACAAGCTCGTCTTGCATGCCGAAAGACTGGGAGATTTTGTTGAAATCCCTGTCGCATTGGTCCGATCGGGTGAAACTCCCATGGACTGTGATGACCCCCCTTGGTCCTGGCATCTTGAGTAGTAGGTATGCGTAGTGTGGGACGGCCAGGAACCTTGCGAATGCCACACGCCCCAGGATGGCGTGGTATTGCGACGGCCAGTCCACCACTTCGAATTCGAGTCGCTCCTGCCGAAAGTTGTCCGGCTTCCCGAAGATGACATCGAGCCCGATTTTGCCCAGGGGGAATATGCCCTTCCCTGGGACAATGCCGTGAAACGTTGTGTCTGATTGTTCCAGGCTGCATTGCGGGATCCGCATTGCTGCTAGAGTGCTTGCGAACATTAGGTTGATGCCGCTGCCGCCGTCCATGAAGACGCGACTCATCTCGAAGCCTCCGATCTGCGCCTCCAGCACCAGGGCGGCATGACCTGGGCGAGGGATCTGGCAAGGGTGATCCGCGCGAGTGAATGTGATGCAGGACTCCGATCCGCTGAGGTACTCAGGGATTGCAGGCGGAGTTGCCACGGCCAAGTTGATTTGTCAGGTGATTTTCTTCTACACCCTATTCGTGGGGCGTCCCTTCTGGTCATATTTAGTGCTTCTTTCGGCGGAGGGTACCCGATCCCGGTGTTGTTCTGCACTGGTGCGACTGGTTGGTTTGGGCCTCCAATAGGCGGCGGCGGAGGAGCTCCGTGTGCTACTTCACCTGGCGCAGGCGCGTTTCCAAACGAAGGGATTGGGGCTTGTTGCCTCATCTGCACCATGCTTTCGCTGAGTTTCTGGAACTCGCGGCAGTCCTTGAGCATGTGGTGGGCTTTCTTTTTGCCATCCTGTTTGTCAATGTAGAAGTGGATGGTACATGGACCCGAAAGTTTGTCGAATGCTAAGGGTCCGTTGTCGCGGTCGCGGCGTTGCCACGACTGTGCTGGTCGTCCGCTGTCGTGGAAGTTTCCTCCGCGGTATCCTCCGCTGTTGCGGCTGTTGTCGTTGTGGCGGTCGGCGTAGCCGGCCGCGACCATGTCAGGTCCGTCGCGGTCCTCGTAGACACGCGATCTCCTCTTGCTGCGGCGTTCCCGTCTTCGGCCGTAGTCGTCCTCTTCATCCGATTGCGCTCGGTGAATGCAATCTTCGCCGTCAGCCCACCTGTTGGCGATGTCCATGAGGTGGTCGAGCGTTTTGGGCTTGACGCGCCCAAGTTCCTCCTTGAAATATTGGCGTTTAACGCCGTCCCTGAAGGCGTCGATGGCTCTCTCTTCGGAGATGTGTGCTGCGGAGTTTTTGGTGGTAGACTAGCGTAATATGTACGAGCGAATAGATTCGCCCGTTCTCTGAGTGCAAGCTCGCAACTCTTCGATTGAGGCGAGCCTCTTGCTGGTGCCCTTGAAATTTTGGATGAAGCTGTAAGCTAGCTCCTCCCAACTTCGGATGGACCCTGATGATAAGCTGCTGAGCCAAACCCGCGCTGCGCCTGTCAGCTGCAGCTGAAGGCATTGCATGGCGGTTTCTTTGTTACCGCCGTGCAGCTTGACGGATGACAGGTGGTCGCTGAGCCAGGATTTTGGATCTTGCGTGCCGTTGAACTTCGGAGTATCCGAAGGAAGCTTGAAATTGCGTGGCATCTGTGTTCGCCGAACAGATCTGCTGAAGCATCGGGCTCCGCAGAGTTCTCCTTCGTCTTCGTCCATCTCGGACTCGGACGAGCATGCGCGTTTGGCTCGTGCTTTGTCGATTTTGCGCTGTGTAAGCGCGTCTCTGGCGTCGTAGTCGCGTTTATGGCGATGCGAGCTCTTCTTCCTTCGAGGAAGGTCGTGCTCCTCTTCCTCTTCGGATGAAGGGGTGGGGCTCCGGTCGCGCCTGGCCAGAGCTTTCTTCTTTGGCTCCGCAGGAGCGTCTTCGTGGAGCGTAGCTCCGACGAGTCCGAGTCCGAGTCTGGTGAGTGCGGACTTATGCATGGCTCTTTTCGGGTCCCCTTTCGGATGTTGGTGGGCCGCGAGATACACAGTGGCTGCCATGATCGCAGCTTGCGGTGTCTTCGGGATGATGTTGCCGTCGGCATCCATATCCATGAAAGATGTGTGGAGAGTTCGGGTCACATCACGGCGCTCCTTGGGATCCATGTTCTCCACCCGCGAGCGGTGCTTGTTTCCCTGGTTTCCGTTCGTGCTAGAGCCGGGTGCCATGGCGGAGAGCGCAGCTCGTCGCACGCTGGACTCAGAGGCTGCTTGCTTGCGTTTGTCGAGCGTCTCATGCATCTTGACTTGCTTCTTGTGCTCCTCTATGAGGAGGTAGTGGTATGCCATCAGTAGGTCACGTGGGGAGTCCACAGGCAGGACTATGTCGCCTGCGACGGCACGGCGTGCCTGGACCCATCCTTCTTTGCTAAGTTGGATGATGTGGCCGTTGTTTTCCCCTTCGGGTGGGGGGGGACTGGCTTCTTCTGTTCCCGCCGTTTCCGCCGTTTCTGTCCTGCGGGTTGGGGTTCGTGTTGGGCGGCGGGTTAGGCGTTTGCTGCTCCTGCATTGGTAGCGCTCGTAGATTGGTCCGCTGCTGCCGCAGCTTTCGGATCCGGAACCGTAGGTCCCCTCATCCGAAGGTGGATCGCACAGATCGGAGTTGCAGCTGCTGCTGTCGTAGAACTCATTTGTCGATGGTGATGTGCGCAGCACGGGGTGTGGAGCCCATGAGGCGGGCCTGATTGATGGCACGGGCACCCGCTCAGGAAGGCGGAGGGTGCCAGTTTGTCCCACCTGGAAGCAGAAGCTCCTGAACAAAATTTCGAGTCCGTAGCCTACGGGCTCGAAATCCTTCATGGTGGCCGGCGAGTGGGCGGTGAAGTCGAAAGTGCCGAAGAGGAGGTGATTCTCCGTCGCCGCAGAGTTGTAGATCGATCGGGTCGGGACCGTCACGATTGCACAATCAGCAGCCCCGATTCCCACAGACGGCGCCAATTGACGAGGTTTAATCTCGTCAATGCCCATTGTTATGGACTTGGGTTTTGGAGAAGATGGGGATGCTGGAGATCGTGGAACGGTTAACAGACAAGCAACCAGGGGACACGAGATTTACCCAGGTTCAGGCCCCCGGAGGGAAAACCCTACTCCTGCTTGTCTGCTCTTGATTACGGCGGAACCGAAGGTTACATGGTGCTCAGATTCGATCTGGCGTGAGGTGCGTATGCGAGAGTATGAGTCGAGAGATCTAGGACGTGCCCTCCTGGCCTTTATATAGACTTAGGCAGGTCCCAGGCATAATCCTAGTCGGTTACAAGTTTTAGGGTTTTACCCCTTTGAATTTCCTATCTATGCTAGTCTTGCTCTCCAAGGATCCGAAGGCGTCATGGGCCTTGGCCACCCGAAAATCTTCATGGGCCAGCGTATGTCTGTTGTGGGCCTTACTTGGGCTGGACTAGGTATGCTGAAGTCACGTACCCGTAGGGTATAACCATGTCAGCATTTCCTTTTTCCTTTTTAAAAGAATCTATCAACATCAACAGTGGCGCCATCTACATGACACATAGTCCAAAGCGTGTATATTCAAATACAAATACATTTGGACTTGCACTTTGAAGTAGATCACCATCATCAAATGATCGGTGTTCTTTCAAAATCCATTCTTTAGTAATCTTTTAGTGTAGTAAATGCTTTACATACATCTTTTATTCACCCTTATCATGATGAATTTCATGATCAAGCTAATGTAGCTTATAAAGGCGAATCGTGAGTATAATATTACTTTCCAAAACCTTTTTAGATGATTAGGATGTCTAGCATCTCCAACCTTTGCAAATTCTCATCCAATATGAGAACATATATTATACTCTATCATATTGCAACCAAAACATTGTTTCAGATATCACTGGAATCGTTACTCTCGATTTAATACCAATTATTAAATTTCACGGAGTAAACAGAGTTTGTTGAAAGTTTGCAATAGAACTTTAAACTTTAGATTGACACTCAACACAATACGATACCAGTTCGTAAAGTAAATATCCAGAATTCTATAGTTCTATTATCTCAACTACAACTAAGCATAACGTGGTGAACAAATGCCAATGACTATAACAAATTATGCAAATTCACTTTGATTTAATTTATGATAAATTGAGTTCTACTAATCCAAATTAGAAATGAACTCCCACTCAAAAACGGCATCCCTAGTCACCATTATCGGTAGTATGCGACCCTACACGCTATAGGTATGTCTTACGGACAGCGTCCCTTAATGCCGAGTTAGTTGTGTGGCATCTGGCCGCGATAACACATATTTCTTGCCATGCGACTAATAAATCGTTTGTCTACTAGTGAAAGCTACTACAACTACCTTCGTTTCAATAAATAAGGTCTATATTTTTAAAAAAGTCAAACTAAGTTAAATTTGGTCAAACTCTTAGGGAAAAATCTATAGTGTTGATTTTCGATTGATAATATTTTCTAAAAGTTTGGTCAAACTTTACCTAGTTTAACTTTTAGAGAAAAATAAGCCTTATGCTTTGAAAAGAAGATAGTGCTACACACTGTATTTGACGGCGGTGGCGGAGTATTATTTTGGTCATAGTAATCTCTCGTTATGACCAGTCGATACTACTGCAAGGTATATACACCTAACCTGTCGGAAGAATGTTTAATATGTACGTTCTGTTTTTGCTTGTAAAAATAAGACATTTTGACAAGTCAATTTAGCTTATCATAGTATGTTATATCTACAAACAGATCTAGACAATATTGTTTCATCATTAGTGCCAGAGCAGATAATCATGGGTATTATGTATACCAATTTATACATAGGTGTTAAAGTCCGAATTTGTAATGTTTAACCAAATATTTAAAAATATTAACATACATACTAAAACATTATTAGTATTAGAATCTTCATAAAATACATTTTTAGATTATCCGTATTGTATGTTATGAATGTTCATATTTTCGATCTATTTTTATCAAATTTTACTTTAGTCCCAAAACACGGACACAACGAGGACAATAATCCATTGGGCCATCATCCTGTACAGTTCACAATGATGAATGATTTAATTTGGAGCTGGAAATGGATGGGAAGATAAATAATGGCTAGCCAGTAGGAGTAGTTGGGCAGCAGGGATCAGGTACTAGGGTACGTAAACTACAATTCAAAATAGTGCTCCCTCCGGGTCGGTTTACACGGCGCCATTCCATTTGCATGCAGTTTCATGGAGAGAGCACGATTAGGCGCATGGCATTAATTAGGGATTTAATATGAGCGTTTTTGGTCGCAATCTTGTCTCCTTCCTAGTATTCCATTCCGTTGTATAAACAGGTGGGTAATTAAATCTACATGCAAGTGGAAAACGGTCTCCACCAATACATGCACAAAAAACGGTTCGTAGACTTGAGGAGTACCAAAGCCATTAATTACGTAGAATTAGGCGTGCTGAGTATGATAACTTTACGTCTAGCATACTCTCCATTCCGGATTATAGGGCAAATCATCGGATTGTGTATATACTCCCTCCGGTCCAGTTTATTAGGCATACACGTAGTTTTTAAGAAAATATTTGACCATCAATTTTAACCAATAAAACATGTAATATATGTTCCAAAAAATATAGCATTGGAAACTACTTTTTAGATGAATCTAATGGTATAATTTTTATGATATATTATGTAAAATTTGTTGGTCAAAATTGTTTTTAAACTACTGCGCGACTAATAAACCGGACCGGAGGGAGTATTCCGAAAAATTGGGCTTATATATGCATTAATTGCGCCAATTGACTATCCTCTAGTTACTCCCATCGATTCCTCTTCTCACCCGTTGAGTTTTCATGTGTGAGTTTGCTGCATGCGGTGTGTGAAAAGGAACGATGTTTGTTGCATGCCGTGTGAAATGAATGAGGTTGTTGCATACTAGCAGGAAGAAGGAGGGAGGGGCTGATCCGTGTGAGGAAGATCCGACCGCTGCATGCGCTAAATCTTGCGATGAAGATGAAGGACACCGGAAGACACGCATGCAATCCGGCCATCGTTGGGGTTCCTGCATTTTTTACCGAGTAAATCAAGGTCAAATTCTAGTTTCTCTTTTATTTTTCACCGCCAATGAACAAATACCTTGGTCCCAGAGTTTTGGTAGATTTTCCCTATAATCCGGAATGGAGGGAGTAAACAAAATCTCAACCAACCAACATGTGCCTAGGTCCCAGAGAATGAGCATTGGCTTTGTGTAAACCGATCCGGAGGGAGTACTACCCGACGCAAGATTGGTGGTGCCAGAACATATACAATAACGCCAAGTTAACAAAGTATGACTTTAGAGCAACTTCAAGTTAAAAAAGTATGACTTTAGAGCAACTTCAACACCTATGCATATATAGGTAAGCAAAAAAACCGTTTGGATGAGAAGAGAAAATGATTAGATAAGGACATTTTGATTTGCTTTTCTACCTTACCCATCTCAGCCTACCTAAAACTCTAAGAAAAATCTACACGCAGGACTCATTTGTCAGTGGTTTTTTTCTCCTCTTTTTTTTCCTTTCTTCTTCCCAGTCCACCCCACCTACCTGACGCATCTATCCCGCCACCAGCGCCCTTCACCAGAGAAGCCCCGGCCACCACCGCCACTCTCCTCCCCGTCCGCCAGCGCGCGCCCACCCTGGAGCAGTACCGCTCGTGCCAGCCCCTCTCCTCTCGTCCATAGCTAGTAGTGTGGTCTCTGGCTGCCGCCTATTTTGCAAAGTTCAACTAAGAAACAAAAAAATTCAACATGCATAATTTTTTTTCTAATGGAACATGCATAATATTAAATGCATATGAGATATGAAAATATGTTTTAGGAATATAATATAGTGCCATATATCTTATATTAAGTTTTTTAAAAATATTTTGACAAAATTTATAAAATTTGACCTTGGCATAACTTAAAGTACGGGGTAACAAAAATGGAGTATTCCCTCAGTTTTGTTTTACAAGTCGTGTTCATATACGTAGATTATTAATTTAATCACTAAAATATTAATTTTATAGCACAAAAATTGTATCATTAAAAAAAATAACATCTAAAGTTTCTAATTGTATAATTTTTATGCTATAAAATTAATATTTTATTGATTAAATTGACGACCTAGCTATACACGTGTGACTTATAAACCGAAACGGTTGGGAGTACTATACATACACATGCAAGCCTTACAAGCGGGGAAGGAGGGAGTATACAACCATCAAGTAGGACATGTTAGCCCTATAAATGGAGGAACAAGTTCAATGGTTTGGCAGCTCAAACAGCCATTGCTCTTCTACACACGCTCTCCGATACAAGGTCGTGGCGATCTTAGCTCTTGCCTGCGGTGTAGGTAATATATCAGTTCTCTCTGTATCCATTTCTTCATAGTTTTTGCAAATATGTGCCTTTTAGATCCATGTATATGTGACTCTATATGTGTTACTATCACCTATTGAAGCTTCACTAATTCCTAGTGATCCAGAACATCAAATCTTTATTATATTATATATGTGAATTCTAGCTATTTACTTGTACTAAAGTGAGCTTCCCTAAGTCTCGTTCTCATTATTCCTTACAATAAAATAGCTAGAATTTGCACCTTACCTTGTCTATAGAAAAAAATAGCTAGATATTCCCCCAAAAGAGAAATTTTCCAAAGATTGATCGATGGGCCCTGACTAAAACTGATCCACGACAATTGGATTTCTAGACTATTTAAGCGGACTGGGATATGAACTGATGCTTGTACAATGCTAGATGCTTAGAGACGTGGCTTAGCAAAATAAATCGGTTTATGTGTAAGCATTGGTTAGGCACCTCTCCTACACAAATAAGCATTGGTGCTTAAGCAAAAGCTTGGTGTACTTTCGTAATTAAGCACCCCTCCAAGCACTTTGCATTGTAGATGGCGGTGTTAGCTAATAACATGACAAAAGGTAGAGCAGCAAAATTATTTTAGAAACATGAACATATCTTATTTTTCTCTTCTGATAATCAAACATGAACTGGGGAGCGAACATGTTTTTTAGTTCAGCAAGCGACTCTTATATATCGGGGACCAAAAATGAACTGGGTATATGTTCAAAAGGGGGCGTGGACGTAACTTGTTGTTTTCATGGTCGAGATTTCCCGTAACTAGTAGGAGTAGTAATTTTTAGCTCTCCGCTAAGAAACAACACTAGATTTTAAATAATTTTGGGTAAGTTTGATCTTAAACGGAGAAAACAAAATAAATAAACCCACCATTTCGTGTAAAAGGCTATAGCTAATGTTTGACCTGGTGGCAAGGCATCACGCGTATAATCTTGAAAGATCATGGGATCGGCTTTCCCGCTGCGCTTATTATCTCTTGAGATTACACTGTTTGATATATAGTCCCTTTGTTTTAAAGTATAAAATGTTTTACTTTTTTCAAACATATGTATTTATCCCTGTTTTGGTGTGTAGATTCGGAGCGAACCTATACACTAACAGGGGTCTAGATACATTCATTTTACAAAAGCTATAACATCTTATATTTAAAACAGAGGGAGTATATAGGGTCCCTGGTAAGAAAATGAAAAAGGAGGCATATACATAGGGGTCATTCAAACCCAGGTGCGGAACAAACGTATAATCCATCGATTTCAGGCCAACTACGCGTACAATACATGGTCGAATCTTTTTTTTTTGTTAATACGAATTATTTTTGGCAACAAAAGTTCGAGGATTCCGTTATTTTTTCAGTAACTGGTATTACTCATGACCACCAGTAAAAACGCTAACCGATACGGAAAAGCCTAATCTCAAAAAAGATATGGAAAACCCTGACATGGACAGCCATAGCGAAGGGAACAAAATGAGAATATGGATCTTGGGGAACTTGGGGCGTCCTATAATCTTCTATTCACATGCCAAAATAGAGTAAAATCCACCGGTGGTACCTAACTTGGCACTCATTTTTGATACGGTTATCGACCTTAGGAATACATAATTTACGGTCATTAAATACGGTATCCGTTTCGTTATGATCACCAGGATGGTGTACAACGATGTATATGCCGACGTGGCGAGCATTGACCGGTCTACAGCAATTTTTTTGCAAAAAAAACCTTGACTGAAATTATTTGGCACGTGTAGTTAGACCCACCGGGTAGCCTCTTTGAAAACATCAGTATCAGATAATTAATCAGAAAAGGGGGGTCCAAATGTCAGTGTCTGCTTAGCAGCTAACAGATAGAATTACCCCAAGCCACGTCTCCACCTACCCCCGCACGAACAGAGAGCCCCGCCGATGAGCTCCGGCCGGCCCCTATCCTCGCTCCGGCCCGTGCCACCGCGTCTTGCACGCCGCTCCATCCCCGCTCCCCGCACCCTCCCTCCCCATCCCGCCGTGTCTTGCTCGCCGTCGCTCACTGGCCCTGACCTCGGCTGCTCCCGGCACGGCCTCGGCACTCAGGCCGCATATGCGGAGGATGGTGGAGGTGGTTTGTGCACGCCACCACGACGAGGCTGCTGGAGCCGGGCCTCCCGTCGCCTGCCAGGCTCTGGCCTTCGCCGACCTGGATTGTCTATGTCGGCCCCGGCATCCCACAATCACCCTGAACTCCCGCCTCCACCACGACCTTCATCTGCCCTGGTGGACCACCACGCTGCCTCTAGTCTGCCGCCAACGTGAGCGCCTCTCCTGCCCGGGGTTTTCCGCCGCTGCTTCCACCCGGCACCAGTCCCTCCGCCGACGCCCGGCACAATGTGTGGCGGTCTGACCATCCCTGCCTCCCTAGATCCCTCTGTAGCGGCGGCTGGCGGCGTCCCGGAACGCCAGCATCGGCAAATACATCAAGGCGGTCTGACCGTCCCCTCCCTCCCTAGTTCTCTTTCTTTTTAATTTGGTCATGCTACTTTGTATTATTTGAAAATAGTCTCTATTTACAGCTAAAGGGGGTGGCATATGGGGTCTACTCGGTGCCATGTCGGCAAAATACATCTATGTACATAAGCCCAGTGACCTTAACGAAACAACCATCGTATATAGTAACCATAAATTACGTATTTCAGAGGTCGATGACCGTATCAAAAAAAGGTGCCAAGTTTAGGTACTACCGTTGGATTTTACTCTGCCAAAATATTACTCCCTCCGTCTCAAAATAAATGTCGCCAATTTATCTAAATTTATATGTATTCAGACACTATTTAGCATATACATCATTCTAATAATTTTTCGCATCTGTTTTGAGATAGTGAAAGTATATACTTGTAGAAGTTCGAGAACATACCGGAAAGTGTCTATGTCGCATGGCACTAGTACTAACTACTCCCTCGGTTTCACAATATAAGTCAGTTTAAGCAAGCTATTTTAACTTACTAAAATGGATTATCTCTACTACTATAATACAGAAATTAATCTGAACAAAAATTACACACTTACATCCGGATATTCTATGCCCTGTATACAAGTTTTTAGAAAGAAATAATATTTTATGTGCCTAAAAAGACAAAAAAAAACATGTTCATGAATAGACACGTTGGAGCACTAAAATTTGTCTTTTTTACATGGGACATCTAAAATGTTCTTTTCACCCGCAAACTTGCGTACGAACATTTAGTATCCGGATGTACTTGCAAATATTTGTTCCTATTTTTTTAAAATTTTAAAATATGTTTCCACATAATGAGTTCATTTCTACCTATGAGCCGAATTGGATTTCCGATGGGTAGCCCACTATTTTGCTTATAGTATATCAGTATGTGTTTTATGTGTTGTGATATTCCTGTGCCATGTCAGTGATAAAAAAGGAACATTTTTCTAAAGCTTTATTCTTCCTCCGTCCTAAAATAAGTGACTTGCATTTGTGTAGATTCGGATGTATCTCATATTATAACATGTCTAGATACATGTGAGTCTAGATAAATCAAAGTCACTTATTTTAGGAATAAATGGTGTGTTGTTGATACAAAATGCATCACACTACATATTTATGTGGCAGGTCGAAAAAGAAAAACCTGAATGCCTGATGTAAGTGGTGTGCCGTTGCACACTCTGTTCACTTCTGGCACTTTGCTGGCAAACTTGCTTGTATACATAATGCACTTTTATTTCCTGTGCACATATGGATTTTTCTTGCTCCAAACTATTTTCCTTATAAACTAAATGGATTTTCCACATTTATTTTTGCCTTACTCATATATTAGAATTTTGTTTCGCTTACATTCACTATTTATATGTCAAAATTAACAGATAAATTAGTGTATGCTTACAATAGTTAGTACTATATAAATTCCGATGGAGGCCAAAGCAACCCATAGTTATATGGACTATGATATGAGCTTGACCTTGACAAGCTTGCTGAACTTCCCTAAAATAATTAGGACATATATACTATCACCACCAAATGGTTTGGATTCAAAATAGCAGTGGATAGTTAGAAATCATAAGTACTAACGTTGTTGTATAACATTATCGATATACAAATGAAAATAAAAAAAAGATATACAAATGAAAATATGTTGTTCGGAATATCTTGATGGGAAAACAAAAAACTACTTGTATCTTTAGGTACTAGTTTTTAGCTAGGCGGATATGGTGTTCTCATTTATAATTAAATTTTTTATGGTAATTTTATGTTGTTTAGCTATTTGATATAAACTTAAAGCAAATCCGATAAAACATTTTTTTGCGGGAAAAGTTCCAGATCTATTTCATGAGTTCACAAGAAGTACAAAGCACCCCAAACATAATAAAAATTTCATTGAGGTCCTTGGACCATCTAACGACCACTACTGCCGCCAGAGCGAGCCGCCGGCGTGTCGCTGTCGCCGCTCCCTTACCGGAGCTGGCCTAACATTGTTTATGACAGTCGGAAAGTCTTCATACACGTGACCCTAAGAACCAGCGTTCCAGAGCTGAAGCTGTTGCCATTGAACCACACGTAGACTAGACGAGATCCACCACACCATGGAAGCGGCGAGACGAATCCCCACCCACCTCAATGCCAGCAGCAAGATCGTTGCAGACGAGATGAAAGAGGAGACGGGTATACCTTATTCATGTCTCGCTCAACGCCGTCATAGCCACCATAACGTCGATGTCGGTTGACCAAACTCTAACTTTAGAGACCCTTTTACAGTGCCGAGCACAGGTCCGAGGTCCCCACCTCCTCCCGCCGCCAGGACAGCAAGCAGAGGAGGCAGGGACCCATCGATTCCCAGGAGTAGACGGCAAGGACGAAGCAGATTGTGGCGGCTGCTAGGGTTTTTGCCCTAGCCGCTGTCGCCACTGATAAAATCGTGTTTAACCCTAAGTCTGTACTAGTTGCATAAATTTGAACACATCATACTTTATGTTGGTGAAATACGGTAGCTCCACCAAAAGATAAGTCCATATTCCATGTCAAGGTTGATCAAAATAGCTATTGTTACTTGATAAAAATGTATTCCCCTTGTGTAGTGTTTCATTTGGTTAGAAAGTTGTTACGCGTCGCCTTTTCGTCTGGACGAATTTATTCAATCTATTTCGTAAATTGTACTTGAGTAGTTTTTCATGTTTGTACATTTTAGATTTATTGTACGATATATATTCCTGCTTACTAATATTTGAAAAAAAAAATGTGTAATATTCCGATTACTCTATGTATACTGTATATACATGTGATGCGTTGAGAGATGCAAGATTTTATCCAGTTATATCCCATTCCATGAAGCTTTACTATCCCCATTTTAAATTCATGCTGAGAAATAATTCTAAGCTGTGACTACTTTCTAGGTGCAGATCGAGAAAAGCATGCGGCTCCAGGTTTGGGCGTTGTGCCTTGTGGTAGCAAGGGCTTGCTTTGCATCACCCTTGGCATGGCCATTGGGAACATCTCCAGATGACAATACTACATTAATGTATGATTACCCGGTAGTGAGTCTAACGACTGTCAGTATCAATCCTGAGACGTACGTTGCATTCATCCGTGAACTTCGTCAGAGATTGGCGAGCCCCGGAGACACTAGGCACGGCATACCAGTGATGCGTAGCCACGCCGACACCGACATAGCAGAACGCTTCGTTCTGGTTGAGCTGTCTAATTCGGCTGGGCTATCTGTTACGCTGGCACTGGATGTCATCAATGGTTACGTGGTCGGTTATCGATCAGGTGATTATTGGGTTTTCCTTATGCGTGACGATGACGACGATGAAATAGCAGCAGCTGCGACTATGCAGCTTTTCAGGGAGACCACAATAAGAAGGATTACACTTGAGTTCACTGGGAGCTACCAAGATCTTCAGCAGAGAGGAGGGCGGAGAGAAGACGTTCCTTTGGGGATACAGGCTTTAGAGCAGGCGGTGTCGACCATGTATTCCTACCCACGCAATCCAAATCTGCAAGTTCGCGATCAAGCGGCCTTGGCTCGTGCATTTCTTATTACCATCCAGATGGTTTCAGAAGCAGCACGATTCAATACCATTGAGGCTAGTGTGTGTTTAAGACTTCGGGAGCGAGATGATCCAGGTACTGCTCCAGATACAAGAATGATTTCACTTGAGAATGGCTGGGATCGCCTGTCCAGTGAAATCCAGTACTTGTCCAATGATGGGGTCGGGGTGTTCCGTAATGCGGTTAGAGTTCAAACAGGCGGCCGTGACGGTGAAGCATTTATTGATGTGGACAATTTGGCGAGGGCGCTGGAAGTGGCAAGCTTAGCTCTTATGCTCTTCAGATGCAATAATAATCAGAGGCTGCCGCAGTTGTCCTCTCCTCTTATAAGGCCTACTATTATATTACCGACGAAATCTGACGACCGTCCTACTTGCCCTGAGGACCTGGAGCCAACCGTGCAGATCGCAGGACCGGGCGGCCTATGCGTCGACGTCAAGAACGGATGGTACAACAACGGGAACCCGATTCAGCTATATCCCTGCAGGTCCGTCCGTCCGTCCGGGCTACTCACTTTTTCCATGAATGAAATAATGCTTAAAAAATGCGCATGCTCACTTAGTACTCAAAGTAAATCCCCTGCACGCAGGTCCTCCGACAACACGAATCAGCTGTGGACCTTGAGAAGGGATGGCACTCTTCGATCCAATGGCAAGTGCCTGGCGTCGTACGGGTACACACCCGGCGACTACATCATGATTTATGATTGCGGTCTGTCTGATAAATTCAAGTGGCAAGTATGGGACAACGGAACCATCATCTCAAAATCTGGCCTAGTATTGGCAGCACGTTCGTTGGAAAGTGGCACAACACTGACAGCAGAGGTCGAAAACAGCACCATTGGTCAGTCATGGCGTCCTAGCAACAACACCCAGCCTCTGGTGGCACCCATCGTCGGGATTTCTTCCGGTCTTTGTTTGCAGGCACAAGGAACTGAACCCGTGCTGAATATGTGCGTCACTCGCAAGCCAGATCAAGCATGGGCTCTCTATCCAGACGGTTCGATCAGACCTAATCAGACAAGAGTCGACCGCTGCCTCACGGTGGTTCCCAGCAATCAAGGATCATCCTTGTCATCTCTCAAGATTTCCGTCTGTGAACCTAATTCATTTCTCCAGCGATGGGTGTTTCCAAATGACGGAACCATCATGAATCTCTTCAGTAAACATGTCATGGACCTGACGCCTTGCGCTATTCCATCCCTCGGTGAGATCATAGTGGCTTCTTCCACGGGAAGCCCTAGCCAGATGTGGAAACCATTATATTAGTGCTGCATTATTCATCACCAAATGTATGTGTGTGTGTTTGTACGCCGAGCGCCTACTTACTACTCCCTCCGTTTGGAAATATAAGACGTTTTAGGTTTGTGAAGAAGATGTATCTAGACATATTTTAGTGTCTAGATTCATTTGAACCTATACACTAAAACGTGTCTAGATACATCTCCTTCATAAACCTAAAACATCTTATATTTCTAAACAGAGGGAGTACTACTTAGCTTCCAGAGTGTGATATTATATTACTTAAATAAGGAAGCTCAATTAAGGACACGCATGTAATGGAGAAAGTGCCTATAGTACTTACTGTTGTCGATGTGAGTGTGTTTGCTTGCCACTTTAATTTGTACTTACTGTATGTGCTTGCATGCATGGCTTGTGTGGCCTGATCTTCACAGATCTTGTGGTCAAATCGATGGGAAAGCGAGGGGAAAGGGAGAAGGTAGCGGAAGCGAACACACACCTCGCGAAGAACACGATGAACACATGCAAAACTCACACAATACAAGGCCTCTTGCTCCTGTACGGCGGCCACCGGTCCGATAGAATCCTCGCAAGGAAAGATCGGTTATCGTGCTCCCTCAAATCCACATCGGAGAGGGAAGAACACCTTGGGGAGGGTCTTGACAACTTGGAGACGAGACACCGAACTCCAAGGCCTTGTACAAAGTCCAATCGAGGTTGGTGACCCCTTGGTAAAGGGGATGAGGTGAAACTAGAGATTCCACAATGGGAGTTGTCTTTTGTCTATCATCTATGCCTAAGAGATACATGAGGGGTGTGGGATCTATTTGTAGGCCAACCACTAAACAAGGGGGGGGTAGTTTGGGAATAAACTAGGCAAAGGGGTAAGTAAAGAGAATATTCTATGGCATCAAACGTAGATCCGCGCGCAGGCAGGGGATTCCGGCGGTGGGTCCGGCGGCGCCAGATCTGGTGTCAGGATTTTCGGTCGTCGCCGGATATTCCGGCCGAGCGCCGAAGAGGCTCTCTGTAAGCGTTTTCGGTGGACCGGTCCTGGCGTCGGGGATTTCGGCGGGGCGCTCGGTTCGCCGGGGCTGTCGCCGGAGATTCCGAGGGTGGTTCCGGTTCGCCGGTCCTGTCGCCGATTCCAGCTGGAGCTTCTTCCGTCTCCTCAATTGCAAGTGGTTAACATAATTTACGGATCTGACGCTTTAGGTCCGTATGTACTTCCATGTCTTTGCTTCTTCACGCATCACTCGTCTTTAATGAGATGACATTGTATAAATTTGGTCTTTTGGTGAGACCTTTAGTTCATTGGGGTTAAATCATGTCGATAACACTGTCGTACAATATATCTTTAGTGTTAGCCCGTTGCGAACCACACCTTAGTTTGATAACAAACTACTTGATACAAATGCCCTCCTTTGCTGCTACTATAGCACTCATATACTTAGCCTTTTGTTCTAGTATTCGTCACAATGTCTTAACTTTGGAATTCATCTAAATCCATTATGGAAACTTTCTTCCATTTCATTGTGCCACCCGTAGTTTAAATTGAGATAAACTTAATTTTGTATCTTGTGACAAAACTAGTATCAATGTAACGCTTTACAATGAACTATTGTTTGTCACCTCTATACAAATATATTCTTAGTTCTTGTAAAAGATCATAAGAATTTCCTTACTATCGTCCAATGATCATTTTATGATTCATTCTGTTATATGCTCATAACACTTAGAGCATAGGACATATCTAGATGTGTGCATATCATGGTATGATTGATCAAAATATCCTTGTGATTTCACTCATCAAGTGTCAAAGCACTTGAATCTTGTTACACTTATCAAGTGTCGATACACTTGAATTTTGATTCAATTCTTTTCCATGCGACAAGAACCGTTTCTCGTCGTTTCTATATTAAACTCCTTCAATATCTCATATATGTACATTTGGCATAACCATATTAGCGTCACAGTCTATCCATGTAGAAATTCATGCTAAATATTTGGGTTTTCCCTAAGTCTTTCATCGAAATGAAATTCTTGACCTTTGTCAATAAAAGATACATTATTTCCAATCAACAAGATGTCCTCCACATAATGTATTAGAAATATGTCTCAGCGCTCCCACTTAATTTCTTGCAAATGCAAGCATCTTCATCGTCTCCTGATGAAAACTCCTTTTTATCACGGTGAAGATTCCAACTCTGAGATGCTTACTTCAACCATTAAAGTTTGCATGCCTTTTAGCATCCTTTGAAATAACAAAACCCTTTGGACCGTGTCATGCACACGTCCTAGGTAACCATTCTATTAGAAGAACTTTGTTTTGTTTATTCATCTACCATATATCAAATTATATATAGTGGTTGCTACATTAATCCGTTCAGACTAAATATCGCTATGAAAGATCCAATCTTGTCATAGTTAACTCCTTGAATATTGTTATAAAATACTTTACGACATGTCGACTGTTTCATAGATGTGAAATATCCATGTCTGTTTCTTTATACATCCAAATACGACCGATGGATTTTTATACCTTTCCGGAGGGTCTTCCAAGTTCAAAACTTGTTTTCTCGTGTATGAAACTATCACGGATTTTATGGCTTCAAGCCATTTGACGGAGTCAGGGGCCATCATCGCTTCGTTGCATGTATTCAGTTCATCATTGTCAAACAATAATGATTTACTCTCAAATCTTATCATTTGATTGTTTAACCGACTTACTTGGTTCAATAGGAACTTAGACCTCCGTGACCACAACCTTTGAGGCACGTGAGCCATGAGCATTCTGGCTGCCTCCGGAACATTTTCCGGCGTTGCGCAACTCAGCACATATAGCTAAGGTTAGTTAACCTTATCAAAGTTCTATTGTCCTTCCACTTAACTTTTTGTGAAACATTTCTTTTTCAAGAAACTTCATGTTTCAAGCGACAAACCCTTTTTTCCTCGGTGTTATGGAGGAATACCCAATGGTTATTCGAAATAACCTACAAAGACATGCTCATCCGACTTTGGTGGTAAACATCTTACTTATGCTTAGCATACCAAAATTTAAGAAATGACAACTTGGGTTTTACCCCAAACCATAACTTACATGGTGTCATTTCAACGGATCAAGATGGAGCTCTTTTCAGTGTAAAAGCAGTAGTCTCTAAAGTTTTAATATTTTAAAACATAATGGCAGTTTTATAAATAACACCTTTGATCCAACCATGTCAAACAAGGTTTCATTACAAATCTCAAACACTCCATATTCCTATGGTGTTTCGGGAGATGCAAATCTAGGTGTTTTTGCTAAACTTGTAACTCAAATAAATCCCTTTATGATCAAATCATAAATCATTTATTTTCTTGTTACACTTGCAACTCAAATAAATCCCTTATGATTAAATCATACATCATTTATTTTCTTGTTACAATGATTTTCCACTTTATCTTGAAAGTCTTTGAATGTTTTCAAATATTTTATACTTCTTTCTCATTAAGTAAACATTCACTCAAATTTCCGGAGAAATCATATGAAGTTGAAATCCATCGCTTACGACTATACATAATGGACTACATACATCGATATGTATAAATTTCAATATTTTAGTCGTTCGTTCTTCTTTGGCCTTTGAACGAATTTTTAATTATCCCAAGGAAAGTCTCACAAGCGTCACTTGATCAAATCAAAGACTCCAAAAATCCATGAATATGGAGTTTCTTCATGTTTTCTTTTCAATATAATTTAAACAGCGATGTCATTTTGTAAGTGATCTTTCAATCATTTGTCTTGCGACATTTTAGCATTAGTTTTTATGGATGTGATTTGTCCAACTAGATTTGCAAATCATCCATCTCATATGGAATATGGTAATTATTTGAACAACCTTTGTTCTCATAATACCTGATTTAAATAACGATTATTAAAATAAGTTTTAATGGCAAGCTTTAATATCAATGAGAAATACAAACAACGGGTTTTTTTTGTGAGCATCATCACATATTCTCTTGCTGGTTACTTAGGCCATTGTGGTTCATGAATTGCGTTGTTCTGTATGAAATTTCATACCAACCAATTCGGTATCCAATACCCAAGAACCACATTGTTTAACAAGCAAAGAATACAACCATAACATGCATATCATCTATATACCTAAATTAGATATTTCCAGTCTTTTCTTTTCTGCCAAATATATTTTATAGATTCTCTTTCAGCATTTGACGAGGTTTAATCTTGCCAATGCCTATTGTTATGGACTTGGGTTTTGGAGAAGATGGGGATGCTGGAGATCGTGGAACGGTTAACAGACAAGCAACCAAGGGACACGAGATTTACCCAGGTTCAGGCCCCCGGAGGGAAAACCCTACTCCTGCTTGTCTGCTCTTGATCACGGTGGAACCGAAGGTTACAGGGTGCACAGATTCGATCTGGCGTGAGGTGCGTATGCGAGAGTATGAGTCGAGAGATCTAGGACGTGCCCTCCTGGCCTTTATATAGACTTAGGCAGGTCCCGGGCATAATCCTAGTCGGTTACAAGTTCTAGGGTTTTACCCCTTTGAATTTCCTATCTATGCTAGTCTTGCTCTCCAAGGATCCGAAGGCGTCATGGGCCTTGGCCACCCGAAAATATTCATGGGCCAGCGTATGTCTGCTGTGGGCCTTCCTTGGGCTGGACCAGGTATGCTGAAGTCACGTACCCGTAGGGTATAACCATGTCAGTAGCCCCCGAGTGATCAGTCGAATCGTAGATTCGGCTGAGGACTCTTCCATCCTTCGGGTGCAACTATGTATTAATAGTATATGTGTGTAGGGATTGTTGACGCGTGGGGTCAGTTAACTGTCTTAGGACGAAACAACACGATCTTCTTCAGGTTCGAGTCCCTCAACTCGGACCTGGAACATATGCTGGCGTAATTCGACTCAGGCCGCGGAGGACTTACAGGAGTGGAATTCCAGTGATTTTAATTGATGTACCCAACGCGTCCGTCGGGATTTTTCATCGCACCTGCTGGCACGGATTCATACTAGCAGAGCGCAGTCGGGTGCGTTGCCAGGCCACCAGATGATATCTGTAGGTCTTATCTTTGTGTCACAGACGCAGCATCCGAATATTTGTCACCGCAGAGGTGTTTCGGGTGGCCAAGGAGATTGTCGCTCACTCAGCGTTTTGCTGGGGCAGAGTTGCCAAAAAAGTTTTTGCGTGCTGTTCCGAAAGATCGCAGTCGAAGATTTCATAGGGTGCGTGACCAGCGCTCCCTATGGGAGTAGCCCCCGAGTGTCTGTTTGAGTCGTAGACTCGAGCAGAGACTTTAGTTCAAGCATTGTTCAGTTGTTAAGTCCGTAGGACTCAAAAAAATTCGGATGCTTAAATCCATCCTCCCTATGGGAGTAGCCCCCGAGTCCGTAGTGGAGTCGTAGACTCGACGTAGGACTTGAAGAAACACTTTGTCGTTATTCATCTTCCGGGTGCGCGGCCAGCGCTCCTGATAGGAGTAGCCCCCGAGTATTTAGTCGAATCGAAGATTCGAGTGAGTACTCTTAGCTGTGGAGCCGAAGAATTGCAGTTGGTTCTAGTATAGCTTTTGATGACATCATTGCTGACGATCAATGACCTCAAGCGTCTGCTACGCCAGAGGTGACTTGACTGGACGAACGTGGGTCCCATTTGCTGACTTTGAATTGATCGGTCACGCACGGCGTGGAGATAATTACGGCGTCTCCTCGATTTCCGCGCGTAGTGGACGGCGTGGTAACGACGGTTCGTTGTGATGTTGACACGTGTACGGTCAGATCTGCCGTTGGCGTTAGGTCTTCTGGATGGACGGCTGCCGTGCGTCATCTTCGCTGTTATAATCATTGGGGAAAGCCGCGGTTTGTTTTCACCGCATCAGTTCTTGTTTTCACTGCCTCCTTGTGCTCTAGCGATTCTTGCTGCGCGCTGGGATTTCCTTCCACATTTCCGTCGTTGTTTCTGCGTTTTCACCGCCGGCGCCGCTGTAGCACCATGGGGAAGCCAAAGAAATCGTCATCTGCGGTTGGGACCAGCGCCGCCGGAGGAAAGAAGGGCACCACCGCTACTCGTGTCACCGATGGTGGCTGGCGACGATCAGAGACGCGGGAGAGCGATCTCCGCAAGCTTCGCGAGCGGGGCCTGATCCCGCAGGATAGGGAGGCCGTCAAACTCCCCGGCAATGAGGTAATCCCTCGCCCCCCATCTGGGTATCGGGTTATGTTTCTCGCCTTCGTTTTGCGTGGGTTTTCTTTTCCAGTCCACGACTTCCTCCGTGGACTGCTCTTCTTCTATGGGATTCAGCTTCATCATCTGTCTCCCAATTCTCTTCTCCATATTGCTTGTTTTATCACTTTTTGCGAGTGCTAGCTTGGCATTGAGCCGCACTTTGGCCTCTTCCAGAAGCTCTATTCCGTGAAGAGGCAATCTGGTTCGAATGGTGTGTATCCCATTGGGGGTTGCATCATCTCCCTGAGTCCCAATCTTCTCTTCTTTTCTTTTTCCATGTCCGAATCTGTCCAGTACTGGCAGAGGCAATGGTTTTATATCCGCGACTCCGTAGTACCAGGGCAAGATTTTGGTCTTGTTCCCTTTGACCCCTCCCAAATGATTGAGCGGAAAAGGTCTTGGAAAAACCAAATCTTGGACGGTGAGGTGGCGGAGATAGAGGCCCTTTACCGTCGGGTGGAGGATCTCCAGCTGATTCCGGAGAAGGCGGTGAACGGAGTGGACATCATCCGGACATTTCTTGAGCGGCGGGTGCAGCCTCTCCAAGCGAGGGCGCACCCGATGTTTCTTTATTCTGGGCGCCGTGATCCGACGAGGGTTTCGGCTGAGAAAATGTCCGAGGGGGATCTTGACAGGGCCCTTCGCGCGCTGCTGAAGTTCAAAGCCGGAGAATAAATCCCGGGGAAGTCGCTAACTCCTCCATTTTCTTCGACGTTGGCCGTACCGCAGGTGTAGATTTGTGCACGTAGTGCTTTTTGTCGGCTGTGTATTTATTTCCTTTGTTTGCTAACAAAGTTCCTTCTGATTTTGCAGAGCTTCAAAGTGCCGGGCATGGTACCGCCATTGCCCGAAAGGTATCCGAATGCCCCGGATAATGAAGTGGTTGATTCCGTGTCCGAGCTGCCGTCGGCGCGATCTCCGGCAGAGGATGCCGACGAGTCGAGTGAGGACCATACGCGCAAACGATCACGGAGCTCCAGCGAGTCTTCGGATGCCTCGACTCCTCCGACTCCCAGAAACCCTCTGGGCCCTAAGCGTCATAGTGATGGTCATGGAGGTTCTTCTTCTCCCCTTCCTGCCATTCCTGTGCGGGCTGTAGCGCCGCACCCGCCAACGAAGCGGAAGAAGGAAGAGAAAAAGGAGGAGAAGAAGGAAGAGAAGAAAGAGGAGAAGAGGGCCCGAAGGACTCCTCCTGTCTTCGATCTGAGCTCATTGGGCTCGTAAGTTTCTTGTTGTACTGTTGTCCTTGTTCCTTCATAAGTTTTGCACTTGTGCTGATTGGTTCGTATGCAGGCATTCCTCCCACGATTCCTCCAGTGATGGTGCGCGGGAGATGATGGCGGAGTCGAAAATTGCGTCTCCTCCGCCTCAGACGGTGGCGACTTCGGGTGGCGCGGCTCCAGATCCTCCGTTGCAGGAGGTGCAGGTGGTTGCGCCTCAGAATTTCGCAGGCGGTCCTTCGGAGTCGCCATCAGAACATGTAAGTTTTTCTGCCTCATGTCACGGGGGAAGCCCCCGAGTGTCTTCATGTGCGAATTTTGTTTTTACTCCTTTGTGTTGGGCGTAGCCCCCAAGTCCTTCTCTTACTGCTATTTCTTTTTCTTCAGCCTTTTGTGCAGGAGGCCAAGCGGCTGGTGCAGGAGTGCTTGGCGCTGGAAGCAAACCTTCGGCAGCTTCAAGGTACCTATCTGCCTTTTAGCGCCTCTCTTATTTATCCTAGTCCGGTTTTTAGATACTTGCTTGTCTTGAATGCAGAGGAGCATAACAATTCTCTCCATGAGGTCGACGCTCTCAAGAAGAGCCTTGGTCAATCGGAGCAGAAGGCTGAAGCCGCCGTTGGCGTGAAGGAACGCCTCGAGCTAGAGCTGACTAAGGCAGCCGAAGCGAAAGAGCGTCTGCAGCAGGAGGCCGCGGACCGTGAGGAGCAGCTGGCCACTGTTGCGGCTGCGCGCGCGAGAGAGGTGGCGGCGAAGCTCATGGCTGCTGCCAAGGCTATTTCGGGTGAGCGCTAGTTTTGTACTTGTTTCTTCATGCCTCGTGTCTTCTTCTGTGCTGCTTTTCTTCATGTCTTCCTTCTTATTTTTTGTCTCAGATGCCGCAGGCATCGAGTTCGACCGCGGTGCTCTAGAGCACGGGAGTGCTCTAGATGATGCTACTATGGCGGTCGAAGACCGCTGCAGCACCGTCGTCAACTCCCTTGCCAAGGCGAAAGAGGTCCTTGGTCGCTTCTACAAGGAGCTTGTCCCGAAGGGCGCAGCCCTTGATGATGTGGATGCTCTGGCGGAGGCTCTGTCAGCCGAAGCGCCTGCGGCATACAAACGCAAGCAGAAGGGCATCGGCGCGTCTGTCGGGCTGGCGATGGCCCTGGCGGCTGGAGCGGAGCTGGATCTGCCCCAGATCACCTCTCGGATGCCGACGACTGCGGATGGATCTGAGGTAGCCTTTGCTGCCTACTCTGCTCGCTGCAAGCGATATGGGCCCAAGCTCATTGATTTGCTGTGTGAGTATGCACTGCGACAGCAGGGCGGGGCCAAAGCTAGGCAGTCTGGCTCCGAGACGACTCAGGGTGCCGCATCTTAGGCATTGTAGACGTAGGGTAGTTTGTAGTCTACTTTTGTTGTAAATATCTTAAAGAACACCATCCTTTTGCCAGGTAGTGGCCTTATATGTTTAATGAATTCTTCTGAGTTGTGCTCTATCATTGTCTGAATATCTGTGTTCCTTTTTTTTCTGCTGCTATAGGTTCCTTCTGGTGCTGACCCTATTGACACCCCGTCCGCAGTGCCGCTGCGACCATCTTTGGATGATTCCTCGCAACTCACTTTTCTTCGGGATCGTGTGCGTAGTCTGGAGAGGGAGTTGCTCGGGGTACGCGGTCATGCCGACGTATGGAAGTCCAAGGCGGATCGTGGTGCAGCCAGAGAGGAGTACTTGATGGCAGAGCTGGTTCGGCTGTCCGAGGAGCTGCAATGTAAGTTGTTCTTTGGTTCGAGCTGTAGCTCAGTTCTTCGGATGGGCCTGCTGGCCTTACTCTTATTTTGTGCGATTGTCGCAGGTGCGAATCTTGCTCCGAGGGAAGAAAAGGCGCATGTCGCTGTTTGGGTCAATTGCTTGACTCAACAGGACATGGAGGCCGGCGGCTTCTTCTGGATGGATCGTGATCGTGCAATGGCTCTGGCGATGGTGCAGGATCGTGTTCATCAAGTTTCGCGGGTGCTCCGCCAAGTGCAGACATCGCTTGCCTCGGTGCTGCACGTCATGTTCCCTTTGGATGCCGTACCGACAAGCCTTGCGGGTCTTCTGTCGAAGTTTCGGAACGTAAGCAATGTCAAGGAGTTGGTGCGGCAGCAGCTTGTCGCAGGAGTGAAGGCTGCTTTGTCTCTTGTGAGGCTGCACCAGCCTGACGTGGATTTGACTGTTGTGGCGGCTCGGCCACCTCTTCGCCCTGATGGTGGTGAGTGGGACATGCGCCCGCATTACGCAGCTGTAAGACAGTATGCCGAACAAGTCGTAGATTTGTTTGAGCAGCGTGCTCAGGTTATTCTTCAGAATAGGTAGAACCTGAAAAAAGAGATAGATGTAAAATTTGTATATTTCGGCTGGGCTTGTTGTGCCCTTTGTTGTAAAGGTTTTTTTGTTGTGAGCACGCAGTGCTTTTGATTGAGTACGTGTCCTTTTCGTTTGCCTGACGTTGTCAGCTACTCAGGTGTACACGTTTGATCCTCAGTCGATGAACTCGTGAGGTGGGGGGAGCCCCCAAGTGCGTTTGTAGCATGTAGTAAAGTTGCAAAAATAGCGAACCGAAGTTTTGGGGCGAGACACTTAGCTTTATTTATATCGTAATGGAGGAGGTACATTGTTCGGCTGAGTAGCCTTGGTTGAAAGCCTTATTGAAAGTAAAGGGGTAGGTAGCTAGGTATAGAGTCGTTGCAGGTGCGTGATGTTCCATGGGTTGGAGTATGCGACTCCAAACTCCACGTGCTTGAGGCGATAGGCGCCACCTGGGATAACTTCGGTGATGACGTAGGGTCCTTCCCATGGTGACTCGAATTTATTCGGTCGCTTTTGCTTGAGTCGCAAGACGAGGTCTCCTTCGACGAAGGACCTTGGGCGCAGCCGGCGGCTGTGGTAGTTGCGGAGACTCTGCTGGTACACCGCTAATCGAGCTGCTGCTATGTCCCATGCTTCGTCGAGTGTGTCGATGGCATCTTCGAGTGCAGCCGTGGATTCGGCTTCACTGTAAGCGACGACCCGTGGGGCCTGGTGGCGTACTTCGGCTGGTAGCACGGCCTCGGCTCCGTGTACCATGAAGAACGGTGTGTAGCCGGTGGAGCTGTTTGGCGTAGTCCGTAAGCTCCACAGGACGGATGGTAGCTCTTTTGTCCAGTTTCCAGATTTCTGTTCGAGTGAACTCATGAGGCGCTTCTTGATGCCGGCGCCGATTAGGCCGTTGGCCTTTTCCACTTGCCCGTTCGTTCGCGGGTGTGCCACTGAGGCGTACGTGATGTTCATCCCAAGGCCTTCGCAGAAGTCCTGGAATTCTTCGGAGATGAAGTTCGATCCATTGTCGGTGATGATGTTGTGCGGTACGCCGAACCTGTAGACAATGGACTCAAAGAACTTGACGGTAGTTTTGCCTTTCTGGTTGGTGACCGGCATGGCCTCGATCCACTTGGTGAATTTGTCGACTGCAACCAGGATGAAGACGTGTCCCCCTTTCGATGATTTTGGCAGTTTGCCGATCATGTCGAGACCCCATTGAGCAAAAGGCCAGGCTATGGGTATGGGTCTGAGCTCGGACCCAGGTGCGTGCGGTTTATCGGCGAACCGTTGGCATCCGTTGCGTCTTCGGACGATGTCCTTTGCGTCGTTCATGGCCGTTGGCCAGTAGAATCCTGCTCGTAGAGCTTTGGCGACAAGGGAGCGGCTGCCTGCGTGGTGGCCGCAGATGCCTTCATGGATGTCTTGGAGTATGGCTTTGCCGTCGTCGATGGTGACGCACCGTTGTAGTACACCCGTGATGCTGCGCTTGTACAGCTCGCCGTTGATGATGGTGAAGACTTTTGACCGACGAGATATGCGCCGGGCATCTGTCGGGCTGTCAGGCAGTTCTCCATTTAACAAGAACTGGAGGTATGGGCGCGTCCATGTTTCTTCGACTGCCATGACCTGCATTAGCTTGACCATGGCTACCTCTGTGTCCAGTTTTTCGGGTCCTTCGTGTCCTTCGGGTAGCGTAGCTCTCGAGTGTTCTGCTTCTTCGGGTGATCCCTTGGGGAATTTCCGCTTGATGGATGGCACGCAGATTTGTTCGAGGAACACACCTGGTGGCACCTTTGCGCAAGTGGAGCCGATGTTGGCGAGTCTATCGGCTTCCTCGTTGCTTTCTCTTCAAACGTGCCGAAGCTCGCAGCCGTCGAATTCTCCTTCGAGTGCGTTGTAGTGCGCGCGATACGCGATCATGTTTTCGGCGTGTGCGTCGCACTCATTCATCGTCTGCTGGACGACGAGGTTGGAGTCACCGTAGATGACCAGGCGCGTTGCGCCGCATATCTTTGCCATCCTCATGCCATGGATGAGGGCTTCGTATTCGGCCTCATTGTTGGAGGCTCGGAATTTCATCCGGAGGACGTACTTCATCTTGTCGCCTTGCGGGGAGGTCAGTATGGCCCCTGCCCCTGCTCCGGCTTCACGCTTGGAGCCGTCAAAGTGCATCGTCCATGACGGCGACATATCTAGGGTGTCTGGCAGCTGCAGCTCCATCCAATGTACCAGGAAATCCGGAAGGACTTGAGATTTGATTGCGTGTCGCTTCTCGTAGACGATGTCCAAGGGTGACTGCTCGATGCCCCACAGGGCCACCCGTCCTGTGGCCTCTGGATTATTCAGGATGCTGTTCAGGGGTGCCTCGTTGACGACCATCACTTGGTGCTCCTGGAAGTAATGGCTCAACCGTTGAGCCGTCATGAACACGTCGTAGGCTAGCTTTTGGTAGTGAGGGTACCTCTGCTTTGTTGGTGTCAGTACCTCGCTGAGGTATTAAATTGGGCGCTGGACCCCGTGGGTCTTGCCTTCTTCGGGTCGTTCAACCACGAGTATGGTGCTGACCACCTGGTGTGTGGCTGCTATGTACAGCAGCAGGGGCTCGCGCTCCTTTGGCGTAACCAAAACGGGCGAGGTGGAGAGGAGCCGTTTGAGGCTTTCGAATGCGTCATTGGCTTCTGGTGTCCACTCGAACTTGTCTGCCTTGCGCAGCAGCTGATAGAATGGTAGGGCCTTCTCGCCCATGCGGCTGATGAACCTGCTTAGCGCCGCTACTCGTCCTGCGAGCTGCTGGACGCCTTTGAGGTTTTTCGGCTTCTCCATTGTCATGATGGCTCTGATTTTCTTCGGGTTCGCCTCGATCCCTCGTTGAGAGATGAAGTACCCGAGCAGCTGGCCCGATGGGACGCCGAAGGCGCACTTTTCGGGATTGATCTTGATCCTGTAGCGATCAAGGTTGTCTAACATCTCGCAGAGATCGTCGATAAGTGTCCTTGCCTCCTTAGTTTTTATTACTATGTCGTCGACATAGACTTGGACGTTGCGACTGATCTGGTCCTTGAGGCAGGCCTGCATGCATCGCTGGTACGTGGCACCCGCGTTCTTTAGCCCGAAGGGCATTGTGTTGTAACAGAATACTCCAAACGGTGTGATAAACGCCGTTTTCTCCTGATCTTCGACCTTGAGTCGAATCTGGTTATAGCCTGAGTAGGCGTTGAGGAAGGAGAGTTTCTCGCATCCTGCAGTCGAATCGATGATCTGGTCAATCCGAGGAAGAGGGAAGTGGTCCTTTGGGCAGTGCTTGTTTAGTGACGTGAAGTCCACGCACATCCGCAGGATGTCCGTGTCCTTCTTTGGGACCATCACTGTGTTTGCAAGCCACTCGCTTTCCTTGATTTCCCTAATAAAGTCTGCAGCGAGCAGTCTATTGATTTCCTTGCCGATAGCTTCGGCTCGTGGCTCCGACAGTCTCCGGATGGACTGCTTGACTGGCTTGGTGTATGGAAAGACATTGAGTGCATGCTCGGCGAATTCCCTGGGAACTCATGGCATGTCCGCGGGACACCAGGCGAAGATTTCCCAGCGCTCACGGAGGAATTCGACGAGCGCGCCTTCCTATGCGGAGCTGAGGTCGTTGGCGATCAGGGCCGTCTTGGAGGCATCCGTCGGATGGACCTGTACTTTCTTGGTGTTGACGGTGGAGTCGAAGGACATGTCAGGTGTGTTCTGCCTTGTGACTGGGGGTACCCCATTGTCTGTCACCTCACGGAGCCTTACAAGCTCGTCTTGCATGCCGAAAGACTGGGAGATTTTGTTGAAATCCCTGTCGCATTGGTCCGATCGGGTGAAACTCCCATGGACTGTGATGACCCCCCTTGGTCCTGGCATCTTGAGTAGTAGGTATGCGTAGTGTGGGACGGCCAGGAACCTTGCGAATGCCACACGCCCCAGGATGGCGTGGTATTGCGACGGCCAGTCCACCACTTCGAATTCGAGTCGCTCCTGCCGAAAGTTGTCCGGCTTCCCGAAGATGACATCGAGCCCGATTTTGCCCAGGGGGAATATGCCCTTCCCTGGGACAATGCCGTGAAACGTTGTGTCTGATTGTTCCAGGCTGCATTGCGGGATCCGCATTGCTGCTAGAGTGCTTGCGAACATTAGGTTGATGCCGCTGCCGCCGTCCATGAAGACGCGACTCATCTCGAAGCCTCCGATCTGCGCCTCCAGCACCAGGGCGGCATGACCTGGGCGAGGGATCTGGCAAGGGTGATCCGCGCGAGTGAATGTGATGCAGGACTCCGATCCGCTGAGGTACTCAGGGATTGCAGGCGGAGTTGCCACGGCCAAGTTGATTTGTCAGGTGATTTTCTTCTACACCCTATTCGTGGGGCGTCCCTTCTGGTCATATTTAGTGCTTCTTTCGGCGGAGGGTACCCGATCCCGGCGTTGTTCTGCACTGGTGCGACTGGTTGGTTTGGGCCTCCAATAGGCGGCGGCGGAGGAGCTCCGTGTGCTACTTCACCTGGCGCAGGCGCGTTTCCAAACGAAGGGATTGGGGCTTGTTGCCTCATCTGCACCATGCTTTCGCTGAGTTTCTGGAACTCGCGGCAGTCCTTGAGCATGTGGCTGGCTTTCTTTTTGCCATCCTGTTTGTCAATGTAGAAGTGGATGGTACATGGACCCGAAAGTTTGTCGAATGCTAAGGGTCCGTTGTCGCGGTCGCGGCGTTGCCACGACTGTGCTGGTCGTCCGCTGTCGTGGAAGTTTCCTCCGCGGTATCCTCCGCTGTTGCGGCTGTTGTCGTTGTGGCGGTCGGCGTAGCCGGCCGCGACCATGTCAGGTCCGTCGCGGTCCTCGTAGACACGCGATCTCCTCTTGCTGCGGCGTTCCCGTCTTCGGCCGTAGTCATCCTCTTCATCCGATTGCGCTCGGTGAATGCAATCTTCGCCGTCAGCCCACCTGTTGGCGATGTCCATGAGGTGGTCGAGCGTTTTGGGCTTGACGCGCCCAAGTTCCTCCTTGAAATATTGGCGTTTAACGCCGTCCCTGAAGGCGTCGATGGCTCTCTCTTCGGAGATGTGTGCTGCGGAGTTTTTGGTGGTAGACTAGCGTAATATGTACGAGCGAATAGATTCGCACGTTCTCTGAGTGCAAGCTCGCAACTCTTCGATTGAGGCGAGCCTCTTGCTGGTGCCCTTGAAATTTTGGATGAAGCTGCAAGCTAGCTCCTCCCAACTTCGGATGGACCCTGATGATAAGCTGCTGAGCCAAACCCGCGCTGCGCCTGTCAGCTGCAGCTGAAGGCATTGCATGGCGGTTTCTTTGTTACCGCCGTGCAGCTTGACGGATGACAGGTGGTCGCTGAGCCAGGATTTTGGATCTTGCGTGCCGTTGAACTTCGGAGTATCCGAAGGAAGCTTGAAATTGCGTGGCATCTGTGTTCGCGGAACAGATCTGCTGAAGCATCGGGCTCCGCAGAGTTCTCCTTCGTCTTCGTCCATCTCGGACTCGGACGAGCATGCGCGTTTGGCTCGTGCTTTGTCGATTTTGCGCTGTGTAAGCGCGTCACTGGCGTCGTAGTCGCGTTTATGGCGATGCGAGCTCTTCTTCCTTCGAGGAAGGTCGTGCTCCTCTTCCTCTTCGGATGAAGGGGTGGGGCTCCGGTCGCGCCTGGCCGGAGCTTTCTTCTTTGGCTCCGCAGGAGCGTCTTCGTGGAGCGTAGCTCCGACGAGTCCGAGTCCGAGTCCGGTGAGTGCGGACTTATGCATGGCTCTTTTCGGGTCCCCTTTCGGATGTTGGTGGGCCGCGAGATACGCAGTGGCTGCCATGATCGCAGCTTGCGGTGTCTTCGGGATGATGTTGCCGTCGGCATCCATATCCATGAACGATGTGTGGAGAGTTCGGGTCACATCACGGCGCTCCTTGGGATCCATATTCTCCACCCGTGAGCGGTGCTTGTTTCCCTGGTTTCCGTTCGTGCTAGAGCCGGGTGCCATGGCGGAGAGCGCAGCTCGTCGCACGCTGGACTCAGAGGCTGCTTGCTTGCGTTTGTCGAGCGTCTCATGCATCTTGACTTGCTTCTTGTGCTCCTCTATGAGGAGGTAGTGGTATGCCATCAGTAGGTCACGTGGGGAGTCCACAGGCAGGACTATGTCGCCTGCGACGGCACGGCGTGCCTGGACCCATCCTTCTTTGCTAAGTTGGATGACGTGGCCGTTGTTTTCCCCTTCGGGTGGGGGGGGGACTGGCTTCTTCTGTTCCCGCCGTTTCCGCCGTTTCTGTCCTGCGGGTTGGGGTTCGTGTTGGGCGGCGGGTTAGGCGTTTGCTGCTCCTGGATGACTGCGGCGCATTGGTAGCGCTCGTAGATTGGTCCGCTGCTGCCGCAGCTTTCGGATCCGGAACCGTAGGTCCCCTCATCCGAAGGTGGATCGCACAGATCGGAGTTGCAGCTGCTGCTGTCGTAGAACTCATTTGTCGATGGTGATGTGCGCAGCACGGGGTGTGGAGCCCATGAGGCGGGCCTGATTGATGGCACGGGCACCCGCTCAGGAAGGCGGAGGGTGCCAGTTTGTCCCACCTGGAAGCAGAAGCTCCTGAACAAAATTTCGAGTCCGTAGCCTACGGGCTCGAAATCCTTCATGGTGGCCGGCGAGTGGGCGGTGAAGTCGAAAGTGCCGAAGAGGAGGTGATTCTCCGTCGCCGCAGAGTTGTAGATCGATCGGGTCGGGACCGTCACGATTGCACAATCAGCAGCCCCGATTCCCACAGACGGCGCCAATTGACGAGGTTTAATCTCGTCAATGCCCATTGTTATGGACTTGGGTTTTGGAGAAGATGGGGGTGCTGGAGATCGTGGAACGGTTAACAGACAAGCAACCAGGGGACACGAGATTTACCCAGGTTCAGGCCCCCGGAGGGAAAACCCTACTCCTGCTTGTCTGCTCTTGATTACGGCGGAACCGAAGGTTACATGGTGCTCAGATTCGATCTGGCGTGAGGTGCGTATGCGAGAGTATGAGTCGAGAGATCTAGGACGTGCCCTCCTGGCCTTTATATAGACTTAGGCAGGTCCCGGGCATAATCCTAGTCGGTTACAAGTTTTAGGGTTTTACCCCTTTGAATTTCCTATCTATGCTAGTCTTGCTCTCCAAGGATCCGAAGGCGTCATGGGCCTTGGCCACCCGAAAATCTTCATGGGCCAGCGTATGTCTGTTGTGGGCCTTACTTGGGCTGGACTAGGTATGCTGAAGTCACGTACCCGTAGGGTATAACCATGTCAGCATTTCCTTTTTCCTTTTTAAAAGAATCTATCAACATCAACAGTGGCGCCATCTACATGACACATAGTCCAAAGCGTGTATATTCAAATACAAATACATTTGGACTTGCACTTTGAAGTAGATCACCATCATCAAATGATCGGTGTTCTTTCAAAATCCATTCTTTAGTAATCTTTTAGTGTAGTAAATGCTTTACATACATCTTTTATTCACCCTTATCATGATGAATTTCATGATCAAGCTAATGTAGCTTATAAAGGCGAATCGTGAGTATAACATTACTTTCCAAAACCTTTTTGGATGATTAGGATGTCTAGCATCTCCAACCTTTGCAAATTCTCATCCAATATGAGAACATATATTATACTCTATCATATTGCAACCAAAACATTGTTTCAGATATCATTATATCTGCCACACATGATGGTTTCTGAAACAATTATTTTAGCTCCTAGATAAAATTGATATTAAAATCAATCAAGAATCATGGAGGCAAACATGATACTTTAGATACTAACACTGGAATCGTTACTCTCGATTTAATACCAATTATTAAATTTCACGGAGTAAACAGAGTTTGTTGAAAGTTTGCAATAGAACTTTAAACTTTAGATTGACACTCAACACAATACGATACCAGTTCGTAAAGTAAATATCCAGAATTCTATAGTTCTATTATCTCAACTACAACTAAGCATAACGTGGTGAACAAATGCCAATGACTATAACAAATTATGCAAATTCACTTTGATTTAATTTATGATAAATTGAGTTCTACTAATCCAAATTAGAAATGAACTCCCACTCAAAAACGGCATCCCTAGTCACCATTATCGGTAGTATGCGACCCTACACGCTATAGGTATGTCTTACGGACAGCGTCCCTTAATGCCGAGTTAGTTGTGTGGCATCTGGCCGCGATAACACATATTTCTTGCCATGCGACTAATAAATCGTTTGTCTACTAGTGAAAGCTACTACAACTACCTTCGTTTCAATAAATAAGGTCTATATTTTTAAAAAAGTCAAACTAAGTTAAATTTGGTCAAACTCTTAGGGAAAAATCTATAGTGTTGATTTTCGATTGATAATATTTTCTAAAAGTTTGGTCAAACTTTACCTAGTTTAACTTTTAGAGAAAAATAAGCCTTATGCTTTGAAAAGAAGATAGTGCTACACACTGTATTTGACGGCGGTGGCGGAGTATTATTTTGGTCATAGTAATCTCTCGTTATGACCAGTCGATACTACTGCAAGGTATATACACCTAACCTGTCGGAAGAATGTTTAATATGTACGTTCTGTTTTTGCTTGTAAAAATAAGACATTTTGACAAGTCAATTTAGCTTATCATAGTATGTTATATCTACAAACAGATCTAGACAATATTGTTTCATCATTAGTGCCAGAGCAGATAATCATGGGTATTATGTATACCAATTTATACATAGGTGTTAAAGTCCGAATTTGTAATGTTTAACCAAATATTTAAAAATATTAACATACATACTAAAACATTATTAGTATTAGAATCTTCATAAAATACATTTTTAGATTATCCGTATTGTATGTTATGAATGTTCATATTTTCGATCTATTTTTATCAAATTTTACTTTAGTCCCAAAACACGGACACAACGAGGACAATAATCTATTGGGCCATCATCCTGTACAGTTCACAATGATGAATGATTTAATTTGGAGCTGGAAATGGATGGGAAGATAAATAATGGCTAGCCAGTAGGAGTAGTTGGGCAGCAGGGATCAGGTACTAGGGTACGTAAACTACAATTCAAAATAGTGCTCCCTCCGGGTCGGTTTACACGGCGCCATTCCATTTGCATGCAGTTTCATGGAGAGAGCACGATTAGGCGCATGGCATTAATTAGGGATTTAATATGAGCGTTTTTGGTCGCAATCTTGTCTCCTTCCTAGTATTCCATTCCGTTGTATAAACAGGTGGGTAATTAAATCTACATGCAAGTGGAAAACGGTCTCCACCAATACATGCACAAAAAACGGTTCGTAGACTTGAGGAGTACCAAAGCCATTAATTACGTAGAATTAGGCGTGCTGAGTATGATAACTTTACGTCTAGCATACTCTCCATTCCGGATTATAGGGCAAATCATCGGATTGTGTATATACTCCCTCCGGTCCAGTTTATTAGGCATACACGTAGTTTTTAAGAAAATCTTTGACCATCAATTTTAACCAATAAAACATGTAATATATGTTCCAAAAAATATAGCATTGGAAACTACTTTTTAGATGAATCTAATGGTATAATTTTTATGATATATTATGTAAAATTTGTTGGTCAAAATTGTTTTTAAACTACTGCGCGACTAATAAACCGGACCGGAGGGAGTATTCCGAAAAATTGGGCTTATATATGCATTAATTGCGCCAATTGACTATCCTCTAGTTACTCCCATCGATTCCTCTTCTCACCCGTTGAGTTTTCATGTGTGAGTTTGCTGCATGCGGTGTGTGAAAAGGAACGATGTTTGTTGCATGCCGTGTGAAATGAATGAGGTTGTTGCATACTAGCAGGAAGAAGGAGGGAGGGGCTGATCCGTGTGAGGAAGATCCGACCGCTGCATGCGCTAAATCTTGCGATGAAGATGAAGGACACCGGAAGACACGCATGCAATCCGGCCATCGTTGGGGTTCCTGCATTTTTTACCGAGTAAATCAAGGTCAAATTCTAGTTTCCTTTTATTTTTCACCGCCAATGAACAAATACCTTGGTCCCAGAGTTTTGGTAGATTTTCCCTATAATCCGGAATGGAGGGAGTAAACAAAATCTCAACCAACCAACATGTGCCTAGGTCCCAGAGAATGAGCATTGGCTTTGTGTAAACCGATCCGGAGGGAGTACTACCCGACGCAAGATTGGTGGTGCCAGAACATATACAATAACGCCAAGTTAACAAAGTATGACTTTAGAGCAACTTCAAGTTAAAAAAGTATGACTTTAGAGCAACTTCAACACCTATGCATATATAGGTAAGCAAAAAAACCGTTTGGATGAGAAGAGAAAATGATTAGATAAGGACATTTTGATTTGCTTTTCTACCTTACCCATCTCAGCCTACCTAAAACTCTAAGAAAAATCTACACGCAGGACTCATTTGTCAGTGGTTTTTTTCTCCTCTTTTTTTCCTTTCTTCTTCCCAGTCCACCCCACCTACCTGACGCATCTATCCCGCCACCAGCGCCCTTCACCAGAGAAGCCCCGGCCACCACCGCCACTCTCCTCCCCGTCCGCCAGCGCGCGCCCACCCTGGAGCAGTACCGCTCGTGCCAGCCCCTCTCCTCTCGTCCATAGCTAGTAGTGTGGTCTCTGGCTGCCGCCTATTTTGCAAAGTTCAACTAAGAAACAAAAAAATTCAACATGCATAATTTTTTTTCTAATGGAACATGCATAATATTAAATGCATATGAGATATGAAAATATGTTTTAGGAATATAATATAGTGCCATATATCTTATATTAAGTTTTTTAAAAATATTTTGACAAAATTTATAAAATTTGACCTTGGCATAACTTAAAGTACGGGGTAACAAAAATGGAGTATTCCCTCAGTTTTGTTTTACAAGTCGTGTTCATATACGTAGATTATTAATTTAATCACTAAAATATTAATTTTATAGCACAAAAATTGTATCATTAAAAAAAATAACATCTAAAGTTTCTAATTGTATAATTTTTATGCTATAAAAATAATATTTTATTGATTAAATTGACGACCTAGCTATACATGTGTGACTTATAAACCGAAACGGTTGGGAGTACTATACATACACATGCAAGCCTTACAAGCGGGGAAGGAGGGAGTATACAACCATCAAGTAGGACATGTTAGCCCTATAAATGGAGGAACAAGTTCAATGGTTTGGCAGCTCAAACAGCCATTGCTCTTCTACACACGCTCTCCGATACAAGGTCGTGGTGATCTTAGCTCTTGCCTGCGGTGTAGGTAATATATCAGTTCTCTCTGTATCCATTTCTTCTTAGTTTTTGCAAATATGTGCCTTTTAGATCCATGTATATGTGACTCTATATGTGTTACTATCACCTATTGAAGCTTCACTAATTCCTAGTGATCCAGAACATCAAATCTTTATTATATTATATATGTGAATTCTAGCTATTTACTTGTACTAAAGTGAGCTTCCCTAAGTCTCGTTCTCATTATTCCTTACAATAAAATAGCTAGAATTTGCACCTTACCTTGTCTATAGAAAAAAATAGCTAGATATTCCCCCAAAAGAGAAATTTTCCAAAGATTGATCGATGGGCCCTGACTAAAACTGATCCACGACAATTGGATTTCTAGACTATTTAAGCGGACTGGGATATGAACTGATGCTTGTACAATGCTAGATGCTTAGAGACGTGGCTTAGCAAAATAAATCGGTTTATGTGTAAGCATTGGTTAGGCACCTCTCCTACACAAATAAGCATTGGTGCTTAAGCAAAAGCTTGGTGTACTTTCGTAATTAAGCACCCCCCCAAGCACTTTGCATTGTAGATGGCGGTGTTAGCTAATAACATGACAAAAGGTAGAGCAGCAAAATTATTTTAGAAACATGAACATATCTTATTTTTCTCTTCTGATAATCAAACATGAACTGGGAGCGAACATGTTTTTTAGTTCAGCAAGCGACTCTTATATATCGGGGACCAAAAATGAACTGGGTATATGTTCAAAAGGGGGCGTGGACGTAACTTGTTGTTTTCATGGTCGAGATTTCCCGTAACTAGTAGGAGTAGTAATTTTTAGCTCTCCGCTAAGAAACAACACTAGATTTTAAATAATTTTGGGTAAGTTTGATCTTAAACGGAGAAAACAAAATAAATAAACCCACCATTTCGTGTAAAAGGCTATAGCTAATGTTTGACCTGGTGGCAAGGCATCACGCGTATAATCTTGAAAGATCATGGGATCGGCTTTCCCGCTGCGCTTATTATCTCTTGAGATTACACTGTTTGATATATAGTCCCTTTGTTTTAAAGTATAAAATGTTTTACTTTTTTCAAACATATGTATTTATCCCTGTTTTGGTGTGTAGATTCAGAGCGAACCTATACACTAACAGGGTCTAGATACATTCATTTTACAAAAGCTATAACATCTTATATTTAAAACAGAGGGAGTATATAGGGTCCCTGGTAAGAAAATGAAAAAGGAGGCATATACATAGGGGTCATTCAAACCCAGGTGCGGAACAAACGTATAATCCATCGATTTCAGGCCAACTACGCGTACAATACATGGTCGAATCTTTTTTTTTTGTTAATACGAATTATTTTTGGCAACAAAAGTTCGAGGATTCCGTTATTTTTTCAGTAACTGGTATTACTCATGACCACCAGTAAAAACGCTAACCGATACGGAAAAGCCTAATCTCAAAAAAGATATGGAAAACCCTGACATGGACAGCCATAGCGAAGGGAACAAAATGAGAATATGGATCTTGGGGAACTTGGGGCGTCCTATAATCTTCTATTCACATGCCAAAATAGAGTAAAATCCACCGGTGGTACCTAACTTGGCACTCATTTTTAATACGGTTATCGACCTTAGGAATACGTAATTTACGGTCATTAAATACGGTATCCGTTTCGTTATGATCACCAGGATGGTGTACAACGATGTATATGCCGACGTGGCGAGCATTGACCGGTCTACAGCAATTTTTTTGCAAAAAAAAACCTTGACTGAAATTATTTGGCACGTGTAGTTAGACCCACCGGGTAGCCTCTTTGAAAACATCAGTATCAGATAATTAATCAGAAAAGGGGGGTCCAAATGTCAGTGTCTGCTTAGCAGCTAACAGATAGAATTACCCCAAGCCACGTCTCCACCTACCCCCGCACGAACAGAGAGCCCCGCCGATGAGCTCCGGCCGGCCCCTATCCTTGCTCCGGCCCGTGCCACCGCGTCTTGCACGCCGCTCCATCCCCGCTCCCCGCACCCTCCCTCCCCATCCCGCCGTGTCTTGCTCGCCGTCGCTCACTGGCCCTGACCTCGGCTGCTCCCGGCACGGCCTCGGCACTCAGGCCGCATATGCGGAGGATGGTGGAGGTGGTTTGTGCACGCCACCACGACGAGGCTGCTGGAGCCGGGCCTCCCGTCGCCTGCCAGGCTCTGGCCTTCGCCGACCTGGATTGTCTATGTCGGCCCCAGCATCCCACAATCACCCTGAACTCCCGCCTCCACCACGACCTTCATCTGCCCTGGTGGACCACCACGCTGCCTCTAGTCTGCCGCCAACGTGAGCGCCTCTCCTGCCCGGGGTTTTCCGCCGCTGCTTCCACCCGGCACCAGTCCCTCCGCCGACGCCCGGCACAATGTGTGGCGGTCTGACCATCCCTGCCTCCCTAGATCCCTCTGTAGCGGCGGCTGGCGGCGTCCCGGAACGCCAGCATCGGCAAATACATCAAGGCGGTCTGACCGTCCCCTCCCTCCCTAGTTCTCTTTCTTTTTAATTTGGTCATGCTACTTTGTATTATTTGAAAATAGTCTCTATTTACAGCTAAAGGGGGTGGCATATGGGGTCTACTCGGTGCCATGTCGGCAAAATACATCTATGTACATAAGCCCAGTGACCTTAACGAAACAACCATCGTATATAGTAACCATAAATTACGTATTTCAGAGGTCGATGACCGTATCAAAAAAAGGTGCCAAGTTTAGGTACTACCGTTGGATTTTACTCTGCCAAAATATTACTCCCTCCGTCTCAAAATAAATGTCGCCAATTTATCTAAATTTATATATATTCAGACACTATTTAGCATATACATCATTCTAATAATTTTTCGCATCTGTTTTGAGATAGTGAAAGTATATACTTGTAGAAGTTCGAGAACATACCGGAAAGTGTCTATGTCGCATGGCACTAGTACTAACTACTCCCTCGGTTTCACAATGTAAGTCAGTTTAAGCAAGCTATTTTAACTTACTAAAATGGATTATCTCTACTACTATAATACAGAAATTAATCTGAACAAAAATTACACACTTACATCCGGATATTCTATGCCCTGTATACAAGTTTTTAGAAAGAAAGAATATTTTATGTGCCTAAAAAGACAAAAAAAACATGTTCATGAATAGACACGTTGCAGCACTAAAATTTGTCTTTTTTACATGGGACATCTAAAATGTTCTTTTCACCCGCAAACTTGCGTACGAACATTTAGTATCCGGATGTACTTGCAAATATTTGTTCCTATTTTTTTAAAATTTTAAAATATGTTTCCACATAATGAGTTCAATTCCACCTATGAGCCGAATTGGATTTCCGATGGGTAGCCCACTATTTTGCTTATAGTATATCAGTATGTGTTTTATGTGTTGTGATATTCCTGTGCCATGTCAGTGATAAAAAAGGAACATTTTTCTAAAGCTTTATTCTTCCTCCGTTCTAAAATAAGTGACTTGCATTTGTGTAGATTCGGATGTATCTCATATTATAACATGTCTAGATACATGTGAGTCTAGATAAATCAAAGTCACTTATTTTAGGAATAAATGGTGTGTTGTTGATACAAAATGCATCACACTACATATTTATGTGGCAGGTCGAAAAAGAAAAACCTGAATGCCTGATGTAAGTGGTGTGCCGTTGCACACTCTGTTCACTTCTGGCACTTTGCTGGCAAACTTGCTTGTATACATAATGCACTTTTATTTCCTGTGCACATATGGATTTTTCTTGCTCCAAACTATTTTCCTTATAAACTAAATGGATTTTCCACATTTATTTTTGCCTTACTCATATATTAGAATTTTGTTTCGCTTACATTCACTATTTATATGTCAAAATTAACAGATAAATTAGTGTATGCTTACAATAGTTAGTACTATATAAATTCCGATGGAGGCCAAAGCAACCCATAGTTATATGGACTATGATATGAGCTTGACCTTGACAAGCTTGCTGAACTTCCCTAAAATAATTAGGACATATATACTATCACCACCAAATGGTTTGGATTCAAAATAGCAGTGGATAGCCAGAAATCATAAGTACTAACGTTGTTGTATAACATTATCGATATACAAATAAAAATAAAAAAAGATATACAAATGAAAATATGTTGTTCGCAATATCTTGATGGGAAAACAAAAAACTACTTGTATCTTTAGGTACTAGTTTTTAGCTAGGCGGATATGGTGTTCTCATTTATAATTAAATTTTTTATGGTAATTTTATGTTGTTTAGCTATTTGATTTAAACTTAAAGCAAATCCGATAAAACATTTTTTTGCGGGAAAAGTTCCAGATCTATTTCATGAGTTCACAAGAAGTACAAAGCACCCCAAACATAATAAAAATTACATTGAGGTCCTTGGACCATCTAACGACCACTACTGCCGCCAGAGCGAGCCGCCGGCGTGTCGCTGTCGCCGCTCCCTTACCGGAGCTGGCCTAACATTGTTTATGACAGTCGGAAAGTCTTCATACACGTGACCTTAAGAACCAGCGTTCCAGAGCTGAAGCTGTCGCCATTGAACCACACGTAGACTAGACGAGATCCACCACACCATGGAAGCGGCGAGACGAATCCCCGCCCACCTCAATGCCAACAGCAAGATCGTTGCAGACGAGATGAAAGAGGAGACGGTTATACCTTATTCTTGTCCCGCTCAACGCCGTCATAGCCACCATAACGTCGATGTCGGTTGACCAAACTCTAACTTTAGAGACCCTTTTACAGTGCCGAGCGCAGGTCCGGGGTCCCCACCTCCTCCCGCCGCCAGGACAGCAAGCAGAGGAGGCAGGGACCCATCGATTCCCAGGAGTAGACGGCAAGGACGAAGCAGATTGTGGCGGCTGCTAGGGTTTTTGCCCTAGCCGCTGTCGCCACTGATAAAATCGTGTTTAACCCTAAGTCTGTACTAGTTGCATAAATTTGAACACATCATACTTTATGTTGGTGAAATACGGTAGCTCCACCAAAAGATAAGTCCATATTCCATGTCAAGGTTGATCAAAATAGCTATTGTTACTTGATAAAAATGTATTCCCCTTGTGTAGTGTTTCATTTGGTTAGAAAGTTGTTACGCGTCGCCTTTTCGTCTGGACGAATTTATTCAATCTATTTCGTAAATTGTACTTGAGTAGTTTTTCATGTTTGTACATTTTAGATTTATTGTACGATATATATTCCTGCTTACTAATATTTGAAAAAAAAAATGTGTAATATTCCGATTACTCTATGTATACTGTATATACATGTGATGCGTTGAGAGATGCAAGATTTTATCCAGTTATATCCCATTCCATGAAGCTTTACTATCCCCATTTTAAATTCATGCTGAGAAATAATTCTAAGCTGTGACTACTTTCTAGGTGCAGATCGAGAAAAGCATGCGGCTCCAGGTTTGGGCGTTGTGCCTTGTGGTAGCAAGGGCTTGCTTTGCATCACCCTTGGCATGGCCATTGGGAACATCTCCAGATGACAATACTACATTAATGTATGATTACCCGGTAGTGAGTCTAACGACTGTCAGTATCAATCCTGAGACGTACGTTGCATTCATCCGTGAACTTCGTCAGAGATTGGCGAGCCCCGGAGACACTAGGCACGGCATACCAGTGATGCGTAGCCACGCCGACACCGACATAGCAGAACGCTTCGTTCTGGTTGAGCTGTCTAATTCGGCTGGGCTATCTGTTACGCTGGCACTGGATGTCATCAATGGTTACGTGGTCGGTTATCGATCAGGTGATTATTGGGTTTTCCTTATGCGTGACGATGACGACGATGAAATAGCAGCAGCTGCGACTATGCAGCTTTTCAGGGAGACCACAATAAGAAGGATTACACTTGAGTTCACTGGGAGCTACCAAGATCTTCAGCAGAGAGGAGGGCGGAGAGAAGACGTTCCTTTGGGGATACAGGCTTTAGAGCAGGCGGTGTCGACCATGTATTCCTACCCACGCAATCCAAATCTGCAAGTTCGCGATCAAGCGGCCTTGGCTCGTGCATTTCTTATTACCATCCAGATGGTTTCAGAAGCAGCACGATTCAATACCATTGAGGCTAGTGTGTGTTTAAGACTTCGGGAGCGAGATGATCCAGGTACTGCTCCAGATACAAGAATGATTTCACTTGAGAATGGCTGGGATCGCCTGTCCAGTGAAATCCAGTACTTGTCCAATGATGGGGTCGGGGTGTTCCGTAATGCGGTTAGAGTTCAAACAGGCGGCCATGACGGTGAAGCATTTATTGATGTGGACAATTTGGCGAGGGCGCTGGAAGTGGCAAGCTTAGCTCTTATGCTCTTCAGATGCAATAATAATCAGAGGCTGCCGCAGTTGTCCTCTCCTCTTATAAGGCCTACTATTATATTACCGACGAAATCTGACGACCGTCCTACTTGCCCTGAGGACCTGGAGCCAACCGTGCAGATCGCAGGACCGGGCGGCCTATGCGTCGACGTCAAGAACGGATGGTACAACAACGGGAACCCGATTCAGCTATATCCCTGCAGGTCCGTCCGTCCGTCCGGGCTACTCACTTTTTCCATGAATGAAATAATGCTTAAAAAATGCGCATGCTCACTTAGTACTCAAAGTAAATCCCCTGCACGCAGGTCCTCCGACAACACGAATCAGCTGTGGACCTTGAGAAGGGATGGCACTCTTCGATCCAATGGCAAGTGCCTGGCGTCGTACGGGTACACACCCGGCGACTACATCATGATTTATGATTGCGGTCTGTCTGATAAATTCAAGTGGCAAGTATGGGACAACGGAACCATCATCTCAAAATCTGGCCTAGTATTGGCAGCACGTTCGTTGGAAAGTGGCACAACACTGACAGCAGAGGTCGAAAACAGCACCATTGGTCAGTCATGGCGTCCTAGCAACAACACCCAGCCTCTGGTGGCACCCATCGTCGGGATTTCTTCCGGTCTTTGTTTGCAGGCACAAGGAACTGAACCCGTGCTGAATATGTGCGTCACTCGCAAGCCAGATCAAGCATGGGCTCTCTATCCAGACGGTTCGATCAGACCTAATCAGACAAGAGTCGACCGCTGCCTCACGGTGGTTCCCAGCAATCAAGGATCATCCTTGTCATCTCTCAAGATTTCCGTCTGTGAACCTAATTCATTTCTCCAGCGATGGGTGTTTCCAAATGACGGAACCATCATGAATCTCTTCAGTAAACATGTCATGGACCTGACGCCTTGCGCTATTCCATCCCTCGGTGAGATCATAGTGGCTTCTTCCACGGGAAGCCCTAGCCAGATGTGGAAACCATTATATTAGTGCTGCATTATTCATCACCAAATGTATGTGTGTGTGTTTGTACGCCGAGCGCCTACTTACTACTACTTAGCTTCCAGAGTGTGATATTATATTACTTAAATAAGGAAGCTCAATTAAGGACACGCATGTAATGGAGAAAGCGCCTATAGTACTTACTGTTGTCGATGTGAGTGTGTTTGCTTGCCACTTTAATTTGTACTTACTATATGTGCTTGCATGTCTTGTATGTATTAGTAACTTTCTGTGAGTTATTAATAATGTGATGGTGTTTGCCGATAGCTATTGGTTTTCAAGTATACGTATAAAGTTTTAAATTGCCGGCTATTCCATTTAGCCGCGGCTTTTTCAGAGGCTATAAAAGGCTATAGCGCAGCTATAGCGGGCTATTCCATTTTAGCGTATTTTCAAAAATTGAGCAAATATCAGTTAAATCTTTTTAAAAGATGAGGAAAACTATGACTCAAACAAGATTTGAGCTACAAGTCATGCAACTATTGAATACAAACAAATATTCAACCAATTAACTCACAAGTTATATTGAATCATATTTAACATAAGTTCAAAAAAGAAAAAGAAAAAGAAAAAAACTTCAGAGAGCATAAGTTTAGCGGCTAAATTGGAGGCTAATTTCAGTCTAAACCAGGCTATAACTGGCTATTAGCGGCTATTTTCCATTTAGCCTACGAAGGACATAGCCGTAGCCGAAGACTTCTCCAAAGACTAAAGCACGGCTATAGCCGAGCTAGAGCCGGTTATTTAAAACTTTGATCTTGCCAAGTTCTTCTACTCCGATGTTTAGTAGCGTGTACGGCGTGCACGGAGCTTTTTTTAATAGATAACATACCACCAAAAGACCCGTCGTTAAATTAGTAACGCTAATAACAGCGACAAGGATACATTTTATATTACAGCCATCAAGGGGGTCACAGATTGGTGAACAGCGAACAATCAAAACTTGGAGTAGACGGGGACTCGCCATCAGGTCGCTAATGGGAGGACAAAACAGATATGGCAATTTGGCCTAATCCATCGGTTTTAAAGCCACGCTTTTTAGTTAGGCTTTAGGGCATCTCCATCAGGCGACCCATCCGGTCCGAGTGTGTCCGAACGTGTCTGGCGGACGCGTGGGGCGTGCGCGGCGTTCCAGCGGGACAACCCATCCGGAAAAACGCGTCCGGCTCGACCCATTCATGCATCTAATCTGGGGCTCGGTTGCGTCGACCCGGACGCGCGCGGACAGCGGGGACTCGTCCACTGGCGCGCGGACAGAGCAAGTATAATAAGATCTAGTCAACAGGCTATAAGAATTAAAATAGTATATTTATGGTTAGTTGGATGAGAGAGACAAGAAGAGAAGAGGAGCATACTCTTAGTTAAAAGTCAGCTGCAGCAAGTGCTCCTAGACACTACTCCCTCTGTTTGGAATTATAGGTCCTACGCGTATACCTAGGTCGTTAGTTTGACTAATAAAATATAAATTATATAGCATAAAAATTATACCATTCAAAAATACATCATCTAAAGTTTCTAATGATATAATTTTTGTGGTATTCTATTTATATTGTTGGTCAATTATCAACCTAGTTAACCGTGTGTGGACCTATAATTTCAAACGGATGGAGTATATGAGAGTGTAAAGTGGATCATACATTAATAAAGTAGTACATTTTTATCTTTAGCTATTGTACATGTTGGCTATTATAATGACTCTAGATGATATAGACATGGCTTATAGCCAATAGTTGGCTCTACTATTGCCCTTACTCTTAATGACTTTGATATTTTTCCATGGTTTCCTAAGAGGATGCAATATTGAAAAGCATGGTATATTGAAAAGCATGGTATACTGCAACAATAATAGATATACTTATCAAGACTATTTTCACATTCATTTTCTGGAAAAAAAAATAATGAACATCTTTAGAAGTACAAAAATTCAAAAAACTAAACTTGACCCAGCAAAAAGAATATCCATATGAGTACATGCTTTGCTCGACGACCATCGGAAATGACATCTCAACTATTTTATAGCTCACTCCTTCCTAATCTTAAACACTTTTTTGCGGGATCCTAAACACTAACTTGTTAACTAAAAATTTTCAAAAAATAAACTTGTTAACTAAAAATCCCTACATTATTTGTTTTGGACAAAAATTCTTTCTATAAGTATTAGCGATGTACATTTATTTTTTATATATACAAAAGAAAACATAACTCACTTGGTCCAACCCCTTTCACTTATATAAACAAAATAGTTACTAACAATTTTTTCACTCAACCGGACAATAAAACTTTGGGCCGTGCTACGTGTCCCTCGGGGGATAGGAAGCCCCCATTCCATAGGTCCAGAGATTGATGTGTGTCCTAGGGACCACTCACGGAAACTTCCCCGCGCTCCCGGAAAAAAAGGAAGCAGATCGCCCTGTCGTCCTCGCTCGAATCGACGACAAGCGGTCCTTGACTCCATCACCATGGGGCGGGTCAGCTTGCCCCTGAACAATCTAGCTGCAGCGAGATCGATCCCATTTGATGTCGTAGCATCGGCATCCTATGGATGTATCATGCTTCTTCCGGCGGTAGCATCGGCTAGCGACATAGCTAGCATCTCCGCCCTCCGCATGTAGCAACAACGGCCTCTGCGTGTAGCAATGTCAGACTCCACGCGTAGCAACACTAGCCTCCGCATGTAGCAATGCCGGTAAACGTAGGTAGCAATGCCGGCCTCCGCATGTAGCAATGCCGGTCGTCGTACGTAGCAACTTCGGACGCCACGAGTAGCACAGCCGGACTCTGCAGGGAGCAAAGCCGGTCGTCGTATGTAGCAACTCCAGATGCCATGGGTAGCACATCCAGCCTCCGCGGGGAGCAACACCGGCGCAGCTATGAGAAGGGCCGCCGTTCCCTCGCAGGTGTGTGGGAAGCGCCACCGGCGTGAGAGGCGCACCACCGCGTGTGGGCAGCACCACCACCGGCGCGACGGTACTCATAGCACCACACGCAGTCGTCTTTGATTCCTGTGAGAGTGAAGATCATAAGATAGGCCGCGGCGACTGCGCCCTCCTCCTCGAGGCCAACAGGCTATAGGAAGGACGAGATCTCGGGGCGGCACTGCTCGGGCAGGATATTGTGGTTGTCCGAAGGTGGCAGCTGCGGTGGAGAAAGAAAGAGGAAGAGGAGATGCAGGGCATCGACGATAGGGCATGATGTGTAGGGAGCCGACGATATGGACTACGAAGGTTGAAGGGTGCGGGGCTTATTTTGCAAAGATGGCGGAGAAATAGAGTGGAGAAGAAGATAAGGTTTAGAGGTGGACCCTCAAACACACGATTTCCCCGTCTTGTGGACGAGTGCCGCATGTTGGACCCAGGGACGTAATGCGTCCGATCCCACGGATAGATTGTATTATTTTTCTAAAACTTTCCGGTAAAATATTATAGCATTCTTAAAACCCCAACTTAAATAATATACATAGGAAAAATTACAATTTACAATATACCTCTTTCAAAACAATTTAAAACTTTATACCACGGACACGGGACCCTATCTATTGCTTCAAGCGAGTCCTATATGTGAAATTGTGTGAAGATGTGTTATCCGGTGTTGGGCACATCCTACATGTTATATAGGCTCGGTTCTCCAACCACCGGCAAGGATTTACATCAGAGTTGTTACAACCAATATACAGATAAGATCAAAACAAAACTATCGGTCCTTATCAACATGAACCGACTGTGTACAACTTTGTTATACACGATAACACCTAACTCGCTAACACACCCCCTCAATCATAACTTATCTAAGTTAAGATTGTTTCTGAAGGCTTGGAGGTGGCGTACTGTCAAAGGTTTCGTAAACCCATCCGCAACTTGATCACCTGTAGGAATGAATTTGATATCCAACAACTTACGAGCTACTCGCTCTCTAACAAAATGATAATCCACTTCTTTGTGCTTAGTTCTTGCATGGAAAACTGGATTAGCAGAAAGGTAGGTTGCACCCATGTTGTCACACCATAGTTGGGCTGAAGGAGGATGTTGAATTTTGAGTTCAGTAAGAAGTGTCTGCACCCACATTACCTCAGCAGTGACATTAGCTAGAGATTTGTACTCTTCCTCTGTACTTGACCTTGAAACGGTGGCTTGCTTCCTAGCACTCCATGAAATTAAATTTGGTCCAAGAAATATAGCAAAGCCACCAGTATATCTCCTGTCATCTGGACATCCTGCCCAGTCTGCATCTGAGAAAGCACTAACACGCATAGAGGAGGACCTGCTGAATCTTAAACCAAGTCTAGAAGTATCCTTAAGATATCTTAGAATTCTCTTAACAGCAGTTCCAATGAAGTGTAGTTGGTGAATGCAAGAATTGACAAACTTTGTTGACAGAAAAAGATATATCTGGTCTAGTCAGTGTTAAATATTGTAAGGCACCAACAATACTTCGGTACCTTGTTGCATCCTCTACTCCCAAAGGTTCTCCTTCATGTGCAGATAACTTCTCGCTTGTTGACATGGGTGTGCTTACATATTTGCAATCCATCATTCCTACTCTTTTAAGTATATCAGATGTGTATTTATCTTGTGTGAGCAAAAACTCATCATGCACCTTCTTCACCTCTAGGCCAAGGAAGTAATGTATGTCGCCAAGGTACTTCAAGGCAAACTCCTTCTGGAGATCTCGAAGAAGAGCTGTAGTTGCATCATAACAGGAACTAGCAACTATTATGTCATCAACATAAATAAGTACAAATATGGAGACATTGCCTCTGCAATAGAAAAATAATGAAGTATCTGCCTTGGAAGGACAGAAACCAAGAGATTGTAACTTTGTACTAAGTCTTGAAAACCATGCTCTTGGGGCTTGCTTCAAACCATATAGAGCTTTATCAAGTTTTCATATGTAATTAGACTTCCCTTTCACTTCATATCCTGGTGGTTGCCTCATATACACATCTTCCTCCAGAACATCATGAAGGAACGCGTTCTTCACATCTAGCTGTCTGAGACTCCACCCCCTGGATACTGCAATAGATAGCACAAGACGAATGGTGGCCGCTTTGACAACAGGACTAAAAATGTCCTCATAATCAATGTCATATCTTTGTTTAAAGCCCTTAGCAACTAAACGTGCTTTGTATCTATCTATACTACCATCAGCTTTGTGTTTAATTTTGTAAACCCACTTATAATCTATTACATTTTTCCCAGCATTTTGTGGTGAAACTAGATGCCAAGTTTTATTTTCCATAAGTGCTTGATACTCCTCATTCATAGCATCTTTCCATTTTTTATTTTTAAGAGCATCATCTAAATTTTCAGGCTCACCGGAAGTGGTTAAATTTGCAAATCTAACCATATTACGATATTGCTTTGGTTGAATTTTACCCGTTTGTAGACGTGTACTCATCCGCGGTGCAGGAGTGGCAGCAGATGTTCCAGGCGCAGAAGATCCGCGTCCTGACGCAACCGCAGGTGATCCCTGCGAGTCTAACGGCGTATCAGCTCCGGGATCGGAGCTGTTGGCCACAGGCGATCCGGTCGAGGTGGTGTGGCCACGCAAGGACGTGGACGATGGCGTAGAGGATCCGGGCGAGCCTGTCGGCACATGCAGCTGAGGACCACCCGGCGGGACCGCGCGCATGTGGCTGCTTTGTCGCGCAGGATTCGCCGCGCGTCACATCATCGGTTCTGGACAACGCGTTTTCTCCAGCTGCCGACGCGCTTCTGTTGGCGTCAGGTACAGCAGGGCCCACATGACCCTGGGCTTCCGTGCCAGAGCTTTGTACAAGCGGTTGCAGCATAAATCACGCCCAGTTTCACTTCCTTTTTCTGTAGACTCACAAGAAATATTAGCAGGATTTAAAGGGTCATTAGCCACAATTGATGCATTCCTAATTTCTCCCCTTGGATCGATTGTGTCGGAATTGAGGAGATTGGAAGGGAGCAGAAGGATTTCTCCCCTAAGACGCTGACCAGCATTAGCATGAAGTTGGGAAAAAGGGAAAACAGTTTCATCGAATATGACATCACGAGATATGTATATACGGCCTGATTTAATATCTAGGCATTTAAATCCTTTGTGAAGATTACTATACCCAAGAAATACACATTGTGTGGAGCGATATTGAAGTTTCCTAGCATTGAAAGGACGTAGGTTGGGATAACAAGCAGAGCCAAAGATACGCATGGAGGTATAATCGGGTTTGATGTCTTCGAAAAATTTTAGAGGAGTGGAAAATTGAAGAAGTTTTGTAGGGAGTCGATTAATGAGATAAACGGCAGCAATAAAAGCCTCATCCCAATATTTGAGAGGCATGGAGGCATGAGCTAGAAGAGAGAGTCCGACCTCTACAATGTGACGATGTTTTCTCTCAGCAGATCCATTTTGCTGATGGGCATGAGGACAAGATACATGATGAGTAATTCCAATTTTCGCATAGAAGGAATTTAAACGCTCATATTCTCCTCCCCAATCGGATTGCAAAGTAATAATTTTTCTTGCAAAACATCACTCAACAAGAGCTTGAAATTGATGAAAGATATTAAACACTTCAGAGTGATGTTTAATCACATAGATCCATGTAAACTTACTATAATCGTCAATGAAGCTAACATAATAGTTTTTATTGCCAAAAGAATCAGGGACAGGGCCCCATACATCAGAAAAAATCAACTCTAACGGATGATGTGAAACACTAGTGGAACGAGAATAAGGCAGTTGATGACTTTTTGCCTTTTGACATGCTTCACATATAGACTCATTATTCTCACTGGAACAAGGGAGATTATTTTTACTAATAACTTGCTGGACAATAGACGATGCTGGATGTCCTAGACGACTATGCCACCTATGATGGGATGGCTTGACGACTCCATAGACTCGCTTGGATGATGATGGTGGTGGGGGGATGCAGGAACAGGGTAGAGACCATCTTGGCATGGTCAATCAAGCAGAACCCTCCTCGTGGCCAAGTCCTTGATGCAAAAGAATTGTGGGTGAATTTCAACAAAAACACCATTATCATTTGTAAGACGATGTGCAGAAATAAGATTTTTACTAGCATCAGGAACATGAAGAACATCTTTTAGATTGAGATTTCGATCATGGGTTGAAATAAGAGAATGACCAATGTGATTAATGTCCATACCTGCACCGTTGGCGGTGTGAACTTGTTCATTGCCATGATAGTTGTCATGGGCATGGAGCTTCTCTAGCTCGCTTGTGACATGGTCGGTGGCGCCGGTGTCCATCACCTAGCCATTGCCACCATAGTTGTTGTTGTAGCCGCCATTGTTGTTGTAGGTGGCAGCGTTGACGGTCCTCTCTCTTGGGACGAAGTCTGGGTCGAAACGGTACCAGCAGTCATTGACTACATGGCCCGTGACGTGGCAGAGTTGGCAGCGCGGACGGTTTCCGCCATTGCCATTACCACGGCCGCGGCCATTGTTGTTGTAGTTCCCACGGCCACGGTTGTCGTTGTTGTTGTTGGGGTTGTGGCCACCATAGCCACTGTTGTTGTTGCTGCTGTATCCGGTGCTGCCGTAGCTGTCGTTGCCGCCGCCTCCATTGTTGCCACGCCCCTGGGGACCGCGACCTCCTCCGTGCCCAAAACGGCCACGGCCACCACGCATGGCGGCGTTGACCGAGGACTGTGGCGAGCTTGATCCACGATGCATATGCTGGCGGCTTTCAAAAGACAAGAGTTGTGAACATAGTTCGCTCACCGAGATTTCATCAGTGCGTGCAAGTATAGCGGCGAGGAGGCCGTCATAGGTGGGATCCTTGAGGCCAGCGAGGATGCAGGAGACCATGTCCTCATCATCAAGTGGCTTGCCTGCAGAAGCCATCTCGTTCTCCAGCGTCTTCATGGAAGCGACGTACTCGGACATGGTCATGGTGCCCTTTTCTGCCGTGGCGAGGGCGATGCGCAGATTGGTGGTGTTGGCGCGGGATCTGGCCGCGAACATCTCGTTCACGATGTCCCATAGGGCAGCTGCCGTCTTGGCGCTGACGACGTGAGGTAGGATCTCTGGAGACAGAGAGGAGACGAGGAAACTCAGGACCTGCTGGTCCCGAGCCACCCAGACACCGTAGTCCGGATTTTCCTGCTTGACGGTGGTATCACCATCCTTGATGACGATCTCCTGCGCCGGCGCCTCCTGATCTGTGTCGAGGAAGCCCTCAAGCCTGGCGCCTCGGATGGCTGGCAGTACGATGGCCTGCCAGGTGACGAAGTTGCTCTTCGTGAGCTTGATGGCAAGAGCACTGGTGAAGGGCGAGCTCGAGACCGAAGAGGCCATGGCTTCTAGATTGGTTTTGGTCGTGGTGAAATGCGAAAGCTAGATGTGATAGGAGTTTGGCTCTGATACCATGTGAAATTGTGTGAAGATGTGTTATCCCGTGTTGGGCACATCCTACATGTTATATAGGCTCGGTTCTCCAACCACCGGCAAGGATTTACATCAGAGTTGTTACAACCAATATACAGATAAGATCAAAACAAAACTATCGGTCCTTATCAACATGAACCGACCGTGTACAACTTTGTTATACACGATAACACCTAACTCGCTAACACTATATTCCCTCGCCCCATGAGGGCATGTACAATGCGGTGACGTCAGCATTTCCTTATGCTTGCCACATTGGATTTTTGTCTACTTGGAGGAGAGAGAAATAAGAGAGAGAAGGTTGCCTTTCATTAGCTAAAGGATGATCTCTTAAAAATAAGAGAAGATTATTTTCTCTATTGTATCATATGTCCTTTCTTAGTCAACCAATTTTTTACTACAAATAGTTAATCCTTATTAATTATTAGAGATAGCAGTAAGAGATAGTGCATTGTATAAGTTTATGTCTTCTCTAGATAATGTGATTATATCCTCTCTAGCATTATACTAAACATCGCCCGGTTGGTCACGTACACGGGCCTGGCCCAGCTGGCGCGCGCACGCACAAGAACCAGCAAGTCCCCAGCTAATCAGACGTACACGCTATGAGTTTTTTTTTCAGCTAACCAGCATGTTACCTACTCCCTTTTTTATCTATATATAATCTATATCTATATCTATATCTATACCTAATAATAAAGAAAGGAGTGTTTCTTATAGTACCTACACTTATCTGGACCGCTTTGCCCTCCCACCCCATTGCATACCACGTACCTGTGCCACCGAACCGGTACGTTTCTTTTTCTTCTCCTCTCTTCTCTCCAACCGAACAATCCCCTTCCCGTCCCTGGTGCTCTCCCTCGCCGCTCCCCACCCCCTTGATCTCCTCCTATTGGAGCTTCCAGCCTCCTTCGTCCACCATCCTCCTCCGTCCAGTGCCTACGACGCCGGATACAGGAACGCGGAGGGCACTGGTCGACGTCGGGCAGCCTTGCCGACGCACGACCTCGCCGCCCTCCACGCGATCCCCTACAATAGGGAGTAGGCGCTGTACTCGACTGCGGCGGGCAAGGCGACTTCGGTCTCGGCGTCCACGTCGGCGAGGACACGGGAGAGGGCGGGCAGTGCACCATGGCCGAACACGAAATTCTTCTTCATGGCGCCCACACCAGAGTCACGAAACGTTTATCGACTGTGCTCGCAATGGCGGGGTAGGGGTCAGATACTACGTGCGATTGGTTCCCTGGTCTCCCTGCACCAGTGGGTGCTGGCTCCGGGACGGTCGGCTGCAGCGAGGGACGGAGGCAGGGTGATGGCATAGAGGGCCTGTGAGAGAGGAGGGACACGGCGGGTGCGTCCGCTCACCGGGATCACGGGAGGATGCTCAGCGGTGTCAGGAAAGTGCCAGGGAGAGGGAATCGACCGTGGAGGCGCTCGGGCAGAGGTGAGCAAGATTCATTCGATTCCGTCCATCCCAGCTTGATTCCTTCAATTGTTGATAGTTGTGCGCTGGTACGGAACCAAGCAGTTCATTGCCAAAATTTTGGCAGGGCTATCTTGCTCCGGTGACCCATCCATTCTTCCCCGTGATGACCTCTGCCTCGACCGTGTGTCATATCGCCCTATGCCCTGCCTCCCGCATTGAACTGACGGTCACCACATCCTACTGCGCAGCCTCCCAAACCGCTCGAACGGTAATCCAGGCTCCTAGAACGCCGGCCGTTGGCAAGCGGTGTTGCACTTGCAGAGAAGGCCATGCCTCTCCATTGCTGCCATGGGAGTTCAGTCTTCCCTTGCAGGGTCTTCGAACTACCGCGCGCTTCCTTGTCCTTCGGTGCTGACGAAGCTCCCGCGGCTCGCTACAGACAGAATGTACCCGTGCTCCCATCGTTTTTCCTGGTAGTGAACCGCGGCTGGTTCAGTGCTGAATTGCCGCTGCATGTCTTCAGTTACTACTTGCGGCCAATAAATGTTCTTGATATTTTTGTGCCTCGTGCACTTTTTTCTAAACTCGGTTCTCTTTCAACATGTGGAACTCAATAAATAGCCAAGCTACACTTGTGTTAACCATAAATCCACGACAGACTAAAAATGTACTACTCACTCTGTCTAGATGGCGCATGTTTATCAAAATTTGGATTAATCATAGACAGGGGATTTAATTTTCCGGGAGAATGTTGAACAGAGCGGTGCAGGGTGAGAGAATCCATTTTTTTTGTGAATTCTATTGAACTCTGAATTTTGCGTGATAAATGGGAATAAAAAAGTCCCCATCCAAGTCTTAATTGGCCATGAGATTTTGAATTGAGTGATTTTGCATGACTATGTGATTTTTTTTCGAAAAAGGAGAAGTTTGATATGTCAGAAATCAATCAAGTTTGAAAGTACTGGAACGATAATGTACCAAATAGGGTGGCCTGACTGAAACACATGAGACAATAGTCAGGAGCCTGACCATGGAGCACGCCATGGACGTTCTATCTTAGTTTATGCGTCTTTGTGACACTAATTTGTCATTTCCCGGTGCAACGCACGGGCCCATTTACTCTGTTACATATCCGAACAACTTATGGTTCCTCTAATTTACATTTGCAAAGACAGGCCTTTGAAGATTAGTTTAACCTCCCTCTGATTGAAAATATTTATGCACCCTGGATTGTGCTTATCAATGACATATATAGACACTATATCTTTTTTCTTTGCACAGTTCACTACAAGCTGATGTCTGGAGGAATCTTTTGAGCCCTTAGACTTATCTCCATATAAATATTTCTTATGAAAAAAAGAGTGTTAGACTGAACTTTAATATCCATAGTGATGTACCATGTGAGCACACTAGAGGCTCATGTTAATTGAGTTGTGAGGGATTAGTGGTACTGGCGTTGATCGACGTTTGGGTAAAAATTTGGATTTTATAGGCATTTTGTGTACTCAAAAGTTGATTTTTTTTCTCTCTCCCGGTGCAACGCACGGGTACTTTTGCTAGTCTATCTATAATAAAGGAAGGAGCGTTTCTTGTAGTACCTACACTTTTTTGGACAGCTTTATCCCTATCAGTCCGAGTATATTACCCACCGTGCCATCCATAAGTCAAATAACGCTTCAGCAACGCTTCTGTCAACCAGCTATTTTTTTGGACCCTTTTGCCCTTCCACAAAATCCCATATCAGTGCACCGAAACTTTTTTTTTTCTTTTTTTCGCGTCGCAGCAACCGACGGGCCCCGTTCTCCGCCGAACGGGCATAGCCAGACAGGGGCGCTGGGTCTCTGCCCGAAGGGAAGCACTTCGTGGAGCAGAGGAAGCGGGCAGAGGCGAGGAAGGCGACGAACTGGGTGAGGGCGCTGATGGCGGGGACGCGAGCGAGCAGAGGAGGAGCTTGGGCTCTAGGTCGGCGGTGAGCTCGGGATGGAGACGAGAGGAGGGAGTTCGGTGACGTGCAGACGCGGTCGCAGGGGCGGCGACCTGCAAGGGGCATAGATCCTTGACCGGGGTCGTGGGATAATAACACGCGAGAGCAGCAGCTGATCCCAGATGGACGGAGTCAAAATAAGCAGCATGACCGATTGATCTGAAATCAGTACTAAGGGACGAAGTGCACATTCCTACACCGCCCGCTCGTACTTCGATGATGGTGCCATGGCGGCATGGCCCAATTTTTAGCGGAAGGCTCTCTGTGAGTTATCCATGATAGGGTACAAAGATGGATGCTATAAGAAATTAGATTCAGAGAGGGATTGATAGAGAGGAGAAAAAGGCAGATCGGGTTCTACTTACGTAGTGCTCTCAGAGATTGACAGAGATTGGGAGAGTTTCAGATAGGCGCCTGCTATGGTCTGTCGTGTGAGAGATTGAGCCATTTAGTGTATTCAGCCAGCTTTCTTTTAAAGGCAGTCAGCTTATTAGCACGCATGGAAATAAGTGCCGATGGTTCGTTTAAAGAGGAATTAAGCTCCAAAAGAGCAAATTAAGGCCAGCATCGACGATACTGGTGTAAAATTTGGGTGATGCTCAAGTATTTGGACTAAAATTTGTGTTTTCACTCCCAGTGCAACCTAATATGATTCATCTAAAAATTTACAAATTATGTTAATATAGGTAGTGAAAATAATTTCTTAAGTGCAGCCTAAGCTCAGCTGTCAACAGGTTCGGCCAAGAAAAAAAACTTCTAACTTGAGACCAGTGTCACGAGACAAGAATTTTTTTTATGCGAATTGGACCAATCTTCCCGGTGCAATAGCACGGGCACTTTTGCTAGTTCTTTTTATAAATTCGCACACTAAAACTGGTTTACAACACCAATTTTAATATATCAGCGCGCGCTATCCGTCGAAGCTTCACCGAAGACGCTGCAAAATCATAAACACTACATAGTACAGCGCACGCTAGGGCCACAAACAGGTTTCTACACACATATCTACACAAATAAAGATCAAATAAACTAGAAAAAACATACTGGAAATATACTAGTTTTTTATCGCTGCAAAGGGTGCGGACACACACTAGTTCGTACCGTCGGTGCAGATTGGTGGCAAAAATGAAGCTAGACAACCTAACTTCATTATTGCCACCGACCAGCTTCCACGTTGCAAACTAGAAGTCGGAATCGTTCTCCTCATCCGTCGATGATTCCACCGGGTGTCGACGAGAACTAGTCTAGCCAGCGGTTGACGTCGTCGATTGTCTGTGAGACGGCAATCTGTGCCTCGATGAACGCGAGGCAGCGTGCCTTGGAGGCCCTCCTCGCCCGGCGGTGTGGCGCCCCGCAAAAACCACTACTAGAAAATCGCATGTTAAATAAAACTTTGTGCATCATCATGGCAACATGCATCTTTGGCTCTCAGAATATTTTAACTAAAAACTATTTTGTCTAAAACAATACCTCTTCTCTTATTTCAAAACAAGTCTCATGATTATCTGCTAAACTATTTAACTAAAAGGTTTTTGCTAAAAAGATTAACAAAACAAAACAAATAAATATTTTATAAAATAGTAAACCTAAATCTAGACCTAAACCGGCCAGGCCCAAAAGGCCCAGCCGGCTGAAACCCTAACCATCTACCCAAGAACCAAACCCTAGATCCCCTTGCCCCACCCCTTTTTCCCTCCACCCCGCCGCCACTCATCCTCCGCGGCATAGCACACACGCGCGCGCTTGCGACCCACAGCAAACACACGCACACACGCATCCCTGCCCAGTTCCACCCCGACCGACCAATTGCCCTGGAACCAATCCCCTGCCTCGCGTGACCCACCCCTTGCGACGCTCCTTCTCGCGTGAACCGCTCCCCACCCCACGTCGCTCTCCTACCTCGATCCTCAAGTCACCGCCGCCGATCCCCGTCCTCCTGACCGCGGCCGTCCCCCTCCTCCTCTCGCCGCCCCTTCGGCCTCCTCGCACCGCCGGTCGCCTCCTCCCTCGCCTCCGGCCGGCCTCCGCCTCCCGCGTCTGCCTCCCGCCGACTCGCCCTCTTCCGCCGCCGCGGGCTCCCTCTGCTCGCCGCCGAGCTCGCCCCCCCCTCGATCAGCACGTGGACCCCACCTCCGTCCGCTGCCCCGACGCCTGTCTCCACCGCGGCATCCGCCTCCTCGCCTTAGCGCCTCCCTGGAGCACCCGCATGTCCCTGGCCTTGTTCTGCCGACCCTCGCTTCTTCCTCTGCAACCTTTCCCCGCTGCGGTCTCATCGTCTCGCGTGCGCCGCCACCATCTGCCTCGCCATCGGCCATCGTTGGCCAAGCTCGCTGTTTGGCCGGCTCGTTCCCTGTTTTGGCTTGCCCAAGTGTTTTTCCTCCTCCCGTGAGCTCTTGGTGCTTCTTGAAGACTGTTATGGTGGTGGACTTGTTGAGATGATGGCACGGGTAGCACATATCCCAATTGGTGTAGTGTGTATGCTCGAGTGCTTCCCCGTGCGAGCCAAGGCCGTCATTTGCAATGTTTTGGTCGACAAGATCTTCTCCGCTATCTAAGACGTGACGATGTTCGAAGCACCAAGGACGACAAGGGGAGATGTACCAAGTTAACTTCGACAAGGAACTGAACCCTTCGGACCATCAAGATCTTCCATGGATTTCGAGACCCCGACGCCCTGATCCGAAGACCGATCCTGGCGAGACCGAACCCCGCCGAACCCCAAGGTCGACGACATGGAACTGACAAGGTCTACTACACGGATTCGAAGACCGATCCCGGCGCGCCCGAACCCCGTCGAACACTAAGACCTCGGAATCGCCAAGTTCTTCCTCTCGGATCCGAAGACGCCGAGACCCGGGACACCAAGATCTCCGCCGTGAAACGACAGGACCGACGACATGACCCGACGACCGCGGATGCGACAAGATCGTCTCTCGGACGCCAAGTTCTTTTTCCCGAACGCCAAGACCGACCCGATACGACGACCCGACAAGACCTTCGTGACGACAAGATCGGCGCCGACCAGGGCGGATCCGACGTGCCCCCGACGCCAACCAAGTCCTTCTTCTCGGGTGCGACAAGATCGACTTCCGTTGTCCGAGACCGATCCCGTCGAACCCCAGATCTAGACCCTGAGACCGACCCCGGACCCCGGAACCCCAAGTTCGCCGAACTCCAAAGTGTGACCTCTTTTCCGTGACCTATATTTTATAAATAATATAACTTGTTGCATTAAATCATTCATCTCGCATGCATATTGGTGTGGTTTGGGGGCATTATGCCGATTCACCTTATAATTAAATATGGGGCACATATGCGGGCAAATCCAGTCTTATATTGGTCCCATTTAAATTTGTGTAGCGAACCGGTCATATGTTTTGCCCTGTTAATACCACATTTAAAATGCAGGGCATCTAACTACTAGAACCATATATTTAATTGTCGGGACCCCGGTTCCGCTTAATATGATCTAATTGCATCGCATCCTTGCCATGTCATACATCATACATGCATCATGCTCGATCTTTTGCCGTAGTATTAAATAGTGCATCCGGTGTTTATTCTAGTGTTTTGCTTCTTCGCGGATAAGGCCGATGATTTGATGCGAGTGTCGACCCGATCTTCGGATGAACCTTCGGCAATGTTTTCAGGCGAGCATCTCCCCCTTTCTACCTATCTTACTTTTATAGTATTTATTTCCTCCTGTTGATCTATTGCTATCTGTGTTGCGATGCTCTAGTTTTCGTACCCGTGATATCCCTTGCAGCCTTATATTGCCTTGGACACATCCTATTACCTGTTGTTTGGTAGATAGTTGGACTTGCGCGTCGTAGTCGTTTGCTCAAGTGTTGTTGCGTGTCGTCAAGTACCACAGTTGTTGGAGTATTGCCGCATGTTTATTGTTGGAGATGATCATAACTTTAATTACTGTTTAACAACTAAAATTGAAGTAGGTAAGCAGAGGCACAGGTGGGCAATAGATGTTATTTGGTTGTTAACCGTCCACTTGTGTCCCGTAGGACCCCGAGTACTTGATACCTGTTCCTTGAATATTCGCGCTATCCACATCCGGGAGGATTATGGGACCCCCCTGAGCCAGAGCTTGATTCCGTCTTATTTCTTGGGGCCACAAACTAGTTTGAGGTTTTATTTACTATCCTGTACTTATGCCATGCTTTACTGCTTTATTTACGATTGTGCGAGGAGCACCTGTACTGTTTAGGATCATGACCCGTTTTCGCGGTATCGACAAGACCAGTTTTGGGTTCCCAGTCGTTTACAGCCGGCCCCACAAACCTTGAGTCCGTCTCGAAGTCAGCTAACTTCGTTGCGGGTATACTTAATGGGGTGGCCCCCTGAAATATTTCTGAATCTTGTGATTGCTTTGTCGTGAAGGCCTCGTTGGGTTTTGATTTGGTTTTTCCGAGGTTGATCGAGTGTGTGTTGCTATTTGTGCACCCCTGCAGGGTAAAACTTTCTGAAAGCCGTGTCCGCGGTTATGGACGACTTGGAGCACAGTATCTCGATCATAGACAACTATCACTAAAGTAGTGCTATAAATTTGACTTTATAATGACTAGTAATCAGCTTCACTATAATGGAATGGCTAAATAAAACTGCCAACAATTGCTTGTTTGGGTTGTCGCTTGCGACAATTGTATCTGACTAGTAAGTATTGCAACTACAACGGAATGGCTAAATAAAAGTACCAACAACTGCTGGGTTTTGGGATATCTCATGCTAATTGTATCTGACTAGTAAGTGTTGCAACTACAACGGAATGGTTAACTAAAATGACCCACTGTTTATTTTATCAGGATGATTATCTATACCTGACTAGTAATTTCTGCAACGATAACTGAATAAATAAAACTGCCAACGGTGTGAGTTCCTCGGTTGACTTCCTCGTTTGGTCTCGAGGGGGGAAACACCAGGATGGGTTTGTTTGATGGTAGTATCAGGATGGTTCCGAATAGGTCTTTCTTACCCCTCTCTGATAGCCGCCAGTTGTATCGAGTCTCTATAGGTTGTTTAGTGCATGCTGCGCTGCCGCTTCAGTCCACCATACCTATGTAGGCGAGGACCGCCGAATTCTAGCCTCGCCGTGTACTGGCCTCAGTACTGACCGCTCTCTCTTTTTCCTTTGCCCCTTGTCGGCACCCCTTTTGTTTAAGCAGGTTTTGAGATCGACGTCGTTAGCAGGGTTACCCTTCCGGCTTGGCCTGGGCAGGGTTATGGATGCCATTGGTTATTCTTCAGGGCTCTTAGCCCCATTTGCATCTTGTCCGTAGTCGGACGCTCTATCGTTTTCAAGGTGATTTGGATCTTTGTACTGTATATCTGTATTCTTGACTCATTGAGTCGCTGTTGTATATATATATCTGTTCTATGGGTCCCATCGAGGACTGTTGTGTAATTTTATTACTTCGTTTTCCACCCGCACGAAAGTGCCTGGTGGGCACCTTTGAATCGTTTCTATGCGGGTTTGGCGGGAAGCGCTAAAACTTTCATAGGGTCGATTCTGAGGGTGTTACAGGCGGCGTGCCTTCCACTCCTTCTTCCTCTGCGTGTAGAAGGCGCGCTCGGCTTTGACGTGCTCCGGGAAGTGGACGGCCCACTCCACCCTCACGCGCTTGTCCTCCTCGGTGTCGCAGAGGCATTGGAGCCACCTTTTTTGGCGTCGCTTCTCCTCGGTGACGAGGCGCGATGGCGACGCGAGCATGAAATTTCATATGCGCATGCGGCCGAGGCGTTATGCACCACGTCGAACATGTGTGGCGCGTTGTGCGCCGTCTTGAATGTGCCGACTGAAGGGAATATGTCCTGAGAGGCAATAATAAATTTGTTATTATGTATATTTCAAGTATATGATAGATGTTTATTTTGCATGCTATAATTGTATTAATACGGAAACATTAATACATGTGTGTTTAATAAACAAATGGAAAGTTCCTAGTTATGCCTTTCTTATAAACTAGCTCGTTGATTAACAAGATGATCAAGGTTTCCTAATCATGGACATTGGATGTTGTTAATAACGAGGTCACAACATTATTGGAATGGTGTGATGAACATTCATCCAAAGTATAGCATTACGATCAAAGTCATTATGTTTATATTGCTATAACATCATACAAAGTAATCCTAATCCTTAGACCATGAAATCATGTCAGTCACTAACACTGGAAGAGTATCTTGATAACATCAAACGTCACACCATAACAGAGTGACTATAAAGGTGGGTTCAGTGCTACAAAGGTGTTATGTAGAGGCTCATGGATCAAGAGTGGAATTTATCCATCCCGATGACGGATAGATATACTCTGAGCCCTCTCAGTGATATCACATTACTTAGTTTGCAAGCAAGTGATGTGATCACTAGAATGTTATATCACGGTAATGAGAAATAGTACATGTCGATAACGAGATCAAACTAGGTATGGAGATACCTATGACCGAATCTCGGACATGTAATATATCGCGAGACAAGGGGATTAAGTTACTGGCGTAAAAGGTTCTCACGATCACAAGAATTCATCATTGAATGTGTGAGAGTCAGTATGGATCTTCAGGTCCCGCTTCTGATTATTGATCCGAGAGGGGTCTCGATTATGTCTGTATTATTCGTGAACCGTAGGGTGACACATTTAACAGACACCGACACCATTTGGAACAAATATGTTCTAGACGAAAGAATTACAAAGCGTAGGAATTATTTCACTAGACACCGGAATTGTTTCGGGTGAAATTGTTGAAATTGTTTCTGCATGTAAAATAGAATAGTGGCAAGGGGTTTTATGTGAATGTTTGTTAATTAATGTAATTGACAAAATTATAAATAAATAAATAAAAGGAGTTTTATTTAAAGAGAGATTACATTAAATTTGGTGGAAATTTAATCGCAATTTTGAGTGGGATTTTGATTAGAGAAATGAAGAGGCATTTTGTGAGTGGGAGCTTGATGGCTGTGAAATACCATCTATTTTATCCATATAAAATGCGTCATTTATCTCTCATATCATGTTTCTTCTAGCTATAGTTATGCCTTATATGCATGACTTCTAGTTCTCATTTACTTTCATATGAGCTTTGCACATTTAGTAGTTTAGGTAGAATTTGATCACTTTCCTTGTCTATGACATGTGTGTAGGTGTTCGTGAATATTATGGATAAAAATAAACAAAGAGAGCATAGTATGGAGTAGCTGTAGGGACCAGACTTAGCCATTTGAGAGGTTGGAAAAGTGAATTTTCTAACTTCTCGAAATAAATATCCAAGACCATTGGGTTGTATCTCTCGACGAGACGAATCCAACGAGACCAAGAACACCCAAAACGGAGTTTGTATGAATAAATGGCGGCCAAAACACTGCGGAACTCGAAGGTTCAACGGCCAACTATACAGCCGGAGCGAAAATTCCCGCCATATAGTTTGGCCGTATAGTTGGTAAAAAGGTCGCAAACAACGGGATTTCGCCCCCGGAAGCTTCAGAACCTTCCCTAAATCATATGACTGTATTGGGGGTACCCTAGGGCACCCCCAAGGCATATATAAAAAGGGGAGGAGCCAAGAGAGAGCCTCCAAGACATATTCTCCACCACGGCGGATCCCTGCTGCCGTGTCACCGCCATAGCCACATCCAATCATATCTACACCATCACCATCACACAAGAGGAAAAGGGACTAGGATCTTGAAGGCCTCCACATCAATCTACATCGTCATCTTCATCAACAATGTCTCCATCATCGATCCCCTTTGGTTACTTTTATAATTCTAGATTGAATCTTGGATTTGCACTTGTTCTCAATTGTATCATCATACTTCATCCATATTCTATCCATGATGTTGATTGCCTTCATGTGTGAGTAGTTTCCTTTGTTCTTGGGGAGATGAAGAAACCCTAGTATGTGATTAAATTGAGATAAATATTATTATGTGATATTGTTCATTATGTGTTTGTGTTAGATTTCCTTCATCTTAATGTTGGGTGAAGCGCGCCACTCAATATTTGCCTCACTAAGGAATACATGGAGGAAGCTACTTGTTGGTAGACGGAGGGATGATAGCACTTACGGTGACTATAAAGTTGTTGTCATTCCTTACGTATTAACTTGCGAACCGAGGAGAACTCACTGAACATTGTCCATGCCATGAGATACATCCTACGGGGTAAAGTCCTTTAATAGCATAATAATTCAATTGATGTCGATTGATGTCTGCTGTGGTTATGACAGATGATGTGAGCATGTTGCTGCCTATTCGTCCATATATGGAGCTCCTCCTACACATATTATAAATGGTATTATTTATTATAATAATTTTAATCACTCTTTCTAATTACTAGCAGTGGATCCACTACTCCATGAGAACTCTTCCATCATCTTGCAGACTTTTGTAATCATACTCGCATGCTCTTGTTTACTTACAGCTTTAGTTTACTTATTGTTCTTTTATTTGAAAACTCAAAAATATCTTTTACACAAAATTTGTATTTTATATTGTTACTTAGAAAGTTATTTAGTATTTAGTTCAAGAGTTATTAGACTTCAAAATCCTGTTTCATGTAGGATCGATATCTTTATTTCAAAACCAGCTACAAATAATGTGTGCACTTGCAATCATCAGAGCTCCACTCACATGAATGGAGGAATGGGTGGGGGCAGCCCCCATGCGCTGGCCACCCCCTTGGGGTGCCCCCCTCCTCCTATATAAGGCCCCCTCTCCTTCTCTCTCACTCACACCTCCTTGTGAAGGATCTCTCTCCCTTTAGTTTATTCCCCATGGTCTCGGACTAGCGATATACATGTTTCCGGTGGTTTTTCATTCGGAAAGAGTTGTTGTTTTCGCTGCATCGCTGGAGTGAGGAGGCGGAGGTTGTTCGATGGCTTGAACGTGTGTACGAGCACGGATGCGTTGCTGATTTGCAGCGCTGAACTTCTTCTCGATCTTGAGATCGTGAAGCGTTCGTCTACATCATCCACGAGTACAACCTCGTTAAACTTTGTTGGTCTACAAGGATATGTTCTCTATGGATGTATATCCACCCGCTGCTTGTATCTAGTAGATAGATCTTGGTACTTAGTTGTTCTCATCGTAGGAAAATTTTTGTTTTCTATGTCGTGGACCCTACATCAAGCACTATACGATCATAGTCGATGCAGATCTTCGAGTAGTATGTGCCGCTGAGGGGCGCATGTACCCGCAGTAGCCAAAGGAGTTGCGGCGGCATCTCGATGATGGCGTGGGCATTGGAATGCATGGCGGCGGCGCGGGGAGCAGCTGGCGAGCGAAGGGGCGCAGCAGGGGATTTGGTTTGGCGCGAGTGAATGTTCAACGACAATTGGTGGCACACTGGTACTTGGATTATTGCGCATGCAGTCGCCAGCGCCCAAAATATGCTGCGCACGTTGCCGTTTTAGCGGGCACGATTTTCCCATCTCTGCTAGAGCTGCGAGCTCGGGCTCTTACGTGCTCAAATAGCGATTATTACCTCATGCGGGATTGTCGCAGCTGCTGGATATGCTCTTATTTTAAAAAAAATGTTCATGTTGAAAAAAGGTATATATATATATATATATATATATATGGAAGGACTATGCGTCCGTCCTCCGGAAGATTTTTCCCCATAACCTCCGCCTTCTGGTGCCAACACGTGTCACCTCAGTGGCAGAAAAGTCGAAAATTGTAGGGGTTCGTAGCATGGAAAACAAAAAATTTCTACCGCATGAACACACAATCAAGATCTAATCTATGGTCAAGCCAAGATCTATCTACTAGATTGTAGCAACGAGTCAATAGAGTACTAACCCTCAAAGATCCAAAGCGGTTAACGAGAGCAGATTCTCGTGGATGATGTAGTCGTACACTCCCGATCTCAAGATCGTGCAGACGATCCTTCCGACGCTGCGTTCCGGCAGCGCTCCCGTAGTCGGTCACACGTTCGGTACTCGACGAAGACCTTCCTCTCCCTTGTTCCAGCAGGCAGCGGAGGTTGTAGCACTCTCCTCGTGATTCCGGCAGCACGACGGCGTGGTACCGGAAGTAGAGGGGAGATCTCGCAGGGCTTCGCCTTAAGCCGGAGCGAGTATGGTGGACTATGAGAGAGCCTTGGTGATCTAGGGTTTAGACACACCAATTAGAAGGGGCTAAACCAGCGGCTAGGGCAATTAGAAGCTCTAACTCGGCGGCTTGGGAGAAATCCCTAGGCTGTGGTTAGGGTTTAGGTTTAGAGGGAGGCAACTTGTGTGTCTAGGAGGGGAGCCCTGCCCCTCCTTATATAGGTGGAGGGAGGCGCAGGCCAAAGGGAGGGAGTCCCTCCCCAACTCGGATCCCTAGTGGTCCGGCGGTGGAGGAGGAACTCCTCCCCAACTCGGTTTCCCACTTCTTCTCCACTTTCCAAAATAGCCGTTTGACTTTTCAAATTGGCGTTTGACTTTTCAAACTAGGATTTGATTAAACCCTTTATTTTGTACAGCGATGACACCTAGTACATGATGCAATCATTCCAACTTGTAATGACACATTCATGTACCCTTCCCCTCCGGAGTGCCGGACATTCCGGAACCTTCTAGAACATTCCCGATGAAAACACCGGAACCATTCCCCGACTCCGAAACAGGACTTTCCTTATATAAATCTTATTCTCCGGACCATTCCGGATCTCCTCGTGATATCCCGGATCCCATCCGAGACTCCGAACAACATTCGGTCTCTTACTCATCATTCCATAACTACTCAACAACATCGAATCCTTAAGTGTGTCTCCCTACGGTTCGTGAATTATGCGGACATGATCGAGACACTTCTCCGATCAATAACCAATAGAGGAATCTGGAAATTCATATGGCTCCCACATATTTCTACGATTACTTTGCGATCGAATGAACCACTTACATACGATACCAATTTCCCTTTGTCTCACGATAGTTTACTTATCCGAGGTTTTGATCGTCGGTATCTCTGCATACCTAGTTCAACCTCGTTACCGATAAGTACTCTTTTCTCGTTCCCGTGATATGTGATCCCTTGTGAGACAGTCACATGCTTGCAAGCTAATTGGATGACATTCCACCGAGAGGGCCCAGAGTATATCTATCCGTCATATGGATGGACAAATCCCACTCTTGATCCATGTGCCTCAACCCATACTTTCCAAACACTCAATGCCACCTTTATAGCCACCCAGTTACGGTGTGGTGTTTGATGTCATCAAAGCATCCTTCCGGTGATGGTGATTAACATGATCTCATGGTCGAAGGAATTAGGTTACTATGTATCAGAAAGCTTATAGCAAATGAACTATATTAAATGACTTGATCTTTATGCTACGCTTACTATAGGAGTATGTCCATCACATCATTCTCCTAATGATATGACCCTGTTGTTAATAACATCTCTATGTTCATGATCAGGAAACCATGATCATATATTAACCAACAAGCTAGTTTAACAAGAGGCTTTACTAGGGACTCTTTTATGTTTACAAATCACACAAGTATTAATGTTTCCTATTAATACAATTAGAGCATGGTATGTAAACATTTATCATAAGTATGAAGATATGATAATAACCACTTTATTATTGCCTCTTGGGCATATCTCCAACAAAAATAACCACCGCTAATTCTCTAGGCCTACCGGTCTCCTTCCTTATCCTTTCCTCTTTGTTCCTTCCTTCGCTCGATTTCTCCATGGCCTTTCTCCCACTACAGGAAATAATTGCTACGCCGACGGCTGGCTGCCGTCGGCACAGGATGTGCCGACGGTGGCCGTCGGCGTAGCCCCCTCGGCGTACGTCCTTGTCGGGACAGCTCCGTGGCCGTCGGCACAGCGTCTTCCAGCGGGCCCTGCGTGTCACTCAACGGCCCTTTTGGCTAACGGTTCAGCTTGGAGCTACGCCGACGGCCAAGTCGTCGGCACGGGAATGGAGCTACGCCGACGGCCAAGCCGTCGACATAGCCTAAAATTTTTTTTTTAATATTTTTTTTTAAATCTTTGAATTATTTGACTTCTTAATCTCCCGCTTTAATCATTTTAACACTATTTATAGTTAATAATTGATTTAATTGCAGTCTTAGTTAAAGTTCCCGTTCGGTCACCCATCCTAGCACTACTCCAGTTCTGTCACGCTTAACTTCCTCGTTCCTTCAGAATCTCTTCCCGCAAAGCAATTTACTCATTGTTGTCAATACTAGGATATCATTCCTATTAACTCTTATATCATCATGTCATATGGTTGTATTTTTTGAAATTACAAGCAATTATTTAAGTAAACAACAATGAATAAGTAAAAATATTATTGAACTCAAATAAAAATATAATGATTTTTTTGTATTTTTTATTTAATATGGAATAATTAATATCTTTAAATCTGTAAATCGGAATTCGGCAAAAAATATGTATAAATTGATTAGAAAAATGAGAGGAATCCAAATATGATATCAATATCAACTTATCACAAACTATGCCGTGATTCTTATCATAATTTCATTTGCCCGTTTAAAACGACACGCGTAAAGATTCTTAGCTTGGGACTAAGACTCGCTAAACTTGAAGTGGATCTATGATGAAACAACATATTTTGAACCTAAAAATGATTTTTGTAAAAAATCATGAGCATCCGATCATGTACCTGTAGTTCATATCTGACCTACTTCCTATCGATTCGGCAGGAATTTGTCTTTTTCACCAGGGATAGACGGAAATATTTGAGATCCCCCTGTTATGACATTATCCATGTAAGGTGGTCTAGTATTTTTGAAAAATGTGACGGTAGCATTTTGAATTAGCCATTTGGTGGTTACTTCACAAAACCGTCCGTTTTTTGCACTCGGTAAATGGAAAACGGCTTTTTGGTGCGATGAAAAGGAAAACTTCCTCCTGAAACATTGTTCGCCATCCCATGATGCATAGTTATGTATAATATGGACACATTATCACAAACTATGCCTTCATTCTAGCCATAACATTGGTCATTTGACCCAAAAGTCAAGAAACCTCGAACGAGATAGGTCATTTCGTGAAGGTTTTTTTTGAGACATAATCAATATACCAAGTTTGATATGTTTCCTTCTAACTATGTCACATAATATGACACCAAGCGAAGGTTTCATGTTGTTTGGATCGTTTTTGAATTTATAATGCCCGTTTTAAACCATCGTTATACTTTGTCGAAGGGCGGGCATGAAGATTCTTAGCTCGGGGCTGAGACTCGTTAAACTTGAAGTGAATTTATAATGAAACAACATATTTTGAACCTAAAAATTATTTTTGTAAAAAATCATGAGCTTCTGATCATGTACCTGTAGTTCATATCTGACCCACTTCCTACCGATTCGGCAGGAATTTATCTTTTTCACCAGGGATAGACGGAAATATTTGAGATTCCCCTGTTATGAAATTATCCATGTAAGGTGGTCTAGTATTTTTGAAAAATGTGACGGTAGCATTTTGAATTAGCCATTTGGTGGTTGCTTCACAAAACCGTCCGTTTTTTGCACTCGGTAAATGGAAAACGGCTTTTTGGTACGACGAAAAGGAAAACTTCCTCCTGAAACATTGTTCGCCATCCCATGATACATACTTATGCATAATATAGACACATTATCACAAACTATGCCTTCATTCTAGCCATAACATTGGTCATTTGACCCAAAAGTCAAGAAACCTCGAACGAGATAGGTCATTTCGTGAAGGTTTTTTTTGAGACATAATCAATATATCAAGTTTGATATTTTTCCTTCTAACTATGTCACATAATATGACACCACGCGAAGGTTTCATGTTGTTTGAATCGTTTTTGAATTTATAATGCCCGTTTTAAACTATATATAATGTTTTATATTTTACTTAATTTTTGTTTATAAATGTGTAATATTTGAGTGTAGATAGATTTTTTTTTCTGCAAATTTTGATATATTATTTGTATTTTTCTAAATTAGAATAATTTAGTTATGATTTTTCAAAAAATAATGAAAAAGGAAAAAAAAATCTGGAGGCCTATGCCGACGGCCTGGCCGTCGGCACAGACCAAACAAAAATTTTCAAAGAGCTGTGCCGACGGCCTGCCTAACGCCGTTTCCGTCATCGTGTCTGAACTGGGGTTACGCCGAGGGCTATATCTACGCCGAGGGCTATATCTACGCCGAGGGCCACCGTCGGCACAGACCTCGCTACTACGCCGACGGCCACACTACGCCGAGGGCTACCCTCGGGGTAGTCATCTACGCCGACGGCCGTATCTACGCCGATGGCAGGGCTGGTCGGCTGGACAGGAAAGGCAGCTACGCCGACGGCCCCGACCTTTGGCCGTCGGCGTCTTAGTTCTTTCCTGTAGTGTTTGTTTGCTCCTCTCTCACGCAGCAAATAAACCATGGTTGTCGGACTCTGCCGTTGCTTCGTTGCTGCAAGCGTGCTCCCCCGCCCTGCAGGAAGGTTGGCCCATTGTTGCCTTCTTGCTGTGAACGGTCGCCTTGCTGGAAGCTCCGCAGGTTCCTTCTAGATAAAAGGCAGTCATCTGCGCATCACGCAAGGCGTCCCCTACACCCCACCCATTGCCGGAGCTTCTAACGTCGCCAGTTGTAGCATCTTCACCTTCCGATCATAGCACCACCGCCGGCTGGCTCGTAGAAACCTCGCTGCGCCTCGTAGCAACCTCGCCGGTGGCAGGTAGCAACTTTGGCCGCGCCTCGTAGCAAGCTCGATGGCGGCTCGTAGCAACTTTGGCCGCGTCTCGTAGCAAGCTCAATGGCGGCTCGTAGCAACCTCGCTAGCGGCAGGTAGCAACTCTTGTCATGGCTCGTAGCAAGCTCGCCAGCGGCAGGTAGCAACTATGGTTGTGTCTCATAGCAAGATCGATGGCGGCTCGTACCAAGCTCGCCGGCGGCAGGTAGCAACTCTGGTCGCGACTTGTAGCAAGCTCGGCGCAAGATCTCCGACGGTAGGTAGCAACTCTGGTCGCGACTCGTAGCAAGCTCGATGGCGGCTCGTAGCAACCTCGTCGGCGCCAGGTATCAACTCTGTGTTAGCAAAAATAAATAATCCACGACCGGTGTGTGTCCAGTCCGTGTGTGTCTAGGTCTAGGACTAGTTCGTGTTTGTCACGTTTATTTGTTTTGTCACGGTGGCGCATGAGTTTGGCTCACGTACGAGTCCATCGGGTAGTCTACTCAGTTGGCGAAAGTATCGGGAGGGCTCTGACCGTTGGGAGCTGGCCGCGTCGTGGGTGCGGCCTGGGCGTGCGGATCGTGAGCGCATCGTGGGCGAGCCGTTGTGTGCGGCTGGGTATAAAGCCTCCCGTCCTGATCGTTGTAACCGTGGGGAGTTTCAGTTTGGGCTGAATATAAAGCTGTACGTGCAGCACGGCGTTCGTTGCCGAGAAGAAAATCTAGCTCCTGTTTTGTGTTTTTTTGAAGAGTGCAACGGGGGGCGATAGCCCACCTGAACGCGATTTTCATTTTCATAAAAGGACAGATTTACAAGGTGGCGCCGACACGAGACCGTGGCGGCGCGGATGTGGCATACCACACCAAAGAGGTACATAGTAGGGGGAGGGATGGTGGTGGTGGGGGCTACCCTAAGCTATCCCACCAAGCCCGAAGAGGATCAAGGTCTACCCGTCGGGGAGCTCGGACGACCCAGAGCTGCAGATGTTCCACGACTAGGGAGGCGATTTGGTCGGTGGTGGAGGAAGCTCTATCAAACACCATGCGGTTGCGCGATTTCCAGACCGACCATAGAATGGCGAGTAGAACCGTGTGTAGAGCCGAGGCATGCATACGGGGGAGGCGATCTGAGAGAATGCCAAGTAAGCCAACGACATCCGTGTCGAGGGGCAAACGCAGGTCGCTTGCAAGGCGCCTCCATAGGGGGGCCAGACGAGGGCACTGCACGAACAAGTGCGCCAGGTCTTCGGTAGTGCCTGGACAGAAAGGACAGTGTGGGGAGGCGACACACCCCAGATGGAACAGGTGTGCGCGCGTCCTAGTGCGACCGAGGCGTAGAATCCAAAAGAACACCTTGACTCGGGGCGGCGCAAAGTTTTCCCAGTTGACCTCCTGGTGCGGCACTATGCACCCCGAGGAGCGCAGCGCACGATACAAGTCCCCAACACGGAAATTGCCCGCGGGGCAAAGAGTGACATTGCGGCTGTCGGGAGCGCTGGAGAGCTGAAGGGCACTAAGGCGGGAGCGCAGGAAAGCCAGCTCGGCCTCCGCCTGAGGAGTGACGCGCGGTCGCAGAGGAATATGGATGGCGCCATTGCTGACGGTATCTGCCAGCGACAACGTAGGCGTAAGACAGTGGGAGAAGGCGGCTGGGAGGGCATCAGCAAGCGGGCCAAGTGGCGTCCAAGAGTCAAACCAGAGAGAGGTCGACACCCCGTCCCCTGGGACCACCTGTGTGATGGAGCGGTACAGGGGGATCAAGGACTCAAGGCCTCGCCACGAAGGCGTAGAAGGATGTGGATCCTCACACAGGTAGCTCCGACGGACCCAGCGCGTCCAGGGGGTATCATGACCAGAGAAAAGCACATGGAGGTTCTTGAGCAGCAGACATGTGTTTTGGAGACCAAAGTCGACAACACCGAGACCACCCTCGGATCGCAACCGACAGACCAGGTCCCACGCTACCTGACAGTCGCCGCCAGAGCATGAGGCAGCAGCCTTCCAAAGCATGGCGCGTCTAGGCCTGTCCATCTTCGCGAGGGTGCCTTTTGACAGTGGCAGCACAGACATGGCAAGCAAAGGGATTGCAGAGAGGACGGCCGTGGCGAGGGTTAATCGACCACCTATCGGAAGCAGTGCAGTGCGCCACCCTGGGATCTGGTTCGAGATCCTCGTGGAGAGGAACTCCAGGGTAGCCGCAGGTAGCTTCTGGTCCGAGAGAGGAAGCCCGAGGTATGTCTGGGGAAAGACGGAGATGGGGCATCCAAGGATGTTGGCGAGGCCCGCGGCGTCAGCGGGCGGCACATGAATTGGGACGAAGGTGCTCTTGTGGTAGTTGATGCATAGGCCTGTGGCGAGAGAGAAAGCGTCCAGGACGGCGCGCAAACGCCGCATCTGGTGGGCGTCCGCGCGGAGGATAATTAGCGTGTCGTCGGCATATTGGACCACGGGGCACGGAAGGTCGTCCACAAGGGGGTGCAGCAGACGCTCCCCACCCACATCCTCAACCAATAAGCAACGAAGGAGCTCTCCCACGGCCAGGAACAGGTATGGGGACAGCGGGTCACCCTGGCGCAACCCATTCCGGCACCTGATCCAGCGGCCCGGAACTCCATTCAGAAGCACCGCCGCCTTCCCGGTGGAAAGGATTGCGGTAACCCAACCACGGAAACCGGCGCCAAAGCCACGGGCGCCGAGAATCGCGTCTAGTGCTTCCCAATTGACAGAATCGAAGGCCTTCTTGAAATCCAGTTTCAGCACGACGGCCGACACCTTACGGACGTGGCAACTCTGAACAAGGTCCATGGCGTATAGGAAGTTGTCGGTGAGGGTCCTCCCCTTGATGAAGCCGGATTGCTCGAAGGCGACGAGCAACTCAATGAAGGACTGCAGTCGAGTGGTGAGGATGCGCGTGACTAGCTTCATAAGATAGTTCTGGAGCGAGATGGGGCGAAAACCGTCCGCCGTGAGCACGTCCGCCTTCTTGGGAAGGAGGGCAATAAAGGCACGATTCACGCCATCGAGGGGGGCCGTACCCGCATGGAAGTCTCTCAAGAAACTCAGGACGTCTTCGCGCACCACACTCCAGAAAGCACGGTAGAATGCAGGACCAAAATTTCGGGGCCGGGGCTACTGTCAAGCCTCATAGCAAAAATGGCGTCCCGAGCCTCCTCCTCCGTGAAAGGGGCGTCGAGAGCGTCGAGGCCGGGGACTCTAGGTAGAACGTGACTGAGATCGAACCCCCAGACAGGAGGGGTAGAGGTCCCCAAGAGCTCAGAGTAGAAGCGGTGCAAGACGTCTGCTTTGTCAGAGTGGTTGAAGAGCACCCTGTCACCATCATGCAGCACTTTGATCTGGTTGCCGCGAAGACGCGCCGAGGCGCATGCGTGGAAAAAATTTGTGTTGTCTTCACCAAGGCGACATAGCTTGTATGTGAACCGCTGCCTCCAATAAAGATTCAGACTTTTGTACGCAGCGGAGAGGCGATCCCGAACCATGCCCCGAAGCATGCGCTCCTGTTTTGTGTTATCCTTCTTCTTCTACCTACGTCAAAGTGTAGGAGAGAGAGAGAGCTAGTGCCAAGGCTGTCACTCTGCCACAGCTTGTCTGCGCGTGACTCGCTTGCAACTCAGAAATGGCAGCACATGCAGCACCGCCGTAGCAACTGCATTCGCCGGTGGTAGCAACCAGCCTCGCCGCCGCTCGTGGCATCTTTGCCTGCTGGTCGTAGAACCACGCCGCCCCTCTCCTCCGAGCGCGTATTGGCGGTGGTGTTGGCCGGTTAAGGTAGTCGTGTTGTTGTCTACTGCATGCTGGGGATCACGGCGTTGAGGGCTGCGCAAGCCGGTGACGGTGGGGGCTTCGCGAGCGGGTGGTGGTGGGAGCATGGGAAGCCGGCGGCCGCGGCCATAGGGCAGCGAGCCGGTGGCGGTGGCGGCCATAGGGCAGCAAGCCGGCATCCATGGAGGCTGCGTGAGCCCGTGCCGGTTGTGGGGTTGGGAAACGTGACCTGGAGAGAGGTAGCACTGTAGCAGACGGCTCGGTCAACGCGGAAAGATAAAGGTGCTGGGACTCTCCATGATTTTTCTCTCAGCGATTAGAACACGCGGCGCGCGTACGAACCGTAGGCATGAGACGTTGCATCCTCCGGAGGAAAGGGAGCATGCATTTCCCATATATATATAGATTCAAAATTGTTCAATTCGAAAAAATTGTTCTTTGAATTTGGTTTATGATTTTTGAAATATAGTGCCCCGTACGAGGCACGGCAACTAGTCAGGTTTACAAACTCCTCTTAGCCCTGTTTTTTCAGCCGGCTCGAGCCTTTTTTCGGTTTTTGTTACCAGGATCGATCCGAACTCCGAAGTCCCCCCGAACAGTTTCGTGTGGCCGACCACCAAACCCTAGCTCCACAATCACCCATGGCGCCGGCCGACGGGATCCGACAGCCGGAGTATATATCGCTTGTCTCCAAGGTATGCTCGGAGCTGGAGACGCACGTCGGCGTCTGCGACACGGTGCTGGCGGAGTTCATCACCGAGCTCGGCCGCGAGGCCCCCTCCGTCGCCGATTTCGACGCCAAGCTCAAGGCCAGCGGCGCGGAACTCCCCGACCACTTCGTTCGCACGCTCCTCGCCACCATCCACTCCATCCTCCCGCCGCCCTCCCAGAACCCTAGCCCCGCTGCTGCCCCGCAGTCCAGCGCCGGCGACTCCAACTACCGCGCAATCTCCCGCCGCAATGACGACGACCCAGATCAAGTTGGGCAGAGGTCGAAGCTTTTTATCCAAGAGCAGAGGCAAGCACTTCCAATAAACAAGTTGAAGAAAGAGCTAATGCAATCCGTGCACGATAATCAGGTTCTGGTTGTTATTGGAGAAACCGGCTCTGGGAAGACTACACAGATGACACAAGTTTTGGCCGAAACAGGTTGCACTGCAAGGGGTAAAATTGCCTGTACTCAACCTCACAGGGTGGCTGCAATGTCTGCTGCAAAGAGAGTGGCAGAAGAAATCGGCTGTCAGCTGGGAGAAGAAGTTGGTTATGCCGTTGGTTCCGAGGATTGCACCGGGTCAGAAACCGTGATTAAATACATGAACGACGGTATGCTTCTGCGCGAAATCTTAGCCGACGAGAACCTTTCCCAGTATTCAGTAGTCATGCTTGATGAAGTGCATGAGAGGACCATCAACACGGATGTTCTCTTTGGTTTGCTAAAGCAGCTTACTAAACGTAAACGTAGATCTGACATGAGGCTTATTGTTGTTACTTCTGATACTCTTATTGCTGAAAAGGTCTCTAGGTATTTCTTCAACTGCAACATCTTTGCGATTCCGAGGAGAACATTCCCAGTGGAGATACTCTACACGAAACAACCAGAAAGCGACTACTTTGATGCTGCATTGACCACTGTGCTGCAGATTCACTTGACAGAGCCACAAGGGGATATCCTTGTTTTCTTGACTGGGCAAGAGGAGATTGATCGTGCCTGTCACTCTTTATATGAGAAGATGAAGGGGCTGGGAAAGGATGTTCCCGAGCTTATAATTTTGCCTGCACATAGCGCTCTTCCTACTGAAATGCAGTCGAAGATCTTCGAACCAGCTCCACAAGGGAAGAGGAAGGTGGTCTTTGCCACCGATATTGCTGAAGCTTCTTTGACCATTGATGGCATATTTTATGTCATCGACCCTGGGGTTGCCAAAATCAATGTTTATAATTCAGAACAAGGCATTGATGCGTTGGTCATCACTCCAATCTCACAAGCATCAGCGAAGCAAAGAGCAGAGTGTGCTGGCCGTACTGGCCCTGGCAAATGCTATCGTATGTACACTGAAAGTGTTTACCGCAATGAAATGTGTACTATGAAAATTCCTGAAATTCAGAGGATCAATTTGGGATCTGCAGTTCTTAATATGAATGCTGAAAGTGTTTACCGAAATGGAATGTGTCCTACGACGATTCCTGAAATTCAGAGGTTCGATTTGGGATCTGCGGTTCTTACTGTGAAGGCAATGGGGATAAATGACGTATTATCCTTTGATTTTATGGACCCCCCAGCACCTCAGGCACTGATCTCTGCTATGGAACAGCTTTATAGCCTCGGTGCTCTTGATGATGAGGGCCTTCTTACCGAACTGGGTAGAAAAATGGCTGAATTCCCACTAGATCCACCCCTTTCAAATATGATGAGCTACTGACTATCATAGCGATGATTGAAACAGGGAATATTTTCTGTAGGCCGAGAGAAAAACAGGCTCAAAGTAACCAAAAAAAGGGCTGAATTTTTCCAGCCGGAGGGAGATCATCTTAGTATTCTTGTTGTATATGAGGCTTGGAAGGTAAATAACTTTTCAGGGCCCTGGTGCGTTGAGAATTTTGATGAGTCAAGATCATTAAGGAGAGCACAAGACGTGAGCAAGCAACTTCTTGCTATCATGGATATGTAACTAGTTGAAATCTTGATTAATTGAATTAAAAGCCTCTGCGAAGAATATGCATTATTTTTTTTCCTTAATGCAGCCGCATTTTCAGGCAGAATGGACGAAAATAACCCAAAAAAATAACGATTTCACGAAATGAACTCCGGCCAGAAGAAATTCACGGGACTAACCCTTTTTGCAACGCCACACGGAGTGGCGCCGCACCTTGAAGAGCGGCGCCGTTGCGCCTGGCGCCGCGCACCTGCCAGCGTGGAGCCCCGCGAGCCCGGTCCCGAAAGTGCGGCGCCTTGTAGCGTGGCGCCGCACTGTGTAGTGCGGCGCCGTTGCGCCTGGCGCCGCACTTTAGGTCTTGTACCAGCGCGGCGCCAGCCCTCCCCAGACCGATCCTCATTCTTCTCACCCACACAGGAGCGCATGGCGGCTAGGGTTCGTCGGCCTCGGTGAATCCCCTCTCTAAAACCGCAAGATCTGGTAGATTTGTCCAAGGATCTTGCTCCCAATCCCTCCCCCAGGTATCTCCTCTCAAATCCCTTGCTATTTGTCCAAAAAATTCTTGCTAATTTCCCCTTTTCTTCAAATTTTGGTGAAATCCTAGGTTCAATTAGATGTAGAGATTGAGATGAACCATTGCAATGCTTATTTGATATTTAGGTTTAGATATGGCATAGTACTCTTTGGTACAACTCTAGTTGATCTATTTATCTTTGAAGTACATGTTAGGTGCTTTTTCATATTAGCAATTCCATATGGCTAGAGTAAGATGGAGATATGGTAGAACTCTAGTTGGTGTTTTGATTTATCTTACAATTATATGGTAGAAGTCTAGTTGGTTGATTTAGCTTGCAATTCTAGATGCTAGAACTATAGGTAGAGTAGGATGAATATGTAGGATGTCTCTATAAGATGGACAAAAGCTAGAACTATATGCTAGAACTATAATATGGTTGATTTAGCTTGCAATTCTAGATGCTAGAACTATAAGATGGACATTTTGTAATTGTTGTTATTCTCTCTATTGTTTTGAATATGTAGGATGGCTCTAAACCCCCTTCTAAACAATGCTCACTATGATGTTCAACACCGTGCCTACAAGATGTCGGAGAAGAGACAGGTACTAAAAACTTCAATGCAAGTCGAACAAGATGCCATGTTTGTTTAGATGGAAATCTAACATTTTGCCATTATATGTTTGCAGGAGCTTCAACCCCTTCGACTTAGGTACCACGAGGTCTCGTCCGGCAAGATGCGTTATGATGCGCGGTACACTCCGTACATCCAGCAGCTAGGACTCCTCCCCTTTATCCACATGGTCACTCGGTCCACACCGGCCTTCAACCCTGCTGCGATCACCGCGCTTGTGGACCGATGGAGGCCGGAGACGCACACATTTCACCTTAGGACCGGTGAGACTACGATCACCTTGCAGGACATGAGCATGATCCTGGCACTCCCAATCGAGGGAAACCCTGTGTGCATGTCCTCGGATTCAGACGGGTGGCGTGAGGAGATGGTCGCCCTTATAGGGAAGGATCCACCCGAGGCTATAAACAAGAAGGGGGAAAAACTGAGGGTCGCTGTCGGGTCTACTTTTACTTGGATCATCCAGAATTTCAAGATTTGCCCCGAGAATGCCGATGAGGAGACGATCAAGACATACACTCGTGTGTATGTGTGGTACATTATCACGAGGACTCTGTTTCCTGACAGCAGTGGGGATTGTGCTCAGTGGAATTGGCTCAAGTTGCTGTTTTTTTTCGACTCTACCTTCAGTTGGGGTTCTGCGGCGTTGGCCTGGTTGTACCGTCAGGTAATGAGTTATTTACAAATGTTGTTGTATATTTTTGCACTATCTCAAAAAAAATTGTTCTTACCAAATGGTTGTTCACTTCATCTGCAGCTGGATGACGCTTGCCTTAGGAGCTCCGCCGATTCAGGGATTGGTGGTTGTTTGCTCCTTCTTTCGGTGTGGAGCTGGGAACGCTTCTCCATTGGACGGCCGAGATTGTTGTCATTCAATCCTTACATTGATAACGACAACAACTACCTTCTCCCCATGTGGGCTTACAAGTGGGATGTGGTCTCCGAACCGCCAACGGACCCACTGGAGGCGTACAAGAGGTACACGAACGAGTTTGACACGATCACCATGGATCAGGTAATTTCAGCGACGGCGGTCAATTATATGTCTTGAACTTGTAATCTTTGACCCTGACATGACTGTGGTATGATGCAGGTGACGTGGGAGCCATACGGTCGAGGGGACCGCCTTGGTGTTCCGGAGGACTATCGCCTTAACCCTATTTGCCTCAGAGAATCTCGTCTGTGGCTAATGCGTTGCCCCATGGTGTGCATGTGGGCTGTTGAGTATCACCAGCCTCACCGTGCCATGACCCAGTTTGGGTTATTTCAGATTGTACCGCCTGAGTGGAAGGACACGGACATAGGGCTCCATAGGTAAGCTACTAACTGCCTTACCATGTGATGTGCTTATCATTCGCCAAATAACGCTTTTTGACTTGTTGTTGTTGTGTGCAGCTTGGACAGGAAGAAGCAGAGGAAGGAGAAGGATTGGCCCAAGCTTCATAGGAAGCACCTTGAGAAATTCAGGAGGTGTGTGACCGAGGCTAGGAAAGCAAAAGGAGCACAGGATAGGCCCTTCAATCGGGATGCTTTCAACAACTACATCGCATGGTTCGCTGAGAACGCGCGGGTGGAGATATACCCACGGGAATTTTGGGATTCGATCTTGGAGGAGCCATTGGTGTTTGATGAGCTTTCAACCGAACAATACAACATCATGGTCAGAGAAGGGCGACAAACCGAGTTTGCTCCCTTGGTCAACTTTGTGGTAAAGTGTGCCGAATAATATTTTTTCCGTCTATGCGCTTCTCACACCTTGCATGGATAACTTACTAGTTTCTTGTCTATGACAGCGCGATCAGGTAAGGAAGTCCGCCGATGCATGCGAGGACGCTTTGGACACATACCCTCGCGGAGAGAAGGGAGAGGGTCTGTTTCGTGAGTTCGTTAAGAAGCAGGGCCAACGGTTAAGGAGGCTGTCGAACTTGCTAGGTTGTCGTGACCCTGAGGTGGCAACACCGTCCGCGTCACGGTCCAACACGCCCGAAGGTGACAATTCTGGCGATCATCACTCCACATCCGAGGACGAGGCGAACACACCCGAGGTAGTACAACCATTGCATCCCCCACCCTCCCTTGCATTTCTCCTGAATTTGTCCTTACCAATCTTCCTTTGTTGACAGCCGCAAGATGAGGAAAGCGTCCCCGACGAGATAACATTGGGCAACTACACTCGCTACAAGGTACACGAGCGGTCCGACTACATGTTCAAGCCAAGGCAGCCCAAGAAGCCTTACACACCCAACCCTTCCACGACCAAGACAAAGAAGCCCAAGAATCCATATCGCTTAGAGGTGGAGGATGAAGAGGAACCGAGGAGGAGGAAGATGCCCACGAGAAGGGGACGAGGGGCGAAGACCACCCGTGGGAAGTAGAGTAGATGGTTGTAGTCGTGAACTCAGTACTTATGGTTGTTGTCGTGAACTTCGATGTTGTCGTGAATGGTTCTCGTGAACTTCGATGTTGTCGTGAATGGTTGTCGTGAACTTGGATGTTGTTGTCGTGAACTTGGATGGTTGTCATGAACTTGAATGGTTGTCATGAACTTGAATGGTTGTCGTGAACTTCAATGGTTGCTGTCTTTTTGGAACAAACATGCTCGAACAACATCGAAAAAACCTGCTCGAAAACCAACTCAAACAGACCAACAGGAACAGGCAGACAAGAGTCAGGAATGTGCGGCGCCATGACCTCTGGCGCCGCACATGGTGCAAGACAGCCCAGGAAACGACTATTGTGCGGCGCCGTGAGGTGTGGCGCCGCACATGCACCAGAAAATAGACAGAAGCTTCTGTCTATTTTCTGGTGCATGTGCGGCGCCACACCTCACGGCGCCGCACGGTGCGGCGCGGCGCCACCAGACCGCGCGTTGCACGTGCGGCGCCTGGCGCCGCACATGCGCTCGAAAATAGACAGAAGCTGCCACAGGCTTCTGTCTATTTTCGAGCGCATGTGCGGCGCCACACGTAATGGCGCCGCACGTGCAACGCGAGGCCTTGTGGCGCCGCACCGTGCGGCGCCGTTACGTGTGGCGCCGCACTTTGAAGATGGTGCCACAGCCAGGTTTCAGGGTTTTTATTTCGAGGGAAAATACAAGTTTGTTGACACATACGAAATAACACGAGTTTCTTGCCCTTAAAGTCTAGAACATACAAGTTCATGAAATAACAAGGTTCTCGAGCAAATCTTGACACATACAAGTCCATGACTCCCGGTTACATACTCAAAGTCTAGAACATAGGCCCTTTGCCCTTCCTCTTCTTCTCTTCCTCTTCCTCCATGGAACGCCATGCCGCTTGACGCAACCTTTCCCTCTCGGCATCCCGAGACTCCTTAGCGCGGCGATTCTCTTCCTCCTCTATCTTGCGGCGAGCAAGTTGAACTACCTCTTCGAATGCCTTCCTCCGCTTCTCTTCCTCAGCTTCCTTCCTCTTCCTCTCTTCCTCGGCCTCCTTCCTCTTCCTCTCTTCCTCAGCCTCCTTCCTCTTCGCCACCACCTCCATAGCATCCGCCCAGATCTTCGAGTAGTTCACACCTTCCCCATCATTGGCCTTGTTGGGTTGAGTCGCCATACCTATTATAAGAATAAAAGGGGCAAGTTAGTAAAGTGCATTTAACCCAATAAACATGAATGATAGTAAAATATGCATAAATGTGAACATACCTACGAGCATACGGGTTTGGTCCGGCTAAGTAACCTATCATACTAGCGGGATTAAATCCACCACGCCCTCTTCCTCTTCGTAGCCCAAGTTGTCGACCTCTTTGTTGTCTAGGAGCATGTTGGCTAGTCCTTGGTTGGCTACCACTTGGTTGGCTAGTCCTTGGTTGGCTACCACTTGGTTGGCTACCACTTGGATGACTTGGAGCTTGTTGGCTACTACTTGGATGAGTTGGATCTTGTTGGCTACTACTTGGTTGGCTACTGCTTCCTTGATTTCCTTTTGCTCTTTTCCTTTGAGAACACTTTCTTGCATTGTGCCCTTCACCATTGCATGTTCCACACTGGGCTCTCTCACGAGGCTCTTGGAATTGGTCGTTGCCCGTTTCCCGACCACCACCACGTCCCCATCCGTCCATGTCGCTCCTAAAACGCTTTGTCTTGCGTCTTCCACGTCCAACAACCTTCCATTTCGGATCGGGCCATAGTTGAATTCCATGGTACTCCGGCCATTGTGATTGGTCCAGGTATGGATGAAATCTAGGAGCCCATGTCTTCTTAGTAGTCTCAATAGAGAACTCAGCCTCTCGCACCGTGAGCGGATTATTGTAATCCAAATGTCATCTGCGAGACGCCACGAGCAAGTGCGAGCATGCAAGATGAAGCAATAATGGCCTTCCACATGTGCACTCACAGGTCTTGAGCGAGACCTTGAAAGCTCGGCCTCCGTGTTGGACACCATCAGCCGTTGTACCTCCGGGCTCCGTAACTTGGTAAATTAGCTCGTCATTGTCATATTCCGTGACAACTTGGCAATCCGCTTTCCTTATCTGAAATTGCATCCAATCGTCAACCTTCGGAGGGAACTTGTATTTGTAGTTGTTCTTGTTGTCCCCCGCAATATGTCGGTCCGTTTCATGTGAGTATTTCAGAAAATACTCATTCATCATGTCGAATGTATATCGGATTATTGCCGTGACGGGCAATGCACGGACACCTTTTAGCAACTTGTTAAATGCCTCGGCCATGTTGCTTGTCATTTGGCCATACCTCCGGCCACCGTCATAAAAAGCTCGTGCCCACTTTCCCATATGTTCAATATTCCTATTGAGCCACTCGCGACCACCGGCATTGAGTTCTTTGTTGACTAGAAATTTGTTGTACAAGTTAGAGAAACGACGTTCCGTGAAAGCGAGGCAACAATCCTGTAGATCATCGGACAAATCCTTGCTCTTGCATGCCCTATAGAAGTTTGAACAAAAGTGTCTCATGCACCAACGATGGTGCAATGGAGCATGGCCGGGAATATCAATCATCACAGCATTGAGAATTCCTTGATGACGGTCAGAGATGACACATATCTCCCTTTGAGGGGTTAATATCTTGGTTCTCAAAAGATAGAAGAACCACTCCCAATTATCATTGCTTTCTGCCTCCACCAAAGCAAACGCCAAAGGAATCAACCAGTTGTTCGCGTCATTGGCTATTGCAATCAAGATAGTGCCTTTGAATTGTCCGGTCATAAAGGTGCCATCAACAGAGATGACCGGTCTACAATGTTCAAAAGCCCGGACACATTGCTCAAAACCCCAAAATGCACGGCCAAATACTCGCACGGTTTTCCCGTTTACAACCCTTGTCTTGTTCCCATAAGGTTCAACCACATGAACCATGCCGGGGTTAGCATTGGCCATCGCTAACAACAACCTTGGGATTCGGTTATAAGATTCCTCCCAATCACCGTACAACATCTTGAATGCGGCTTGCTTAGCCTTCCATGCCTTCCCGTACTTCACCTCGTAGTGAAAGAGGGCTTTCACAAACTCTATAACCTGCTTGATGGTCATTATTGGAAACGATGCGATGTCATTGGAAAGCCTATAAGCGAGGAACTCGGAGGTGAGTTGCCGGTGCTCGTTCTTCGCATCCTTCCCATCCAACACCGGGCCTCGGCACATGTGAGTTGATACGCAACTAGATATGTGCCATTCAGGACCTCCCTTGAATGGTCTTGCACGCACTATCCAAGGACATCCTTCCTCCTTGCACTTCACCGTGTAACGCTTCTTGATGTCCGAGTGCACGACCGTGTAAGGACGATGATGCTTCACCGAGAAGTCCTTTATCCATTGCTTAAATTCCAACAAGGTCCTGAACCTTGATCCTTTGCAAAAGCCACTATTCACTTCATTGCCATCCCGGTAAGAACTTGTCCTTGGTCCGAGCACAATGCCTTTGCCACCATCAACCGTGGCTTCATCCGCGAGACTGAGATCACGAAACAAAGGCACCCGATGGTCCCGACCCAATACGGTATGGTGGATTTCGGCCTCTCTAGCCGTGAACCCCTCCTCGTCAACTTCTTCTTCGGGACCATCATCATCCGAGTCCGATGCATAGCCTCGAGAATACGGGAGGTCATGGTCCATGTCATCTTGTGTGATATATTTCTCTAAATCTCCAATATTGTTGTCGTGGAGTTCAACATCATCATTGTCATCTTCATCTTCACCCCCACAATCATCATCTTGGTGTCTTGAAATCGGGCTCAATGTTTGGGTCAAGGGAGGTTCACGCCTTAGCTCTTGGTCTACGGGTGCAGGACTCATAGTACGCAATGGGGATGCCATACGGTTTAAGTCCAAAGACAATGAACTACCAACTTTCTTGGTGGCAAATAGCTCAAGAGCCTTGTCTAGTGATTCGGCCACCACCTCCTTGTATGCAAGCCAACGGGCCTTGGAGAAGATACGCATGGTCTTCCAACGGACATGCATTCCCAAGCCAACATTATGTCTTCCCTCCAACTCAATATCATCCTTTGGGTCCATCCATTTCAATTCAATCCTCAATTGCTCCAAGACCTCGGCATATGTTGGAGTACGCTCAAACACCAAATCGAGCTCGTCCGGGTCCGGTTCTATGTTACCTCTCAAAAAAGCATCCTTGTCTACATGGTGAACATGAACAATTCTTGCCATGCCTAACATAATCACAACAACAATACCATGGTCAACACACTTAATAGATACCCATGCTAACAACATGAACACAATACCAACCCATATGCCAATACAAGAACATTCTACCATGCATCTTACAAAACAAACTAGGGTTTACAAGATATGGACCAAAAACAAGAAATTAATGGGTCAAATCAAAGATGAAGGGGAAGAATACCTCAAGGCACTTGGGGGGATCGAACTCCACGGAGAGAGGCTTCCGATTTGGACACTAGGAGGGAGAAGGTGGAGGGGGAGAAGAGCCGCTGCCGCCGCCGCTAGAACTCCTGTGCGTCTGAGAGGAAGTGGACTGGGTCTGGGGAGGGCTGGCGCCGCGCTGGTACAAGACCTAAAGTGCGGCGCCAGGCGCAACGGCGCCGCACTACACAGTGCGGCGCCACGCTACAAGGCGCCGCACTTTCGGGACCGGGCCCGCGGGGCTCCACGCTGGCAGGTGCGCGGCGCCAGGCGCAACGGCGCCGCTCTTCAAGGTGTGGCGCCACTCCGTGTGGCGTTGCAAAAAGGGTTAGTCCCGTGAATTTCTTCTGGCCGGAGTTCATTTCGTGAAATCGTTATTTTTTTGGGTTGTTTTCGTCCATTCTACCGCATTTTCATTATGTCTTGACTCAATGTAGTTTTGTCCCTCTATTAGTTAAAATTTCAGGAGTGAGTACGACTGAATAGTACAATAGAATCACTTAATAACATCACATTAGCAGTACTCTCATCACATCAAATCCAGATAGTATATGCCTAACTTATATGCAACAAATTATCAAGGGATATACTGACAGGGATAAACATCACAGATTCATAAACCGTATTAAAAATATTATGAAGAGGAACGTACTTATAAGTTATAACAGGTTAGAAACCACCCATTAATGACTGATTTCTGTGGGTGCATACTGAGGACAGGGATAGAAATCAGTATATGGGTTTTACTATTTCGTTGATTTTAATCCTATGTAATTCCTTTCTGTTCTCTAAAACATGTTTTGGACAATACCTGAAGTTGTACTTTTGGATGTGCGATTATGGATATTTTGAAGTCAACAATATGAATTTGTGACCTCTTCATAATGCAAAACAAGGATTACGCAGACTGGCGGGAGTATAGATGAGGCTTTTCCATGGTTTAGTTCTTATTGCTGTTGAGACAATTTACCTTCACTACCTGCCCCATGCAAAGGTCGTGTGGGCATGCTCTTTTGATCTATCTTTGTCATATAACTTGCCATTGGTGATTTCGTTTGTGTGCTTAAGATATTTGCCACTGTCTCTGCGGATATAGATAGAATGTTGTGGCTGCTGGGAAGAACTTCACAAAAAATAAGGAAAGCAGTCGCCGCAGGCCTCTTTTTCCATTCTGCAAAGAAGGATCCCCAGGAAGGATACAGAACCTTGGCTCATGGAAAGCCTTTGGAAAATTAAATTAGACAGAGGCGGAAAAACACACGAGTAGCAAAAGAAGGAAATCACAAAATTAAAAAAAAACTGAGTAATTGTAGTGCCCACACGCAGGATCGAACTACGGACCTTCAGTTTACAAGACTGACGCTCTACCACTGAGCTATACGGGCTTTGTGCCTTTTTCTATTATTATCATTTTACATACTGAACTAAGGACGACAGTGCAATTATTTGGCGTCCTCTCACTCTTTGTTTCTTTCTTTCTTTGTAACTTACCAAAAGTGCACACCATGGATATCCTTTTGGCTTTTGATACGAGTGGGCTGATGTTTGTCCGTATCCGCCCGCAGTACACACCCAACTTTGAGCTCAGCTGAGCATGGGCGGACCGGCGGACTACAAGTGGAAAGCCAAGATTAAGCACTTCACTTGGCGATTAGCCCATCACAGGCTAAGAGGAGAGGAGTGGAGCTGAGCTGAGCTCGACCCTGTCCTGTATGTGCTAGGCTAAACGAGGCTCATCGGGTCATTTGTTTCCTCAATGCAACGAAAAGAAGAAGTCAGTTTGTTGAATGCATGCACCAGCTCAGAGAAAATGGTGGAAAAAATTCTTGCAAAACCAGAAGCTGGGCCGCATGATTCTTCTGCTCTGGACATGGCGGGATGATAATAACCGGGATAAAAAGAATGCAGGGGAACCGGCCAGATCGGCTCTGCAGCTGTTGCAAGCCGGGTAAAAACACAACTCCAGGAGCTTCAGAGCCTTGGCTTGGAAAAGGCAGTCCAGGCTGCGCAGAGTAAAACATGCGTGGCAAACCACCCATGGGTAACGTTCTAAAAATCAACACTGGTAGCCTAGCAGGCCCATGTCCTTACAAACAGATTGAAGAGAATTACAGGGGACACAGAGGAAAAGAAGACAACAAAAAATACGAAAAAAACATACTAGAAAAAGGAACACAAAGAAATGAAGGGGGATGTTAGCATCCATGCCAGCCGGAACCCCCTGGGAGGCTAGCATCTCAAAGGACGACCACCAGGACTTGGCAAGGCACATCGACGATGAAAGAACTATATAACCGAGACCAAGCACAGTCGAAGGGCATCGGATAGCTGAGACTGGGGCGACGACACCGGTGTGCCGACCCCGTGGTCGAAGGGCGATACAAAAACAGGTCACGCCACGACACGAACCGAAGCAAAGCCACAAACCAGGGTGCCACCTCGAGGACCTCAAGCCGTCTGCCAGGGAGGATCTCCGGTGAGAACCTCAACACTGAAGGCAAGCATCCCAGTGGAACCGGTAGCGGAATACATGGAGACCAGACAGGAGCACACCAAGAAGCGTCACCGGCACGGTCGAAAGGCACGGATAGCCGAGACCGTGGGACGACACCGGTGTGTTGTTGATGCAGCCAAAGGGCGTTGCGCCACCGAGATCAAGCGTAGTCGAAGGGCGTCGAATAGCCGAGACTAGGGCGAGGACACCGGTGTGCCGCCCCCGAGATCGAAGGGAAATGCAAGCCAAGGCCACCCCGGAACGTCAAGGCAGCCCGGTCTGGGCCATCATGGCAGCTGCAAGGTCTGGGAGGATTCGAGCCTAGGGCAGGCAAGATGACGAGAGGCATAAACTGCCCGGTGCAGATCAGTCCCCAAGATGACTCCCGGAGAACGGACCAGGGGAGCAGATCAGTCCCCGGAGACGGCTCCCTGAGACGAGAGGCATAAGGACAGGGGACGCGACCCGCAGTGCCAGACGATGTCGGCACCAGCCGCCAGCACAGAAGAGCAACATGGCGTGGGGGAGGGATTGTCGGCGGTGTACAAGGTGAGGAAGCGCAGAGGGGCAGCGGGCATCGCCACCGAGGGACATGGAGAAGCTCCAAGCACCACCGACGGCAGCCTCCGGATCCCAACATGGTGTCCTTCCTCCGATAACACCGTGCGAGATCCCGAGAGACACTAAATCCCCGCGCCCCTTCACCGGCGACGGCTGGCTTAGCCGACAGCGGCCTTAGGGGGCGACGAGGGATGCCTTAGGTAACATAAATGATTTCCAGTAATGGTTAGTGCCTTAGGTAACATGCTTGAATGTGCATTGTCTCAACAGAGACGTTTCACAGATATAGATGTTAGAATATGTGACTGTATCGTCTTTATATAGGTATACGGTCATATTGTCTATTTTTTTAAATATATCTATGTTATATAAGATTAGGATGTTGGAATTATGCCCTAGAGGCAATAATAAAAATGTTATTATTATAATTCTTGTTCATGATAAAGTTTATATTCCATGCTAGAATTGTATTAAGCGGAAACTTTAATACTTGTGTGGTTTGTGAACAACACCGTGTCCCTAGTACGCCTCTATGGACTAGCTCATTGATCAATGATGGTTAAGGTTTCCTAACCATAGACATGAGTTGTCAATTGATGATGAGATCATATTATTGGAGAATGATATGATGGACAGACCCAAACTAAGCGAAGCAATTAGATCGTATCATCGTGTTCATCTTTGCGAAGCTTTTCCTATGTCAAATATTGTATTCCTTAGACCATGGGATAATACAACTCCCTGGTATCGGAAGAAAGCTTTGAGGTCATCAAACGTCATCCTATGAGAGGGTGATCATAAAGGTGTCTCTCAGGTGATCGGAAAGTATCTGTTGGGTTGTATGTATCGAGATGGGATTTGTCCCTCCCAAGTCGGAGAGATATACTTCGGGCCCACTCGGTAATCGATATCAACACCGCTTGCAAGCATGTGGTTAAGGAGTTAATCACAAAGTGATATCGGATTACGGAACGAGTAAAGTACTTGCTATGAACGAGATTGAACTAGGTATGACGGTACCGACGATCAAATCTCGGGCAAGTAAAATATCGCGAGACGAAGGGAATATATATATGGGATTGATTGAATCCTGGCATCGTGGTTCATCCGATATGATCATCGATGAATGTGTGGGAGTCAATATGGGTGCCCAGACCCCGCTGTTGATTATTGATAGAAGATCATGTCTGCATATTCTCGAACCCGCAGGGTCATACACTTAACGTGTCTCGACGCTAGGATAGATTGGATAATTGGTTTATGAGTTTTTGTTCGGAGTCTCGGATGGGATCCGGGACATCACGAGAGGTTCCGGAATGGTCCGGAGAATAAGATTCATATAAGGCAGTGCAGTTTTTGGAGTTCGGAATTGTTCCGGGTTAATCGGTATTGTACCGGAAGCTTCTAGAACCTTCCGGAAGGGGACCAACGTGGCCCCACCTTCCGGGAGGGGGCATGGGCCTATGAGGGAGTGTCCTGGCCACATTGGGCCAGGGGCACAAGGCCCCATAGGGCCCAGCCGATTCTATAGGGTTTAAATCGTTTAAACTAGGGATAGGATTTCTAGAAGGAGGGAGAGTCCTTGCCCCCCACTCCTCCCTCCCTTGGCCGCCGGCCCAAGGCTTGGAGGAGGGGCAAGGGCTGGCCGCCCTCCCTCTATAAATAGAGGGCTGGTGCGCCCCCTCCCCCCCACACCTTGCCTCCAACCCTAGTAGCCTTGCTACCTTCCTCTCTCCCTCCCGACTGTTTGTAGGCGAAGCCCTGCAGCAGAAATTCTCCACCATATACACCACGCCGTCGTGCTGTAGATCCAATCTATCTCTTCGCCATACTCGCTGGTCCGAGGAAGGAGGAGACGTCGAGGTGCTGCACGTGTGCATCTCACGGAGGCACCGCCACTTGTGGTGCTAGATCGGATCGGATCGCGAGGAGGAGAAGCGAGTACGACTACTTCACCCACGTTCCGACGAACGTTCCACTGTGCGAATCTTCAAGGGTATGAAGATCTAATCCAATCTCTCTCATTGATTGCATCTCCTAGATTAGATCTTGGCTTTCCCTCTGTTCGCATCCGTAGAAAATTTTGATTTACTATGCCGCGAAACCCTTCATAGGACTCCCCTTGTAGTCTTTCTATATAATAAGCAATATAAGACATCACTAAGTGTGTTTTCCGTATCTTACAATAGAATCGTGTTTTTCCGTATCTTACAATAGAATCTGTTCCTGAAAGACATGACGTTGAAAATAGGCCATGCCCATCATCACCTTCTGTACGACAACAATACAATCCTTTATTTTGCATGCTATGTAAATGAAAAAACATCAGTTGGGACCTCCAAAACTATATAAAAAAAGCGAACCCATCTTGGGTAAACTTTTTGATCGAGATGAAAATAAATAAAAATATTACATATAAAACAATGCGAATCTAAAGTCATTAGTTAATTATGGTAAAACATAGCATTATTCTTCATTACTGTATTATCATTTTATTTCTGGTTTTTTGTTGTCATTATACAAAACGTAAATTAGCGCGAGTTTAACGGGACCGTGCGCCAAAGCGCACCACTCAATCTAGACAAAATTCAAGTTTGAACAAATTTCAGATCTGAACAAACTTCGAATATGATTTTTTTTTCAAATATGAACAAATCCCGAAACAAAAAATGAACAAGAAACAAAAATGGACAAATCCCGAATTTAACCAAATTTCAAATTTGACTATATCATTTTTATTGCCGAATTTGTCATCACGTCTCATTACAATGTTTTTCTTTACATTTGTTTCCTTCGCGATTGCCCAAAAAATGTTTCTTCTAGCTCGGTTTTATTAGTGCGACACGGTGCGCATATCACGGGGTTGTGTGTCAAGACGCACCCGTGTATTTCCCGTTGGTTATTCTTCCTCCTCCTCTTCATCTAGATGGAGACCTTGCAACCGGCGGCGGCGCGCTCACCCAGGATTGTACCTTGCCCACGTGGTGATGAGGTTGCGAACCATTGTGGAAGTGGAAGCGGTTGCGAACTATGGAGAACACACACACGGCTGGATTGATCTTATAGAGGGGATCCGAGAAGATGACTGCCACGTGAATGGATGACGTGTTCGGTTGGTGGGCACGCGACGGTCAATATCAGTGTGCCGCCGCGTCCACCGAGAGGGTTCGAGAGAGGCCTCTTCGGTTTCGTCAGTTATAAATATCTGCGAGTTTGCGCATAAATTGATTTGACTCCGTTACGATCCCAGTAGTACTATGGGACGGTGGTCCAGTTGTTACCACGGTTACTGAACATCTCTAGCCTGTCCCAAAAATCGGTTAAAAAACTAAATTTAGTCCTCTAATGGTTGAAGCCATATCTAACCGACACCCTAAAACTCGTTAGACCACTATATATGCCAACACGCTAATGGCCAAAACAATGACTCAAAATTTACCTCCGTTTTTTCTCTTGCCAACCCGCTAACGCTCCAACCCAGTCTCGCCACTGGTCATTTGTCGGCATCATCGTATCTCACTAGAACATCACCGAAGCTTGGATCCACAACCCTGGTTAGGTTGCTCACCGACGCTTTTCCTTCTTGGTGTTTATCATTGGAACACGCAGGATAAATTACCATGGATATCACGGGGTCGTGCGCGAAGACACACCCCTAAATCTAGTTCTACATGGACAGTAATGCATGTAAGGGGGCTCTCCATATTGGAGACTCGACAATGCTACTCTCTTTATGTCAAAATAGGATGCATATAGTTTTTTGTCGAAGTCAAACTTTTCAAAATTTAACCAACTATATAGAAAATGTGTTGATGTTTATAATTTCTAATCAGTATTATTAGAACTATTATAAAAATATATCTTTATATGGTGTGCATATGGTACACGTTGCTATTTTTTCTATATATAGTTAGATTTCGTCAAAAACTATATGCGTCCTAATTTAGAATATAGAAAATATAAAAGTTACAAGCACGTATGAAATAGAACACAGCTGTAATTTTACTTGATAGTTCTAAATTTATTTGGCCAGAGAGAAACACAGGCATTCAAAAAGAAAGGTGCAAAATATCTGAATTTGCTAAAATAACCTTTAATAAGGAAAAATAAAAATCAATTCCTTATCTCCTTCACTCCCCCGTCTTCTCCCCTCGCCACCGCAACCACTCCCCGTCATGCCGCCGCCACCGCAGCGTCCAATCCCTTCACACGTTGGCCGCGCCAGCCTATTCACCTCTCCTCCCCCTCCCCTCCCCAACCGCCGCAATCCCAAGAACCGCCCAGTCCCTCTCTCTCCACTCCCCCCTCGCCGCCGCCGCCGCCCCCCCGAGAACCAGCATCAGCGACCTTCCAACGAACAAGAGGCAGTGCCGGCTCGCAGGACCACGGATGCCAATCCCGCCTTCCGAGCACCCCACCTCCGTACCTCCTACCGCAAGCCGGTGCCCCCAGCCGCTGCCGCCGGGGAGGGCGAGGCCCTGCTGGCAGCTGACCCCACTGACGCTGCCGCAGGGCGTTCCGTCGTCGTCGGACCATCCGGTGTCACCTTCCGTCTCCCAGGCGCGCCCTTCGACTTTCAGTTCAGCTACTCCGAGGCGCCCCGTGCCGCGCCGCTGGCCATCCGGGAGCCCCCGTTTCTGCCCTTCGCGCCGCCCACCATGCCACGGCCGTGGACCGGTAAGGCTCCTCTGCTGACCAAGGAGGAGAAGGCGCGGCGAAGGGGCGTACGGCTGCACACGCCGCTCGGCCAGGAGCCGCCTCGAACGGTGAGCGCGCACGGGATCATGATGGAGGTTAGGGGGAGGAGGCAGCGGGACTTCGCCAGGGTGAGCCCCGGCGATGGCAGGAGCCGAGACGAGGTTATAGGGGAGCCACTCACCTCCGCCGAGGTGCGCGACCTCATCAAGCCTCATATGTCGCATAACCGGCAGCTCAACATTGGTAATTAACTAGTACTACTACACTGAATTTCTCAAGAACTAAAAAAACTGATACTTGATGTTGCTATTGGTTCATATGATTGAAGAGGTGTGTGATGTCTAAAGGAGACATGTATGTACATGCTAGGTTCTCATCTCATGCATGATGCACTTATCACTACTACTCTTTTTGCTGTTGGTTATGCCCAAATGCATACTTTGCATTTTGTCTACATTGAGTAGGCGATAGTGTCACAGGCTGGGGTGGATTGGATTGGAGGTTGTAGTCGTGAGATGTTGTAGGACATGGGCGAAACTCATGTCGACCTATGGTCGAGAAGGAGGTGAGGAGGGGCGCCAAGGCGCACGAGCGATAGATTGTTTTCTGCTTGTTTTCATTGATAGCATAGGGGTGACTCTAAATAGCCAATTACAAGTGACGTATTAACAGACTTAAACTCTAATTGGGTTTTGGCAGGATAACCTTCTTCGGGATTAACCTTTCCAACTTAAGACCGAGACTCTTTATCCTAAATCTAGGAGGACTCAATGAGTATTAAACTAGATAACCTTCTTGCGCGTATATGTCCGACCCCACATGACACGTAGCTTTTTTCCAAAATGACTTCAACCTACCTGAACCCAACAAAAAATCGTACTCCCTCTGAACCGATTTAATCGTCACAGGTTTAGCCAAGGTTTAGGAAAAACTTTGCTTGCGACAATTAATTCGAATGGGAGGGATTATTATGTTCTTACTTTTTTGTTGAAACAATGGCATGAGCACTGCTTTTAAAGTGAATTGCTAGAGATCCACGACAAGTTTTATAATATAATAAAATAAAGTAAGAGTACATATTTCTGCAGTCAGCAGCAGTTACCACACATAGAATGAGGGGTTTGCCATGTTATCCTACATGACCCTTTAAAACTGTATATGACTATTTTCCTGATGAACTGGGAGGAAGATCCTTTCCACCATGAAAATGGCGTTTAAAGAATTGCCGCTCTTTTATCTCACTTACATGTGGGTGCTTGGAGTCAAATGTTAGTGACCATGAAGTGACATTTTCTATTATGTCATTTTTTGGAGTGGTATAGATCTGAGAATTCTTAAAGCTTGTCGTATTACTGTCACTTGTTGTTATTCAGCTTAGAATCTGGGTAACAAATTAATTAAGAATGACTAAGATTCTAAGAGTACTCCAGATTGACCGCAAACCTTGTGGTGGAACTTAGTATAGCAAAAAAAACTTCTTTGGAAACCACTGGATAAGTTTGATTTGAATTAAGGTTCAGGTATTGATTTAGGAAAAGGCATCCTGAAGATTCTAGAAACTTAGAAACTATCTCTCTATTTGAAGAGATAACATTTGGACACTTGAAGCGTAACCCAACTTGAAGTTTTCCTTGGCAAGCTTGTGTAGAGCTCAAGTTTCATGTTGCAATCTAGAGCTAATACTGCATTTTTTGATTCATTTCCTGTAGGAAGGGATGGATTGACCCACAACATGTTGGAAATGATACATTGCCACTGGAGGCGACAGGAAATTTGCAAAGTAAGATGCCGAGGAGTACCTACCGTTGATATGAATAACCTTTGTCATCACCTTGAGGTATACTATTTACACTATTCAATTGTGCTCATGTGCATGTGTTGATGCCACTCTCTAGAATATTCAGAGGTTGAACTACAAATTTTATTCACATTATTGAATATAAATATACTGCCTAGCCCCTTTCCATCAGATCAGTCTTTTGGGATAATTGGCTAGTACATAAGTCCTTTATGGTATCAATATAAGTTATGAGTTTGACTTAGGAGAACTTGTAGGCATTTGGGTTTATGAGCAGCTTGTGGAATAGGACCTCCAGTGTCATATGTGCATGCTTGCACATTTTTGTAACACAAACATCTGAACTTATTATGCTGCACTACCAGAGATGTTACCTATATAATATCTGCATTTCCAGGAAAAATCAGGTGGGAAAGTCATCAAACGAGTAGGTGGCGTTGTTTTCTTGTATCGTGGAAGAAATTACAACCCACGCACACGTCCTCGTTATCCATTAATGCTTTGGAAGCCAGCCACTCCTGTCTATCCAAAACTCATCCAGCAAACTCCAGAAGGGCTTACAAGTGAAGAAGCGTCTGAAATGAGAAGGAGAGGACAGATTCTGCTGCCAATTTTAAAGCTAGGTATGATTCTGTAAGCTACATGATTCTGCAGGGTTTCTTCAACAGTTGAAGTGAGGGCCATCCTCGAATCTGGCTGGTTATGAAAGCCAACTGATTTCACCCTTTTCTTAACCAGGTCTTCTTTAGTTTCTTATTTTTTCTGTGTTTTTGAAGTTCACATGTTTCCAACAGATTGCATAAACAATAGTAGATATGCATACTTGTCTAGGCGAAATGGTGCAAAGTATGCATGAAGTTATACACCGAATGTGTCAAAGTGGTACATGACTGGTTCTGGCTAAGTGCCAGTTTCCAGATAGAATCTGAACCTTTTTGCAAACAATACATTACCATTTAAACTTATCTAGTAAAAAAATCTCTTGGATCCAGAGCTAAATTTCAAGGAACTGTCTTTAGTCCATTGCTCTGCATTTGTATTTAACTTTGTATTTTCTTGTGAGGTTTTTATGCCGAAGATATCAGATTATAGGCATTTTGCTATTGCTATGATTTGTATCCTGCCTCTCCACTGTATCCTGTAGGTAACTTGTTCTATGTCTACAGAAGTTACTAACTGTAAACTAGACTGCAGATGTGTGTGTTTCTTCAGCCGTATAGACCGTGACATGGAAATAAACAAGTGTATTCATTCCTTTATTTTGCAGCAAAAAATGGAATATATATCAATCTTGTAAAGGATGTTCGGGATGCTTTTGAGGGAAATGATCTGGTGAAGATTGACTGCGAGGGGTTGGAACCAAGTGACTACAAAAAGATCGGAGCAAAATTGAGGGTACTCATTCCCCCACAGCTGTTATGTTTCCATGTCACTATAGGTGATGGAAGTATATCATGTATATGCTTTATTATTCCCAAAACTAAAATTCGGTGGTGTTCTATATGTAGGATCTTGTTCCCTGTGTTCTTTTGTCATTTGACAATGAGCAGATATTAATTTACAGAGGCAAAGATTGGAAATCCAGATATTCAAAGCCTCTGACTCTCATTTCAAAAATTGAGAAGAAGAATCTGGCAGTGTCATCTGCTTCGAGTAGCTCAGGTGTGTATCTCTAATTATCACAATGATTCATACACAAGGAAGCAGTAAATGTGGAAACAGTTATGTTTACATCAATACAACTGTGCAATTTTGGTCTCATTGCTTAACATTCAATTTCATTGTCAAAGAATGTTGCACGTTAGTTTATATTTACTATTTTCATTTTAAATACTTCTACAAGTGATCAATTGTATGCTTATATTCCGTATATCTACTTTTTATTCAACTTGACACTCTTAGGTGTCGATATGTTATATGGATAAAATCATGCCTTATGGCACTTGAATAAGATTGTTTTCTCGAGCCTTTTACATTTTTTGAAGACCTTCCATTATCTTTCTGGACGCAACAAGACAACTTGTCTTTTATGCAGATGAATCGACTGATGCTAGCGGTAATGTGGCAATAAGAGAAGTACTGAGACCCAAAATGTTTAGACTGTGGAGGCGTGCAATCAAGTCATCCATAGCGTTGTCGCTAGATGACAATGAAGTCAATTCACTTACACCTGACATGCTTCTCGCAAGGGTTGAGGAGTTCAGTATCACATCCCAGGCCGGGGAGCATTCATTTCAAGCTCTGCTTGTGGCCAACGGCGAGGACAGCCCTGAAGTTCTAAATGAGTCTGGAGATGAGTCTGAAGATAAAATAGTTAGGCGCCAAGAGATTCAGTCTGAGCAATCACCTACCAGCGAAGATGATTACTTTGAACATGACATGCTCCAGCGTTTGGAGTCATCGGCACCACTAGGATCATTACCGATCGATGCCGTCATAGAGCAGTTGAACAGAGAGTAAATTTATAATCAGTAAACTGAGAATTCAAGCTAATGAAGCTGATGAAGCACTGGGTGATTGATCAGGCTGACGTGCTCCCATTATATAGCCATTTTCCGCCTTTCCTCCAACTTTAGTCTGAATGACCGTAATGGCTGACTAGTGGAGAACTGCCTGCAAAGTGCAATGTCCCACATAGCACCATGCATTCAGATTGATTTATGTTCAGTAAATACACCTTTTCATGAAAGCAAAAATATCCATATCCATGATCAATATATATAAAGGCTTCTGCCTGCAATTCTGCTTGGGTGCTCCTTTTTTCAGAAATATTTCAGTTTTTTTTTTTTTTTTGAAAGGGGGAGGGACCTCGAAGGCCCCTGAAGCTGCATTAAATAACCGTCCGTGGGTACAAATTACCACCAGGACATTGGAAAGAAAAGTAAAATACAGCTCTCTTACACAAAGGACCCTAGAATAGAAAAGCATAACGCAATTGAGTCCTTGGTCCTCTCCACTGAGATCGAGACTCCATTGCTGGCCGCCATGACATCGTCGGGGACGCGCCACTTGGCGGCGAGACGACGCTAGACTCCGGCATGAAGCTCCAGCAAAGGCCTCTGATCGGGAGGTTGAAGAATCGCCTGCATGGCGACTGGAGGGGCTGCCACTCCGGCCACAGACCACGGCGATAAACTTGGCCACCGTGTGGTTCACTCAAAGCTGTAGCAAGAACCATCCCCGCCACCCACGAGAAGAACTTGGCGCTCTGCTCCTCTTTGACCCCTCGCCTCCATGGCCGGCCGGAAGAAGCATCGCAGCGCCAGAAGTCCACCTCGCAAGATGGCCACGAACCACGGATTTATTAATGAAGACTGTGGTCCTCCCGTTCGTCCTCGTCTCCATCCATTGGAGCAAGAAGAAAGAGAGGGAGGAACCCTAAGAGGCACCAAATCCAGCCGCATAGATATGACGCCCTGCTCCACACACTACTGGCATCAAGCCAAAGACCGGCATCGCGCCGAGACACCTACAACTATGTTGTACAAGCCGAGCATCCCTTCCTCGGGGATGAAAAACGACTCGTAAGGGGGGGGGGGTGTAGAAGGGAGAGAGGAAACGGAGAAGGGGGAGACTCCCGTCAGTCAGTCTTAACCAAAGCTTAAAAAAATTCAGTAATTTTCCATCTGCCACACGCAGAAATACCCATGTTGAATGTTGTGGAATTTAGGGTTTAGGGTTGATCAGTAAATTGCATTGAAATACCCATATCAAGCCTGATCATTCTTCGTTTTGCCTACCACTGTATTGAGTTGCTTGGAATTGGGTGGCTCCATGTGAGAGGAAGAAATTTTTTCAATGCAATTTAAATGAAAGAAAGATATAAAAGTGCATCCACATAATATTTAGGAAATTTTCTATCTTTCTATCTCAAAAATAGACGGGCATCATGATCTAGTGGTTGTATCTGCAGCTGTTGCGAACCCGGTAAAAATACAACTCCAGGAACTTCAGAGCCTTGGCTTTGAAAAGGCAGTGCAGGCTGAGCAGAGTAAACATGTGTAATGTTCTGAAACCAACCACCTATGGGTAATGTTCTGAAAATTAACACTGGTGACAGGCAGTATGAAACAGGTCCGCCATGTTTTGAGTGTGCTTATATTCACCACGATATCAGTTAAGCTATGTTGACAAGCCTACACACATCTCAGGCATATACGACTACACAGGAGGAATCACTGCATAAACAAGGACCGTTTAGCTGAAATCCACCAAAGGCGAAAAGTTGATCAAAATTTTGAATTCCACTTCGTTAAGTAAACAAATACACATCTTAATAAGACATACTATATACTACTCAGGATAAATAACTGCATAAACAAGGATCAATGAGCTGAAATCGACTAATAACGACTTCCATTGGCTGTTGCTTTATTTACAGTAAAGCGGGACAAAATCCTATTTTGGGAAGAAGACTTCCAGTCGTTACAACTCACGGGTGCCAAACATAACACAACAACTAGCATGTCAAACGGATTAATTAGCTTCTATCTGAAACAGAGTGTCCAACACGTGCGAGAGACACGCAGCAGAGCGTTATTACAGATTGCTCGCTTCCATCAACAAACAGAGCGTATAACACAGAGACACGCAGCAGGCCATTAACAAACTGCTATTGAATACTAACAATTATTATGCTAGTAATTAGTACGGATGGTCGCTAGCTGCTTCCGTTGGCGGCTCAACCCGGTTATTGTCAGCCACGTAACAAAGCCCTACAAAACCAGTTGCTAGCGCGGCAACTTCAGCAGCAAAAACGGTCTTGAACACCGACCACCGCTGCCGCCTTCTAAGAGTAAGAGGAGAAGAGCACGAGAGCGATCAGTCAGACGCGAGTCACAGTTACGGAAATCAGAGCAAATTCAGAAAACAAGTCTGGTGCTTCGTATGTACGTACAGTGCTTCCTTTTGCGCCCTCTCGAAGACAGACCGGAGCTGCTCATGGTAGCTTTCAAACGGAGGAGCAGTAGTATGGTCCGTGGTTCTCGCGAACGCGCTGCTGCTCATCTTATCCTACAGTATGATAACATGGGACCAACTTTTTTGTTGTTTCTTGGATTTGAACTACGGCATTCTGGCACAGACGTATACTTCTCAAGCAAGGATATATAAATCAAAAGATACCTGGAGCATTTTTCGGACAGTAAGGACCATTGGTATTTAGAAAATTTTATTTCTCATGCAAGTAAGTAAACCTGCTGTCTTTCTCCCTGGAGCACTAGACAGTTTTACTTGTTCGGTACCCTTAACTGATGAGTAGATTTCTAACATTTATTCCTAGAAAATAAAGAAGGCTAATACCGTACTACCTCGGTCTATAGACTAATAGTATATCCCTGGAAACTTGTTTCAGCTGTGAAATCAATCACGCTCTGTTGATAGAAGTAATGGTCAAAGTTAGACCCGAAATACGAATCAATTGCCCTTGTATATAGAGACAGACGGATGGAGAAGGCGCTAAAGGGCCTGCATATCTGCAGACTGTTTCATACAGGAAGTGGGTCAGCTTATTACACTACATCATCTACAGATTCTCATTGATTTGAAGACTGTTTGGCTCCTGGTGTTATTTGCCAACTCTGTATCTGAAGAATGCACAAAATGAACACAATGATCAAACTGACACTTCCTCTCCCGAACACAGTGAAATAGCGCAGGGTGGATTGAAGAGCACAAAATCGATAGTTGTGGACTGGTTAGCGGCGATCGCTGAGCGGGGGATCTGGGAACGGATTGTAGTACATGCCTGAGAGGCGACGGGGCGGGAGCCGGCCAGCCGCTGGAGAGAGGCGGCGACCCTCATCTTCCATAGCAGAGACCGCAGCGTCATCGTACCCCCAATCAGAGCTAGCTAGGTAGCTAGGGTTTCTTCTTTCTCGCCCTCGCCCTCGCCTCGCCTCCTACAACCCTCTGCGTCCTGCGGACTCGAACGCTGTAACGTCGTGGGCCCAACGACAGCTCTTGTGTGCATCTGGGCTCGCGTGGATTACCCAAGTAGTATCTACTTCGCCGCGTGGGCTGGGCCAGTAAAAAAAAAAGACTTAAGTACTCCCCTCCGATTCCAAAATAAAAAGGCACATTTACTTTATATAAAATAAAAAATATTAGCAGGCTATACTACTTCCATTTTATATAACTCCAAACATACTAAATTTGGTCAAGGTTGTGTTTTAGTACTCCCTCCGTTCCAAAATAGATGTCTTAGATTTGTCAAAATTTGGATGAATCTAGACAGTACTACTATTTTTCTAACTACGCATAATAACATATCATTATATCAGCATGTACAGTGTACATACTATATGAAAGAATATGGTATTACACATTTGATAATATTTACTTCATTTTATAAATATAACTGTAATTTTATCTATGATGGGTTAAACTTTATAAAGTTTGATTTTGACGGATCAGAGTAATAGGAAAAGAGGGAGTAAAACCATAAAACTAACCTTCCTGTCGGGGTACGGGAGGCATGTCTTGGCGAAAGGACTTTTTTTTATACGAGTCCAGCACATGTACTTGCAAGGACGAGGACGAGCGCATACAAGTACTTCAAGTATAAGATAGTACTAGTTTTAGTTTTGGAAGTAAAATACATCGTGTTTTACCTAATTTTAAAGTGCGGGCCGTCTATACTTCTTAGTACACGCAGTTGCGGTTGAGAGCAGCCCTCGGGAAGAAGACCGTCGGGAACACGCGCGGTAGTCGTATGCAGCACAAGCAGTCACCATCGAGAGCATATATAAGCGGTCACCGTCGGGAACAGCTGCGGCCGCCGTACCGTTGAGAGCATGTATGTAGCACACACGTCATTGCCGTTGAGAGCACACGTACGTGGTCAAGCACATGTGGCGGCCATCAGGAGCCCACGCGGTCACTGCATGCAGGGAGTATATGCGCGCGGCCGCCCTCGATCGAGAGCAGGGATGGTTGTCCTTCCTTTGCAGCCAGGGCCGGTCCTAAGGTTTCAAGGGCTCGGGGCATAATTAAAATTTAGGGCCCCATAAACATAAATGATGCTCTAAAAATGATACTAAAGTGTGCATAAATCCAGTATTGATATCAAAAATAATGTATGCATATTGTTCTGAGTTTTTATCTTGACTTACTAGATGCAAACTCACGGTTGATGGTATGTAGTATCAACCTTACTGTTTATCATGTCGACTGTGTCTAAAATAGTATCGTTGCAGAAAGTGCGGAAGAAAGGCAACTTCCACTCGGCGACTCAGCTTCTCGCCTCTCGACTTGCCCACATGATGGCCGACAATGGGTAGTCTCCAGCTTATGTCCAGGCGCAGGAATGGTCAAATAGTTATCACTACTTGCTAGGTGTTCTAAGAATCTATTTATAATTTTATTTACTTTTAGATCTATTTATACTTTTGTTGATGATTTTTAATAGACCGGTGAAATTTCGTAAAAGAAAAAGGAATAGTGCAGTGGAAGATTGGACTAGTACTACTAAGCCAACGAGTAGAGAAATTAGTGTGTAATAGAAAAGGAAAATGATTATTTTATTTATTTACTATTAGCATAAGTTGGTTTTTTGTTGGAAGAAATATAACGAGTCGACATATTGTATGGTTATTCCTGGATCGGGATTCCAGTCAACCGTCTCACTCCGAGCCCTTTTTAACTTTTTAGTTTGAGCGAAAGGGCCCTTTTTTTACTAATCCCTTCAGAGATTACTAAAGGAGAATAGCCCAAGTTAACAAAAGAATAAAATGCCCAAGTTAGCCGAAGGAGAAAAAGCCCAAGTTCCAGTCCAATTGGAGGTAGGCGGTCTTCGCTTTCTTCTTCCGGAGGTCATGCACTCCCGACCAGCGGTAATGGCGCCGTTGCAACTGAGTTCTTCCTCCCCTGCCTCTGTCATAGCTACCGGGATTTGGGCCCCCCTTGGTTTTGGGGCCCGGGGCAGCTGCCCCTCCAAACCCCCCTTAGGGCCGGGCCTGTTTGCAGCAAGCAAGCGGGGCGCAGCGAGAGAACTACAGTAGTATGCAGCATGGAGGAGGACCTTGCCGTCAGGGGCGGACACAAGTATTCACTCCATTTCAAAATATAAGATGTTTTAGCTTTATGAAGTAGTAAATGTATCTAGTATATTTTTAGTATATAGGTTCACTCATGTTTGGAGTGAATCTACACACTAAAATAAGTCTAGATGCATTTTCTTCACAAACCTAAAACATCTTATATTTTAAAACGGAGGGAGTACATGCAAGTGGGGGCATAGGCCCCTACTCAAAATTTTAAATTCATGTACTCCTTTCGACCCATATTAGTTGACTCAAATTTGTGTATATTTGGATGAACCTAGACTATTTATTATATAGATTCGTCTAAATTTTGATAAATCCAAGTCAAATAATATGAGTCGGAGGGAGTAGTTCTTGTTCATAAATTTAAAGAAAAATGTTCAAATTTAGCAAGTTTATACTGAGAAGGCCCAAGTCAAATGTTGTGCCCCAGTCACAATTTCGTGTGGGTCCGCCCCTGCTTGCCGTAGTATGCGCAGTCGAGAGAGGAGGGTTTGGGCGCGGAAGAGCTTGCAGCTGTAACGTGCTGGGACAGCACCTGACGACAGCGTGAGCAATTGACGGCGGCGTGGTCACGCTGGCCGACCCTCTTGCTACATGCAGCCGCTGCATACGCCGGTCGACCCCCCTTGCTACATGCAGTGGCCATCTTTACTACATACCGTGGTCGCATCTGCTACATACACCGGCCTCCTTAGCTACATACACTGCTGCGTACACCCGGCCAACCCTGTTGCTACATTTGCCGGCCTGCCTCTGCTACATACGGTGGCCACCTATGCTACATATGTCGCTAGACTCTAGCTAGCCCGAAACATCATAACAAAATATTTGTGCTATAATAGCAAAATCATATGACGGTTGTAGCATAAAAATCTACATATGTTGCAAATCCACAAAACATGTAGCAAAACTAATTACGCCGGAGACATCATAGCAAAAACTTTATACTATGTTATAGCAAGATCACAAAACAAATATAGCAAACAAATTATGCTATTGTAGCTTCGTAGCAGTATTTTTTTTCGTTCTGGTTAAAATGAAAAAAAAAACAAGGATCATAGCATTTCAAAAACGCTTACAACGTAGCAAACACACATATATGTATAGAGCAAAATCCCCCGCAAGGCATAGCAAATCCTCATCCACAACCCTAGACGATAGCATCGCCCACTCCCAGCAAGTAGCAACATCGAGCACCGTTGGTAGCCGCCAGTAGCATCGTCGTCCTCCCGCAAGTAGTATATCCACTCTTCCTTGGTAGCATATCCGCATTCGCTGGTAGCATCGTCTCTGGCAATCCTCTCTCTGGTCCCTCCAATCAGCCAAATCGGAGAATCAAGAGGTGGGAAGCTGGGCACCGCCGTCCATGGAGGCAGTTAGTGTCGTCGGGCCTGAGCTTGTCATCGTCGACTCGCACCAGCGGCTCCATCCTTGTCGTTCTCGTGGTTGCTGGTGGGATGGGGCGAAAAGAAATTGAAGAGCAGAAACACCCATCCTCTTCATCATCCGTGATGTACCGGATTTTGGGGCACCAAGTGGAGGAGGGAAAATCTAGGAAGATGGTGGTGCGGCAGCACGCATGATAGTGGCTGTGGGCAGGAGGCATAGCAGCGGCGCAGTTTTGACAGAAACGATGGCGGAGGAAGGCTAAGGCGGCGTGTGATGGTGTTCTGGAGGCCGCACATGGATTTGCTGGGTGAGAGATGTGAAAGAGAGGAGATTGAGGATCGGGGAACTCGAGAGACCCGAGGCCGCGGACGCGCGTAACCTCCTCCGAAGAAATAGAAACGTTTTCTTTTTCCTATTGATTGACCGCTTGTCCCATGGATTATCGAAATGCCACGTATCTGCTTTACCGCGAAGGCCAGGTCAGTAAAAGAGACTTAAGTGCTCCATCTTTAATAAAAACAAAAACAAGCCACATTAATTTAATAAAAATAGGTTATATTTTTTCTTTTTGCAAATTTCTACCAATTTATTAATAATCATCATCAAGAACAGTATAAAAAAATCTAAAAGTAATAAAAAATTACAAATAGGTTATACTACTTGACTCTGCATATTAAATTTGGTCAAACATTTGCCTAACTATGCATAATAACATATGATATCAACATATATATATAGTGTAATATCAAACTGAGGGGGGTAAGACCAACCTTCCTGCTATGCTGATACTGGTCGCATGTCCGAGCGAAAGGACTTTTTTTTTTTCATTTCTAACTACAACATGCGTGTATTCACTGAGTGCTGTGCAGCACATGTATTTCTAACTGCGATGTTGACACAGCCGACACACATCTGAGGCATATACTCCCTCCGTTTAGAAATATAAGACGGTTTATGTTTGTGAAGAAGATGTATCTAGACATATTTTAGTGTCTAGATTCATTTGAACCTACACACTAAAATATGTCTAGATACATTTTTTTTTTGAAAGGTTAGATACATTTCCTTTACAAATCTAAAAACCTCTTATATTTCTAAACAGAGGGAGTACTACGCAAGACGAATCACTGCATAAACAAACAGCATTGAGCTGATATCCACCCAAATATTCATCAAGAATTTAAGGATAAATATCACTACATAACAAGGACATATACTACTCAGCATAAATCACTGTATAACAAAGACCAATGAGCTGAAGTCGAGTAAGAACTGACTTCCAGTGGTTACAACTCACAAATTCCAAATATAACACAACTAACATGTTAAAACGGAAGACTATTGGCTTCATCCGAAACAGAATGTATAACACGAGTCACCCAGCAGAGCATTCTTACAGACTGTTCGCTTCCATTAACAAACTGCTCTTGAATAACCATTATACTAGTAATAATTAATACGGATGGTCGCTAGCTGCTTCCGTTGGCTCAACCCGGTTATTGTCAGCCACGTAACAAAGCCCTACAAAACCAATTGCTAGCGTGACAACTTCAGCAGCAAAAACGGTCTTCCACACCCACCACCGCTGCCGCCTTCTAAGAGAAGAGCACGAGAACAATCAGTCATGCGAGTCACAGTTACGGAAATCAGAGAAATTCAGAAAACAAGTCTGGTGCTTCGTATGTACGTACAGTGCTTCCTTTTCCGCCCTCTCGAAGCAAGACCGGAGCTGCTCATCGTAGCTTTCAACCCGAGAAGCGGTAGGGTCCGTGGTTCTCGCGAACACGCTGCTGCTCATCTTATCCTACAGTTGAATCATTGATGGGAATATCAGATAGTGATGTGCTGGTGCCATGTCACGTGCAAATAGACGGTTTGAGATGAACTGCTAACTGATGGACATGAAAATGTTGATTGAAAGCATTGGTTAAATTCTGAACTGAAAATCCACTGCCAGCAAAACTGCATTTTTCTACTCCCTCTGTCCTAAAAAGGATGTCGCAAATTTGCGAAAATTTAAATGTACATGGGTCGGAGGGAGTAGTATTTTTTTCTTTCTCACACACCCAAGTAAACCTACTGTATTTCTCCCAATTGGTTCTGCTTAGCTGGAGCACTACAATCTTAATTAATCAGTAGATCTCCTACCTTTTCCTTAGAAAATAAAGAGGGCTAATATGATACTCCCTCAGTCTATATATGCAAGGACACTTCATATTTCATGCCTAACTTTGACTAATAGTTTGACCAACAAATATGAGTCACCAAAAGTATATCACTGGAAACTTCTTTCGAATAAAGAGGGCTAATATGATACTCCCTCAGTCTAATATATGCAAGGACACTTCATATTTCGTGCCTAACTTTGACTAATAGTTTGACCAACAAATATGAGTCACAAAAAGTGTATCACTGGAGACTTCTTTCGAATGTGAATTCCAATAACATACTTTTGGTGGCATATAAACCACACTCTGTTGATAGAACTAATTGTCAAAGTTAGACCCGAAATACGAATTTCCCTTGTATATATACACGGAGGGAGAAGGCGCTAGAGGGCCTGCATATCTGCAGATTTGTTTCATACAGGATGTGGTCAGTTCAAACTAAATCAGCTACAAATTCTCACACGTTTGACTGTTTTAATTCAAAAAATTAGCTCCTCGTGCTATTTGCCAACTTTTGTATATTCATTTGATTTGACCATAGCATTCTGGCACAGACACATATTTCTCAAGCAAGGATATATAAATCAGAGGGTATGATTTTTTTATGGCCAGTGAGGATCATTTGTATAGTATAGTAATTTTTCTTTCGCATGTGCATAAGTAAATGTACAGTGTTCCCCCCTGCTGGTTCTTCTTAGCTGGAGCACTATCATCTTGATCAGCACCCTTAACTGGTCGGTAGATCTCCTACCTTTTCCCTAGAACATAAAGAGGGCTACTACTATTGTAGGAAAATGCACTAAAGGGCCTGCATATCTGCAGACAGTTTCATACAGGAAGAGGTCAGTTCAAACTAAATCAGCTACAGATTCTCATGGGTTTGACAGTTGGGAGTTAAAGTTAGCTCCTCGTCTTGTTTGCCAACTGGGTACCTGAACCTTGCACAAAATGAACAAAATGACCAACTGGGACTTCCTGTTCGAATGAGAAGGACGTGACATTGCTCTAGTTGATGTTGCTGCGGTACATGATTCCAAAACAGGCCTAACAAATGAATTGTGGCGCACATGCTCAACAGGTTTAACAAATAAGATACATCTTAATGTTTAAAAATCCCAAAAGGCCAGCTTGTCTATGGATTTGATTGTAAAATTGTGAGATGGCTTAACAAAAGTCTATACCTAATAATAAAGGACGAAGTGTTTCTTTCGGTCCAACATTTTTTTTGGACCGATTTAGCCTGTCATAAAAACATATAATTACTCTAACCGCCACCGGTAACGAATTCCAACCATAAACAGGTATATGGGCCGACCCGATCGCAACGCCAGGCTGCTGGCCTTTGGCCGTGAGCACCTGATCCTCTTTACCGGTAAATAGAGATGGATGCGCTACTAAATAGTACCACCTTGATTTCTTGCAAGAAATTCCACCAATTTATATACGTCTGTAAATCGACAGGAATCAGTCGCCTAATAAATCAGCTAGCACTAGCACCGCGATTTGAGATCTAATGAATGGATGTAGTGGGAGATGGAATGGGAAGAGATGGAAGAGACAAGCAGACGCTTGAGACTTTGGGTGGAGCAGAAGAAGGCCGGCCCCGTACACAATCAGCGGGAGAACGGAGGAGAAGCATGGGCGGGGACGGCCAGTCGGACGGCGCGAGCAAGTGTGGAAGGGGAAAGATGAGGAATGGTGGACGGAGGAGAAGCATGGGTAGGGGCGGCCGGCCGAACGGCGCGAGCAAGTGTGGAAGGGGGAAGATGAGGCCGTACACAATCAGCATGGGCGAGGGCGGCCGGCCGGACGGCGCGAGCAAGTGTGGACGGCGCGAGCAAGTGCGCGAGCAAATGGTGGCGCTCTGCGGGGTGGAAAATGGGGTCAACGAGTTGAGCAGCAGCCTGGACAGCTCAGGGAGCAAAGGAAGAACGACGGAGGCCTCATGCGCTTGGCTTGAGCTTGCACGGCGAGGAAACGAATGGATTGATTCCTGACTCCTGAAGCAGCCTTTTTATTTTAAACCTTCATATTTATTTTGTCCATGTTTAAGCTTCCGTTGTTCTCTGTTAAGCCCCAACTGTTTATTTTAGTATTTGTAGTAAAGCACTAATAGTATTCTGAACGACAATCACCAAACCAACGTTCGTTTAGGCTGATATTTGAACAAATTTTATCTTGGTTTTATAGCAATGCAGAGATAACTTTTTTAGTAGTAAAATTATCTATCATTAAAAGGTATTTAACTAAAATTAATCATAGCCACGCACAAGATATAGTGAGACGGCAAAGGTTGTTTGTGTTGGAAACTTAGTATCTCGGTTTCGGCAAGACGGATGAGAATGTTGACCGAACGAAACACCCTATCTATATTTATTTTCTTGCTCATGTATAAAGACAAGTATGTACTTGTGTGTAATATTTGGTTTCGTGGAAAAATAAATTAGTCCAGAAAATGTTGGAGCGCATGCCAGTTTCATACTCGGCCAACGTCGATTGAACCGTTGATACCATATGCCTAAATTATAATGGTGGTATGGCCAATGTCAGACTAAGGGACAAGCAAGAAGGGCGTCTTGAGCCAACATTGGCCTAGCTAGCCTTGTTTAGCTGGACCCCTTTGCCCTCTTTTTAAGTCCGGTCCAAAGAATTTTTGTTCCTGTTTTGATTTTCAGAAATATGGGAGTGCAAAAGAGGGGGGTTTAAAAAAAGTAGCCTTTTCTGGTGCAACGCACGGGCATTTTTGCTAGTATATGTAAAATTGTGAAGCCCCAAATCGTGAAATTGCGCGCAGCAGGTGAAATTGCGCGGGATCGGTTAGTTATTCAACGAGAACCATAGGTCGATTGAAGAGCACATAATTGATACTGAGCAGGGGTTGGGGGAGGCGGGGAACGGGTTGAACCTGAGAGGCGACGGGGCGGGAGCCCGCCACCCGCTGGAGAGAGGCGGGGATCCTCAGCTTCCCGGCCAGAGAGCGCAGCGCCATACCACCAAGCAGATCTGGAGAATTCAGGGGGTGGTGTGGTGGATACCTGCGCTAGGGTTTCCTTCTTCTCCTTCCTCGCTTGCCCTCGACTGGTACACCGCAAGAATAGATCGAACCCAACCGCCTCCGACTAGAAGACTACGTTGTGGGCCGAGCTTGGAGTTAGATCAACGGCAGCTCTTCTATTCATCTGGGCCGCATCACAGTAATGGGCTTTCTCTTATTCCGAAACGCTATGTATCTCCTTCTCCCCGGGTGGGACGACCAATTAAAAAACTATCTTTAAAAAATACTTCCTCCATCCTAAAATAGATGTTTTAGATTTGTTAAAATTTGGATGAATCTAGACACTATTTAGTGTATAGATTCATTTAAATTTTAAAAAATTTAAGACATTTATTTTGGGACGGAGGGAGTAATACTTAAAACACACGCCGAACACACACCGACATGAAATCTACCTAGATGACTAGGGTTTTCTTACCTCGCTGGGTGGCAGGACAACCTCGTCCCACGTCTGAAAACCTCTCTCTCTCCTTCGTGTGGGTGATCCAGGCTGATCTAGGGTCGACCTAGTCGACTGCCCGACCTTGGTGGGTTCGCCCATTTAGGGTAATGAGGGGGATGCATGGCAACAAAGAAGGGAGAAGCAAGTGGATCGGCTAATCAGGTGGTGTCTAAACCATATCTGGAGGAACTTCTGTGCACTATGAAACTCAAGAGAGAAGATACTCGCGGGAAGGGGTTGTTTATGCCAAGAGCGAGGTGGAGGTGCTCAAGGAAGGATCAAAGTGGATGGCGATTATTCGTTTGTTGACGTTGATACCTTTCAGCTCAATGTCCCTAAAGACGACGATGAAATTTGCATGGGCACCGGCTTAGGAGGTGTCGTTTCGTGACATGGAAGATAATAAGTTCCTAGTCCAAACAAATTTTTGGGGGATTGGAAGAGGATAACTAAAAAGGTGTCGTGGATCTTTCAGGATCATGGTTTGTTGACCGATGGCCTAGTTCTTTTGGCAGCTTAAAAAATAAGCTGTCCCCTCCCCAGCTTCTCTCATAAGCCGCTCGGCTTATTAGTTAGGGCTTCCAAAATAATTATCTCATAACTAATTGAGAAGCTTCGACTAATAAACCATATGGCTTATGAGAGAAGTTAGGGAAGGGGCAGCTTATTTTTTAAGTTGCCAAAATAACTAGGCCTAAGTATGATGTTAGCTATAGTGTGTCTTCAGTTGAGCTTAACCGCATCCACACATAGGTGCGGATCTTGGATGTTTCAAAACTGTATCGCAAAAAGCGTTGATTTTTCTGGCAGAGTACATCAACAAGGTGACCACGGTGGACATGAACAACCTGGGGCTGAATGTGGTGATTTTGTATGGGAGAGGGTGGATATAGGAAAGAGCCTGACTCGGTTTATATCTTTCAAATCGAAGGGAGGGGAGCAGGTGATCATGCGACTGAAATATGAGAAACTTCCTATGTTTGTGTTTTGTGCGGGATCTCGATCATGAATAAGAAGAATGTGGTATTAGAGTTCACTAAAATGCATCTATGAACTTTGTAGTTTATTGCCATATGTTCTAATATTTTTGCAATTCACTACAGGAAAATCCTACTACGCCGAGGTGCCAAGGGCCCGGCACCTACACCGATGGCCAAATGTCGGGGCCCTCGGCATAGGGTCCTCCCCAGCCTAGGCCAGCAGGCCGGCCCTCGCCATAGGAATGTTGTCGGTGTAGCCTAGCTAGGCCGAGGGTGGCCCTCGGCGTAGCTACCGCGCGCGGGACGACGTTAAGGCTATGCCGACTGGCATTACCCTGGCATAGGTTTCACATTTATGTCGACGGCATAGCTATTTTTTATTTTAGCACATCAATCTTAGAAAAATCATAACTAAAATATTCTAATTCAAAAAACACAAATAATATATCAAAATTTGCATAAAAATAAGATATATCTATCCACACTCAAATTACATATTTATAAATAAAAATTAATTAAAACATAAAAACACTACATATAGTTTAAAACGACATATAAAAATTAAACGATTCAAACAATGTAAAACCTTCTCATGGTATCATATTTTATGATATATTTGCAAGTAAAAAATATTAAAATTGAAACATTGTAAATATCACAAAAAATACTTTCTCAAAATGAGCTATCATGTTTGAGGTTTCGTGGGTTTCAGGCTAAACAATCAATGTTATGTTCTAGAATCATAATATAGTTTGTGATAATGTGTCTATATTATGCACGCATGTGCATCTTGGGATGACTTACAATATTACATGAGGAAGTTTTCCTTTTTACCTCGCCAAAATTCCATTTTCCGAGTGCCAAAAACGGGATGTTTTGTGAAACAACCACCAAATGACATATTGGTACTACCCCATTTTCCAAAAAAAATTAGACCACATTAGATGAACAATTTCTCAACCAGGGTATCTTAAACGTTTTTGCCCACCTCTTATGAAAAGACAAATTTCTACCGAATCGGTAGTAAGTCGGTCAGGTTTGAACTACAGGTGCATGATCTAATGCTCATGATTTTTTTAAATCATTTTTAGATTCACAATATGCTATTTCATCAAAGATACACCGCAAGTTTAGTGAGGTTCAGCCCCGAGCTAAGAATCTTCACCCACGCTGTTTTGACCATAGTTTCAAACGAGCATAAGAAATTCAAAAACGATCCAAACAATGTAAAACCTCATGTGGTGTCATATTATGTGACATAGTTGCAAGAAAAATACCAAACTTGGAATATTGCAAATATTACAAAAAAAAACTTCTCGAAATGAGCTATCGTGTTCAAAGTTTCATGGCTTTGAGACCAAACGACAAATGTTATGGCTAGAATCGCGGTATAGTTTGTGATAATGTGCCCATATTGTGCATACATATGCATCTTGAGATGACTTACAATGTTGGTAAAGTTTTCCTTTTTACCTCACCAAATTCTATTTTCCATTTTCCGAGTGCTAGAAATCACAACTTTTATGAAGCATAGACCATGAATATGTTGCCAAATGGTACCACCATATTTAAAAAAATATTAGACCCATTTAAAGTACAAATCACCAATTGGTTGCACCATAAAAGCTTACCATCCACCTCTCATAAAAATACAAATATCTGTCGATTTAGCTAGAAATTGAAAAATTGAACTAAAGGTGTTTCATAGTTTGTTCATGATTTTTTTTTAAATCATTTTTAGGATCACAAGTGGTTATTTCATCAGAGTTCCGCTAAGAGTTTCTCCTGATTCAACTCGTAGCGAGATGGGTCATGCCCGCCATTTTGACCACATCTTGAAATCGGCATAACTAACTCATAAGAAATCAAAAAAATGGAAAACCTTCACATTTTTCCATTTTAGATGACCTAGTATCCATATGAAATAATAAACATGCAATATTTAAAATGTTTTTAAAAAGTGTTCTCAAAAAGGGCTATCTAGTATGAAGATTCATGGCTTTCAAGCCAAATGACGAATGTTATGGTCACATCCATGGAATAATTTGTTTAAATGAGCCAATATTTCAAACACATGTGTATCTTGATATGGAAAACATATGATATGGATGTCATATTTGGATTCCTCTAATTTTCTAATTATTTTAGATTATTTTATAATTTCAAAATTCGAAAAGGAAACTAATATTTTAAAAATTATTTAAAATAGGAATTGTTTCATATTTGGATTCCTCACATTTTTCTGATAATAATGGATATATTATTTGTCAAATTTCTATTTATAGATTTAAAGATATTAATTATGCCATATTATATGATAATAATGGCAAAAATTAATAGAATATTATTTCTATTACTTATTTTATTTTAATTGGAATTCAATATTATTATTATGTATCCTTTGTTGTTTACTTAAATAATTGTTTGGAATTTCAAAAAATAAAGATGTGTGACATAGTGGTATAAAAGTTAAGAGGATTGGCATGGTAGTATTGATAACAAGGTATAATTTGTTTTGCGGTAGCTCATCTCAAGGGAACCGTGAAATTAAGCCTGGTCGGAGTGGAGTAGTGTGAGGATGGGTGACCTACCGGAAAGTTTGACCAAAACTACAATTTGACCTAAGATTAAGTGTATTTAGTATTAACAATGTCCCAAATGAGAGAGATTCAAACAACTAAAAGAATTTTTAAAAATCCAAAAATATATTTTTTATTTTTTTTGAAAAATACAAAACGAACGTCAGTCTATACCGAAGGGACTATGCCGAGGGCAAAGTGAAAGGGTATTTTACCCTCTACTATTTTTGGTTGACAATGACACCGTAGTTAGAGCGGACTAATGTTACCTACTAGTGTCTTACATAGGTTTTAGTCCGATGCCGTGATGGAAGATCGTCGGAGACCCTACTAGTGTATTTTACCCAAGTTTCTTTTAAGCCATAGTACCTATATTTTTGGGGTTTCTAAACGAAACTTATGATAGTAAAAAACAAAAATTTAAAGGCTAACTGATTTTTTTGGTTTTTTCAGATAAAGATTGAAAGCAAACTAATAAAATTTAAAAACAAGAATTAAAACTAGCAAGGTTCCTAATAACCTTACCAGGTTAGTTATTGCTTCCCCGACAATGGCGCCATAAAAAGGGTTGATACCTTCGATCCGTATTACGGATGTAGTATAGCTCTTTTTCCCTAGTAGACCTAGGTTATCAAATCCTCGGGAAGCAGAAAGCATGGTGAAGTTACTTTAACGGACCTTCGGGAGTTTTAGAATTCTTTTAGTGTTTTACCGGACCAAGAGTTTGCGATCTTTTGTTGTTATCGATAATGGAGAGAGAGGGCCTAGGGCGTTCGGTTTCACCTGTAGCTGTGCAAAACATCTGATGGGAATAAAATATAATAATAAAGTATGCATGTAATCGTTAGAGAAAGATAATTATATAAAGTAGCTGTGCATCCATAACTGCTATTGCCTCCGCAACCGCTTATAGCAATAACCTATTAGTCTCATCCATAGAAGAAAGAGAACTAATGATATGCACACTGATGTCACCGTTAATCCCAAGTAAATCCCTCACATACAGTCGTACTCCCTTTCTGTCACTCGGATTCTCATCTTGCAGATTAGTCATTACTCATACTCCTTATACCTAGATCAATCCTCGAGGTCTTGGGTACCTGAAAAGTCCTTAGATTGAGGCAAGAGAAGATACAATAATTATCATGTCATACAAACTAATACACGATCTCATCTATGATAAATAACATGCACAAACTACATGGCTAGGCCAAAGCCCTTAGCCCAAGGAGAATTACTCACACATAGAGATGAGATCAACAATCATAAACTTGTATTGGAAATCATGAGATCCATAGAAATAGTCTTACAATGTCGCCAATTGGAGATGAGATCTACTATTACAAGTGATGGACTATAGCTATGTGGTGGAGAAGGGTTGTGAGATTGGATATCTAAATCTATTCCTCCGGCGGCTCTTCAGTGTTGTGTGTTTCTGGCTTGGCGGCCCTTTTCTCATCGCGAGAGGTCTCTTTATATAGTGTCCCTTCACGAGAGTTGTTCTATTTGACATAGCAGTGTCGGTGGAAACTATATGGCCATAATTTTATTATCGCCATACAGTTGGTCGTTAAACCTTCTGTTTCCTCTTCGCAACCCCTGGTTTCTTTGGATTGTTAGAAATCTCATATCTTTGACTTTAATGTTGTGATTCCCATCATCAAACGCCATTTCCTGCGATGGAAAAAATAGAAAGACAGGATTGCATATCCCTTTGATCATTAGGCATTAGCGGTAGGATTTAGAGAGATATTTCATCAAAAGTATGAACAATATCTAGTTTAAATGTGGATGTGGATGGCTATATTTCACAGCCATCAACCTCCCCAAGCTTAAACTTGATCGTCCTCGAGCAAAAAAAAATTAAAAAGGAACTCAGCATTTAAACTGAAATAACGATATGATGATTTTACTCATGATAGGCAGTCTCATGTTTCCTCCACTTTATTAATCTGAAAAACTCAGCATAGATAGAGTAATGGCAATCATATCATACGGGTTTTAATGAATCCTTTTAGCGCAACAATATTATTGTTAGCATGGATGATTCAAATGAGTAAACTCTATTCCATGTCAAGTAATCAACTCATAAGCTTGCCTTTGAACAATAAAGTATGATCATGTACAATTGAGAGTGTGAGAGTTTTTCATGAAAAGCATATACACTAAAGTATCTCAATTCTCCCACATCAATAAGTCAAGACTTTTCAAGCACTACTTTTCTATTCATTGTCCTTCAAGAATTTCAGTTCTTAAGTAATTGAGAGCATGCCAAAAAAAATTAGTTCATCGGGGTGTGATGAACACTCGTGGAATTACCAAGGTTTTTGTTCCCTTTGCATAATTATTACTCATATCAGCCAGAGGAGTAGTTCCATCATGAACACAGCTAAACGAGGGTGCCAAGAATCTTACCCATTATAGCATTGCTACTACAAATGTTTAATCAACTCATAGCCGAAATCTAGGAGTTTCCCCCATGAAGATCATTCATAGGCTAGCGGAGTTGTTGGCATCCCATGAAGTTTGACATGCATAAAGCTATATCATTCTTATGATTCACAAGTCAAACTTTGGCATGCTCATAAAAAATGCTAAACATTAATTCTATTGAACAAATCCTTTCAAAGAGAACTATTGAGTCAATCATTATTTACAGTGGTGTTGAGTGTCTCTAGGAATAAGCTTTCAATACTAAACACTACAACACCCAAGCCTTCAATTGTGAGACTTTTTCTTATTACAATTGCTTAGCAAATTTTTAGGCAAGACTTGGTTAACTACAAGAGTGGAACAAAATACTCAACTAAATACCCATGCAAACAAAAATTTACTCAAATATAAAGACTCACTCCACTAATATAATATCTTAACATTTACTACTAACTAGCATGGGTTTCTCAAACTTCAAAAGTGGGGAGTCATAAGGCATACCTCTCATGATTGGTTCCACTTCTCTCTTCCCCTTTGATTTGTTTCTTGGAAACTCGAAGTCAATCACTCTCCTGCAAATATGCGAGAACCACGGGGAGAATAGAGAAAAGGGAGAGGGAAAATAAAGATAAACGGAAAAAATATTTTTATTGTTTTTAAGAGAGGGAGCTAAAGAATAGAAAATTGGCGACAAATCTCGGCTAGAAAATATTGAAAACAAATAATGACTTAATATAAAGTGTTGGGGAAACCAACACGAGTGCTTATAAACTCAAACTAAAAGCATTCCTCAAAATATTAAAAACAAACGCCAAATAAAGATAATGGGGAGACTTCCCCAAGCTTAGGCTTTTGCAAGCCCTTCAAATCATTGTGGTGGCGGGAAAAAGTTGTGGCTCTAGTTCGCAAATTGAGTTGATAAATTACTATTGGTTTCTCAGAGGTTCAGGGCGAGATTATGGATCTCCTCCACAGTTCCTCCAAGTTCTTGGAAATCTTGATATCTAGCGAACCGATTGAGCGGCTGCTCATCTTGATCAGGAACTTCTTGCTCATCCGGAATCTCCTCCTCGGGTTGGTGTTGTTCAAACAGCAAATCATATAGCAAACGTCCTTCCTCGATATAGAAAAGACCATTAGGCAAAGGAGCAGGGTAGAGACACCTAGCTCCAGCAATATGCAAGTAATAACTACCACATCTCCTAGTGAGCATGCCACAAGCTTTTAAAGTAGAGAAAGCAACACATCGCTCACCTAGCAACGGTTGCAACTCACCTAGGTCGACGCCCAAGGCAATGGCAAGCACGGTGATGACACCTCCACATGTGATTGGCCCTTGGATTTGGGAGGATTGGTGCTCCAAGTAGTACACAAGAATTGCGCCCAAGTTGAGTGACAAGTTATTGTTGTTGAAAGTAGCTTTTGCGAGGATCAAGATGTACTCCTCATTGAGTCTTGTAAACTCATTCTGTGCCTGCAAGGTGTTAGCAATAACATAGAACAAATAGCGAATAGCAAGATGCTGAATATTCTTCCCCTTGTTGACTCTAGAAGTGAAAGGATCGTATGGACACCTAGAGGGGGGGGTGAATAGGTGCTACTTCAAATTTTCTTCTTTTTCAAATTAGGGTTTGACAATAAGGTAAATTCTCTAGATAATGCAACTAAGGTGAATTTACCTATATGACAAATATGCACTAGCTAACACAATACTAAGCAAGAGTAAGTAAGTAAAGTGCGGTAAAGGATAGAAGTAACCAAAGTGGTGGACGCGGAGACACGAGGATTTGTTTCCCGTAGTTCCTTCCTTTTGAGGGGAAGTACGTCTACGTTTGGAGAGGGGGTGGTATCAAACCACCTACGCCACGAAAGGCCTCCCTTGTTCTCCAATGAACCTCACCCCAACGGGATCGATCCACCTTCCACTATATCGGCGACCTTCAAGGTGGAAGCCGACACCTTTACAAGTTTGGGGCACACATCCACAACTTAATTGGAGGCTCCCAAATACAAGCAACCTGACAAGACAATCAAAGACAAGCTTGTAAGAACCAAATCTAGAACTAGGGTTTCCAAGAAAACACTAGAGCAAAGGGGCCCTCAAGTGAATGAGGAAGAAATGAAGATCTCTTTTGGTGAAGTAGTAGATCGAGGCCTCCTCCTTCGATTCCCCAAAGATCAAGGACTTTGGGTGGTGGATTGAGGAGATCTTGTGGATTTGGTGGCTCCAATGGTGGTCTTGACTTTAATGCAAATGAGTAGCTTGTCCCAAGGTAGGTGGAGGGGTATTTATACCCCTTGGAGAAATCTGGCCGTTGGAGCAATAAATGCACCGATACTATCGGTGCTCAAGCGGTAGTACCGGTTGCAAGCGGTACTACCGGTCCAGTACCGGACCAGATACCGGAGAAGCTTCACTTGGTCAAGCCTGCTTCAGGTTTGCCCGGTACAACCTTGCGGTAGTACCCCCAAGCGGTAGTACCGGTCTGTGGAAGAGGTACTACCAGTCAGGGCGGTAGTACCGGTCCCAGTACCGGTTGGTACTGAGCAAGAGGTGAAGGTTTGGTCCTTCCTCAGGACTTCCCGGTACTGCTGAGCGGTACAATCGTGTCCAAGCGGTAGTACCGCTTGACACAAGCGGTACTACCGGTTGGAGCGGTAGTTCCGCTCCATGGTACCGGGTGGTACTGAGGAATAACCACACATCCCAACCTTGCACAGGTCCAATCGGTACTAGGGGCGGTAGTACCGGTGCCAAGCGGTAGTACCGGTCATTTTTCCGGTACTACCGGTTGGAACAGAGACTTTTGGCAAGGGTAAATGGGCAAGGCAATATTTGTGCCACAATCTAAAAAACCTGTGATACACTTAGCACACGATTAGACGGATAAGTGTGTTGTTATCAAACATCAAAATCACAAGGATAGGAAATGCTCTTTCAATCTCCCCCTTTTTGGTGTTTGATGACAACACACCTTTGCGAGATGATTTTATGAAGATACTCATGGCATTTGTAAAATAGAGACGAGGCTCCCCCTAGATGAGTAGAATCAAACCTCCCCCTCTATTTTACAAACCCAACATGAGTGCACAAATATATATACTAGCATTTGAAACCATACCTTTGCATAATAACTTGTGATGAGAAATATATTGACAATGGATAACGCATATCATCACAAGATGGATCCATGACATAAACCACATAGTCTCAACAATACATATAGTTCACACATAAAATAGAAGTTCACACATAAATAGGAGGAAATCAAAGTTCACAAGCAATACAAGGATCAAAGTAAGAACGAGCTTGTGACTTCCCATGCAAAACCCGTGCCTAAGGTGCAACTTCTCCCCCTTTGGCATCAAGACGCCAAAAAGGGACAAGCGCAAGACTATCGTCCCGACAATCAATCCTCCTCCTCATCATCAAAGTCCTCCTCATAAGGGGGTGGAGCACGGTGCGAGGAAGAGGCATCATCGTCCCAATGACTGTGCTGAGAGATCCACTGGTCTTCAGGGGTGATGTTGGTCTCGGACCCCTCGGAGACGGTCAAACCTTGGGCTGCCATCATGTCCTTCTGCCGAGCACTAGCTTTCTTGGCATACACATGCGCCTCATACATGCGCTTCTGGTTGACAACTTGGAAGTAGAAAATCTTCTTGAGCTTGGCCTCCATCCTCTTGGCCCAAGAGGGCTTGGCATTCTTGCGGCGGGAGACAACATAGTATGTGTCACGACCACTGTCAGCATCCTCAGAGTCATCCTCTTCTGCCATAACGCGGGGTTTATCATGGTTCTTGATCTTGAGTGCCTTGGGCCGGTGCACAATGAGAGGACGAGTGGATAGGGTATGAGCAATGGGAGGGCACTTGGACACAATAAGGGCCATGATGTAGGGAGCAAATGGCGGAACCCTCCGAGAGTGACCAGCAGCAACCATCTCATGCCATATATAATCTGTCACATCAAGAGTTGTGCCTGAGTCGCGGTTGAGGAAGGTGTTGAACAACAAATCAACAGAAAAACCATGTATCTCGTCCTTGTTGCCCGCACGAGGAGCAAAAGTCTCACGGAAGATGCGGTGGAGAATATCATATGTGGGGAGAAGATCCTTGATCTTGCCAGCAACCCCGCGGCCTCGGATATACAGAGGTGTAAGGACATCCTTCTTGGAGGGTTGATCCCGCAAGTGGCAGTGGAAACCACAGGGAGTGTCACGGCCACGGTCTTCATACCCCAGTATTGCAGCAAACTCAGCAAGTGTGGCTTCCTTGACTGCACCCTGAGTCATCCAAGTGATCTTCCGAGTGCGGCCAGTGTGGAAATGAGCAGTGGCATAGAACTGTGCAATGAGGATTGGCTCGTAGTCATACTGGAACTCCATGATAGGGAACAAGCCAAGGTTAGAGCATATTTCCTTGGCTTCATCAAAATAGTCAAGGTTCTTGTTGATGTGTTCCATGTCAACCCACAACTGAGGCACCACCATCTGAATATTTGTCATAAGAACCTCATGATAGACGCGCTCCTGGAAATCATTGTAAAACAGACTGTCTTGCTTGTCCTCATCACGGTTGCGGGAGTATGCATTGTCAATCCTCAGAGCCCAAAACTCATACTCAGAAATTTCAAACAGTTTCCTTGGCCCTGATGGCCCTGAGCTGTAACTCTTGGTGCGCCCCGAGGAAGGGGGCAAGAAGGGGGAGCGCTGCCATGCCCAACAGAGCGCTTGGTGACCCCCTCACGACCCCCACGGCCACCTCGAGTAGCAGGCAACTTCGAACGACGCCTTGACTGTGGCATAACTTCATCCTTGGACTCTGTATCTTCCTCAACAATCTCACGACTAGATTTGGAGCGCTTACGTGCACCCCTAGAACCACCTGCATCTGTGAAAGCACGAGGGAGAACAGCAAGGGGGTAAGGGCACAAGAATCACAACGGAACAAAGAAGAATCCAAGGTTTAGCAGAAAAGATGAGGTCAGTTGGGACCGGTACTACCGGACCTGACAACCGGTAGTACCGCTTGCGAGCGGTAGTACCGGAAAATATTCCGGTACTACCGGTCGAACGGTACAAGTTCATCAGATCTGGTAGAAAACGAGCCAAACTTGACTTCAACAATCCGTAAACCATCAATTCTACTAGGTAACAAGGGAAGTATGGCAGTACAACCTCACAACATGTCAATTTCTTCACAAATCTAAGCAAGACCTAGATCCGATGAGGAAATTAAAAAGTGAGAGAGAAGGGGCAGTTGTACCGGGATCCATGGCGGTGGAGAAGGAGTGGGATCCCACGAGGAATCCGAATCCAAAGAGGATCCGGGGAGAAGAGGACGCGGCAAAGCTCTGGCGGTGTCACAGGCTCCGGCGGTGGTTTGTGTGGAGGGCCGGGCGTGGGGAAGAATAGGGCACTGATGGGTGCCTCCCCACGCGCAACCAATATATACCAAAAATCGTCGGCCGGTAGTACCGGTTACCGAAGCGGTAGTACCGCTTGAGAGCGGTAGTACCGATTCAGCAACCGGTAGGACCGGTGACTGGTAGTACCGGGTATGTGGGCGGTAGTACCGCTCCTGAAGCAGTTTCTAGGGCACGACCTGGGAACCACCCAGGTCCGGTAGTACCGCACATATAACCGGTAGTACCGGTCCCACCTGATTCCATAGCTAGGAAAAAATGAGGGATTCTTGTGCGGATTGGAAGAGGGTTTTTCGAGGGAGTAGAAAGGCTTGGGTCAGGATAATTGCACTGGGAAGCACATGCACTCTAAAAATCGAGATAAAGATGTCAAAAACCAAAATAGAGTGCATGAGACTAAGATCAATGAAACAACTCAAAGGATGACAAACACGAGTAAACACCAACCTCTCGAAAGAGAGAGGGCGGTGGCCTAGGCCACCATATATGAGTATACTCGGCTTGGCACCACGAAGATATATCTTGGGTCCATTACCGAAACTCATCATTTAAGCTCACATATCACAAAATGATATTAAGAGGAATGATTTTTATTGCTTTGGGCATAATGGGGGGAGGGATAGTCCAATAAATTAGGACCGCACTCCCCCTATATCCATGCCTACACCTAAACCAAATATGGGTCGAATCATAGGTGAGAATGCAAGAAAATCAAGTCAAGCTCCTTGAATCTATGATATTTAGTTCATTCCTCAAATAGCAAAACCTTGCTTCATCAAGTGGCTTCGTGAAGATATCGGCAAGTTGATCTTTGGTTGACACATATGATAGATCAATATCACCTCGAGCAACATGATCTCTAATGAAGTGATGGCGAATCTCAATATTCTTTGTCCTTGTGTGATCCACCGGGTTGTAGGAAATCTTGATGGCACTTTCATTGTCACATAGAAGAGGCACTTTGTCACAATGGACACCGTATTCCTTTAAAGTTTGCCTCATCCATAGCAATTGGGTGCAAGCACTAGAAGCTGCCACATACTCGGCTTCAGCGGTGGAGAGAGATATACAATTTTGCTTCTTACAAGACCAACATACAAAGGACCTACCAAGGAATTGGCAAGCCCCGGATGTTGATTTTCTATCACACTACTAGAGAAAAGGCTATAGGAGACATGCTTATGCGAGGCACATTTAGACCATATGCGCCTCCTATAAAATAGGCGAGGCACACTCCTTCTCCATGCGCCTCTAGTATAAAAATAGGCGAGGCGCATATGATAAGAATGCGCCTCCTATAATCCCTGTACGGACTAAATCTAGCAGCCCCATATTATGCGAGGCGCATTCCAGTCATATGCGCCTCCTATATATTAGATAGGCAAGGCGCATTCTAGATAGGCAAGGCGCATATGACTGGAATGCGCCTCGCATAATCTGTGTGGGCCCGCGTGTTGGTAAGTGCACGAATATGCGAGGCGCATATGGTTATATGCGCCTCAAGTAACTCCTGCGGGCCCGGGCGGAGGTAGGTGGCCGCATATGTGATCGGTGAATTTTCGCCTGTGTCAGCCCGATTTGATCGAGACCAGCACCAGTCCCCCTACCTCTACCCAACGCCTCTCTCCCTCCCGACGCCTCCCATCCTCATGCGCCGGCGGCCGCCCTAGCCCCTCCGTCTCCCCCACCTTAGGCTACCACCGCCCTCCCCTCCCCGCCACAGCCCACCACCTCTCTCTCTCTTGCATCCCACCTCTCTCCCCGTTCTCTCCGGCGCGCCGCCCTCCATCCCGATCCAGATCGAGCCGCCGGCCGGCATCACCCAGCCCAGCCTCGCCGGCCACCTTCACCTCCATCTCCTGTCGTGTCCTCCCGGACGCCGGGTTCCTACCCTCCGACCCACTGCCCCCGGGCCCGAAACCCTAGCGGAGCAGCAGCAGTAGGGGATCCCGTGGCCATGGCGCCTCCACGGGGCCATCTGCTCGATTCGCCTCCCTCGTGCACGGGCCTCCGCTGCTCCGACGACAACAACGAGGGATCTGCCACCATGTAGCTCGCCGCTCGGGAGCCCCTCCTCCGCCTCCCTGTCTCGCCCGGGCAGCAATTGACGAAGACGGGCATTTCTGGCCGGCCATGGGGGATGCGTACCGCCACGACAAGGAAATAGAGGGGGCCGTGGCTGAAGCTAAGGCCGGCGCTGGAGATGGATACCATCCTCCACGGCTTCAATCTGCCCGCTTCTAGTTCACACACCATGGTAAGCTCCCGATATAATCTCCAATCCGTGTCTAAACCTAAAAAATGCAAGCTTTCGACTTCTTATGCTCCTGCTTGTGCTCGTGCAGATAAGGAGAGGAGCCTGCTGATGCTCAATTTCATGTAATATTTGATTAAGTGGATTAGGGCCTGCTGATCCTGTTACTGGTTACTTAGATTAGGGGAGCTAATGCTTTGTAGCTTATGTTCAGTACTTGTGCTAGAATCCTTTTAGATACATGTCATCGTCACAAGAATAGAATCTTTTTACATATATATATTTGAATACGTCCATGTCCTTCTGTGGAAGAACAGCAAAATGCAATAGATATGTTAGAAGCTCTGTCTTTCTAATTAACACATGATTTGGTTTGGTTGAGTTAATTAATCTCAACCTTAAACTATAATCTTGTTTAATGTGGAGTAACCTGAAGCTTGAGTTCTTATTCATAAGTGTTTGGAATTGTAGTAGCTGATTTGGACTTGAATGATCAAAGTTGGCTAAGCTATATTGTGCCTCATCAAACACTATGTTGCCTTTTAATGATCGTGCACGAAAATTTGGGCATATATATTCTACTTGATGCACAAGATCGAACAACGAGCATTATTATTTCCGTGCCCAACCTAAGTATGAGGTACTAATCCAAGTCATTCTTGGTTTGCTTTTTTTTGGTCTTTCTTCGAAATGCCGATGATTAGAACGTGATTTCTTACATTTTGTTGCACCCATATATATATATGCATGATTCTATCTTGTGAACTGCTAGCTATTGCTTTCCACTGACATAAGTAATATCATCTTTATTATGTGTAGGAGATGCCGAGGTGTTATGTCGTGTACGTCGGTCGGGTTCCAGGTGTGTACGAGGAGTGGAAAGACTGCCAGAAGCAAGTGAACAACTTCTCGGGCAACAGCTACCAAGGCTATGAGAGTAGAGAGCTGGCGGAAGAGAAGTGGAGGAGGCATGGAAGGAAGAAGTGGAGGAACTTCCTCGTGATCACCGCCTTGTTACTCTTCATGGTAGGTTATGTGTTCTACTTCATCTAGGTAGAGCTACGTCGTTGGAGTTGTAATGTGATTGTGAACTTGTACTCGGAGGTGTAATGTGATTGTGAACTTGTACTCGGAGGTGTGAACTTGTGGCACAAACACTTGATGTATGAACTTGTATGTCATGATTGATGTGTAATGTATTGTATTCATGTTGGTTCTATTATGCTTTGGCAAATTGCAAGTTTCTGAAAAATTCTGTGCTCTTTATACTGTATTCTGGACTATATTGTATATTTGAATATCTGTATATTATTATTTATAGTGGTCTGTAAAACTTGAATTTCAAAAATATTACCAGAGGCGCATATAGGACACTATAGGAGGCGCATATACTATAAATATACGAGGCGCATTGTAAAACATATGCGAGGCGCATATGATATGCGCCTCCTATACTTCACATATGCGAGGCGCATATCAATATGCGCCTCGCATAATAATATAGGAGGCGCATATCGATATGCGCCTCGCATATGTGAAGTATAGGAGGCGCATATCATATGCGCCTCGCATAAAAAATAGCCGAGGCTTGAAGCTAGAGGGGCATATGATATGCGCCTCGCATAAGCTTTTAGGTGCGCCTCACATAAGCTTTTCTCTAGTAGTGTCATCCTTATCACCCGCCCAATCCGAATCCGTGTATCCACAAATAGAAAATGTTGAGCCTCGAGGATACCAAAGACCATAAAATGGGGTATGAACTAAATATCGAAAGATTCTTTTGACTACCATGAAATGGCTTTCTTTAGGAGCCGCTTGATATCTTGCACACACACCTACACTCAACACAATATCGGGTCTATATGCACAAAGGTAAAGCAAAGAACCAATCATAGATTGGTATACCTTTTGATCCACATCTTTACCATTTGGATTTTGTTCTAGATGAGTCTTTGTAGCCATGGGAGTAGGAGCTCCATTTAAATCTTGCATTTTGAATCTCTTGATCATATCTTGAGTATACTTGGCTTGATTGAAGAATGTCCCTCCTCTAACTTGCTTGATCTCAAAACCAAGAAATACTCTCAACTCTCCCATCAAATACATCCGGAACCTACTAGTCATAAGCTTTGAGAATTCATCATTAAAAGCTTTGTTAGATGAGCCAAAGATAATATCATCAACATATATTTGGCATACAAAAAGCTTCCCATTGACTTTCTTAGTAAAAGAGTGGGATCGATTTTCCCAACCTCAAATCCACGGTCAAACAACAACTCTCTAAGGTGCTCATACCACGTGTGTGGGGCTTGCTTGAGCCCATAGAGCGCCTTATCAAGTTTGTAGACATGGTTTGGGAAGTTGGGGTCCTCAAATCTCGGGGGTTGCTTAACATATACCAACTCATTTAATGGACCATAAAGAAATGCACTCTCTACATCCATTTGTTGCAGCTTGAAGTTATGATGTGCCGCATAAGCAAGAAGGATACAGATGGACTCAAGGCGAGCCACGGGTGCAGAAGTCTCTTCATAGTCAATGCCTTCAATTTGAGAGTACCCTTGTGCAACCAATCTAGCCTTGTTCCTTACTATAATTCCATGCTCATCTTGCTTGTTCTTGAATATCCACTTTGTTCCAATAACATTGCAGCAATCCTTTGGCTTCTCAACTAACTTCCATACTTTGTTTCTCTCAAAGTTGTTGAGCTCTTTGTGCATAGCTTCTAACCAATCCGAATCTTCAAGAGCTTCCCACACTTTCTTAGGTTCAATCATGGAGATGTGTGCTTGGTGTTCACTGAACCTCTTCAATTATGCTCTTGTGGAAATGCCTTTCCTTAGGTCACCAACTACATTTTGTAGAGAGTGGTCTCTTAATTACAACATTCTTTCCTTTCTAGCTTCGCGACGAGCGTGGATCTCCGTGTTGTTTCTTGGGGGACCCTCTTCATCATTTTGGTCCTTGTCTTGACCATCAACTTGACCTTGATCATCATCGGAATCATTCTCTTCATCTAGAGGCAAAGATTGACCTTGGTCTTGATCAAGTGCTCTTCTAGCATCAATTTGAGCTTGTCTCAAAGCAGTTTGTACGGATCTTCCTTGAGTAATTGCCTTGGCACCACTTGACATCCTGGAGAATGAATCAAGCTCCCCTTGACTAGAGTTGTCACTATGATCATCATGTTGAGGGTCCACATCTTGTCTTTGGCTTGAGTCATTGTCCTCCTCGGTGGATGGACCTTGTTGATGTTGTGAAGATGAGGGCTCCACTTGAGTGGAGCATAGTTCTTCTCGATCCGCCATAAGGGGTTCCTCAACGGGGCGGATATATCCCACACCCATTCTTCCTATGGCATCCTGGGGCATTTCATCATCTGCATCACAAGCATCAACACGCCCCCCTTGGGGACCATCATATTCTTCGAAGGTCACACTACAAGATTCTTTGACGACTCTGGAGAGCTTATCATAGATTCTATAAGTGTGAGATTCGAGACCATAGCCAACAAAAATACCCTCTAATGCTTTAGACTCGAACTTGGACAAATGAACACCTTTTATGAGATAGAAACACTTACAACCGAACACCCGGAAGTAATATATGCTGGGCTTGTTACCGGTAAGTATTTCATATGGTGTCTTGTTGATTTATTTGCAGAGGTAGAGTCGGTTTGAAGCATGGCAAGCGGTGGAGATGGCTTCGGCCCAAAATTTGTATGGAGATTTAAACTCCGCCAACATGGTCCTAGCCATCTCAATAAGAGTCCGGTTCTTCCTTTCGGCCACACCATTTTGTTGAGGGGTGTATGCAGCGGAATATTGATGTTTTATCCCCTCATCACTAAGGAAATCATTCAAGGTGTAGTTCTTGAACTCGGTGTCGTTGTCGCTTCTTATAATCAACACAGGAAGGTTGTATTGACGTTGAACCATGTTGATGAAGTCTATGAAGGTCTTTTGTGTCTCACTCTTCAACTTGAAGAAATAAACCCATGAGTATCTTGAAAAGTCATCAACGATCACCAAGCAATATTTCTTCCCACCAAGACTTGCATGAGATGGAGGACCAAAGAGGTCCACATGGAGGAGCTCCAAGATCTTGGTTGACTTGATGCGATTCTTAGGCTTGTGAGGAGCATCATGCATCTTCCCTAGAACACATGCCCTGCAAACACGATCTTTGGCAAAGGAAACATTTTCTTTTAGTCCAATAGTATGGCCCTCCTTGTGGAGATTTTACAAAGTTCTCATATTGACATGGGCTAGTCGGCAATGCCATAACCAACCCACATCATCCTTTCCGAATAAGCACATCACACTTGTAGTGGTTTGCCCCGAAAAGTCTACCACATACAAGTCATGTTCGACGTACCCAACGAAAGCGACCTTGAGAGACTTGCTCCAAATGAGGACCACAATATCATCATCTATAAAGACGGCAAAGCCCATCTTTCCAAGAGCCCAGACTGAAAGTAAATTGTAACCAAGGGTCTCAACAAGCATGACGTTCACGAGTGTAATGTCGTGAGCAACCACTACCTTGCCGAAACATATTACCTTAGACTTTGACTTGTCGGCATATGTAACAGATATTTGATCATCATTTGTCCTTAGATCTTGTACAATAGAAGAGCTTCCGGTCATATGACTTGTGCAACCACTATCAAGCACCCACTTTGACCCTCTGGAAGCATATGTCTACAAAAGATCAAGCTAATTTTTAGGTACCCATTTTTTCAATGGGTCCTCTTTTGTTAGCAACAAGGGTCTTGGGAACCCAAATAGACCAAGCAATATAACCATCATATGGGCCAACATATTGTGCATACACATCACCATAATAATCACGCATCAGAACATAGTGAGGGTTAGCACTTCCCGCAAATTCATCATGAGACATAGTTTTACCACTTGTGGTCTTACTATCCACAATGGCCTTGTTGGTCTCTTGTGTGGGTTTGGCCTTCTTCTTGTTGTTGTTATTCTTCTTCTTAGTTTTGGAGACAAAACCAATGCCCCCTTTATCACCAATAGGCCTTTACTTACTCAAAAGATCATCAATGGACTTGTTGCCTTGTGGAAATGTGGCCTTGGCTAGCTCCCCCTTCAACCTAGCATTTTCTTCAAGAATAGTTGTACTACTAGATGGAATGAAGTTACTAGGTGAAGGAATATTGGCCAATTGAGTTTGAAGCGTTTCATGGGACTTTGTGAGTGACAAGAGTTCACTTTCCAAGGCCTTGTGAGCCTTGTTAAGCAAACTAAAGTCCTCGGCAATTTTTTTATGAACCACACCAAACTCAATCTTGTCCTTTTAGCCCTTTTGTATTTAGCAATAACATGATCATGCTCTTTGATGAGTTTATTAACAATTATGTCATTGGCCTCATCAAGCCCTTCAAGTTTTAATTCAAGTGACATCCTAGTCTCTTGTTCTTCTTCTAGAGCATTGTTTAAAGCCTCTAGTTCAATCATGTGTTCATGCCCAAGTTTACATCTTACATCTAGGAGCTCTTGTGTGTGGGAAAGTTGATCTGAGATGTTACCAAAATGTATCTTATCATCTCCTTGTAGGTTAGTCATAAACTCATCGAAAGCAATTAATTCCCTTTTAACATCAAGAGATATCTCATCATCAATTTCATCATTAGCTAAGGGAGTGGAGCGAGATGATGAGGATACCTCCGTTCCTCTTGCCATAAGGCAAGTGACGTTCTTGATGGGAGAATTCTCATTTGGAGAATCGAAGAGTGAGAATGTCGGAGTAAAAGTAGTGGCTAGAGCCACCACACCATTAGAAGTTACCTCTTCCTCATCTTCATCATCTTCATTGTTGGAGGAGTATTCTTCATGAGTGATCAAGACAATTTCTCCTGACTTCTTATTGATGGGATTATTTTTTATGAAGGGTTTCTTGTAAGGGGCCTTGGAAGCTATCTTTGGCACTAGTTTGCCACCATGATCTTCTCTTCTCTCATAGGGACAACTGGCCAAGAAGTGATTTCTGTCGCCACAGTTGTAGCAAGTTCTCAATCTTGGCATATTGCCTCTTAGTCCATTAGGGTTGATTTTTCGTTTCATTTCCATCTTGGACTTCGCGAGGTTCTTCCAGAAGTTGTTTGCATAGAAGGCCATATATTGACCATGAAACTTCTTGACATCTTTTGGTTTGCTCATGCATAGTCCATCATCACTGTCATCACCATCTACCTGTTCAACAACTTTGGCCTTCAATGCAAAGTTGACAACATTGCTCATAACAAGGGCACGAGCACGGGCATCTTTGGCATTCTTGGAGGCAACTTTTAAAGCGGCCATCTCTTGCATAACTTCATTGGAGGTCATGAAATGGTAGTTGTGTCTTCCTTGTAGGCTCTTCAAGTCGGTGGGCTCAAAAGGCATGAGTGCACTCACATATTTCCTTTTTATTCATGCATCATCCACATGTGAGGCATCCACGTTTCTAAAAGCGGTGGCGGTGGTCTTGAGCCTTCGGTACATGTCTTCATGATCTTCACCTTCCATCATGTAGAAGCCTTCGGCTTCATTGCTTAGTACATCATACTGGTGCATCCTCATACTCTCATTTCCAACAAACAATATAGTGAGGGCATCCCAAGCTTCCTTCGCAATGCTAAAGTGCTCAATGTGTGGATAATCCTTTGTACCCAATCCTTGTTGAATCATATGCAAGGCAGTGGCATTGAGTTGACTATTGACAACCTCTCTTCTTGTCAAGTTGTTTGGATCCCCAATAAAGAGTCCATGCTCGATGATGTTCCATAGTTCAATGCAAGAGATGCGCATATGAGTTCTCATTAGTGATTTCCATGTTGGAATTATGCCCTAGAGGCAATAATAAAGATGTTATTATTATAATTCTTGTTCATGATAAAGTTTATATTCCATGCTAGAATTGTATTAAGCGGAAACTTTAATACTTGTGTGGTTTATGAACAACACCGTGTCCCTAGTATGCCTCTATGGACTAGCTCATTGATTAATGATGGTTAAGGTTTCCTAACCATAGACATGAGTTGTCAATTAATAATGAGATCATGTCATTAGGAGAATGATATGATGGACAAACCCAAATCATGCAGAGCAATTAGATCGTGTCATCGTGTTCATCTTTGCGAAGCTTTTTCTTATGTCAAATATTGTATTCCTTAGACCATGAGATAATGCAACTCCCTGGTATCGGAAGAAAGCTTTGAGGTCATCAAACATCATCCTATGAGAGGGTGATTATAAAGGTGTCTCTCAGGTGACCGGAAAGTATTTGTTGGGTTGTATGTATCGAGATGGGATTTGTCCCTCCCGAGTCGGAGAGATATACTTCAGGCCCACTCGGTAATTGATATCAACACCGCTTGCAAGCACGTGGTTAAGGAGTTATAACAAATTGATATCGGATTATGGAACGAGTAAAGTACTTGCTGTGAACGAGATTGAACTAGGTATGCCGATACCAACGATCGAATCTCAGGCAAGTAAAATATCGCGTGACGAAGGGAATATATATGGGATTAATTGAATCCTGGCATCATGGTTCATCCGATATGATCATCGATGAATATGTGGGAGTCAATATGGGTTTCCAGATCCCGATGTTGATTATTGATAGAAGATCATGTTTGCATACTCTCGAACCTGTAGGGTCACACACTTAACGTGCCTCGATGCTAGGATAGAATGGATAATTGGTTTATGAGTTTTTGTTCAGAGTCTCGGATGAGATCCAGGACATCACGAGAGGTTCCGGAATGGTCCGAAGAATAAGATTCATATAAAGGAAAGCAGTTTTTGGATTTCGGAATTGTTTCGGAATGTTCGGTATTGTACCGGAAGGTTCTAGAAGCTTCCAGAGTGGGACCAACGTGGCCCCACTTTTCGGAGGGGTGCGTGGGCCTACGAGGGAGTGCCCTGGCCGCATTGGGCCAGGGGCACAAGGCCCCATAGGCCCAGCCGGCCAAAACCCTAGGGGACCTTCTAGAAGGGGGGAAGACTTGCCCCCCACTCCACCCTTGGGGCCGCCGCCCTAGGGCTTGGAGGAGGGGCAAGGGGGCCGGCCAGCCCCCTATATCAGGTGGACAGGGGGCGCACCCTCCCTCCACCCCAAACCCTAGCCGCCAGCTATTGCCCTCTCTCTCTCTCTCTCTCTCTCTCTCTCTCTCTCTCTCTCTCGACTGCGCGTAGGCGAAGCCCTGCCGCAGAAACTCTCCACCATTGCACCACGCCGTCGTGCTATAGATCCAATCTATCTATCCACCCCACTTGCTGGACCGAGGAAGGAGGAGACATCGCGGTGCCGTACGTGTGCATCTCTCGGAGGCGTCGCCACTTGCGGCGTTGGATCGGATCAGATCGCGAGGAGGAGAAGGCTAGTTCGACTACATCACCCACGTTCTGTTGAACGTTTCTGCTGTGCGATTTCTTCAAGGGTATGAAGATCTCACCTATCCCTCTCGTTGATTACATCTCCTAGATTAGATCTTGGCTTTCCCGTTCGCATCCGTAGAATTTTTTTGATTTACTATGCTGCGAAACCCTTCAGTGGTATCAGAGCTATATCTATGCGTAGATGTGTTTCACGAGTAGAACGCAATATGCTTGTTGCGGGCGTTGATGTTTTCTGTTGCAGGCCTGTTGTTGTATACTTCCTATGACGTGGGATAGTGAGATCGAAGCGGTCCAGGCCAACTTTACGCGACCTCATTCGCGAGACCGGCTCCGCACTTGACGTGTGTCTTGTTCCACACATGCGGCTGGTGGATGCCAGTTTCTCTCACTATAGTAGTCATGGGATTTATACCGGATGTTGGCAACCATAATATCACCGTTGTGGCTTTTCGTAGGTAAGAATCGTTCTTAGCTTCTTACTCCCATAAGCCACGTAAAACATGCAACAACAAAGTAGAGGCGTCTAACTTGTTTTTGCAGGGAGTGTTTCTGTGATATGGTATGGCCCAAGATATGATGTGTATGTTGTATGCAATGATCATGTTTTGTAATATTTCACGCCTTGCATGTCGATGAGTACACAACCGGCAGGAGCCATATGGTTGTCTTTATAATTGTGTATGACCTGTGTGTCAACTTCTTATACGCCATGTAATAGCTTTACTTTATCGCTAAGTAGTTAGCAATAGTTGTAGTTGCTATTCGTGGTGGAGGCAATCATGGTGGAATGATGGAGATCATGCTGGCACGCACAAGATGGAGATCATTGCGCGGATATTGGCTATACCATGTCACATAAAATTATATGCATGTGATGTTTATCCTTTTATGGATCTTATTATGCTTAGATCGCGACGGTAGCATTATAAGATGATTCCTCACTTAAAGATCAAGATAAAATTGTGTTCTCCCCATGTATGCACCGTTGCGAAAGTTCGTCGTGTTTAAGCACCACATGATGATCGGGTGCTATAAACTCTACGTTCACATACAACGGGTGCAAGCCAGTTTTGCACACGCGAAAATACTTGGGTTTGACTTGACGAGCCTAGCATGTACAGACATGGCCTCGGAACACACGAACCAAAAGGTTAAGCATGAGTCATATGAATGATATGATCGACACTATGTTGTCCACCATTGAAACCATATCTCTTCTCGTGAAGATCGGATTAGGTGTGGTGAATTTGGATCGTGTTCACTAAACAACTTGAGGGATGTTGAATTTAGTGGGAGTTCATCTAGTAATTTGATTAAGTTGAACTAGTTATCATGAACATAGTCTAAATTGTACTTGCAAATTTTGTAGATCAAATGGCTAAGTCCAACTTCAACTTCAACGTTTTTGCTGAGAAAGAAAAGCTTAAGAATAATGGGTCTAACTTCACCAACTAGTTCCGCAATCTAAGAATCATTCTCGCTGGCGGACAAAAGGACTATGTCCTTGAGAAAGCGCTAGGTGACGCCCCTGCTATAGATGCGCCGGCTGATGAAAAAACTGTTTATCAGTCGCGCAAAGATGATTATGGTGTGATTAAGAGCACCATGTTGTTTGCTATGGAATCGGACCTTCAAAATCGTTTTGAGGAGTTCGCCGGGCCCTTTGAGATACTTGAGGAACTGAAAACCATGTTTCAGACTCAGGCCCGTTCTGAGAGATATGAGATCTCTGAGAAATTCTTTAACTGCAAGATGGAGGAAGGGAGTTCCGTTAGTGAGCACACCATTAAGATGTCGGGCTACACTCAACATCTTGAGCAGCTGGACTACAAGATTCCAGAAGAGCTCAAGATTGACAGAGTTCTGCAATCACTCCCTCCTAGCTACAAAGGTTTTGTAGTCACTCACAATCAGATTGGTTCCACTGATACGATCACTGAGCTCTTTGCTAAGCTGAAAGCTGCGGAGGTGGAACATCAAGAAAGATAATCATGTGTTGATGGTCAACAAGCCCCCTAGCTTTAAGAAAGGGAAGGGTGCCAAGAAATCCTTCAAGAAAGGCAGCGGCAAGCGCGTTGCCCCTGCTGAGAAGAAGCTCAAGTCTGGACCTAAGCCGGACACTGAGTGCTTCTATTGCAAGGACAAGGGTCACTGGAAGCGCAACTGTCCGAAGTACTTAGCGGACAAGAAGGCTGGCACCATTAAAGGTATATTTGATATACATGTTATTGATGTTTACCTTACTAGCGCTCGTTGTAGTGCCTGGGTATTTGATACTGGTTCAGTTGTTAATATTTGTAACTCGAAACAGGAGCTACGGAATAGATGACGGCTAGCAAGGGATGAGGTGACGATGCGCGTTGGCAACGGATCAAGAGTTGATGTGATGGCCGTCAGCACGCTCTCCTTAGTTTTACCTTCGGGATTAGTTTTAAACCTTAATAAATGTTATTATGTGCCTGCATTGAGCATGAACATTATATCTGGATCGTGTTTATTGCAAGACGGTTATTCATTTAAATCGGAGAATAATGGTTGTTCTATTTATATGAATAACATCTTTTATGGTCATGCACCTGCTGTGAATGGTTTATTTCTTCTGAATCTCGAAAGCAATGAAACACACATCCATAACACTGAGGCTAAGAGATGCAAAGTAGATAGTGATAATTCAACTTATTTGTGGCACTGCCGTCTAGGTCATATTGGTGTAAAACGCATGAAGAAACTCCATTCTGATGGACTTTTGGAGTCTCTTGATTTTGAATCATTTGACACGTGCGAGCCGTGCCTCATGGGCAAGATGATCAAAACCCTGTTCTCCGGAATGATGGAGCGAGCAACGGACTTGTTGGAAATCATACATACCGATGTATGCGGACCAATGAGTGTTTCGACGCGCGGTGGATATCGCTATTTTCTCACTTTTACTGATGACTTAAGTAGATATGGGTATATCTATTTAATGAAACATAAATCTGAAACGTTTGAAAAGTTTCAAAGAATTTCAGAACGAAGTGGAAAACCATCGTAACAGGAAAATTAAATTTCTACGATCCGATCGTGGAGGTGAATATTTGAGTTATGATTTTCTCACGCATCTTAAAGAAAGCGGAATCGTTTCGCAACTCACACCACCCGGAACACCACAGCGCAATGGTGTGTCTGAACGCCGGAATCGAATTCTATTAGATATGGTGCGATCAATGATGTCTCTTACAGATTTGCCGTTATCATTTTGGGGTTATGCATTAGAAACCACTGCATTCACTTTGAATAGGGCACCATCTAAATCTGTTGAGACAACACCGTATGAACTATGGTTTGGTGCTAAACCTAAGTTGTCGTTTCTTAAAGTTTGGGGGTGCGAAGCTTACGTCAAGAAGTTGATGCCGGACAAGCTCGAACCCAAAGCGGAGAAATGCGTCTTCATAGGATACCCTAAGGAAACGATTGGGTATACCTTCTACCACAGATCCGAAGGCAAAGTGTTTATTGCAAAGAACGGATCCTTTCTTGAGAAGGAGTTTCTCTCGAAAGAAGTGAGTGGGAGGAAGGTAGAGCTAGACGAGGTTATTGAACCTTCTCTCGAGTTGGAGAGTAGCGCAGCACCTGGAATTGTTCTAGTGTCGTCTGCACCAACAATAGAGGAAGCTAATGACGAGGATCATGAAGCTTCGGATGATGCTACTACTGAACGTCGCAGGTCGACAAGGTCACCTGCCCCTCCTGAGTGGTACGACAACCCTGTCTTAACTGTCTTGTTGGTAGGCAATAGTGAACCTGCGAACTATGAGGAAGCGATGATGAGCCCAGACTCTGAGAAATGGCTAGAGGCCATGAAATCCGAATTGGGATCCATGAGCGAAAACCAAATATGGACTTTGTGTAGGGTTTCGTAGAATGGGAAACAAAAAATTTCTATCGCATACAAACAAACAAGACAAGATCTATCTACTAGATTGTATCAACGAGTCGATGGAATAACTCACCCTCGAAGATTCCAAAGCGTTTAACGAGAGCGGATTCTCGTGGGTGATGTAGTCGTACTCTTCCCGATCTCAAGATCGCATAGACGATCCTTCCGGCGCTGCGTTCCGGCAGCGCTCCCGCAGTCGGTCACACGTTCGGTACTCGACGAAGACCTTCCTCTCCCTTGTTCCAGCAGGCAGTGGAGGTTGTAGCACTCTCCTCGCGATTCCGGCAGCACAACGCCGTGGTACCGGAAGTAGAGGGGAGATCTCGCAGGGCTTCGCCTTAAGCCGGAGCGAGTATGGTGGACTATGAGAGAGCCCTCGACGATCTAGGGTTTAGACACGCCGAGGAGGGGGCAAGCCGGCGGCTAGGGTTAGCTAGGCGGCGGCGGTGGTTTTCCCTAGGGCGGCGGCGGCGGCAGTGGAGGTGGTGGCGCCGGCGGCTAGGGTTTAGAGGTGGAGGTGTTGGGTGTCTAGGAGGGGAGCCCTGCCCCTCCTTTTATAGGTGGAGGGGCCAGCCAAGGGGAGGGGAGTCCCTCCCCAACTCGGCTTGGAGGTGGGCCGGCGGTGGAGGGGAGGAACTCCTCCCCAACTCGGTTTCCACCTCCCTCTCCAGTTCCCAAAAATAGCCGTTTGACTTTCAAATTGCCGTTTGACTTTTTTCAAACTAGGATTTGATTAAACCCTTTATTTTGTTCAGCGATGACACCTAGTACATGATGCAATCATATCAACTTGATATAACACATTCATGTACCCTTCCCCTCCGGAGTGCCAGACATTCCGGAACCTTCTAGAACATTCCGGATGAAAACACCGGAACCATTCCCCAACTCCGAAACTGGACGTTCCTTATATGAATATTATTCTCCGAACCATTCCGGATCTCCTCGTGATATCCCGGATCCCATCCGAGACTCCGAACAACATTCGGTCTCTTTCTCATCATTCCATAACTACTCAAACAACGTCGAATCCTTAAGTGTGTCTCCCTACGGTTCGTGAATTATGCGGACATGATCGAGACACTTCTCCGAACAATAACCAATAGAGGAATCTGGAAATTCATATGGCTCCCACATATTTCTACGATTACTTTGCGATCGAATGAACCACTTACATACGATACCAATTTCCCTTTGTCTCACGATAGTTTACTTATCTGAGGTTATGATCGTCGGTATCTCTGCATACCTAGTTCAACCTCGTTACCGATAAGTACTCTTTTCTCGTTCCCGTGATATGTGATCCCTTGTGAGCCAGTCACATGCTTGCAAGCTGATTGGATGAAATTTCACCGAGAGGGCCCAGAGTATATCTATCCGTCATATGGATGGACAAATCCCACTCTTGATCCATGTGTCTCAACCAATACTTTCCGAACACTCAATGCCACCTTTATAGCCACCCAGTTACGGTGTGGTGTTTGATTTCATCAAAGCATCCATCCGGTAAAGGTGATATGCATGATCTCATGGTCGAAGGAATTAGGTTACTATGTATCAGAAAGCATATAGCAATTGAACTATTAAAATGACTTGATCTTTATGCTACGCTTATCTATAGGAGTATGTCCACCATATCATTCTCCTAATGATATGATCTTGTTGTTAATAACATCTCAATGTTCATGATAGGGAAACCACAATCATTTATTAACCAACAAGCTAGTGATGTATAGAGGCTATACTAGGGACTTCAATTTAAGTTTACAAATCACACAAGTATTAATGTTTCCTTGTTAATACTATTATAGCATGAATGTAAACATTTATCATAAACACAAAGATATAATAATAACTATATTTATTTTTGCCTCTAGGGCATATCTCCAACAGTCTCCCACTTGCACTAGAGTCATCTAATCTAGATTACATGGTAATATACCGAACACCCATGGCAGTTTGGTGCTGGTCATGTTTTGCCCTCGGGAGAGGTTTAGTCAACGTATCCGCCACATTCAGATCTGTGTGTACTTTGCAAATCTTTATGTCCCCATCTTGGACATGTTCTCGAATAGCGTGAAAACGTAGCTTGATGTGCTTCAGCTTCTTGTGTGACCTTGGTTCTTGCGCATTGGCTATGGCGCCCATGTTATCACAGTAGATAGACATTGGGTCTAGCGCACTAGGAACCACACCCAGCTCTGTAATGAACTATTTTCATCCATATAGCTTCTTGTGAAGCCTCCGAAGCAGCCATGTATTCCGATTCAGTTGAAGATCTCGCCACAACGCTTTGATTTGCACTCCTCCAACTAACTGCTGCACCATTCAAACTAAACACGTATCCAGATTGTGATTTAGAATCATCCGGATCGGTGTTCCAACTAGCATCGGTGTAACCATTAACAACGAGTTGTTCATCACCTCCATAAGAAAGAACCATATCCTTAGTCCTTCTCAAGTACTTAAGGATGTTTTTGACCGCTGTCCAATGATCCACTCCTGGATCACTTTGATATCTGCTAGTTAAACTAACAACATATGCAATGTCGGGTCTAGTACATAGCATGGCATACATTAGAGATCCTATGGTTGAGGCATAGGGAGTCTTACTAATCCTTTCTCTATCTTCTGCCGATGTCGGACTTTGAGTTTTACTCAAGGTCGTATTGGGCAACATGGGAAAGAACCCTTTCTTGCTATCTTCCATTCCAGACCTCTTTAGAACTTTGTCCAAATATGTACTTTGTGACAATGATATTTGGCGTCTTGATCTATCTCTATAAATCTTTATGCCTAATATGTAAGCTGCTTCGCCAAGATCTTTCATTAAAAAACTATTATTCAAATATTCCTTGACACTATTAAGAAGGTCTACATCATTCCCAATCAACAATATGTCATCTACATATAGTATTAAGAATGCTACAGAGCTCCCACTCACTTTCTTGTAAATACAAGCTTCTCCATAAGTTTGTATAAAACCAAAACTTTTGATCACCTTATCAAAACGTTGATTCCAACTTCGGGATGCTTGCTTCAATCCATAGATGGACCGTTGAAGTTTGCATACCTTGTTAGCATCTTTAGGATCGACAAAACCTTTGGGTTGCATCATATACAAATCTTCATCAATGTCTCCATTGAGGAATGCTGTTTTGACATCCATCTGCCATATCTCGTAATCATAATATGCAGCGTTTGCTAACATAATCCTAACAGACTTTAGCTTCGCTACTGGTGAGAAAGTCTCATCGTAGTCAACTCGTTGAATTTGTCGAAACCCCTTTGCGACAAGTCGAGCTTTATAGACAGCAATATTACCATCAGCATCTGTTTTCTTCTTGAAAATCCATTTGTTCTCGACAGCCTTCCGGCCATCCAGTAAGTCCACCAAAGTCCATACTTGGTTTTCATACATGGATCCAATCTCGGATTTCATGGCTTCTTGCCATTTGTTGGAATCTGGGCTCATCATCGCTTCCTCATATGTCGCAGGATCATCGGTGTTGTCCACCAACAAGACACTCATAACGGGATCAAACCAATCTGGAGTGGTACGAGTTCTCGTTGACCTGCGAGGCTCTATAGCAACTTCAACCGAAGTTTCATGATCATCATCATTAGCTTCCTCTCTTATTGGTGCAGACACCACAGGAACTTCTTCCGGTGTTGCGCTACTCGCAATTTCGAGAGAAGGTTCGACAACCTCATCGATTTCTACTTTCCTTCCAGTCACTTCTTTCGAGAGAAATTCCTTCTCTAGAAAGGATCCATTCTTGGCAACGAAGATTTTGCCCTCGGATCTATGATAGAAGGTATACCCAATAGTTTCCTTTGGGTATCCTATGAAGACGCATTTTTCCGCTTTGGGTTCAAGCTTGTCCGGCTGTAACTTCTTTACATAGGCTTCGCAACCCCAAACTTTAAGGAACGACAATCTAGGTTTCTTCCCAAACCATAATTCATACGGTGTCGTTTCAACGGATTTAGATGGTGCCCTATTTAAAGTGAATGCGGCTGTTTCTAATGCATAACCCCAAAATGATAGCGGTAAATCTGTAAGTGACATAATAGAACGAACCATATCTAAGAGAGTTCGATTACGATGTTCAGACACACCATTACGCTGTGGTGTTCCCGGCGGTGTCAATTGTGAAAGTATTCCGCATTTCTTCAAATGCTCGCCAAACTCGTAACTTAGATATTCACCTCCACGATCAGAACGTAGAAATTTAATCTTCTTGTTACGTTGATTCTCTACCTCACTTTGAAATTCCTTAAAATTCTCGAAAGTTTTGGACTTATGTTTCATGAAATAGATATACCCATATCTACTCAAGTCATCCGTGAAGGTAAGAACATAACGATAACCACCGCGCGATGCTACACTCATTGGACCAACACATCGGTATGTATGATTTCCAATAAGTCCGTAGCTCGCTCCATCATACCAGAAAATGGAGTCTTAGTCATTTTACCCATCAGACATGCTTCGCATCTATCAAGTGATTTGAAATCAAGTGATTCAAGAAGTCCATCGGAATGGAGTTTCTTCATACGCTTCACTCCAATGTCACCAAGACGACAGTGCCACATATAGGTCGAGTTATCGCTCGATTTCAAAAGTTTAGCCTCAATGTTATTAATATGTGTATTTCCACTATCAAGATTCAATAAGAATAGACCATCTATCAAAGGTGCATGTGCATAAAACATATTACTCATATAAATCGAACAACCATTATTCTCGGACTTAAACAAGTAACCGTCTCGCAATAAACAAGATCCCAATATAATGTTCATGCTTAACGCAGGCACCAAATAACAATTATTTAAGTATAAAACTAATCCCGGTGGTAGATGAAGGGGTAGCGTGCCGACCGCGATCACATCAACCTTTGATCTGTTTCCCACGCGCATCGTCACCTCGTTCTTCGCTAGCTTCCGTTTATTCTGCAGCACCTGTTTCGAGTTACAAATATGAGCAACCGAACCAGTATCAAATACCCAGGCACTACTACGAGTACTAGTGAGATACACATCAATACCATGTATATCGGATATACATTTCTTCTTGATGTTGCCGTTCTTCAAATCCGCCAAGTACTTTGGGCAATTCCGCTTCCAGTGACCTTCTCCCTTGCAGTAAAAGCACTCAGTATCAGGCTTAGGTCCAGCCCTGGTCTTCTTCGTCGGCGCGGTAACTTTCTTACCACCCTTCTTGAAGTGTCCCTTTTGCTTAGACTTGCCTTTCTTGAATTTTGTGGTCTTATTGACCATCAACACTTGGTGCTCTTTCTTGATCTCCACTTCTGTAGATTTCAACATAGCAAACAGTTCTGGCAACTGTTTGTTCATGTTTTGCATATTGTAGTTCATCACAAAGTTCTTGTAACTTGGTGGTAGTGATTGGAGGACACGGTAAATCCCCAAAGCATTAGGAATCACTATACCCAATCTTTGAAGTTTGTTTGCGTGCCCAGACATCTTAAGCACATGCTCACTGACGGAGCTGCCCTCTTCCATCTTGCAGTTAAAGAACTTTTCAGAAGCCTCATAGCTCTCAATTGCCGCGTGAGTCTCAAAGATCAATTTGAGATCACGGACAATATCATGTGGGTCTGAATTCTCAAACCTTTTCTGAAGCTCCGATTCTAAACCATACAAGATAGCACACTGAACTGTGGAGTACTGAGTCTTCCAAGCGAGGTAAACATTCTTTACTTCGTCGGCAGCATCAGCTGCAGGCGGGTCACCCAGCGGTGCATCGAGCACATAGGTCAAATTACCAGCTGTGAGGACAATCCTCAAATTGCGGAACCAATCCGCGAAGTTGCTTCCATTGTTTTTAAACTTTTCTTTCTCTAGGAACGCATAAAAATTGATGGTAGGGGCCGCCATTGATCTACAACATATTTGCAATATTTTAGACTAAGTTTATGACAAATTGAGTTCTAATTAATAGTTAAATTAATCTAGGTGAACTCCCACTCAAAACAATATCCCTCACATTGTTTTAGTGATCACATGAACCAAATCCACCACATCAACACCGATCATCACAAGAGTTGATATAGTTTCAATGGCGAACAATCGACATGTTCATCATATCTACTATATGACTCATGCTTTACCTTTCGGTGATCCGTGTTCCGAGACCATGTCTGTACATGCTAGGCTCGTCAAGATCAAACCTTAGCTTCCGCATGAGCAAATCTGGCTTGCTCACGTCGTATACACTTGCGGAATCTAACACACCTGATCATCACGTGGTGTTTCGAAACAACAAGCTTTAGCAACAGTGCTAACTAAGGGTGAACACATTATGACTTGAAATTCATGTGCATGAGGGATCATCTTATAATGCTACCGTCGTTAACTAAGCAATACAAGATGCATAAAGGATTAACATCACATGCAATTCATAATATGTGATATGATATGGCCTTTCTTCTTTGTGCTTCCGATCTCCATCTTCAAGCACGAACATGATCTCCATCATCACCGGCATTGCATCAAGGTCAATGACGCTTCTCCATGGTTGTCGTCCACCGGCTTCAACTATTACAACTACTTTGAATAGACACGCGGGTCTTAACAAAATTTAAAGAGAACCATATGGCTCCTACCGGTTGCCAACTTACAATAAGGATCATTGCATACATCAAATATAATCACAATCATGGCCATATCACATCACTGCACACCCCTGCAAAACAAAGTTAGACGCCTCTACTTTCTTTGCATGTTTTACGTGGTTTGGGGCTTTCAATAAGTGTCGTTCTAACTTACGAACAAGAACCACAACATTGATACTAGTATTGTTAATCACCCGTTGTAAATTGGATCTTAACTATGCTAGGAGAAACAGGCACCCGCAAATCCACTTATGCAATACAAGTTGCATGTCAAGCGTGGAGCAAGTCTCATGAACGATGTCATGTAAGGTTAGCCCGGGCCGCTTCATCCCAACATCCCGCAAGATGCAAAGTACACAAGAAGCAATCGACAATAAATGCATCAACGCCCACAATGACCATTGTGTTCTACTCATGCAACAGATCTACATATAGACACGGCTCTGATACCACTATAGGGTTTCGTAGCATGGAAAACAAAAAAATTCTATCGCATACAAACAAACAAGCCAAGATCTATCTACTAGATTGTAGCAACGAGTCGATGGAATAACTCACCCTGGAAGATTCCAAAGCGTTTAACGAGAGCGGATTCTCGTGGGTGATGTAGTCGTACTCTTCCCGATCTCAAGATCGCGTAGACGATCCTTCCGGCGCTGCGTTCCGGTAGCGCTACCGCAATCGGTCACACGTTCGGTACTCGACGAAGACCTTCCTCTCCCTTGTTCCAGCAGGCAGCGGAGGTTGTAGCACTCTCCTTGCGATTCTGGCAGCACAACGGCGTGGTATCGGAAGTAGAGGGGAGATTTCGCAGGGCTTCGCCTTAAGCCGGAGCGAGTATGGTGGACTATGAGAGAGCCCTCGACGATCTAGGGTTTAGAAACGCTGAGGAGGGGGCAAGCCGGCGGCTAGGGTTAGCTAGGCGGCGGCGGTGGTTTGCCCTAGGGAGGCGGCAGCGGCAGTGGAGGTGGCGGCGCCGACGGCTAGGGTTTAGAGGTGGAGGTGTTGGGTGTCTAGGAGGGGAGCCCTGCCCCTCCTTTTATAGGTGGAGGGGCCAGCCAAGGGGAGGGGAGTCCCTCCCCAACTCGGCTTGGAGGTGGGCCGGCGGTGGAGGGGAGGAACTCCTCCCCAACTCGGTTTCCACCTCCCTCTCCACTTCCCAAAAATAGCCGTTTGACTTTCAAATTGCCGTTTGACTTTTTTCAAACTAGGATTTGATTAAACCCTTTATTTTGTTCAGCGATGACACCTAGTACATGATGCAATCATATCAACTTGATATAACACATTCATGTATCCTTCCCCTCCGGAGTGCCGGACATTCCGGAACCTTCTAGAACATTCCCGATGAAAACACCGGAACCATTCCCCAACTCCAAAAGAGGACTTTCCTTATATGAATCTTATTCTCCGTACCATTCCGGATCTCCTCGTGATATCCTGGATCCCATCTGAGACTCCGAACAACATTCGGTCTCTTTCTCATCATTCCATAACTACTCAAACAACGTTGAATCCTTAAGTGTGTCTCCCTACGGTTCGTGAATTATGCGGACATGATCGAGACACTTCTCCGAACAATAACCAATAGAGGAATCTGGAAATTCATATGGCTCCCACATATTTCTACGATTACTTTGCGATCGAATGAACCACTTACATACGATACCAATTTCCCTTTGTCTCACGATAGTTTACTTATCTGAGGTTATGATCGTCGGTATCTCTGCATACCTAGTTCAACCTCGTTACCGATAAGTACTCTTTTCTCGTTCCCGTGATATGTGATCCCTTGTGAGCCAGTCACATGCTTGCAAGCTGATTGGATGACATTTCACCGAGAGGGCCCAGAGTATATCTATCCGTCATATGGATGGACAAATCCCACTCTTGATCCATGTGTCTCAACCAATACTTTCCGAACACTCAATGCCACCTTTATAGCCACCCAGTTACGGTGTGGTGTTTGATGTCATCAAAGCATCCATCCGGTAAAGGTGATATGCATGATCTCATGGTCGAAGGAATTAGGTTACTATGTATCAGAAAGCATATAGCAATTGAACTATTAAAATGACTTGATCTTTATGCTACGCTTATCTATAGGAGTATGTCCACCATATCATTCTCCTAATGATATGATCTTGTTGTTAATAACATCTCAATGTTCATGATAGGGAAACCACAATCATTTATTAACCAACAAGCTAGTGATGTATAGAGGCTGTACTAGGGACTTCAATTTAAGTTTACAAATCACACAAGTATTAATGTTTCCTTGTTAATACTATTATAGCATGAATGTAAACATTTATCATAAACACAAAGATATAATAATAACTATAATTATTATTGCCTCTAGGGCATATCTCCAACACTTTGGTGGACCCTCCTAGCGACCGAAAGGCCGTTGAGTGCAAATGGATCTTCAAGAAGAAAACGGACGCGGATGGTAATGTTACTGTCTATAAAGCTCGACTTGTCGCGAAAGGTTTTCGACAAGTTCAAGGTGTTGACTACGATGAGACTTTCTCTCCCGTAGCGATGTTTAAGTCCATTCAGATTTTATTAGCAATTACTGTGTTTCATGATTATGAAATATGGCAGATGGATGTCAAGACTGCGTTCCTTAATGGCAACATTGATGAAGAGTTGTATATGATGCATCCCGAAGGTTTTGTCGATCCTAAGGATGCTGATAAGGTGTGCAAACTTCAGCGTTCCATTTATGGACTGAAGCAAGCATCTCGGAGTTGGAACCTTCGTTTTGATCAAGTGATCAAGAGCTTTGGATTTGTTCTAAATTGCTACGAAGCTTGTATCTATAAGAAAGTGAGTGGGAGCTCAGTGACATTTTTGGTACTATATGTGGATGACATATTGATTATTGGAAATGACATTGATATGCTTAACGATGTGAAGAGTTATTTGAACAAATGTTTTTCAATGAAAGACCTAGGAGAAGCTGCTTATATATTAGGCATCAAAATCTATAGAGATAGACAAAGACGCCTAATAGATTTAAGCCAAAGTACATACTGTTAGACCCCTCCTTTATAAAGGTAAAGGATCCCTGTGATTGCAATGCTAGTCCCTGGATCAATGCTAGCATCCACAGTTTAAGATGAAGTACACAGATACAAAGGTCGTTTATTACATTCATTCCAGAGATAAAACATAGTCTTTTACAACTCATGGCCATAGGCCTAATACAAGAGTTTAAGGAATAAGTAAATAAACACAAGTCTTCATCTTCATGTGCCACAGGCAAGCATGTTGAGTGTAGACTCATGACTCCTACTCATCATCGGAGTAACCTGCAACATCACAAGTTACAGCCACAGAGGGTCAATACTTTGGAATAGTATTGGCAAGTGATACCTTAGTATATTTTAAGTGGACTATATTACTATATGCATTTGGCTAAGTGTAGCTTGGCTTGCTTTGCTTGAAAATAGGTTTTTACCTATTAGTTGAAATCACTAAATTTTTCTTTGTCAAAACATTCCCAAGGAACCACCAATAGACATTGGGGTCCTTCACCCTCGTTCACCCACAAATTTTTACTTAGAAGTTGGAGTGATGAGATTCTTGTAGCTTCCATGTCTTGATGCTCAAAAGTGTCCATTGCCTTGGACTAGGCTAAGTACTTAGGTTTTCCATCTGCAGAGGTTGTGCACTTTCCCCACCAGACTTGGTTTCCCAAGACAGGACCTTTCAGAAGCCTTTCCTTAGTCAAATGGACGCGTTCCAACCTATCATCCCATCTACCACCAACTGTCCATAAGACTAAGTTCTAGCAACCTATATGATCATGGCAGAGCCCATATTGCCAAGTGGTTGCACTGTAAGCTTTCTCAACACTTGGCCTCCAAATCCCTTTGTGCCTGGGTGGCTTACCACAAGTGAGATACACAACCCAAGTCCATGGCCTTGTGTAACCACTCAACATAACCCATTCTTTCCATTCCACCCAGGAGGTTCATTTGACTTAGTTGTTTTATTAGAAAAGCATAAGTCTCTTGACTTAGAAATATTTTCATCATGATAAGTATAGTTGTTCACCACCCTTGTTTGCTAAGTAGCTAGGCTAAGCATGTTGTGATAACTTAACTTAGGAAAATTCCCCAGCAATTCTACTATTCTACTCTACTTAGGATTTCCCAACTTAGCACTAGACAAAATAGCATGCAATACTTAGAAAAATATCTAATGCTAATACAAAACATAGGATAGAAATATTCATGAAAATATCACTTGCCTTGGTAGTGGGGAGAGTAGCACTCTTCACAATCACAATCACTAGCAAAATCTACAAGAAAAATTATAGCATTCAATTTCACACAATTTATTCAATCAAAAAATAATATGAATGCATGCATGCAAGAATTTTACTAAGTGGTGATTTTGGAAATTTTACCAAGTATGCACATGTTTACAGAAACTTAACAAGTCACAAATTTGCCAACTAAACTTATTTGGCTCCAATACAATTTACCAAAATCAATCTCTACTTAAAATAGCCTTAGAACATGTTCTACAAATAAAATCATTTTATCTGTTACTATATGCTAAATAAATTGGATATTCAGAAAGGTCTTGTTTCACTGAATCCAACGGTATAAAGTTTGTAAAATTCTAACGTGGCATTCAAAAGTTATAGTAGTTTGAAGTTTGGATCTAAATCTGGTTTTAAATTCTGTTTTTGAATTAAACCCTGCCACGCGTCGCAACCTTACTGGTGCGTACCGCTTCGCGCGGATCGGCAGTCGCAGGCCATAGGATCTAACTTAGATCTAACGATCCAGACGCGCGCGTACCTCTTCGGCCTTGATCTATCCTAGCCCTACGATGCAGATCCAACGGACCAAACCATCAAGCCACGAACGGGCGGCGCTGGCGGCGTTGACTAGCGGCGGCGCGTCTGACTACGGCGGCGCCGGCGTTCTACATCGTCCGCGAGAGGGAGAGGGGTCTTACCAGGTTCGCCGGAGGCTGCTGAAGCTCGTCGTGGTACTGGCTTGCGAAGGGGCGCTCGGAGATGGGCTCTAGATCTCGTCGGAGTTGCGTCTGGCGTCGGGTGGGTGTTGTCGGAGTCGTTGCCGAGGTTCTGCGTCGCCCTAACATGAACCAATGGGTTTAGGAGATGCGCAGGACAATTGCGAACACGCTCGGGTGAATAAGAAAGCAAGGGGCGCTCGGGACTTACTGAGATTGCTCGCCGGAGTTGGGGTGGTCGTCGGGTGCTTACGGCGTCAAGCGAACACGGCGGCCTGGGACAGTATAGGATGCTCTGTTGTGGTTAGGAGGTGTGCAAGAGGATTACGAAGTGTCTCGAACAATCCAGAGGAGAAGGGGCGCATGGAGCTCACCTGAATCGATCGCCGGAGTTGCTCTGTCTGCGGCAGTTTTGAGCGAGTCGTGGGCAGCCTGGGGGCGTGAGTGTGGAATTGACAGGGGAAAAATGACTGCGAGGAAGTGGGGATCTTATAGCCGGCGCCTCGACAGGAAACGCCCGTGTTTTAATGCCCAATTAAGCCGCGCCATTACCGGCAGTGACTGCCGCTGCGACGTGGTCGCGGGCGTGGTTTGAGGAAGACGATGACAGCGTGGCCAGGGCCCGCTTGTCAGCGATGTGTGCGAAATGGGGGTGGGGTATGTTTGTCAGCGACTGGCTGTGTGCGTTCGCGCGTGAGAAAAAAAAAAGAAACTCCCCGGGTGGGCTAGTTGGGCTCGATCCTCTGTTGGGCCAGAAACCTGGCGCTCGGCCCTTTTCCTTTGTCTAGTCCTTTTTCTTTTCTAATTCGATTTTCTGGTTATGTTTTCAAATGGTTTCAAATACAATTTGAATTCAAATTCTCCCGGGGTTTTGCAGGGGTGAATTGGTCTTAGAAATAAGTCAAAGCTCATGGGGTTACCTTGCAAAGGCTTGATCAGACTTGGTTTTCAAACAAATAGAGATTTTGCACTAATTTGCAAATGTTTGAAATAGAGGTTTTGAATTATTTCTAATTTGAAAATTTTTGGTTAAACCTTTACACCTAATCTTTCCAATAGTGGGGCAAGCAAACAAGTTCCTTAATATTTAAGCTTCAAAAGGTGATGACCTAATGAGTGAATTTTACTCACATGAAATCATAGCACAAGCTTCTGTTTTTGAGGAGAACCCTAAATGATGATGAATTCTTAGATGATATGAATGAGTTTTGGAATATGAATTTAGGGATGTTACACATACCTAGACAAAGTTCCGAAAAGGTTCAGAATGGATAAGGCAAAGAAAGGTTCAGTGCCCATGTTGTCAGGTAAGATATTGAGCAAGGCTCAGTGTCCAGCTACGGTAAAAGATAGAGAAACTATGAGCAAAGTGCCATATGCCTCTGCCATAGGTTCTATCATGTATGCCATGCTGTGTACTAGACCGGATGTGTCCAATGCTCTTAGTTTGACTAGCAGATACCAAAGTGATTAAGGAGTGGAACACTGGACAGCCGTAAAGAACATCCTAAAGTATTTAAATAGGACTAAAGAAATGTTCTTGGTCTATGGAGGTGATGAGCAGCTCGTCGTAAAAGGTTACGTCGATGCTAGTTTCGACACCGACAAGGATGATTCTAAATCTCAGACATGATACGTTTATATTTTGAATGGAGGAGCTGTGAGCTGGAGAAGCTGTAAGCAAAGCGTGATCGTGGGATCTACAGTAGAAGCGGAATACATGGCTGCTGCAGAAGCGTCAAGTGAAGGAGTTTGGATCAGGAACTTCATCACTGAGCTTGGTGTGGTTCCAAGTGCCTTGGACCCACTGGAGATAGTGTGTGACAACATTGGCGCCATAGCACTGGCTAAGGAACCAAGATATCATCCAAAGACCAAGCACATCAACCGCAAGTTTCATATAATTCGAGATTATATATCAGATGGAGATCTGAAGATTAGCAAAGTACATACGGATCTGAATGTCGCAGATCCGTTGACTAAACCTCTTCCACGAGCAAAACATGATCAACACCTTAGTGCCATGGGTGTTAGATTTTTGCCAGATGTAAACTAGATTATTGACTCTAGTGCAAGTGGGAGACTGTTGGAATTATGCCCTAGAGGCAATAATAAAGATGTTATTATTATAATTCTTGTTCATGATAAATTTTATATTCCATGCTATAATTGTATTAAGCGGAAATTTTAATACTTGTGTGGTTTATGAACAACACCGTGTCCCTAGTATGCCTCTATGGACTAGCTCACTAATTAATGATGGTTAAGGTTTCCTAACCATAGACATGAGTTGTCGATTAATAATGAGATCATGTCATTAGGAGAATGATATGATGGACAGACCCAAATCAAGCAGAGCAATTAGATCGTGTCATCGTGTTCATCTTTGCGAAGCTTTTTCTTATGTCAAATATTGTATTCCTTAGACCATGAGATAATGCAACTCCCTGGTATCGGAAGAAAGATTTGAGGTCATCAAACGTCATCCTATGAGAGGGTGATTATAAAGGTGTCTCTCGGGTGATCGGAAAGTACTTGTTGGGTTGTATGTATCGAGATGGGATTTGTCCCTCCCGAGTCGGAGAGATATACTTCGGGCCCACTTGGTAATTGATATCAACACTGCTTGCAAGCACGTGGTTAAGGAGTTAATCACAAATTGATATCGGATTACGAAACGAGTAAAGTACTTGCTGTGAACGAGATTGAACTAGGTATGCCGATACCAACGATCAAATCTCGGGCAAGTAAAATATCGCGTGACGAAGGGAATATATATATTGGATTAATTGAATCCTGGCATCTTGGTTCATCCGATATGATCATCGATGAATATGTGGGAGTCAATATGGGTTTCCAGATCCCGCTGTTGATTATTGATAGAAGATCATGTCTGCATACTCTCGAACCCGTAGGGTCACACACTTAACGTGCATCGACGTTAGGATAGAATGGATAATTGGTTTATGAGTTTTTATTCGGAGTATCGGATGAGATCCAGGACATCACGAGAGGTTTTGGAATGGTCCGGAGAATAAGATTCATATAAAGGAAAGCAATTTTTGGATTTCAGAATTGTTTCGGAATGTTCGGTATTGTACCGGAAGGTTCTAGAAGCTTCCGAAGTGGGACCAACGTGGCCCCACTTGTAGGAGGGGTGCGTGGTCCTACGAGGGAGTGCCCTGGCCGCATTGGGCCAGGGGCACAAGGCCCCATAGGCCTAGCCGGCCAAAATGTCGTGGTGGTGGCACGGCAGATGCCATGGGTAGGCTAAAGTATGGGGCCAATGGATGCTAGAGGGATCTGGGGAGGGAAGATGTAGTTGATTCTACACACAAAAGATTAAGGTAAAGATCTTTATTTCTCCTTCCTTGGGCTACAAGTGCTCCTTGAGCTGTGTACAAGAAGAAAGAGAGAACTTTACCAGCCTAACGGTACTAAATGAGCCGATGCCCTTCTCAGGGTCCAAGCCTCCCCTTATAAAGGAGAGCCATGGGTTCCTCTAGGGCTGACGTGCAAGCATATTCGAGGAATATGCTTGTCCCAATATAGTAATTTGGCGGCCTCCTTTCTGTGTCGCCCTTCTAATGACGGCAAGGTTCCAGAGGGCCCCTCCTGCGTGCCTCGGGCTTCAGGACTATCACCTTCGTGACCTCCTTCTGTCCCTCTGTCACTCTGCTCCTTTGTCCTTTGCGCTTGGCTCTGCTCAGATTCTCCCTAGCTTGTGACTAGAGTTTGACTTTAGGCTTCTCCTTCTCCTACAAGCTTCGTATCATTCGGCCCTGCCTCGCATAACTCGGCTCGTCCTTCACCTGCATCAAGACTACTCGGGCTAACCCAGCCGACATACGTAGTATCTCGGCTGGGTAATGTTTGGCTATCATCATAAGGGTCCTTCTCTTTCATATATCAGCCGACTTCTACAGGATTCGGCCGACTTAGACTGTAACTCGGAAACTGGATGGGGAACATCTTTTCGTCTTTCCCCGTCTTTACCCTATCCGAGGTCACCTCCCCAACATTAGTCCCCGAAGCTGGTATGGCCCCGCTGATAACTTCGGTCGGGCCGTATCAGTTTCATGATATTCGTTTCCCAATGTTTCCGAGTTATCTTTTTCTCGTTCGAGGTATCAGCATATCTTCTCGCGTACGCCTCGTCCTACGTGTCATACTCATCATTGTTTGTCTAGTTTTTTGTTCCTCTATAGTATTTACTGACAGGCTACAGTTATTACTGTGCCTGTCGCGCCGGCGCTGCGACGCCTTGCGTGCCGTTCCCGCCAGGGATCTTGGCCTTCTCTTTCATCGTGTGGTCGCTGGTGTGGTTCCACTCAGTGGCGTGCGGTTGTGCCGCGTACACGATCTACACAAATAACCTCCATACCCACGATCCCACTACCTCTCAGGCGGCGCGGTTATAAAGAGGGGCGTGGGACTGGGGGATTCACTTCCCCCTCCGCTTACCTGCGCCATTCTTCTTCCTCTCGCCTCTGCGCTCGTTCGTGCTTCCGCCACCATGCGCTCATCTGGGTTTTCGACGGCAGGGATCCTACCGCACTGCTCCATCGACTTCGTCCCCGTTCGCTTGCTCCGGCGTCGTCGCCGGTGAGTTCATCCGGTCCTATCGCCTGGGCTCTCCTCTAGACACCTCTGTTCTTCTTTTGTTTTCGCGCGGTAGTTCCTCCTCTGCTCCGCCACCGTTTTCGCGTAGAATCGCGACGGGGCCTTGCAGTTCTAGGTTTTCCTTCGCCGCTAGTTCTTCCTCCGTAAATTTCTCCGGCGGCCCCATGTCGAGCTCCGTCAGCGGTGCCCTCATTGAGGATGACGACGCTGCGTCTGGGCCCGAGCGGGGCTCATGGCAGGGCTCTTCCGTCACCCGCCGAGAAGTTGAGTGGCTAATCCGGACTCGCCGGATTCCTGCCGAGGTAGCTTGTCGCTTACCCGGCAGTGATTCCTCTCCCGTTCTTAGGGAGGGCGAATACATAGTCTTCATGTCACATTTTGCTCGCGGGTTCGGTCTCCCTCTCAGCGATTTCGCTAGGGAGTTCCTTGATTACTTCGGCCTTCAGCCGCATCATCTCCCTGCTAACGCCATTGCCTCTCTTTCTGCCTTCATCTCTGCCTCGGAGGGATACTTCGGCCTATGGCCGTCTATGCACGTTTGGTCAAAGTTTTTCCAGATCCGATCCAACGTCGTCCTAGACAAATCTCTGCAACCCTCCGAGAAGTTGCTCACCCAATGTGGAGCCGCGTCCATTACACCTCTGAGGAAATCCGAATTTCCTCGCGTCGCAGATCTAGAATCATGCAAGAAGTGGCATAAGTCGTTCTTCTATGTCAAGAACTCTGGGAATGAGGATAAGATTCGGCTTCCTGCTTTTACCATTGGCCCTCCTTCCAAGATGAACTGGACCTATAATCCGAGGAAGAGTCATGCTCTGACCGAAGCTTTTGAGATTCGGCTGAAGGTATTGATCCGCTCCGGGCTACGCGGCGAGGATCAGATGACTACCTTCGTTAGAAGCCGGATCTGTCCATTCCAGAAACGCACACATAAGCTCTGCTACATGAGCGGTTCTCTTGATCCCAACCGAGTCTCGACGGTGGAGCTGGACAATTACCTTATCTTCAAGCGCGTCCGGGCTATCTTTAAGACGGAGATGCCAGAGGACTGGGTTTGGGGATTGAAGCCATTCACCCGCGAGAACCCCCCCCTCCCAGAGTAAGTTCTTGCAGTCATGTTTTATCTTTTAATCGCATCCGTGTTTTCTCTTGTTAATTTTTCTCTTTCTTGTCCTGCAGAGGTTTGTGGAGCAGGATGTTGAGGATGCCGAGGTTTTGTCCCTCCCTTGGCCCACGGACCGGAACACTCCGAACAGCGGGGAGCCGGACTCGGAAGAGTTCGTCCCCAAGTCGGATCTTGCTCCGTCTCGCGCCCGCGGCAAGACCACGGCTCACGAGGAGGAAGGTGATTCGGACGAGGTCCAAGTTCTTGAGGTAGTTGCCGCAATGCCAATTTCTTATGCATTTCCGGCTTCTACTTTCTCAGCTAATCCGGCCGGTCAGGTTCACAACGCCGAGCCTCTTGCCTCCCGGCCTCCTGTTACCTCGGGGAAACGTAGCGCTCCAGCTGGTGCCTCAGAAGCGGCTCCCAGGAAACGAATAAAGAAGTCAGCCCAGCACCCTCCGAAGCGCAAAACTATGCCCGGGGTTACTGGGTGAGTTGCTTTCGTTTGTATTTGTTGTTTCTCTCTTTCTCCCTTCTGACTCGACCTTTTCTGTCTTTGCAGGGCTCCTCTTTCTGTTAAGCCCAGCGGTCCCAGCATGACGAGTCGTACGACTCGGCCGCCTTCTCCTCCGCCTCCTGAGGATACCAGAGTTCCGAGTCCTGCTCGCGTTGCTTCTCCTCCTACTCCGAATCATACGCCACCTCGCCATGATGCGCCTGAGATTTCTCCTTTTGATGCCGATACACCTCGGCCCACAAATATTCCTACCGAACCCGCTGCCTCCTCCGTGAACCCCGATGTTTCTGCTGAGATTCCTCTGACCCCCGCAGTCTTTACTGTGACACCAACTCCAGCCGAGGATATCAATATCTCGGCGCCCTCTTCAACCGTAATCCCTCCGGTTCCCAAAGATGCCACCCCAAGTGCCGAGGTACCGGCTCCTTCTGACGCCTCTCCTAAGGCAAGAAAGATCGTTGTTACCAAGCCTTCGTCCTTTCAGAAAGGACTTGCCAGCTCATCTCAGCCTACAATTGCTGATGCGCTGCGCAAGGGGGCTTCCTTTGTCAAGAGCACTGTTACTCTGACTGCTGATACACAGCTTGCTCTCCACAAGAGTCCGGCGGCGGCGGTGGTTACCCAACATGTCCGAGGTAAAGTTCTGACTCGCACGGAGAGTGGGAACAGTCTCGGCTCGTTGGTCGAGTATGCCAACAATTGGAACGCTGCCGATCAGCTCGAAGGTAATCCAAGCAGCCAGCCGTTTCAACTCTCCGATATCAGCAGCCGCCTACATCAGGCTGCCAAGATTGTTCTTGAAAGTGATAAGATGAATGAGGTAATTGTTCTTATGGAGTTTTGATTAGTCCTCCTGATGCTATTATATATACTCTAGTCCCCGAAGCTTGCAACCGAATAACTTGTTATTCGTTTGGAAGTTTTATAATGCTTTACTTAGTTCAGTTTTTGTTAGGGTTCGAATATCCAGCCACCTAGATCCGAATTAAGCTTTGCTTGATTTGGATCTGTCTGAGATTTGAATATCCAGCCACCTAGATCCGAATTAAGCTTTGCTTGATTCGTATCTGTCTGAGCTTTGAATATCCAGCCACCTAGATCCGAATTAAGCTTCGCTTGATTCGGATGTGTCTTAGCTTTGAATATCCAGCCACCTAGATCCGAATTAAGCTTTGCTTGATTCAGATCTGTCTTAGCTTTGAATATCCAACCACCTAGATCCGAATTAAGCTTTGCTTGATTCGTATCTGTCTTAGCTTTGAATATCCAGCCACCTAGATCCGAATTAAGCTTTGCTTGATTCGGATTTGTCTTAGCTTTGAATATCCAGCCACCTAGATCCGAATTAATCTTTGCTTGATTCGGATCTGTCTTAGCTTTGAATATCCAGCCACCTAGATCCGAATTAAGCTTTGCTTGATTCGGATCTGTCGCATGTTCAAATATCTTATTGCTATTTGTTCTGTTGCTTAGGTTGCGCATGATCGGCGTACCGCCGAATTCCAAAGGCTGCTCTTTGCCCATAAAATGTTGCAAGAGAAGTACGAGAAGGTCATTCCCGTGGTGAAGAAAGCTGGTAAGTTAACGAGCTTTCGCATTATTCTTAAAATTCTTATTGCTTTGGAAGTGGGGTGTTAGCTGACTTTGCTGGTGAATAGGTAATATCAACAATCTTAATATCCGTCTTGAAAAGAAAGTCAAGGCCCTAGAAGGTTAGTTACTCTTTGTCTTTTACGCATATCTATGTGAAATATGCACCGGGTTTCTCTTAACCCCTCTGGCTTCGGTATAGCCGAGTTACAAACTTTTGCAGTGTCACACCAAGAATGCATACCCATGCCTGATATGATGCTGCATTTTTTAGAACAAGCCGCCACTCACTCGGCGCAGCTGAAAGACAAAGATGACGAGATAACTCGCTTGCGCGCCGAGGTGGAGTCCCTCAAGCTTTCTCAGAAGTCTGAGTTAGAAAAAGTCGACCAGGAGTTCTCCGAGGAGAAGAATCGGCTAGCTCTGCAATTTCATAAAAATAAAGAGCTCCTCGAGGCTGCCGAATTGAAGACACGGGGGATGAGCGAGGAGATCACTCGCTTTGAGAAAAGCAAGAGTGACTGGGCTAAAGATCTTCAGATAATGCTGAGTTATATTCACCGTAAGCTTCTGACCGCGGCCGAGTTATCTTTTTCCCTTTCTTACTACTGACCGACGCACTTGTGTTTTGCGCAGACCATTTTCCAGAAGCTAAGCCCGTGAGCTCTAAAGCGGTGATTAATGCTCGTGCGCGCCGAGGCATTCCTGCTGATGCGGACTCAGAGTACTCGATGGAAGATTTCTTGGTTGCTGTTGGCGCTGTTGTTGGTCCGATGAAGATTATGGGCAGGGACTTGGTGCAGGCAGCTATCCGGGCCTACCATGTTCTCTGGCCGAATACTCCTGGGACTCCTGATATTGATGAGGTCAAAGTATTGGTGGAAAGATTAATGGCATCTGAGAGACAGCTAAGTGTTTGGAGGGAATCCGCCGGACGAGCTGGTGCTGATATGGCTCTCACAGTCATCATGTCATGGTATGAGGATATTTCCCTTAATACCTTGAGAAATTTGCGGACTGGTTCCCGTTGGGTTGAAGACCCAGTTGTCGCTCTCCGGCAAGCTCGTGCCTACCAGCTTGTTGAGTATGCAGACGTGCATAACTGGAATGAAGGGCCGAGTTTCCTTCCTAACCCGAAAGACGAGGTCGAAGTTGAGGATGCCTCTGATGATGACTCAGCCGAACAGGGCGAAGACGAGGGTGACTCGGCCACTTCTGGTGATTCCAGTTCGAGCTCAGATGGTAATGGCGACGCGCGATCCTCCTCCAAAGGTACTGGGCATTCCACAGCGCAAGCTGACGTTTCTCAACAGCCTCGGGCTTCCTCCGAAGTCGCCCCTGGATCTGTGGAGGGCGAGGCAACTTCGTCCGAAGTGCCGCCCACCTCGGAGTGCCCAGCCCCTGACTGAGTCAGTGCCTCTCCACTTAAAAAACTCTAAGTCATTTCTTATCCCTGGTATGCCGGGCGTATGATGTACGTCAAACATTTGTCCGTCTTTTGTGCGGTATGAAACTCTTTTTCCTTGTGCCGCTGAGACACAAGTGGTTGTAATCGTCATCACCTTGTTTGAACTGGTCCTGTTTGTCCGAATCCTTGCTTTGGCAGCTTTCCATTTCTTGAGTTTGGAGTGTATATTTGCCTTTGCTCTACCGTAGTTCGGCGTTCAATATTGCCTGACTTTTGATAAGCTTCGTAGTGTGGCTGCTGTGTTTTGGACTGTTAATCTGGGTGTAGATCTCGAAGTCCGTATTTGGGGAGAATGAAATAGCATCACTCTGGGTGCCGAAGTTTGGTACTCACTCTTGTAATACAGGATACCCATACCGAGAAATAATATAGGGTAGTCCCCGAGCCATTGCTTAAGGCATCGAGTTTTAATGCATAAACCGAGTTTAGAAACAATATAGGGCAGTCCCCGAGTCACTGCTCAAGACGCCGAGGTATAATACATAAAATAAAAAACAATATATGGCAGTCCCCGAGCCACTACTTTGGGCGCCGAGGTTCTATACATAACCCAAACTTAGAGACAATATAGGACAGTCCCCGAGTCACCGCTCAAGGTGCCGAGGTTTAATACATAACGCAAAATCAAAAACAACATATTGCAAGCCCCGAGCCACTGCTCAAGGCGTCGAGGTTTAATACATAGACCAAACTTAGAAACAATACAGGGCAGTCCCCGAGTCACTGCTCAAGGTGCCGAGGTTTAATACATAACGCAAAATCAAAAACAACATATGGCAGTCCCCGAGCCACTGCTCTGGGCGCCGAGGTTCAATACATAGCGGATGCTCCGTCCTGAAGTGCCACTTTACGATGTGTGGTAGATGACTCCTATGAGTAAAATGGACGAAGTAAAGCTACGTTCCATGGTCTTTTCGATTCTTCGCCGGCTTTGTCTGCCTTGTTCTTTCCCGGTGACTGAGCATTGATTAGGTAGTACGCATCATTGTGCAATGCCTTGCTCACGATGAATGGTCCTTCCCATGGAGGTGACAGTTTGTGCATGCCGTACGTGCGTTGCACCAGCCGGAGAACCAAATATCCTTCTTTAAACACTCTGGGATTCACCTTCTTGCTGTGATATCGTCGCAAGTCCTGCTGATAGATAGCTGATCTTGATAGCGCCATCTCTCTGGCTTCTTCTAGCAGATCGACATCATCTTGCCGAGCTACTTCATTTACTTCAGCTGTTGTATACTGGGTAACCCTTGGCGAGTCATGTATTATGTCGGCTGGAAGCACAGCTTCTGCCCCATACACTAGAAAAAATGGTGTATAACCTGTTGATCTGTTTGGGGTAGTCGTGAGGCTCCATAGCACTGCTGGTAGTTCCTCAATCCAACATCCTGCCGACCTTTGCAGCGGTTCGACGAGTCGTGGTTTTATTCCGGACAATACCAGTCCATTAGATCTTTCTACTTGCCCATTGTATGTTGGGTGCGCCACATAGGCGACATCTAGTCTTATGTGCTTTTCCTGACAGAATCTAGCGAAAGCTCCTTCTGCAAAGTTTGTACCGTTGTCTGTAATAACACTGTGTGGGTAGCCATATCTTAAGATAATATCTTTGAGGAATTTTACTGCTGTTGGCCCATCACATTTCTTTATTGGTCTCACTTCAATCCATTTTGTGAATTTGTCCACCATGACTAATATGTGGGCCATCCCGCCTCGGGCCGGCTTAAATGGTCCCACCATATCTAAGCACCATACAGAAAATGGCCAAGTAATTGGTATCGTTTTTAACTCGGACGATGGCATATGTATCTTGCTGGCATATCTCTGGCAACCATTACATTTTTCGACCAGTTCTTTGGCCTCTTTCAACGCTGTTGGCCAATAAAACCCATGCCTGAATGCCTTGGCCACTAAAGCTCTGGACGAGGCGTGATGTCCGCATTTTCCTTGATGTATATCTAGAAGGATCTCCTGGCCTTCCGCCGAGCTCACACATCTTTGCAACATGCTTGTGACACTCCTTTTATACAGCTCATTGTTTATGATTGTATAAGCTTTAGCTCTTCTCACTGTCTGTCTTGCCAATATCTCGTTATTTGGCAAAATCGCATCTCTAAGGAAAGAGAATATGGGTTGCGCCCATGTTGGTGTGATTTTTTCTAATGTAATCTCACTATCTATTTCCATATTTTCTGCCGACATAACTACCTCGGATTTCTCCGTACTTATCCTTGCATCAGTCAACTTTATTTTTGGAAATTCCGGGTTACATTGCTTGTCAATTTCCATCGGCACATTATACTCTCTTGATTTTGCCGGAATAAAGATGGATTCGGACTCTGGTGACGGTGTTATTGATGGCTTCCTCAGGTGCTCTAGGGCAATACCTGGGGGGATTGACTGTCTGGTTGATCCGAGTTTTGACAATGTATCTGCGGCGTCGTTTTCTGCCCGAGGTATATGATGAAATTCACATCCATCGAAGTATCCACTGAGTTTTTGCACATGAAACCTATACAAGGCCATATTGTCATCTAATGCATCCCAATTGCCTGAGACTTGTTGTACTACTAGATCTGAATCTCCGTAGCACAAGATTCGGCGTATGCCAATCTCTTTCGCCACCTTCAATCCATGGACGAGTGCTTCATATTCGGATACATTGTTTGATGCGGCAAAATGTATTTGCAACACATATCTCAACTGATCTCTTTTTGGCGAGGTTAACACTATCCCTGCCCCCAAACCATTTCTTAGTTTGGAATCGTCGAAGTGCATCATCCAATAATTCGGATCTGGCAATGGTGGCTCATATTGTACCTCGGCCCAATCTACCAAGAAGTCGGCCACAGCCTGAGATTTGATTGCATCTCGCCTATCAAATTGCAGAGCATAAGGTGACAATTCAGTTGCCCATTTTGCTATTCGGCCACTTGCATCTTTGTTTCTCAATATGTCGGCTATGGGTGCTTCACAAATCACCTTGATGGGGTGCTCTTCGAAGTAATGTTTAAGTTTCTTTGCTGACATGTACACCCATATGCCATCTTCTGATAATGTGGGTAATTTTTTTTGAGGCTGATAGTACCTCGCTTAGGTAATACACCGGCCTTTGTACTCATTTATCATCTTCAATTCGTTCCACCACGATCACAACGCTTACTACTCTGCTGGTGGCTGCTATGTAAATTAACATAGGCTCTTTTGACAATGGAGAAGCCAAGACTGGCGCTGTGACCAACATCTTTTTCAATTCATGGAATGCATTGTCTGCTTGTGGTGTCCAAATGAACTTATCAGATTTTTTCATCAACTGATAAAGTGGTAGTGCTTTCTCTCCCAGCCGACACACAAATCGGCTGAGCGAGGCTAAGCAACCTGTGAACTTTTGTATGTCATTTAGACATCTTGGCAATTCCATCCTTTCCACTGCTTTTATCTTAGTTGGGTTTGCCTCTATACCTTGGCTAGATACGAGAAAACCGAGCAGTTTTCCCGCTGGCACACCAAATGTGCATTTTTCCGGGTTAAGCTTCATTCGGAACCTTCTCAGGTTCGCGAAAGTCTGCCATATATCATCCAGTAGCGTTTTGCTTTCTTTGGTTTTGATAACCACATCATCTACATATACTTGTACATTTTTTCCTATCTGGTCATGTAGACATTTTTGCATACATCTCTGATATGTTGCTCCTGCGTTACGCAGGCCGAATGGCATGGTGTGATAGCAATAAGCCCCGTATGGGGTAATAAACGCAGTCTTTATTTGATCGGCCGGATTTAACGGTATCTGATGAAAACCAGAATACGCGTCTACAAATGATAATAGTTCACAACCAGCGGTCGAATCAATGACTTGGTCTATTCTAGGTAAAGGAAAAGGATCTTTTGGACACGCCTTGTTCAGGTTCGTGTAATCGATACACATTCGCCATACAATGGCTACATTCGGATCATCCATCTTCTTTTCCACTAGCACCGGGTTCGATAGCCAATCCGGATACATCACCTCCATGATGAACCCGGCCGCAAGGAGCCGAGCTATTTCATCCCCTATTATTTTTCTCCTGTCTTCGACGAAGCGGCGGAGAGGTTGCTTCACCGGCCTTGCTCCTGGCCTTACATTCAGAGAGTGCTCAGCCAACTCCCTCGGCACACCTTGCAGATCCTGAGTTGACCATGCAAAGATATCCCGATTCTCACGGAGGAAGTTGGTGAGCTCGCTTTCTTATTTAGCATCTAGGCCGGCACCAATGGTGACGGTGCACTCTGGGAACTGCTCATCTATCTGGAACTTTTTTGTTTCTTTAGTCGGCTGAAAAGAGACACTTCCATGCGGGTTGGCTAATGCCGGCATATTCAATTGTGCCGACTGAGCGAGGGCCGCTACCTCCTAAATCCTTATTTTTTCTCTTGCTATTACCAATGACTCGGCTAGATTTGATCCGGCTGAAGCACATTCCATTGACTTCCTGTAATCCCCTGCAACTGTTATCACCCCTTGTGGTCCGGGTAACTTCATTTTCAGATAACTTATGTGGCATCTGCCCATGAATTTGGCCAATGCTGGCAGTCCGAGTAGAGCATGATAGCAACTCTCTAGATCCACCACTTCAAACTCTAAATTTTCTGCTCTGCAGTTATCTCTTGTGCCGAATAACACATCCACTCGAACCTTACCAATGGGTTCGCATGAAAGCCCTGGTACTATCCCATGGAATGTGGTCCTCGTGGATTGCAGCATGTTCTGCGATATTCCGAGTTTATGCATTGTATCTTTGTACATGATATTGATACTGCTCCCATTGTCAATGAGTACCTTTGAAAATTTCACATTAATGCTCGGTCTGACAAATGTCGGATCTAACACGAGTGCATACGACCCCGGACTCGGCATTATCTTGGGGTGATCCTTTATGCTCCAAGTTACTTCTTGATCCGACCAAGGCACATATCTTGGTACTGCCGGCATAACTGCATTTACTTCCATATGCCGGCGTTGTACACTCTGCTTGTCTTGCTGTTCTGTTGTGAACACGCAATACGACTGATGATGTTCTCTGTAATCATTACGTCCATTGTTTCCTGGATTTGTCCTTCCATCCGGACCTTGGTTTATTACTTGATGCACCGCATCTCTCCGGTCCGAGTTTTCATACCTCGAGGGAGGAGGGGGTAACATCAGTTGTTGTGCATTTGCTCCAGTCAACTGTGGCTGATGTTGCTGATGTTCCTGGAGAGGCGCTGCCTGTATGCCTGCGGGGTTACCCATTGCATTTTTCATCCATGCACATTGGCGGGTTGTATGGTTGGCCGGCCTGGCCGGGTTTGACATGTGAAATTTACACGGCTGATCTAACATAGACTCAAACATGTACTTTGGCCTCTCCTGCCATTGCTTATTTTGCTCTGGTGTCCACTGTCTTTTCCCTTCATTCCTTGGTGTCCATTGCTGTGGACCATTCTTTTTGCTGCTGACTATTTCCGTGACTCGGCTGATCTTGCACTGCTGCTGCCACCTGAGTTAAACCATATCTATAATCCGGTCTTTCTTCTCTTCTTCTTCCTCTGAAGTCATTGCGCCTGGATGACCCGGCCACATCTCTTGCATATTGATCTTGATGTTCCCGATGATCTGCCGACATTAATTCTGGTTGCGTCGGATCCCCCAATGCATAGGAATCCGCTATTCTGATGGTTTCTGCCAATGTGGTTGGCATATCTCTTTGCAGTTGCTGCCATAATACACTGTCATAGCGGCATCCTTGAGCGAACCAAGCTATTGCTTGTGATTCTATAACTCCCTCACACGAATTTCTCAGGTTACACCACCGAGTTAAAAACTCTCTGTCTGTCTCATTCGGCCTTTGCTTGCACATGGCTAGCTGATGCGGCCTGTTTGGCCTCTTGTAAGTACTGGTGAAGTTGCTAAGGAACATTTCTTCAAAATCCAACCAACAGTTGATACTACCTGCTGGCAGATTATTCAGCCATACTCTAGCTGGTCCTTCCAACATTTGTGGGACATATCGCACTGCCCATCGTAAGTTTCCACCTGCTATTTTTACAGCCGTGGCATAATCGATTAACCAATCCTGTGGTTTGGTGCTCCCATTATATGTCTTTGTGCCTCTTGCCAGCTGAAAGTTCAGCACAGGCGGTTCGCCCGTGATTCGAGGTCCGAAGCATGCCGGACCTGGAGGACCCTGTTCTTCTAGCAGTTCGGACCGGTACAGCCGGTCCAGCTTCACTCTGGCGTCAGTTGATGGAAGATCTCTGTACATAACTCTTTCCTGCACTCCATAGTGGTTATTCCCACCATGAATCGCATACTCCATCTCGGAATAACCATCATTATATCTCTCATTCACCTGATTGTGGCGAACTGGTCTCACTTCTCTTTCCTGCCGAGGTTCATGCCTCGGCTGCGGGTTGGGTGGCGGTTCTCTCCTTCCTTCGACCGGGATATTTTTCTCGTGATTCCCTCTTCTGAGTTCTCCTCTTCCGAGATCTCCATTGCCTCGGCTTCCGCCGCCTTTCTCGGCACGGCCGGGGTTTCTCTCGCCACTATTACCTCGGCTTCCATTGCCTCTGTTCTCATTTGCTTTTCTGGCCATCGCCGGATCATATGGAACAATTGTTGGAGATATGCCCTAGAGGCAATAATAAATATAGTTATTATTATATCTTTGTGTTTATGATAAATGTTTACATTCATGCTATAATAGTATTAACAAGGAAACATTAATACTTGTGTGATTTGTAGACTAAAATAAGAGTCCCTAGTAAAGCCTCTATATAATACTAGCTTGTTGGTTAATAGATGATTGTGGTTTCCCTATCATGAACATTGAGATGTTATTAACAACAAGATCATATCGTTAGGAGAATGATATGGTGGACATACTCCTATAGATAAGCGTAGCATAAAGATCAAGTCATTTTAATAGTTCAATTGCTATATGCTTTCTGATACATAGTAATCTAATTCCTTCGACCATGAGATCATGCATATCACCTTTACCGGATGGATGCTTTGATGACATCAAACACCACACCGTAACTGGGTGGCTATAAAGGTGGCATTGAGTGTTCGGAAAGTATTGGTTGAGACACATGGATCAAGAGTGGGATTTGTCCATCCATATGACGGATAGATATACTCTGGGCCCTCTCGGTGAAATGTCATCCAATTAGCTTGCAAGCATGTGACTGGCTCACAAGGGATCACATATCACGGGAACGAGAAAAGAGTACTTATCGGTAACGGGGTTGAACTAGGTATGCAGAGATACCGACGATCATAACCTCGGATAAGTAAACTATCGTGAGACAAAGGGAAATTGATATCGTATATAAGTGGTTCATTCGATCGCAAAGTAATCGTAGAAATATGTGGGAGCCATATGAATTTCCAGATTCCTCTATTGGTTATTGTTCGGAGAAGTGTCTCGATCATGTCCGCATAATTCACGAACCATAGGGAGACACACTTAAGGATTCGACGTTGTTTGAGTAGTTATGGAATGATGAGAAAGAGTCCGAATGTTGTTCGAAGTCTCGAATGGGATTCGGGATATCACGAGGAGATCCGGAATGGTCCGGAGAATAAGATTCATATAAGGAAAGTCCCGTTTCGGAGTTGGAGAATGGTTCCGGTGTTTTCATCGGGAATGTTCTAGAAGGTTCCAGAATGTCCGGCACTCCGGAGGGGAAGGGTACATGAATGTGTTATATCAAGTTGATATGATTGCATCATGTACTCGGTGTCATCGCTGAACAAAATAGAGGGTTTATTCAAATCCTAGTTTGAAAAGTCAAACGCCAAGTTTGAAAGTCAAACGGCTATTTTTGGGAAGTGGAGAGGGAGGTGGAAACCGACTTGGGGGAGGAGTTCCTCCTCCCACCGCCGGCGCACCACCAAGCCGAGTTGGGGAGGGACTCCCCTCCCCTTGGCCGGCCGCCTCCACCTATATAAGGAGGGGCAAGGCTCCCCTAGGGCAAACCGCCGCCGCCGCCTAGCTAAACCCTAGCCGCCGGCTTGCCCCCTCCTCGGCGTGTCTAAACCCTAGATCGTCGAGGGACTCTCTCATACTCCACCATACTCGCTCCGGCTTAAGGCGAAGCCCTGCGAGATCTCCCCTCTACTTCCGGTACCACGCCGTTGTGCTGCCGGAATCGCGAGGAGAGTGCTACAACCTCCGCTGCCTGCTGGAACAAGGGAGAGGAAATTCTTCGTCGAGTACCGAATGTGTGACCGACTGCGGGAGCGCTGCCGGAACGCAGCGCCGGAAGGATCGTCTACGCGATCTTGAGATCGGGAAGAGTACGACTACATCACCCACGAGAATCCGCTCTCGTTAAGCACTTTGGAATCTTCGAGGGTAAGTTATTCCATCGACTCGTTGCTACAATCTAGTAGATAGATCTTGGCTTGTTTGTTTGTATGCGATAGAAATTTTTTGTTTTCCATGCTACAAATCCCTACGGTGGTATCAGAGCCGTGTCTATATGTAGATCTGTTGCACGAGTAGAACACAATGGTCATTGTGGGCGTTGATGCTTTTATTGTCGATTGCTTCTTGTGTACTTTGCATCTTGCGGGATGTTGGGATGAAGCGTCCCGGGCTAACCTTACATGACATCGTTCATGAGACTTGCTCCATGCTTGAAATGCAACTTGTATTGCATAAGTGGCTTTGCGGGTGCCTGTTTCTCCTAGCATAGTTAAGATCCAATTTACAATGGGTGATTAACAATACTAGTATCAATGTTGTGGTTCATGTTCGTAAGTTAGAACGACACTTATTGAAAGCCCCAAACCACGTAAAATATGCAAAGAAAGTAGAGGCGTCTAACTTTGTTTTGCAGGGGTGTGCAGTGATGTGATATGGCCATGATTGTGATTATATTTGATGTATGCAATGTTCCTTATTGTAAGTTGGCAACCGGCAAGAGCCATATGGTTGTCTTTAATTTATGTTAAGACCCGCGTGTCTATTCAAAGTAGTTGTAATAGTTGAAGCCGGTGGACGACAACCATGAAGAAGCGTCATTGACCTTGATGCAATGCCGGTGATGATGGAGATCATGTTCGTGCTAGAAGATGGAGATCGGAAGCACAAAGAAGAAAGGCCATATCATATCACATATTATGAATTGCATGTGATGTTAATCCTTTATGCATCTTGTATTGCTTAGTAGACGACGGTAGCATTATAAGATGATCCCTCATGCACATGAATTTCAAGTCATAAAGTGTTCACCCTTAGTTAGCACCGTTGCTAAAGCTTGTTGTTTCGAAGCACCACGTGATGATCGGGTGTGTTAGATTCCGCAAGTATATACAACGTGAGCAAGCCAGATTTGCTCATGCGGAAACTAAGGTTTGATCTTGACGAGCCTAGCATGTACAGACATGGTCTCGGAACACGGATCACCGAAGGGTAAAGCATGAATCATATAGTAGATATGATGAACATGTCGATTGTTCGCCATTGAAACTATATCAACTCTCGTGATGATCGGTGTTGATGTGGTGGATTTGGTTCGTGTGATCACTAAAACAATGTGAGGGATATTGTTTTGAGTGGGAGTTCACCTAGATTAATTTTATTATTAATTCGAACTCAATTTTTCATAAACTTAGTCTAAACTATTGCAAATATGTTGTAGATCAATGGCAGCCCCTACCATCAATTTTAATGCGTTCCTAGAGAAATAAAAGTTGAAAAACAATGGAAGCAACTTCGCGGATTGGTTCCGCAATTTGAGGATTGTCCTCACAGCTGGTAATTTGACCTATGTGCTGGATGCACCGCTGGGTGGCCCACCTGCAGCTGATGCTGCCGATGAAGTAAAGAATGTTTACCTCACTCGGAAGACTTAGTACTCCACAGTTCAGTGTGCTATCTTGTATGGTTTAGAATCGGAGCTTCAGAAAAGGTTTGAGAATTCAGACCCATATGATATTGTCGAGGATCTCAAATTGATCTTTGAGACTCATGCGGCAATTGAAAGCTATGAGGCTTCTGAAAAGTTCTTTAACTGCAAGATGGAAGAGGGCAGCTCCGCCAGTGAGCATGTGCTTAAGATGTCTGGGCACACAAACAAACTTCAAAGCTTGGGTATAGTGATTCCTAATGCTTTGGGGATTTACCGCGTCCTCCAATCACTACCACCAAGTTACAAGAACTTTGTGATGAACTACAACATGCAAAACATGAACAAGACGTTGCCAGAACTATTTGCCATGTTGAAATCTGCAGAAGTGGAGATCAAGAAAGAGCACCAAGTGTTGTTGGTCAATAAGACCACCAAATTCAAGAAAGGCAAGTCTAAGCAGAAGGGACACTTCAAGAAGGGTGGTAAGAAAGTTACCACGCCAACGAAGAAGACCAAGGCTGGACCTAAGCCTGATACTGAGTGCTTTTACTGCAAGGGAGAAGGTCACTGGAAGCGGAATTGCCCAAAGTACTTGGCGGATTTGAAGAACGGCAACATCAAGAAGAAAGGTATATCCGATATACATGTTATTGATGTGTATCTCACTAGTACTCGTAGTAGTGCCTGGGTATTTGATACTGGTTCGGTTGCTCATATTTGTAACTCGAAACAGGTGCTGCAGAATAAACGGAAGCTAGCGAAGAACGAGGTGACGATGCGCGTGGGAAACGGATCAAAGGTTGATGTGATCACGGTCGGCACGCTACCCCTTCATCTACCATCGGGATTAGTTTTATACTTAAATAATTGTTATTTGGTGCCTGTGTTAAGCATGAACATTATATCGGGATCTTGTTTATTGCGAGACGGTTACTTGTTTAAGTCTGAGAATAATGGTTGTTCGATTTATATGAGTAATATGTTTTATGCACATGCACCTTTGATAGATGGTCTATTCTTATTGAATCTCGATAGTGGAAATACACATATTAATAACATTAAGGCTAAACGTTTCAAATCGAGCGATAACTCGACCTATATGTGGCACTGTCGTCTTGGTCACATTGGAGTGAAGCGTATGAAGAAACTCCATTCCGATGGACTTCTTGAATCACTTGATTTCGAATCACTTGAAAGATGCGAAGCATGTCTGATGGGTAAAATGACTAAGACTCCATTCTCTGGTATGATGGAGCGAGCTACGGACTTATTGGAAATCATACATACCGATGTGTGTGGTCCAATGAGTGTAGCATCGCGCGGTGGTTATCGTTATGTTCTTACCTTCACGGATGATTTGAGTAGATATGGGTATATCTATTTCATGACACATAAGTCCGAAACTTTCGAGAAGTTTAAGGAATTTAAAAGTGAGGTAGAGAATCAACGTAACAAGAAGATTAAATTTCTACGTTCTGATCGTGGAGGTGAATATCTAAGTTACGAGTTTGGCGAGCATTTGAAGAAATGCGGAATACTTTCACAATTGACACCGCCGGGAACACCACATCATAATGGTGTGTCCGAACGTCGTAATCGAACTCTCTTAGATATGGTTTGTTCTATGATGTCACTTACAGATTTACCGCTATCATTTTGGGGTTATGCATTAGAAACAGCCGCATTCACTTTAAATAGGGCACCATCTAAATCTGTTGAAATGACACCATATGAATTATGGTTTGGGAAGAAACCTAGATTGTCGTTCCTTAAAGTTTGGGGTTGCGAAGCCTATGTAAAGAAGTTACAGCCGGACAAGCTTGAACCCAAAGCGGAAAAATGCGTCTTCATTGGATACCCGAAGGAAACTATTGGGTATACCTTCTATCATAGATCCGAAGGCAAAATCTTTGTTGCCAAGAATGGATCCTTTCTAGAGAAGGAATTTCTCTCGAAAGAAGTGACTGGAAGGAAAGTAGAACTCGACGAGGTTGTCGAACGTTCTCTCGAAATTGCGAGTAGCGCAGCACCGGAAGAAGTTCCTGTGGTGCCTGCACCAGTTAGAGAGGAAGCTAATGATGATGATCATGAAACTTCGGTTGAAGTTGCTACAGAGCCTCGCAGGTCAACGAGAACTCGTACCACTCCAGATTGGTATGATCCCGTTATGAGTGTCATGTTGGTGGACAACACCGATGACCCTGAGACATATGAGGAAGCAATGATGAGCCCAGATTCCAATAAATGGCAAGAAGCCATGAAATCCGAGATTGGATGCATGTACGAAAACCAAGTATGGACTTTGGTGGACTTACCGGATGGCCGGAAGGCTGTCGAGAACAAATGGATCTTCAAGAAGAAAACAGATGCTGATGGTAATATTACTGTCTATAAAGCTCGACTTGTCGCAAAAGGGTTTCGACAAATTCAACGAGTTGACAACGATGAGACTTTCTCACCAGTAGCGAAGCTAAAGTCTGTGAGGATTATGTTAGCAAACGCTGCATATTATGATTATGAGATATGGCAGATGGATGTCAAAACAGCATTCCTCAATGGAGACATTGATGAAGAGTTGTATATGATGCAACCCAAAGGTTTTGTCGATCCTAAAGATGCTAACAAGGTATGCAAACTTCAACGGTCCATTTATGGATTGAAGCAAGCATCCCGAAGTTGGAATCAACGTTTTGATAAGGTGATCAAAAGTTTTGGTTTTATACAAACTTATGGAGAAGCTTGTATTTACAAGAAAGTGAGTGGGAGCTCTGTAGCATTCTTAATACTATATGTAGATGACATATTGTTGATTGGGAATGATGTAGACCTTCTTAATAGTGTCAAGGAATATTTGAATAATAGTTTTTCAATGAAGGATCTTGGCGAAGCAGCTTACATATTAGGCATAAAGATTTATAGAGATAGATCGAGACGCCAAATATCATTGTCACAAAGTACATATTTGGACAAAGTTCTAAAGAGGTTTGGAATGGAAGATAGCAAGAAAGGGTTCTTGCCCATGTTGCCCAATACGACCTTGAGTAAAACTCAAAGTCCGACATCGGCAGAAGATAGAGAAAGGATGAGTAAGACTCCCTATGCCTCAGCCATAGGATCTCTAATGTATTCCATGCTATGTACTAGACCCGACATTGCATATGCTGTTAGTTTAACTAGCAGATATCAAAGTGATCCAGGAGTGGATCATTGGACAGCGGTCAAAAACATCCTTAAGTACTTGAGAAGAACTAAGGATATGGTTCTTTCTTATGGAGGTGATGAACAACTCGTTGTAAATGGTTACACCGATGCTAGTTGGAACACCGATCCGGATGATTCTAAATCACAATCTGGATACGTATTTATTTTGAATGGTGCAGCAGTTAGCTGGAGGAGTGCAAAGCAAAGCGTTGTGGCGATATCTTCAACTGAATCGGAATACATGGCTGCTTCGGAGGCTTCACAAGAAGCGATATGGATGAAAGAGTTCATTACAGAGCTGGGTGTGGTTCCTAGTGCGCTGGACCCAATGTCTATCTACTGTGATAACATGGGCGCCATAGCCAATGCGCAAGAACCAAGGTCACACAAGAAGCTGAAGCACATCAAGCTACGTTTTCACGCTATTCGAGAACATATCCAAGATGGGGATATAAAGATTTGCAAAGTACACACAGATCTGAATGTGGCGGATCTGTTGACTAAACCTCTCCCGAGGGCAAAACATGACCAACACCAAACTGCCATGGGTGTTCGGTATATTACCATGTAATCTAGATTAGATGACTCTAGTGCAAGTGGGAGACTGTTGGAGATATGCCCTAGAGGCAATAATAAATATAGTTATTATTATATCTTTGTGTTTATGATAAATGTTTACATTCATGCTATAATAGTATTAACAAGGAAACATTAATACTTGTGTGATTTGTAGACTAAAATAAGAGTCCCTAGTAAAGCCTCTATATAATACTAGCTTGTTGGTTAATAGATGATTGTGGTTTCCCTATCATGAACATTGAGATGTTATTAACAACAAGATCATATCGTTAGGAGAATGATATGGTGGACATACTCCTATAGATAAGCGTAGCATAAAGATCAAGTCATTTTAATAGTTCAATTGCTATATGCTTTCTGATACATAGTAATCTAATTCCTTCGACCATGAGATCATGCATATCACCTTTACCGGATGGATGCTTTGATGACATAAAACACCACACCGTAACTAGGTGGCTATAAAGGTGGCATTGAGTGTTCGGAAAGTATTGGTTGAGACACATGGATCAAGAGTGGGATTTGTCCATCCATATGACGGATAGATATACTCTGGGCCCTCTCGGTGAAATGTCATCCAATTAGCTTGCAAGCATGTGACTGGCTCACAAGGGATCACATATCACGGGAACGAGAAAAGAGTACTTATCGGTAACGAGGTTGAACTAGGTATGCAGAGATACCGACGATCATAACCTCGGATAAGTAAACTATCGTGAGACAAAGGGAAATTGATATCGTATGTAAGTGGTTCATTCAATCGCAAAGTAATCGTAGAAATATGTGGGAGCCATATGAATTTCCAGATTCCTCTATTGGTTATTGTTCGGAGAAGTGTCTCGATCATGTCCGCATAATTCACGAACCGTAGGGAGACACACTTAAGGATTCGACGTTGTTTGAGTAGTTATGGAATGATGAGAAAGAGTCTGAATGTTGTTCGGAGTCTCGAATGGGATTTGGGATATCACGAGGAGATCCGGAATGGTCCAGAGAATAAGATTCATATAAGGAAAGTCCTGTTTCAGAGTTGGAGAATGGTTCCGGTGTTTTCATTGGGAATGTTCTAGAAGGTTCCGGAATGTCCGGCACTCCGGAGGGGAAGGGTACATGAATGTGTTATATCAAGTTGATATGATTGCATCATGTACTCTGTGTCATCGCTGAACAAAATAGAGGGTTTATTCAAATCCTAGTTTGAAAAGTCAAACGCCAAGTTTGAAAGTCAAACGGCTATTTTTGGGAAGTGGAGAGGGAGGTGGAAACCGACTTGGGGGAGGAGTTCCTCCTCCCACCGCCGGCTCACCACCAAGCCGAGTTGGGGAGGGACTCCCCTCCCCTTGGCCGGCCCCCTCCACCTATATAAGGAGGGGCAGGGCTCCCCTCCTAGACACACAAGTTCCTACCTCTAAACCCTAGTACCAAGCCGCCGCCGCCTCCATAGCCGCCGCCGGCCCTAGGGCAAACCGCCGCCGCCGCCTAGCTAAACCCTAGCCGCCAGCTTGCCCCCTCCTCGGCGTGTCTAAACCCTAGATTGTCGAGGGACTCTCTCATACTCCACCATACTCGCTCCGGCTTAAGGCGAAGCCCTGCGAGATCTCCCCTCTACTTCCGGTACCACGCCATTGTGCTACCGAAATCGCGAGGAGAGTGCTACAACCTCCGCTGCCTGCTGGAACAAGGGAGAGGAAGGTCTTCGTCGAGTACCGAACGTGTGACCGACTGCGGGAGCGCTGCCGGAACGCAGCGCCGGAAGGATCGTCTACGCGATCTTGAGATCGGGAAGAGTACGACTACATCACCCACGAGAATCCGCTCTCGTTAAACACTTTGGAATCTTCGAGGGTAAGTTATTACATCGACTCGTTGCTACAATCTAGTAGATAGATATTGGCTTGTTTGTTTGTATGCGATAGAAATTTTTTGTTTTCCATGCTACGAATCCCTACAACAATTTGCTTATTTCTCTTTCCCGAAGTTACCGCTCTGTCTTTTCGTGCATTGTTTCCGGGTGAAGATGCTGCTGCCACAGATAAGGCAGGTGCTGCACCAGCCGAATGAACCATTCGCGAGGTACCTGGCCTCGCCGGGTCTGCTCTGAGCATTTCTTCATTCTGCTGGTTTGCAATGTGTACCATCTCATTAACTCTTTCTTGTTGTTTTTGCCGGGCTTCGCCGGTCAATCCTTCTAACTCTAATGATGCGGCATTTGCCGCTCTCAGGTTCTTTGTCGGGGTACTGTACCTCGGCAAGCCTAGATCGATTGATTCTGCCTTATGAGCATCATGCTCCTTGTTGATATCATCTATGAGGTTCTTTCCCCTTATTCTCAACTCGTCAACCCGCTCGGGGGCGACGTCAAGCTTGTTTGCCCTGGCATATTCTCGCAGGGTCCTGTTTAAGGACTCCCGCAAGGCCGACACATTTTTTGCCTCTACCAGCACTTTCTGCCTGGTCTCTTCTAACTCTGCCTGAGCATTAGCCAGATCAAGTATCGGCGCTACAGGTGTAATCAGATTATCTATAGTTGCCTGAAGAATGTTTTCTGGTCTTTCCAGAGGTGGCCCTCTTACCCTTGGTGCCTTTGGGGTTGTCTCTTGCACCTCGACCTGGCTGGCCACTGAAGGAATTACCTCGGTGGGTTGTGGAGCTATCTGCCTGGGAGCCACCTGCACAGCCGTCGTCGGATCCTTGCTTGATCCGGCGCCCGCTGCTCCCGCCTGCACCCCGGCTGCGACCATCACCTCGACGATGCTGACAGGGCACACTCCGCGCGGACTGTTTGCGGCGCTAAGGGGTGGTTCTCCTGCAACAACAACTTGGCGAGGATAAACGCCAGAGACGTCAATGCCGACGTAGATCTGGTGCATGCCCAAGTTGATGAAGACGCCGTTGCGCGGAGGGGTTTTTCCCTTGAAGCTGCCTGCGTTATCGCTGACGTAGTCACAGAGATCAAGTCTCCGGACTAAGCCAGAGACAATGCGCTCGCCAGTGTTGATGAAGTTTCCTGTCTGAATCATGACTCCAGCTAGCACCGCTGCTGGCCCCACGGTGGGCGCCAACTGTCGTGGTGGTGGCACGACAGATGCCATGGGTAGGCTAAAGTATGGGGCCAATGGATGCTAGAGGTATCTGGGGAGGAAAGATGTAGTTGATTCTACACACAAAAGACTAAGGTAAAGATCTTTATTTCTCCTTCCTTGGGCTACAAGTGCTCCTTGAGCTGTGTACAAGAAGAAAGAGAGAACTTTACCAGCCTAACGGTACTAAATGAGCCGATGCCCTTCTCAGGGTCCAAGCCTCCCCTTATAAAGGAGAGCCCTGGGTTCCTCTAGGGCTGACGTCGCAAGCATATTCGAGGAATATGCTTGTCCCAATATAGTAATTCAGCGGCCTCCTTTCCGTGTCGCCCTTCTAATGACGGCAAGGTTCCAGAGGGCCCCTCCTGCGTGCCTCGGGCTTCAGGACTGTCACCTCCGTGACCTCCTTCTGCCCCTCTGTCGCTCTGCTCCTTTGTCCTTTGCACTTGGCTCTGCTCAGATTCTCCCTAGCTTGTGACTAGAGTTTGAATTTAGGCTTCTCCTTCTCCTGCAAGCTTCGTATCATTCGGCCCTGCCTCGCATAACTCGGCTCGTCCTTCACCTGCATCAAGACTACTCGGGCTAACCCAGCCGACATACGCAGTATCTCGGCCGGGTAATGTTTGGCTATCATCATAAGGGTCCTGCTCTTTCATATATCGGCCGACTTCTACAGGATTCAGCCGACTTAGACTGTAACTCGAAAACTGGACGGGGAACATCCTTTCGTCTTTTCCCGTCTTTACCCTATCCGAGGTCACCTCCCCAACACAAAACCCTAGGGGAAACCCTAGGGGACCTTCTAGAAGGGGGAAGACTTGCCCCCCACTCCACCCTTGGGGCCGCTGCCCTAGGGCTTGGAGGAGGGGGCAAGGGGGCCGGACAGCCCCCTATATAAGGTGGGCAGGGGGCGCACCCTCCCTCCACCCCAAACCCTAGCCGCCAGCTGCTGCCCTACCTCTCTCTCTCCCGACTGCGCGTAGGCGAAGCCCTACCGCAGAAACTCTCCACCATTGCACCACGTCGTCGTGATGTAGATCCAATCTATCTCTCCACCCCACTTGCTGGACCGAGGAAGGAGGAGACGTTGCGGTGCCGTACGTGTGCATCTCTCGGAGGCGTCACCACTTGCGGCGTTGGATCGGATCGGATCGCGAGGAGGAGAAGGCTAGTTCGACTACATCACCCACGTTCTGTTGAACATTTCCGCTATGCGATTTCTTCAAGGGTATGAAGATCTCATCTATCCCTCTCGTTGATTGCATCTTCTAGATTAGATCTTGGCTTTCCCGTTCGCATCCATAACCCTTCATGCCATTGAGCAAAAGTAGCAGATTCTTCAAGCTTAGGTGGGTCACCTCTATTATATACATGAGGGTGAGGTATTGGAGGGTCGGGAGAGTACCATGAATCACGGTGCTCACCCTTCCCCCATCATTTTGTGTGGATGAATTAGTGTTGTCTTGTTTACCCCTTACCATCATATCCTCGGGAGATACCGGAGTATTCCCTTTAGGTAAAACGGATGGAGGATCCTCTTGAGGAGAGGGGGATGATGAGCCATCTTTGTCTTTAAGAAGTTTCTCAAGCATCTTATTGACTTTGTTGACCAAGGAAGAGCTCAATCTTGTTTCCAAGTTTTTGAGATCTTCCATGGTCACCGTGGTGGGCTCACCATCACCATCCCCTTCGCGGCTACCCATATTCTCTTAGGCGGTAAAGCCCAAATAAAGAGACGAGGCTCTGATACCAATTGAAAGGATCGTATGGGCACCTAGAGGGGGGGTGAATAGGTGCTACTTCAAATTTTCTTCTATTTCAAATTAGGGTTTGACAATAAGGTAAATTCTCTAGATAATGCAACTAAGGTGAATTTACCTATATGAAAAATATGCACTAGCTAACACAATACTAAGCAAGACAAGTAAGCAAAGTGTGGTAAAGGATAGAAGTAACCAAAGTGGTGGACGCGGAGACACAAGGATTTGTTTCCCGTAGTTCCTTCCTTTTTAGGGGAAGTACCTCTACGTTTGGAGAGGGGGTGGTATCAAACCACCTACGCCACGAAAGGTCTCCCTTGTTCTCCAATGAACCTCACCCCAACGGGATCGATCCACCTTCCACTATATCGGCGACCTTCAAGGTGGAAGCCGTCACCTTTACAAGTTTGGGGCAGACATCCACAACTTAATTGGAGGCTCCCAAATACAAGCAAGCTGTCAATACAATCAAAGACAAGCTTGTAAGAACCAAATATAGAACTAGGGTTTCCAAGAAAACACTAGAGAAAAGGGGCCCTCAAGTGAATGAGGGGGAAATGAAGATCTCTTTTGGTGAAGTAGTAGATCAAGGCCTCCTCCTTCGATTCCCCAAAGATCAAGGACTTTGGGTGGTGGATTGAGGAGATCTTGTGGATTTGGTGGCTCCAATGGTGGTCTTGAATTTAATGCAAATGAGCATCTTGTCCCAAGGTAGGTGGAGGGGTATTTATACCCCTTGGAGAAATCTGGCCGTTGGAGCAATAAATGCACCGTTACTACCGGTGCTCAAGCGGTAGTACCGGTTGCAAGCGGTACTACCGGTCCAGTACCGGACCAGGTACCGGAGAAGCTTCACTTGGTCAAGCCTGCTTCAGGTTTGCCCGGTACAACCTTGCGGTAGTACCCCCAAGCGGTACTACCGGCCAGGGCGGTAGTACCGGTCCCAAGTACCGGTTGGTACTGAGCGAGAGGGGAAGGTTTGGTCCTTCCTTAGGACTGCCCGGTACTGCTGAGCAGTACAACCGTGTCCAAGCGGTAGTACTGCTTGACACAAGCGGTACTACCGGTTGGAGCGGTAGTGCCGCTCCACGGTACCGGGTGGTACTAAGGAAAAACCACACCTCCCAACCTTGCACGGGTCCAACCGGTACTAGGGGCGGTAGTACCGGTCGTTTTTCCGGTACTACCGGTTGGCACACAGAATTTTGGCAAGGGTAAATGGGCAAGGCAATATTTGTGCCACAATCTAAAAAACCTGTGATACACTTAGCGCACGATTAGACGGATAAGTGTGTTGTTATCAAATATCAAAATCACAAGGATAGGAAATGCTCTTTCAAGAAGTGAAACTCATTCTATTATAATAATAATCCGGGGAAGGGTGCATGTCGGCACAAATATTCTATTATAATAGTAAAACATGTAAAGCATTAACATCATTGTTTGGTAAATTAAAACAATTGTACCATTCATCAAGTGATATTGTATAATTATTGTTCATAAGTCGGAAAGAAACCATGTCCTCTCCGTGCCATGTTTTAATGGTGCTTTTCAAAGAACTTAAAAATTCAAGAGTTAATTGGTGGATTGGTAACCCACCTTGTCCAAACATTGGACATACCAATACCTCTTATGCAACCTATAGACGGTTCCATACTTATGGATGTCAAATATATAACTTCTTGTGGCTTCCTCGGTGTTTACCGAGTTAACAGGAGGCTCCAAGCCTATAAGTTCGGGTATCTTGATGTTGCACGGGATGAGAAGGTGTCATTGCCTTGTCCACAAGCTTTCTCAATTTCGGGAAAGAACAACCAGATCCTCACCAAGGATCAAGTGGATGAGATCATGGATGCACTTCATCCTAACCAATGAGAAGATGATGAAGAGCAACAGGATGAGAAGGAGCAGGAGTACAACCCTGCTTGGGAAGGACAACCGCAGCAATAGGACGGACCCTGGGATGTGTGGCCCAACCAGCAACAACAACAACAACATGGATTTAACTATGTCCCTTATCAAGATTTTCTACAGTTCAACCAGCGTGTTGGGGAGATTGACCACACCTTACATGGGTGAATGAGGATGTGAGTGCTCTAACTCACAACTTCAGTATCTTCATGACCAACTTCCCCAACTTCTACTAGCGGTACCCACAAAAGCCACCGAATGACGGCAATAACTAAGCCTGGCAACAACCTAATCTTGGGGGAGGTTTAAAAACATCCAAACTTTGCATTCATATTTTATTTTTCTTCTTTTGATTTATTTTTATTCAAAGAATTGCATGTTTACTTTCAGCTTTGCATTCCAAAATCAAAAACACAAAAAAACTAGTTGTTACTTTTTATTTGCAAATTTGTTTCTTTGTTTTCTCCCAGAGATTGCTCAATTTCAGGTGACTTGGTAATAGGAAAATATAGCGGGGTTCAACTCAAGTAAAATAATGAAGCAAGCAAGAGGAGGTATCACATTATTTTCATCACCTATTTTGCAATTTTAAATTGACCCTACAATTATTTGCCCGCTTGCACTAGAGTCGCTCCGCACTTAGCTTGTTATCTTACAAATTATATCCCCTTGCTAGTGTCTCCTTTTTAGCTTTGAAATAATGAGAAATGAACTTGGTTAAAATATTTCCAACATTTTTACAACACGAAAAAGCATCCAAAAGATGACTTGAGTCCATGTTTAGCACAAAGGATTTGATTTTAGAATCACTCAACCCCATTGAGCCTAATGTAAATAGACTTGATAACACTCTTGAATGAAATTATTTGATAAAATGGATACTTTTAAGTAGTAGAGATGTAGGGGTTCGTAGCATGGAAAACAAAAAATTTCTACCGCATGCACACAAACAAGCCAAGATCTATCTACTAGATTGTAGCAACGAGTCGATTAGAGTACTCACCCTTGAAGATTGCAAAGCGGTTAACAAGAGCAGATTCTCGTGGGTGATGTAGTCATACACTTGCTGATCTCAAGATTGTGTTGATGATCCTTCCGGCGCTGTGTTCCGGCAGGGCTTCCACAGTCGGTCACACGTTCGGTACTCGATGAAGACCTTACTCTCCCTTGTTCCAGCAGGCAGCGGAGATTGTAGTTCTCCCCTCGTGATTCTGGCAGCACGATGGCATGGTGTCAGAAGTAGAGGGAAGATCCCGCAGGGCTTCACCTAAGACGGTGCGAGTTATGGTGGATCTAGGGTTTCCGACGATCTAGGTTTAGAAGGTCGGAGAGGAGGAGGAGGTGTCAGCGGCGGCGTGCGGCGGCGGCGCACGGGTGGGGAGGGCTGGTGTTGTGGTCTTTGGGGCAGCCCTCCCCCCTCTATTTATGAGAGGGATGGCAGCCTTGGGAGAGGGGAGTTTGAATCCATACCCAAACTCAAGTTGGATAGAAGGAAGGACTCTTTCCTTCTTCCACTAGGAAACTATTGTTCCAGTTTGACTTTTCAAACCTCCCTTTTGACTTTCAATTTAGAGCTTTAATTCTCTCTCGCAAATGCCCAACCAAGTGACCTAGGACATGATCCAATCATTCCACTTACCCATGAAACATTCATGGACCATTCCCCTTCCGGTCCGGTGAACCTTATAGACCCTTCTAGAACCTCTTCGATGAAAACATCGAAATCATTCCCGAACTCCGGAATCAGACTTTCCTTATATGAATCTTATTCTCCAGACCATTACGGATCTCCTCGTGATATCCCGGATCCCATCCGAGACTCCGAACAACATTCAGTATCCCTACTTACATTCCATATCTACTAAACAACATCGAACCCTTAAGTGTGTCTCCCTTCGGTTCATGAATTATGCGGACATGACCGAGACACTTTGTCCGATCAATAACCAATAGAGGAATCTGGAAATTCATATGGCTCCCACATATTTCTACAATTACTTTGCGATCAAATGAACCACTTACATACGATACTAATTTCCCTTTGTCTCGCGATAGTTTACTTATCCGAGGTTTGATCATCGGTATCTCTGCATACCTAGTTCAACCTCGTTACCGATAAGTACTCTTTTCTCGTTCCCGTGATATGTGATCCCTTGTGAGCCAGTCACATGCTTGTAAGCTAATTGGATGACATTCCACCGAGAGGGCCCAGAGTATATCTATCCGTCATATGGATGGACAAATCCCACTCTTGATCCATGTGCCTCAACACATACTTTCCGAACACTCAATGCCACCTTTATAGCTATCCAGTTATGGTGTGGTGTTTGATGTCATCAAAGCATCCTTCCGGTGATGGTGATTAGCATGATCTCATGGTCGAAGGAATTAGGTTACTATGTATCAGAAAGCTTATAGCAAACAAACTATTGAAATGACTTGATCTTTATGCTATGCTAATCTATAGGAGTATGTCCATCACACCATTCTCCTAATGATATGATCTTGTTGTTAATAACATCTCAATGTTCATGATCGGGAAACCACGATCATCTATTAACCAACAAGCTAGTATTACAAAGAGGCTTTACTAGGGACTCTAATTTAGTTTACAAATCACACAAGTATTAATGTTTCCGGTTAATACTATTATAGCATGAATGTAAACATTTATCATAAACACAAAGATATAATAATAACCACTTTTATTATTGCCTCTAGGGCATATCTCCAACAAGAGATTATGCCACAGCTTTTTCTAATAATTAAAGTAAGATATTTCTTTACGCGTGCCATTACAACACTGTCATGCTCATTGAGGAACTATTAACTCCGCTGACCAACGAACGATCTAAATGTGGGAAACCACTTGATTTCGGCTATTGAGTTATATAAGCTTCTGTAGCTACAATGTTATGACGAGTAATTTTTTAGTTCCCTCATGATTACACGTTCCAAGTGAAGTTGTAGTACTCCTCTGACCCACTATTGCTCAACAGTCATCTATTGGCATGGTCACAAGTGCACAACACAGCCCCATTAACATGTTAAAAACAATGGCATTATTTCTCTATGGAAGAGTTGAAATTTTTGAAAAGCAAGGAAAGGAAAAATGTGCTTTTAGAGACTTGAAATTTTGACATGGGAGTAGATTAGTTGTTCTTTAATTTAAATGTTTCTGTGTCAACTTGAGTACTCCCAATCGATTAAAGAAACAAGAGCAAAAGATTTTTAATCTCTCAACAAAGAGAGAAGCCAAAATAATTTGTGTCACTATCCTAGCTAAACTTTTGACGCTTACTAGGGCATATAATTTATTTGCTAGCAAGATATATGTGGTTAGGAAGTGGACTCAATGCAATCTTGTAAATATTTGTATGATCATGTTTAAGATTGCAGGGATTATGAAGAAAATATTGACACCAATTCGAGCTTGTAAGTTCTTTTATTTTAGTTTCAAATCTCCGCCATTCTTACTTATTTTCTTGGCACTCGAGGGCGAGCAACATCTAAACTTGGGGGAGTTGATAGTTGTGAGATTCGACACATTTTTATGGTCTTTATTGTTGGTTTTTGTCTGGATTTGATGGTTTTTTAGATTTTCCTAACGCTAATACTTCGGCAGCGAAGAAAACTTGGTTTTTAATGTGTGTTTCAGGTTCTGAACATCAACAGAAGAGTTTAACAACAAAAACATAATATTTAGGCGAAAACAAGCAAGTCTCTATTTGTAAGCAAATGAGGGAGGCATCCAGAAGCCTTAACGACTAACTATACAGCGGGAACATTTCTCCGGCCGTATAGTTCCCACCGTATAGCTGCCCCCGCCTTCGCCTTGTCAAAAGGGACAACTTTCGTGAAGGGGCCGAGATTAAAAACAGAACACACCAGCCGTCGTTCCATCCAGAAGGGAGAAAGAAGAGATCCGGAGAAGAAGGAGAAGACGTTCTTCATCTCGCTCCACGATCTTCAACCTCCTAGCCACCTCACCCCCATAGCCATTACTTGTACTTGAGAGAGAGAGAGAGAGAGAGAGATCTTCACCTTGCAAGACTAGGGGTTGAGATTGTTTCTTCCTATCTTGAATTGGTTGGATTGCTTTTCTATTTCTATTGTGGATCTCCACGGTAATATCGAGAAGAACTCCCTTTATTTAATTATATCGATGATGCTTTATTCTCTCATGTGTGAGTAAGTTCTCTTGGGCATGGGAGATGTTAGGGGTTGGTGAGATGTGATGTGCCTATATAATTTCCATTAGATTATGATTGATTTTAATTACTATATTATGTATGCTTGACTATCTGTGGGATGCCTAATGCTTGTTGTCTAATTAAGGGCCCAACACAACATGATGCTTTGTTCTACATAGATAGAATCTTATTCGCTAGCAGACCAACGACCCCCGAGTGACACGGGGATATCAATGGGAAACTAGTTTGACTCGAGAAACCACTGTGCTTATTGCATTAGTCCGATCCAAAGAGATTAATTGTTAAGCAACCTGAAGGATCTTAATCATCTATTGATTGACCATGGTTTTGGTAACGGACTAGTAGAATTATTAAAGTTGGGATGAAATCTACCAAGAGGAGTTCTGGCTAATTATAGGCTGCTTGCCTACACATATACTTATAAGATTATAATTGTTATATTTATCACTCGTTCACCGGGCACATTCACTATCACCATGAACTGTATCTCCCCGCGCCTACTTTGCCATATGCAGAAAATAACAACCAACCAACCGTTCTTTAGTTTTATGCCTTTTAATTCTGAAGTTTACATTTTAGTTTTATTTAAATACATTTCTTTAATCCAAACTTTATTCTTATTTCAACACTTGCAGTCAATTCACTCGGAGACCTGTGACAACTTTGAGTGTGACAGAGACTTCACCCATAAACACTTACCTTTGGGCTCCCTGTGAGATCGACATCTTAACTTCGAAACTAGCTACAAACTATCTGGCACTTGCAGCCATCAGGCACCTTCCAGGTGGTCGACCACGGCGTGCTGGCCTCATCACCGAGATGGAGTGACTGTCCCATGACTTCTTCATGTTGCCCGCCCAGGAGAAGCTCCTCTACGACATGTCCCGCAGCAAGGGAGGATTCATCATCTCCAGACACCTCCATATACGCACACACCTTGTATGTACATGCATGTTCTGGCACGTAGAAGAGTTAAAAATCAGACATGAGGATTTCTATATTGAAAAGCTCTTGAACGTATGAACATGCAGGGTGAGACAATCCAGGACCGCGGGAGATCGTGACATACTTCATGCAGCTAACCATCCACCATGGCTTAAACCACTGTCCACCTCAGCCAATTCCGCCACCAAAACAGCCATCGGCGTCCAAGGGGGTTATTTGCCGGGTTTTGAATACTTAGGGCGGTTAAATGACCCAGTTCATAGTTAGAGGCGGTTAGCGACCCAAACTCGATACATAGGGGGGTTATGTGGACTTCTTTTAGTGATTGGTAGTGGTACTTGAGAAAAGGAATGGCTTACAACCTACTGCTCTTCCCGATCCATATTACTTGTCGCTGAAAGTGATGTACTAGCACTAAAACATGTCTAGATGCATCCATTTCAATAACAAGTACTTCCTCCGCTTCAAAATATAAGATGTTTTAGGGTTGTGAAAAAAATATATCTAAACTCCGTTTAGTGTTAAAAGAAGTCTAGATACATTTGCTTCATAAAGCTAAAATATCTTATGTTTTAAAATGAAGGGAGTAATATGGATCGGAGGGACTAGTAGTTTATAGTTTGAAAACAAACAAACCACATGGGTGCTCAAACTAAGTTTTGAAATTTTCAAAAGCATGATCTAATTTCTTTTTTTTTTCTTTTGAAAATTCGCAGGAGTTCGGCGAACCTATAAAGGATAGAGATCAATTAATAGGAGTTGTGCGAGCGCCACAAAACGGTCGCTCAAAGCACACACTACATTTCTTTTTGATCTGCGCACTGCAATTTCTTGTCAGTTGAGGAAAAGCTGATAAAATTTGAAAAAGAAGTAGTAGTACATAACAAGACAAAAATAACGCTGCACGGCAGCGGGGCAGTTGAAAAGCTGACGCCGTTACAGGCACAACGCCGTCAAACCGGCCGGCCGGCCTCGCAGACCTGAGCAGAGGAGAGAAACCCCTCCCTCCTCCTTCACGCCTCTTCTCCCCCCCGGCCCAAACCCCCACCCCCACATCCCACCGCCACTCGCCCAAACCCTCGAAGCCCCTCCCAGCCCAATGGCCGGCATGCCGCGCCTCCTGGCGGTGGCGCGGCGTCCTCTGGCGGCCTCGCTGCACCGCGTGGTATACTCCGTCGCCGACAGGCTGCCGGCGTCCGCAACCTCGGCCCCCGTCCGCGACTTGATCCCGCGCTGCAGCATACCTCTCTCTCATGGATGGGAGGCGCGCGTCGCGGTTCGGGCTTTCTCCTCCAGCAGCGCGGAAGGTGGAGGCAACGGCTCGGCCGGGCCGCGCGAGTCTGGCCCCCGCCCCCGCCCCCGCCCCGTGAAGGAACAAGGCGACCCCAAGACCAAGAGGAGATCCCGCGCTAAGAAATTCTCGCCTACTTCGCCTCCGGCCAGCGGAATCTACGAGGAGAGGCGTGGCACGTACCTGACGGCGGAAGATCCAGGCCTGCGTGACCTTGGCCTTGGCGGCGTGGGCGTGGGCGCGGCGGGCGGCATAGGCAAGGACCTGGTGGCCGCCGTGGACACGGACGCGTCCCACTGCGACGTGAACGCGGGAGCAGCCGGCGGCATCGGCATGGTCTCCGTGAACAAGGACGCGTCCGACGGCAACGTTAACGCAGGCGCGGCGAGCGCCATCGGCAAACAGGTCTCCGTGAACAAGGACGCGTCCGATGGCAACGTTAACGCAGGCGCGGCGAGCGCCATGGGCGAGGACTCTGTGGCGCCTGATGGCGGCGTGCACACGGGCGCAGGGAACGACATCGCCAAGGTCTCGGTGTCTGGCGGCGTGGTCACAGACGCGGCTGGTGGCATGGCCTCGGAAGCGGGCCACGGCGTTGGGGGCACGGAAGTGTCACCTAGGAAGCGAAGAACGCACACGACCAAGGCAGCCGCCGCAGCGGTGCCTGAGAAGCCCGAGGGCGATGTTGCAAAGAGTGCAAAGCGCACAGTCCGCAAGGCCGCCGTGGAGAAGAATGCGGCGCCGGCGCCCGGGAAAGGAAGCGGCGGCAAAGGCCAGCTGCTTGTTGCTGATGACGTGAAGAAGGATACATCGTCGACGCATCCTGGTGGACGGAAGAGCGGCAGCAATGCCGCCGGAGTCGTTGGATCGCAGCAGCCTAGACAGAAGGAAGGCGAGAAGATGCAGAATAAGCTGCGCATTTCCCTTGCCAGGTGCCTGCGTGCTCTTGAGACCAAGATAGAGCAGGGGCTCTCCGAGACAAGAGCTCATCTCGAACGCAAATTCACATGGATGCAGTCCACCTTTGAGTCCTCGTTAGAGAAACACCTGTAAGTAGTAACTCTGTTTGTTTGTTTGCTTGCTTGCTTGCTTAATTATTAGACGATGATTAACAAAATGAAAATAATACTCCTACTTACTTACTACTACCACTACTACTTGCTAATATATATTGCTAATGAAAATTCTTGTATGGTATATATGGCAGGAGCAAGCACATGAAAGAACAACAAGCTGCAAGTGGGAAGCGGCAATTAAAGCACACGGCCTTTATCTTCTTGGGCGTGCTCACCCAGATGATTGAACTGGTGGCAATGTGCCTCTATGCCGGTTACCTGTATGGCTGGCCGTACATAGAGCAGAAGGTCTATGAAATTGCTTACGACGATAGAGCTAAAGCCCTAGCACTACAAGCATTTGAAAGTGGAATCAAATATGCGGTGGCTAAGATTACATTTCAGCATGCAAGAGATGAACTCAGAAAGAAGCTGCCGGAATGGCTAGGGGGCAGAAAGGAGGAGAAGAAAGACGAAAAGAAGGAGGAGCAGGAACACAAGGTGACGACTCATCGCTTCATGTGGTGTTGGGTACGGACGTGCAACAGGTGGAGGAAGAAGGCGGAGGAAAAGAAGAAGGAAGAGATGAAGAAGAGGAAGGAGGAGGAGGAAGGCAGAGGAAAAGACCAAGGAGGAAGGAGAGAAGAATGAGAAGAGGTGGTACTCGAGGTTGTGGTGTTTCTGTACAGGCTCGTTTAGCAAGAAGGATGAGGTGGAGGAAGAAGGTGGAGAGAAGAAGGAGAATGATGAATCTCCCTAGTGGTCGGTGCCGTCGATCGGGTCTTCAAATTACCATGGAGTTGAGGAAGCAAGATCACTGAGACTGAGAAGAAGTAGGATTATAAGGAGCTCAGGTGGACGCCAACTACAGTATATATACTTACAGCCGACGCCCAACTCTGGGAGCACTGTCCTTTTATCCCATGCCCCTCGTGTTATCAGCTAGTCGTGTGTACTACTTCACATTTCTTGATTTTCAGCGCAGGCATTATTCTGGTAGTAGTGGATTTCTAACCTTGTCATTAGAACTGTTCGTTTTAGCTAGAACCTGCATGCAAAGCTGCCGCTGTCTCCTAGTATCGCTGGTGTCACATTTACACCATTATTCTTAACATGCTGTTATATATGTCAAAGAATTAGGTGTTGATGAGAAATGATAATGTACTACTGTTTGTGATATTACTTGTGCTACCAGTTGTTCGATCCAACGTCAGCTGCAGAAATAAATATGTTAATCACCCACTCAACTTCACGTAGAAATGCAGTGTTCAGAATGCAGTGCCATCTTGGAGCGACTTCATTTTCCCATTGAGTTACTACTTCATTTTCATTTTCACATTCAGAGTGACTTCATTTATTTTGACGTTTTCCCATGTCCGATCGCAGGGATATATCCAGTAGTATTACTTTTACATTGTCTCTTCAACCTGCTCTTAGCATGAACCAACCTGACGTGCTCGAATTCAGTTAGATGATCTAGCTTCCAAAATATGGTAAAGTTATTGAAGTTTGCCTACTTATATATTATTTTCTACCTCCATAAAAAATCTTTCCCATTGCAGGATCGACCTATGGACCTGAATCTTCAGTTTACAAGACTGACATGTTAGGTTGATCTCTCCCGCACGAGCCTAACGGCTCAAACGGAATCCCTTGACCGCATCCTGATCGGGGCGCCCAACCTCTATCTGGTTGGTGTGTCCCTGTCGCCAGCGCTATAAAGACAGGTGGGGGCCGGAGGCACGCCAAACAAGGTTCGTCGTGCCCTAGTCCCACCGACACACCTATCTGATCTAGGCTAGCGATGTGCCAACGGGAAGCTCCGCCGCCGCCACTCTCACCCATTTCGCCCACGCCGTCGCCCCTCTCCGCCATGGCCATCGGCTCTGGCATCCCCTCTGGCTCGTGCTCCTCGAGCCAAGGCGCATGTATACATGCCTCTCCCTCTCCGATCTCTCTCTCTCTCTCTCTCTCTCTCTCTCTCTCTCTCTCTCTCTCTCTCTCTCTCTCTCTCTCAGATACACTAGATCAAACCCAAATAGTACTACTTTGATTATCTATACTAGAAGATCCAAAAGTCAAATAAACATTGGTATCAGAGCAGTTGTTCCAGTCCTAGATTTTTCGGTATAAAAGAAAAGCAAAGAAGAAAAAGGAAACCCTAGATCCCAACCCTACAGAGCGCCTGCCTTACGGTCGCGCCGTCCCCCTCGATCCCTATGCGCATCGGCAAGCCGAGGCATAGGGAAGAAGGACCAACCCTTCGGGGAAAAGTGCAGAGAAAGGAAAAGCCCCAATTTTATCCCCAAAGCCCTAGATCCCGAATCAAATCGAAACAAAGAAAAACAAATAAAATCGGCCACCGCTGCGCCGCTTGACGGTCATGCGCCCACCCTCGGGTGGACGCACCGTCGGCAAGGGGATAAAAGGGAACGCCGACGTCCACCGCTCTCCCTCTCTGCATCCACTTCTTGCGGTGTGGGGGAGAGGTGAACGGTAAAGGGGAGAAAGGGGAAGGGGGTCGCGGCGTGGGAGAGGGAGGGGCTCGCCGCCGGCGCCGTCGCCGGGCAAGGCGGCCACCTCGCCTCGCCTCACTCTCCAGAGAGCGCCGCCAGAGAGCTGGCTGCTCGCGGGCACAGACAGAGGGGAGTGGGAGAGAAAGTGAGCTAGGGTTAGAGGGGGGCTCACGGCGCAGTGGGTTTTTGTTTCGCCGAAACGAGCGCGGGTCCGTTAGATCTAGGTCAGCCGCAATGAATGGACCAGATCAAGCGGCGCTGGCGGCACGGGGCCAAGAGGGCCGTGCAGCTGGGCTGTGGGCCGCGGCTGCACATAGGGACGCAACGCGCGCGCGTTAGACAGGGAGCGGCCGCGGCAGGCCGTGGGCCGACTTGGGCCGGCTGCGCGCGCGAGCAGAGGAATAGTTTTTCCTGTTTTTTCTTTTTACAGAAGTGGTTTTAGACAGTTTTTTTATCTGTTTTGATTGTTTTTGCTTAGTTTTTTTCATATAGAAAAATTATCCAACAAAATTTTGTGTAGAAAATGATAAAGTAACAGTAAAGTTTCTGTAAAAATGTAAAGTTGATGAATTTTTAATTCATTCCTTCCGCTGCAAATAGTTAAAAGTAATTGCTTAAATGCAATAAAGTGATAATTAATTTTTTTAAAGATGTGATAAAGTGAATATTAAAGATGATTATGGTCATGTTATTCTATGACCAATGTTATTAATAACATTACCATGATTTGTTAATGAAATGAAAGGTGCATTTATCTTTATTTTTTCCCAAGGTGATATAATTTTAATTGCACAAACAGTTGTATGTTTAATTTATACCAATGTTGGATTAATGTATACAATTGTTTTTGTTATCTCACATCTTTGTGGTTTTCAGGAGGTCTCAACTTGATGAGTTGCCTCAAGGACGTTCCGATGCTTAGGGGTGACAACTACACTGAGTGGAGGAAGAGAGTGGACATGGCATTCGTGTGCCGAGGTTGACTGGGTTGTGGACACTCCACAACCAGTCAAGCCCAAAGAGCCAGAAAGAGATCCTTCTGATGATAATGTTGCATGGGAGAAAAGGAAAAGGGATCATGCTCCAGTGGAGTTGGCTTACTCCATTGACAACCAAAAGTGGGTGAATGCCAACAAAAAGTGCATGGCGTTTGTAAAGAACTCGATTGAGAACGTCATTGTGGACTTAATCGAAGAGTACGCTTTCGTTGGGGAGTTTCTTGAAAATATAAAGAGCCAGTTCACTGGCTCTTCAAAGATGTATTCCACCCAGCTGCTCAAACAGCTGGTCACAGAAAAGTACACACGAGGTGCACATGGCATCAGGGAGCACATCCTGAGGATGAGCAACATGGCTGCTAAACTAAAGCCCATGGATGCTGATCTGGAGCTCAAGCCTGCTCTGCTCGTTCACCTTGTCATAGCTTCACTTCCTCAATAATTTGAGAACTTTGTGATCAACTACAACATGTCTCCTGAAAAATGGGATATTGAAAAGACCATTGGCATGTGTGTGGAAGAGGAAGAAAGGCTCAAGTCCGTTCATGGTCGTTCTCTGAACTACGTGAAGGATAACATGAAGAGAACTTTCAACAACAGCAACCATGGCGGTTCCCCCTCCAAGCCACATGGAAAAGGTCTCCAACAGTATCAACATCAGCAGAGTCTCCCAGGGGACAAGGACTAGTGTCACCACTGCAAGAAGTCTAGGCACTTCAAGAAAGATTGCCTAGAATGGCTCAAGTCCATAATATCAAAGAAAGGTATAGATACAGTTTCTTTTGTAAATGAATCACTGTATACACAATTTTCAAAATCTACTTAGTGGATTGACTCGGGTGCAACTGTTCATGTTGTAAAATCTTTACAGGGATTCCATTCGACAAGAACTATGCAAAGAAGCGAAAGATCGCGAATGGATTTCAAGCAGAAGTTGAAGTTGTTGGCGACATCCCCTTGGAGCTAGCTGATGGTTTCTCTATTCTGTTAAAAGATGTTTTATTTGTTCCCTCGCTTCACAGAAACTTAATAAGTGTGTCATATTTGGATAAAGACAGTTATGAATGTTATTTTTGACATGGCAAGTGTGCCATATGGTTTAAGGATGCTTGTGTGGGTACTGCTTTACTTCACAATAAGCTTTATTTGTTATCCTTGCATAAAAAAGTGCTTTCTGTGTGTAATGTGAGTGAGCAAATTTCCTCGTCGAACAAAGAACAAAAGAAAATAAAGTAAACTCATGACTCGTCGAAGTTATGGCACTGTCGATTAGGCCATATTTCGAGGGGAAGATTAGAAAGCCTTGTTAAAAATGATATTCTTCCTCCGTTAGATTTCTCAGATATCGAACAATGCATAGATTGCATAAAAAGAAAATACGTAAAGCAAATCAAAAAGTGCAAACCGAAGTACAACAACACTAGAAATCATTTACACTGATATTTGTGAACCGTTTCCTGTGAAAAGTGTGGATGGTTATGATTCGTTCATAACATTCACAGACGATTACTCCCGATATGGTTATATTTATCCAATTAAATAAAGATCTAAGGCATTGAATAAATTTAAGATTTTCAAGGCTAAAATTGAAAAATAGCATGATAAAAGAATTAAAATAGTCCGGTCCGACCGTGGGGGAGTACTACGGCCAGCACACTCCATATGGTCAAGTAGCTGGACCTTTTGCAAGGTTCTTACAGGAAAATGGAATAGTCGCCCAGTATTCTATGTCGGGCGAACCTCGGCAAAATGGAGTAGCTAAAAGGCGTAGCCGTACCATTATGGATATGGTGCATAGTATGATGAGTTATTCCACCCTACCATTGGGATTGTGGATGAAGGCGCTTAAAACCGCCATTCACATTCTCAACAGAGTACCAAGCAAATCGGTGCCCAAAACACCGTACGAGTTGTGGATAGGCAGAGTCCCGTCTCTGCACCACTTGAGGGTCTAGGGGAGCCCAGCTGAGGCAAAAGTTTTTAATCCAAATATTGCAAAGTTAGACCCCAAAACAGTGACTTGTCACTTCATTGGCTATCCCAATAGATCAAAAGGTTATCGTTTTTACTGTCCTGACAAATACACAAAGTTTGTAGAAACGAGACATGCAGTCTTATTGGAGGACGAATTGATGAGGGGGCATGATAGCTCAAAAAATCGATCTTGAGGAGAAGAATGTGCATGCACCTAATCCGATGACTCAGGAGCCATTTTTCTCGCTGCCTATTATGCCACCATCGATAACCCCTGAGGTTGTGGTGCAGGCACCTGTTGTGACTCCACATGTGACAACAATGGGAGAAGGTTCGTAACCTGTCCGTCAGGAGCCGCCTGAACCCACTGCTGAGCATGAAAGGGAGCCGGAACAGCCACACACAGAAAATGTGCCAGAACCCGAGGCACGAAATGAGCAAGAGCCTGACGAACTCAGAAGGTCTAAAAGAGAAAAAAGACCAGCCATTTCTAAAGAAATTTACAAAGTTTATAACACAGAAACAATTCATATGGAAGGTGTTCCCACCTCATATGAAGAAGCCATGAGAATCCCTCACTCAGCCAAGTGAGTGGAGGCAATGGAAGATGAAATAAAATCGATGAGTTCCAACTATGTTTGGGACTTAGAGGAAATCCTAAAGGACCCAAAACAGTAGGCTGCAAATGGGTCTACAAAACAAAGTATGACTCCAATGGGAATGTAGAAAAGTACAAAGCAAGACTTGTGGCAAAAGGCTTTACGCAAAAAGAATGGATAGATTACAATGAGACTTTTTCTCCGGTCTCATGTAAGGATTCCTTCAGAACCATAACGGCACTAGTTGCACATTTTAACTTATAGTTGTAGCAAATGGATGTAAAGACGACATTTCTAAATGGAGATTTAGAAGAGAATGTTTACATGAAACAACCCAAGGGTTTTTTCATGGAGGGGAAGGAACATATGGGATGCCATCTAAAGAAATCCATTTATGGATTAAAACAAGCCTCTAGACAGTGGTGTTTAAAGTTCAATGATACAATTAAAATATTTAAATTTAAAGAGAATGTTGAGGACAACTGCATTTATGCAAAGTTTAAAAGTGGGAAATATATTTTTCTAATTCTGTATGTGGATGATATCTTGCTTTCTAGCAGTGATGTCAGTCTACTACTAGAAACAAAGAATTTCATGTCCTCAAATTTTGATATGAAAGATCTTGGTGAAGCTTCTTATGTTTTGGACATAGAAATTCATCAAGATAGAAAGAATGGAGCGTTAGGACTGTCGCAGAAGGCATATTGTGAAAAGATTCTAAAGAAATACAATATCCATGCGAGTAATACCACACCTGCTCCCATAGTCAAGGGCGACAGTTTTGGAAAATTTCAATATCCAAAGAACCAATATGAGATCGATCAAATGAAAGCAGTACCATATGGTTAGGCCGTTGGAAGCTTACAGTATGCACAAGTGTGCACTTGCCCTGACTTAGCTTTTATCACCGAGGTACTCGGTAGATATCAGGATACTGCATGCATGGAGCACTGGAAAATGGTAAAGAAAGCTTTGCGTTATGTGCAAGGCACAAAAGGCCTCATGCTAATATATAAAAGATCTGATTCCCTAGAAATAAGAGGGTATTCAGATGCAGATTTTGCGGGAGATAGAGATGATAGAAAGTCCACGACAGGATATGTATTTACTCTCGTAGGAGGTGCTATTTCATAGAGAAGCGCCAAACAGTCAATAGTTGTATCATCTATGATGTATGCAGAATTTATAGCATGTTATGAGGCCATGTTGGAGATATGCCCTAGAGGCAATAATAAATATAGTTATTATTATATCTTTGTGTTTATGATAAATGTTTACATTCATGCTATAATAGTATTAACAAGGAAACATTAATACTTGTGTGATTTGTAAACTTAAATTGAAGTCCCTAGTATAGCCTCTATACATCACTAGCTTGTTGGTTAATAAATGATTGTGGTTTCCCTATCATGAACATTGAGATGTTATTAACAACAAGATCATATCGTTAGGAGAATGATATGGTGGACATACTCCTATAGATAAGCGTAGCATAAAGATCAAGTCATTATAATAGTTCAATTGCTATATGCTTTCTGATACATAGTAACCTAATTCCTTCGACCATGAGATCATGCATATCACCTTTACCGGATGGATGCTTTGATGACATCAAACACCACACCGTAATAGGGTGGCTATAAAGGTGTCATTGAGTGTTCGGAAAGTATTGGTTGAAACACATGGATCAAGAGTGGGATTTGTCCATCCATATGACGGATAGATATACTCTGGGCCCTCTCGGTGAAATGTCATCCAATTAGCTTGCAAGCATGTGACTGGCTCACAAGGGATCACATATCACGGGAACGAGAAAAGAGTACTTATCAATAACAAGGTTGAACTAGGTATGCAGAGATACCGGCGATCATAACCTCGGATAAGTAAACTATCGTGAGACAAAGGGAAATTGGTATCGTATGTAAGTGGTTCATTCGATCGCAAAGTAATCGTAGAAATATGTGGGAGACATATGAATTTCCAGATTCCTCTATTGGTTATTGATCGGAGAAGTGTCTCGATCATGTCCGCATAATTCACGAACCGTAGGAAGACACACTTAAAGATTCGACGTTGTTTGAGTAGTTATGGAATGATGAGAAAGAGTCCGAATGTTGTTCGGAGTCTCGAATGGGATTCGGGATATCACGAGGAGATCCGGAATGGTCCGGAGAATAAGATTCATATAAGGAAAGTCCCGTTTCGGAGTTGGAGAATGATTCCGGTGTTTTCATCGGGAATGTTCTAGAAGGTTCCGGAATGTCCGGCACTCCGGAGGGGAAGGATACATGAATGTGTTATATCAAGTTGGTATGATTGCATCATGTACTAAGTGTCATCGCTGAACAAAATAAAGGATTAAATCAAATCCTAGTTTGAAAAGTCAAACGGCTAGTTTGAAAGTCAAACGGCTAATTTTGGAAAGAGGAAAGGAGGAGGAAACCGAGTTGGGGAGGAGTCCCTCCTCCCCACCGCCGGCGCACCACCCAAGCCGAGTTGGGGAGGGACTCCTCTCCCTCCCCTTGGCCGGCCGGCCCCTCCACCTATATAAGGAGGGGCAGGGCTCCCTCCTAGAGACACACAAGATCCTCTCCTCCAAACCCTAGTACCAAGCCGCCGCCGCCTCCATAGCCGCCGCCGGCCCTAGGGCAAACCGCCGCCGCCGCCTAGCTAAACCCTAGCCGCCGGCTTGCTCCTCCTCGGCGTGTCTAAACTCTAGATCGTCGAGGAACTCTCTCATACACCACCATACTCGCTCCGGCTTAAGGCGAAGCCCTGCGAGATCTCCCCTCTACTTCCGGTACCACGCCGTTGTGCTGCCGGAATCGCGAGGAGAGTGCTACAACCTCCGCTGCCTGCTGGAACAAGGGAGATGAAGGTCTTCGTCGAGTACCGAACGTGTGACCGACTGCGGGAGCGCTGCCGAAACGCAGCGCCGGAAGGATCGTCTACGCGATCTTGAGATCGGGAAGAGTACGACTACATCACCCACGAGAATCCGCTCTCGTTAAACACTTTGGAATCTTCGAGGGTGAGTTATTCCATCGACTCGTTGCTACAATCTAGTAGATAGATCTTGGCTTGTTTGTTTGTATGCGGTAGAAATTTTTTGTTTTCCATGCTACGAAACCCTACAGGCCATGGGGCAGGCATTATGGCTAAAACAATTCTACCCGACTTGAGAGTGGCAGACTGCGTTAGTAGGCCACTAAAGATGTACTGTGACAACGAGCACACAATATTCTATGCTCACAACAACAAGTCGAGTAATACTACAAAGTCAATAGATATAAAGTATTATGTTGTGAAAGATAAAGTCTAGGATTAAACTATAAGTCGCATATAAGGACAAATGATATGCTTGCGGATCCGCTAACGAAAGGCTTACCTCCTAATGTGTTTAAGGAACACTTAGCTGGCAGGGGATTAAGGGAAAGCCTATGATTCTTGGACTATAGAGGCCCAAAAGTAACAGGATTTGTTTCAAAATAGAAAAGTATATAGTGGATGTCTGATTCTATCGGCAATTGAGCTGTGACGATGGAACATGCTCTATGTACTGATCTGTGATAAAACGAGTAAAGTAAAAGTATAAAGTTAAAAGAAAAGTCGAGATCAAGGGGGAGAATGTTAGGTTGATCTCTCCCGCACGAGCACAACGGCTCGAACGGAACCCCTTGACCTTGCCCTGATCGGGGGCGCCCTCTCTCTCTCTCTCTCTCCCTCTCTCTCTCAGATACACTAGATCGAAACCCAATAGTACTACTATGATTATCTAGACTAGATGATCCAAAAGTCAAATAAACATGACACTGTACCGACCTGAATCTTCAGTTTACAGACTGACACTACTGTACCGAGCAACAGGGGCTTCGTTTTATTCAGAGAAACACTAGGCATCGAACTCTATCTGTATCTGCTCTACTCCAAACAATGTGTTACCATCGAAATTGGATCCAAAATATGCATCACAGATAGCAATTTTTTATCTGTAAGCAACAACAATCACGACGACACCGGGCCAAAGAAGAAGGCTCATGATGATCTTTTTGCTTGGACAAAAATCGTGACAAAAAGACGACTCATGATCTACGACCTCATCGAATCGATCCATACGCATTACACATGTTTGATGTTATGTATGTATCACCCACAACAACAAACTGATCCGAGCATGTACTACAAGTTAGCTGTAAGAAAGATCACTTCCCGTTCCAATTCTGAGCTTTTTTCCGAGCCAAGAACATGGCCATGCGCGGGAAGAAGGCCTTCTTCTTCATCTCTGCCTCCTCCGCCGCTGACATCGCTGCCATGTCGGCCCGATGCATGTACCCTGCTCTCGGGCTCAGTATGTGTGGGTTCCCGCGCCCGTCGCCGACCTCGAACGCCGAGATCTCTGCCAGCCCCGTGCGCGGCGAGGCTGTCGCGCCCGCGCGCCGCTGCTCGGCCTGCACCTGCCGCAGCTCGCGCTCCGCCTCGGCCTTTGCGAACTCGGTTTCCTCGGCCTCCGCGGTTGCCGCCTGCAGCGCCACCCTCCTCTGCACGGTCTTCTTCCCCACATGCGCCAGCTTGTTCAGGATCCGCACCTCCGCCTCCTTGGCCTCCTTGATCAGCTTCACCGCCTCCACCACCCGCTTCCCGGCGGCCTCCTCCGTCTCCCGCGCCTTCCGGCTCAGCTCTTCGTACTCCTCAGCCGTCAGCGCCACCCCGCCTTCCACGGCGCCGCTCTTGCTGTCCTGCTGCTGCGCCAGCGCGTCCGCCGATGCCGCGCCGGTCTCCGCTGACGCGTTCGCGGCCAGCATCTCCCGCATCACGGCTTCCAGCCGCGCCTCCATGGTCTGAACCGTCGCCTTCGCCACGCGAGCCTCTTCCCTCGCCACCGCCATATCCTCCTGCGCCGCTTGAGCGCTCGCCTTCGCGCGCTCCGCCTCTCGCCGTGCCTCGCTAAGCTGCTCAGGCGTCGTTTTCCTGTCCTCGCCGCTGCTCCTTGCTCTCGCCTGCGCCGCGGCGAGCTCGGAGGTCACCCGGGCCAGCTCTTCCTGCAGCGACGGGATGGACGCCGACGTGGCCCCCTCCTTCTGCCGCACCGTGGCGAGCTCCGACTTCTCCTTCTCCAGGTCCGCGCGCAGCGATGCGGCGGCGACCCGTAGGATCTTGGCCTCGTCCTGGGCCTTCTCCAAGTTCGCCTTCACCTCCTCGAGCTCCTTCCTCGCCATCTCCAGCGTGGCCGACGGCGCGCCCACCGCCGGCGTCTCCTCCGCACTGGCCCCTTCGACGGCGCGCGCGAACAGCTCGGCTCTCAGGTTCGCCAGGTACTCGGACGCCGCGGCCAACTTGGACTCGAGGTCGCCGGCCGCGACCAGCTCATCCCTCAGCCTCCTCGCCTCCTGCTCACCCTGCTCCAGCTCGGTCTGCCACTGCATCTTGTCCGCCTGCCACGCCAGCGCCAGCCGCAGCCTCTTCTCCTCTGCGACATCGTGCGCGTCGCGCGCGGACTCCAGCTCGGCCTTCAGCGCGTCGAGCTCGGCCGCGGCCTCCCGCACTTCCTCACTAGCCCCCACCGCCTCGCCAGCAATCTCCCGCACCCGCGCGGCCGCCGCGCCCGCCTCCTCCTTGAGGGCGTCCCGCTCCTTCCTTAGCGCCTCCAGCTCCGCCCTCGCCGCGCCCAGCTCCGCTCTCGCGGCGGCGTGCCGTTCCTTCACGCTGTCGACCTCCCCTCTGGCCGCGGCGCGCTCCCGGGCGCCCTTCTCTATTTTCCGGAGGCGCAGCTTGGCGAGGTCCGAGTCCTTGCGCGCCTGCGCCTCGGCGATCTGCGCGCGCTTGACGCTGAGCCAGAGGTCGTCGATCTCGCCCGTGGCGCCCACGAGGTCCTGCTGCGCCTCGGACCTCGCGGCGTCCGCCTCCCGCGCCCGCCGCTGGCACTCGGCGCTCTCCTCGTGCACCTTGTCCAGCTCCTCCTGCACCTGCTGCCGTCGCTGCAAACATTCGGTGGAGCTGTCAATCGCACACAACAGAGGAGCTGATTAAGTGTCCGCACGAAGAAACGAGACCTCTCTCCAGTCGAGGATGCCGCCGAACTTGCCGACGGCGCCCTTGACGGAGTCGATGGGCGTCTTGCCGTCGATGGACGGGTCCGTCCCCGGCCCATCGTCGTCTTCTTCCTGGTCGCTTTCCGGGTGGTGGGAGTCGAAGAAGTCGCCCTCCTCGGAGCTGGCACGGGAGATGGGCGCCGAGCCGGAGGGACGGCTGCCGCTGGTCCCTTCCATGCCGGCGGCGCTAGCCTCCTCCTCCATCCCGCAGCATAGGTGTAGGGCGTCGAAGAAGCACCTCCGGACCACGCCCTGCTGTTGCACCCTCTCAGATTCTTGCAATGCTAATAAGCTCGAGGTCGGTTGGAGACGGTGGCCAATTCTCGAAGGAGACAGGGGAAGTTTCGAGCGTCCGTACCTGGATTGTTGCTTTCGTCGGTCCAATTGAGCTCTTCTTGGCGGGAAGCACGTCGACGGTGAGGGAGAGAGAGAGGGGGGGAGGAGGAGGAGGAGGAGGAAGGAGAGAGAAAGGAGAAGAGAGGGAGGAAGGGGAAGAGGAAAGAGGGAGAGATGTGGCGGGGAGAGAATGGCGCGCGCGAGCCGCGGAGCCGCTCCTTCCCCTCGCCGTCGCACGCACGCACGCACGCGCGCGGATTGGTTTTGGTTTTGGTTTTGGTGGTGTGGCGTGGGGGAATCTCAAAATCCTGGGCCGAATTTCGCCAGCCATCGGATCGATATCTCGACCTCTCGACTCGCCTCCTGGGCCGCACATCTCCTGCCTGGACTCTGGATTGAGACACATTTGGACTTTATCCAGCTGGGCCCAAAAGACGAGCAGCAGCGCCCGTGTCGCCGCCGAGTCCACAGCCCCCACTCCCCTCAGCCTTCTTGCGCCGCTCGCCCGTCATCCACCACCGGATCGAGTCGCCGCTCCGCGCAGCGCGGCGAGATGAGGCCCGCGGCGGCTGCGGCCGCGTCCGTCCTGCACGCGCCGCGGCGCGCGGCGTCCTTGGTGGCGGCCGCCCGCTGCGCCTCCTCCTCCCCTTCGCTCGCCGCCGCTACTTCCTACGGTGAGGGATCAGTTCATTCATTACTGCCATTTTTATCTGTCTCCAACGACCTAATTCCGGTCGATTAGAGTGACTCAGAGTTGAGTCGCACCTACTGTTTAGAGTTCAGACGCCACTGCACGCCGACACTCCGTTTTGGAAATCCATTGTTGCACTCATCCCCACGGTACAGAATGCGACTTTCTGTAAGATGGCATTGGGTGACAGAACCGCTTTCTGGCATGACAATTGGATCAACCTGGGACGTTTGTGTCACGAGCTGCCAGTTTTATACTCCTTTGCAATTGACCCTTGCTGCACCATTCAGTCACAGCGACCGGATGGAATATGGAACCTGCAACTGCACAGCCCACTGTCCCACACTGCACAGCTTCAGCTCCACTTGTTACTACAAACACTGAATAACATCGGCTCACCAGGAACCAACATTCAGGATGATCGGCTTTTGGTTACAACTGGGAAAAGGCCTACGACAAAAGATTTCTACAACCTCTTCAGCGACAGAGGGCTTGTTTGGGCACCTGGCAGATGGGTGTGGCGCAAGATCATCCCACACAGACACAGGATCTTTCTTTGGCTTGCACTCAAAGGGAGGCTAAACACGAAGGATAATATGGTTGTCAAGAAATGGTGCTCAGATGCTGGATGCGATCAATGCCCAGTTGTTGAATCAGTGGAACACATCACACTGCATTGCCGACAAGCAGATTGGGTCTGGGACAAACTAGGGGTAATGCAAGCAGCAAGGGCAAATGATCTGAAAACACTGGTTCATTATGTCCCCAGTGACACATGGCCAATCTGCATGGCCGCATGTCTACTACATCTATGGAAAGCGCAAAATAACAGAGTGTTCAATAACAAACATATTGCGAGGAGGCCCCTACTCACGAACATAGCAGATGAACTTACCCTCTGGGCATTTAGGAAGCCGAAGTTGAAACCTAAGCTGATGCATTGGGTGAACAAGCTATTGGATCCAGGGTAGCTAAGAGCCTGTCGTTTAGCCCTGCTTATTTTTTTCGTTTCTTTTCTTTTTCCACCACCGGGCTTAACCGGTTTGTAAATCCGCCAGCGCAATCGCTGCAACCCTGTTGTAGCATATAAGGTAGAGGCTTTCTCTACCTTCATATATATAAATATATAAATTCAATTTTTTTTTTTTTTGTTGAACCAAATAAGACTGGGGTTATTGATGAGTTTCTGCTATGGCATTAGACTGGGATTGGCGGTTGGATCTGCAATGCCACAGTTGTTTGAGACCTTTAGGCGAAATGCTACTCTTTAGATTGTCTAGCAGAATCCAAATGGAGTTGCAGCTTAATAGATGATGCGTCTGTGCTGGCGGCGCCCTTATGCCCACTGTTTGCACGATATTCAAATTTCGTCGACGCCCTTATGTACTTAATTAATCAGCATTGCTCCTTCAAATTTCGTTAGCCAACGTTTTTGAGGGCCGTCCTTGGTCATCGTATTCCTCTTCTGTCGACGCCGCCCCTGCTACTTTGTACGGTAAAGTCGAATGTGTACTACTGCTGTAGCATCATTTCCCTGCTGACATAATTGCGGTTAATTGGAGTAGCTGAGAGTTCAGTGGCACCTGCGGTTTCGATATGGTTGGATTCTTAACCTTTTATATTCTTGTGACCAATTGATGCTAACGAAGACAAACTTATATGGTTCTGACGGTTACTGCTATGTCATTATACTCAGGAAACCGGTCGGATCCATGATGTCATTTGTGGCTGTAGACTTGTAGGGAAAATGTGGTCATTGCTTAGACAGTTCAACAGAATCCAAGTGAAGTTGCAGTTTAATACTAGATGCATTTGTTTTTATGATGGCACTCTTGTGTCCACTGTTTGCATGATCCATGTAAATATCCAACATTGCTCCTTTAATTTTTGTTGGCTGAGGTTTCTGATAGTGCCTTTTCCTGCTGAAATCCAGATCATGTGTCGTTTGTCAAGGAGATCGCGGCGACCGACCCACCGGAGCACCTTGACTCTTTGTTGAATGTACTTCACGCACGAGGTAGGACTTCATGTATCCTAGTAAGAATTTTCATTTCCCTGAATTCTTCATCGTGCCAAACCCTTGTCATGCTTACTGATTGGGTTTCAGCAGCAACAACTGTCATCTCATTCTCTTTGTTAATCTGGTACACCGTTTAATTTTAGTTTTGCAGTAAGTAGTGTGTTGTTAGAAACTTAGAGTATCATTGTCTAGAGAAAGGGATACTATTAAATTTATAGCTCCTGGTCTCTCTTGACCACTATGTTGAAAATAAGATTTGTTACTTGGCAGGCGAAAAGATAGTTTCTCCTGGAGCTAGAAGAGGGCTGATTCCACTTGTTGTTCCCCTGTCAGAAAGCCCACAAGGTTTGCATGTTTTCTAGACTGAATTATTTACTTGGACAGTGGACACTATGATGTAAGCTAAAAAGCCTGACAGTATTAGTCCAACTGTAGGTAATTTAACATCCCTGCTGAGGTGGCCAACTGCTCCAAGAGGGTTAGTTGCCCCACCATGTAATGTTATATTATTGTTTTCACCTCTGGAACTGGTATTAAAATATCAGATGTGCGTACATCTTCTTGTCCTTCAGGATGGAAATGCCTGTAGTAGAAGTGCGTGACCATGGACTATGGCTTTTGGCTAAGAACGTAAGTGTATATTGCTATAAGCTTATAAGATTTCAGTTTACTACATAGCACATCCGATACAATCCTATTTACATTTTGTACTCATGTTCATCAGGTCAACCAATATATTCACAGAATACTCGTCGAGGCTGATAGCAGTGCTGAGAGTGGTGATGATTTGTGGTCTGCTGTTCGAGATGATTTATGGTCGGCTGTAGGGGAAGCTGGTGGAAACATTTACAAACGAGGTGATCTCAAAGAATCGCAGATGGCAGATCTTGATGTCTATTTGTTGAAGAAGGTTGAGAGATACACCCCAGTTTGTAACTACCGTTTTTAGAACAATTTCTGTAATGATATTTTACTGTAGGTTGGACTCTTTCCGGATATTTTAGAAAGGAAAGCATCACGCCATCTGGAAAAAGGAGATAATGTAAAACTCTTTCCTTCTCCAGAGATACATTTCTCATGTTTATGCGACAAAAGATTTAATGTGCCTCACGTTTGCCCTTCAGGTCTCAGCTCTTATCACTGCAGAATTCTACACTAGAGATCAGTTTCCTGGATTTGGAAGACCCTTTGTGTTTAACTCAGAAGTTCAAAAAAGGTACTGATAATTCGTTACCTGTGTAGTATAATTTTATGTTATTTCACCAGCAGCAGTATCAGTTAGTAGATGAGAGCATGTTATATCAATAGACACTCACTGTGTAGTTACACTTTGCATGCACATAATGTGTGCTGGTGAATGGTGATCCGTAGCAAAATATGAGTTAAGCAATTCTATGACATCTTGCTGTTCTGCTGCACCTTTAGTTGTGTTTGCTTGAACCTTCTAAGCATTTATTTGTGGCAATATACCTATTGATGTAGTATTGCAAATACTTTCAACCGAGTTCTGAATTGAGATTTATCTGGTTGTGGTGTAAAGTTTGTTAAAAACAAAGATCTAAGAAGTTCACTAAGTGCTGTGGAATAGCAGAAAAATACTAGTGTTGTGGATGAATAACAAAGCAATAATGGGCTAATGTTCAGCTTAAGCAACTGTGGTGTTATAAACATGCTGTTGAATGGATAACTTCATCTGTAGAAGTACAACAAAAACAAACTTCGTCTATAGAAGTGTCTGAATAAAATTTGTGTTGTACATATAAAAATAATTAGCGCTCCTAATTTTGCTGCTTGTTTTGTTAGGGTTGGACGCACATCTGAAGCCAAAGAGTCAGCTCGAGTGGCTTTGAAGTCACCATGGTGGACACTAGGCTGTAATACGAAGTATGATTTCTTCAGGTTTTGCTTCTACGCCTCAGCCGAGCAACGTTTTCACCCATTTAGTTTCTGTCATTTCCGTATGACAGGAGGCTGCTGAATTAGCTGGGTGGGAGGATGAGCAAATCGAGTTTATAAGAGAGAAGGTAAGCGAGGAAGGCAAACAAGACGATCTTAAGAAAGGAAAAGCTCCAGAGCAGGTTGTTAATGACAAACTGTTTACCATATATTTATAGAGGCGAATGCTTAAAAAAGGCGTTGTGCAGTCCCTCATCTGTGATGTTTACCTGCAACCCGGTTACCTAAGTTTGTTCAAACTTTGCAGGTCGTCCTTGATGAGGCGGCATTCCTGATGGATTTAGCCACCGTCGACGGCAACTGGGACGATGTCGTGGACCGGATCGCTGAGTGTTACAGAGAAGCCGGGATCCATGACATTGCAAAGTTCATCGCTTACAGGGAATAAACTTTGTATGTATTCCTTGTGGATGCAACGCTCTCTCGAGAAATTTTGCGCGTGCCTGCCTTGGAGTAGGGGTGTTTAGCTTGTGTGAGCGAGGAATAATTTCGACCTGTCTGGTCTTTAGTAGGCAATATGTCTGTGTGTTTACGTGGCATATGCGAAAACATTAATTGTCGTGGTGTCTCTCCATGACTCTGCTTGTCTAGGTTTTTTGATGAGTTCCTTTTTGCTGTCCGTGTATGTATTTGACGATAATAATACAGTAAACATCATGCTTTGCGATCTTTCAGTGTTATAGTCTAGAGGTTTTAATCTTAGCTTGCAAAATGAACCTCTGTCTGATGCAGCATTTGGTTATTCTTGTCAACCAAGTTTTGAATTTGGAGAAAAAATGGCATGTCTGTTCACGTTGGGGTGGTGACATGGCATGTCAGTTGGGCACCTGGGCTCGTCCCTGGTGTGTCTCCTCTCAAATTCTGTTTCTTCTTTCGGTTGCCGTGGGCCCACCTGTAAGCCACCGATGACGGCGGAGACGAGTTGTCATAAACCCCAGCAGCCTTGGTTTCGGCTAGCCGTCCCAGTCCCAGTGCCTCCCGTCTCGGCGTGGGTTCCTGCTTAGATCGCTGCCCAAGACAAATCCTCCGGAAACCCTAGCACCCACCCAGGTTGGTGGTGTTGGTCGATCTCCCCCTTCCCCGAAATCGGTCTGCTGATCGACATCGACTAACCTCGGCTTCTCTGCTGCTTGCTGCGCAGCCATCATGGAGCTCCACAACTACCAGCTATACCAGCACTTGGGCGCGGGCAGCCAGGAGGGGGCCGCGGCCGCGCCCTTCTTCCAGCCACCTCCTCCTCCGCAGGCGCCGACTCTGGGAGTCGACGACAAGTGGGTGATCGACCCGGCGGCCTACCTCGCCGCCGACGGAATAACCTTCCCGGTGCCGCCTCAGCCGATACAGGGCGGCGACGGGTTCGTGCATCACGGCGGCGGGGACTGGGGCGGAGCGGCGCAGGGCAAAGCATGGGCGGCGGAGTCGACGATGCTTGGCGGCAACATGTTCGCGGAGAACGACCTGTTGATGCTCGGCGGGGGCGTCCCCGACATGTCCGGCGGCGTGCAGGACCTGCTGATGGGCGGCGTCGACTTGAGCAGCTTCGACGACGCGGACTTCAACTCGCTCTGGGCGTCGACCTTCACGAACCAAGCGCCCGCCGACCCGACGAGCTACGTGCCGCCGATGGTTCCCACAGCCGAACCGAGCAAACCAGCATCCGATTCGCCAGGTCCGAGTACCCAGTTCGGCACCGCTGCCTTGCCGTCCCAAATGCCCGCTTCCCTGCCGGCGATGGACTACCCACAGGCCGCGTCCGTCAGCATCCCGCAGGCGGCGCCTGACGACAAGGAGGAGGAGGTGGAGGTAGCGCAGATGGTTCGCGTGGCGGGGCGGTACGACGAGAAGCTCTCGACGGTGTGGTCCGAGGAGGAGAACCAAGTGTTGCGCGACGGCCTTACTCGGTACGTGCAACCATGTCAGCACTGTTTGCCATGGATCGATCCTTAGTAGTTCCTCTGGTATATAGTATGATCAGGACCTTGGCTATGACCCAACCATGTTACCACTTCTCCCACTGAATTCTGCTTCTGAAGGTTTGCTGGCCAGGACAATGTCACCAGGTGCTTCAGCATTGCGTCTGGGCTTGCCAACAAGACTGTGCTTGATGTCGCCTATCGGATCCGGTGGTTGTCAGACTCGGAGGTATTTGAGAATGGTGTACTATGTACATACATGACACACACCGCACCAACAGTAATAGGAAAGTTCATGCAAATGATTTCTGGTTACCCAACACTCCAGCTTTAGTCATCGTCTTCTTTCTGGTTAAAATGAACTCTGTGTAACCATGCATTAATCAAGACTTTCCCCTTGTAGCAGAAGAAGAGAGCTGCTAAGCAAGCACAGGTTGAGCAAGAAAAAGCTGCAGCAGCAAAGGTTGCAAAGGTAAAGTGCAGCAGAGCATGTTCTTCTGCATTTTGTGTGGTTGATGTTCATGGATTTAGTGCTGTTTTATTGGGCAGCTGGTGGACTGAACCTGAACAGTATTACCAGTAGCACAGTACCAACAGAGCATGCTTTTCTGAATTTCATGTGTAGGAACCCTTGCTTGGCAGTTTGGCCCGAAATATTTTTGAGAAATAATAATGGTAGTAAATGAGCTTCTGAATTCAGTATGGTGATGTTCGTAGGTTTAGTGCTGTTTTTTATTGGACATCTGTTTGACTGAACTTGAACAATAGTAACAATAGCACAGTACCAACAGAGCATGTTTTCCTGAATTTCGTATGGTGTGACGTTGGTGCTATTTTTTTAAAACATGTGTTTGACTGAACTTGAAGAATTACACCAATAGCACAGTACCAATTAGAGAAGAAATTGACAGAAGTTTGAGATATTCATTCTCTTTGCTCAGTGATGCTAAAAGAATCTGACATGCTAATGTACCACCCTTTCCTATTTCGGCCTGATTCAGTGATATCTGGCATTATGAAAATATTCAGAGTCAAAATTGTTCTGACAATATAAGCCAATACCTTTCAAACTGGGTGCTCGTTTTAAATAGTAATGTTTGAGAATTTCTGTCATTAAGCTGTGGAAGGTCTTGAGTTTTCTTCTTCACACCTAACACTTGACTCACTCACTGGACAGGGAAAAGGAACTAAAGGTGCTACCAGGAAAAATAACAAATATCCCCATTCCAAAGGTAGATTTAGCTTCCGTATGTTATCATGTTTTGCATATTATTCTGTAATTAAGGAAATACTTTCTTCCATTTAACACATATCATTTCTATGATGATTCAGTTATTATAATTTTTTTCCACGGAAGTACTTTTGTACCATATATTTTTCACTTCCACTGTAAATCCTCTTTAATTTCTCAAATGCTGCAGCAACGGATGTTGCCTTTTCTATTTGTTTGTGTTCAGACCTACAAGCTTTACTAGTTTAGTGGCCACTGTAAATGTTATGCTTTGACCAGCATTTCTCTAATTCTAATGGTCTTTGGGCAAACTTGCATGTTTGCTGAACCTATGTTTATGTCACAGAGGTTCTGAATTCCAAGAGTACTAAAGAACTTATTCGGGATAATGACAGGCTTATGGATAAAATAGAAGAAAACTTGAGAACAGGACAGGTCTGCTTTATACTACGATTCTTGTGTTTATACTGTATTTTTGTGTGAAACTAGTATGCTGGTTTTTTCCTGGACATCTGCATTTAGGTGGTTTCTTGCTTAATGTTCATCCTATTTCATAATTTTCTCCAGCCATTGAAAATTAGCTTGCTACCAGTTTATATCGTACATGATCGAGTAAGAATCTCATCAAGCATACAAATCGAATTATCTATTTCTGAGTAGTGAGGCGCTTAATTCATCATGGTTTAATCTCCCTGCATTGACCATTTACCTGGCTTCTTTTCTTGTTATGTTTACAGGTGAAGGACAGTCCAGACTACTTCTACTACGTAAAGATGAACATGGATGCTCTTCAGAACAATTAAATAGATCAAAATCCGCACGAATTAATTAACAAGAATTTGAATGCATATGCTCTGCATAGTGAAAGCTCTGGAACTGCAAGTAATAATACATTGCTCTTGTGCAGAGTAAGGGACATGGCTACTGTCATGGAAGGACTCTCAGTGGACGATGAAGAATGGGCAGACGTCCTGAAGGATCGTAGTTCATCGGTAAACTCCGTGCTCTTCACTTGCCCTCATCTATTTGCTTCTGGTTCCATGCTGGTTGTACCATTGATCTGATCTGGTGTCCTGTTCCTGTTTCGTCAGGCTTGAAAGGATGCTACGGTACCGCCCCTCCACGAGCATCGCTTGATTGAAAATGACTGGATCTTCCAATTACTACTAGTAGTTGCCTCCATTTCCTACAGAGGTGAACATTGTGTGCCAATGTACATGCCCGCGTGCAATGTTTCCTTTGACATCATTACTATTGAGATGAACACTCTGTGCCAATGTATATACTTGGCGTGCAATGCTTCCTCTTTCTGGTTACTGATACCGTAATTGGGGTAAAGAATAGACGTTGTCCAATACTTGAGATTTTGAAAAAGGAATACTATATAAATGTGTTCAATTCTATTGAAAATTGTGTGTTCAATCCTTCCTCTTTTATGTGTGTGAACTGTGAATCTATCAACTGAATATGATCTTTGATGTTAATAATACGTGTCGTGAACATAAAACAATCGAAATTAGCCTAGAAATTCATCAAATGACATACATGACATTACATGACAATAACATAACTAGTACATAGTATATGTTCTAGGTGTAGTTCAGATTTCAGAATTTGTCTTGGACGGATCGGTGTCTTTTATTGCTGAGCTATGGGTGGTAAACTCGATGTCGCCGCCGCCAGAGAAGTGGAAACCATCGTAGTACAAGTTGTTGCCATAGTTGGTGTTGTCGCCGTCGAAGCCCTCCCCGGCTTGAGCAGATTGAGGTAGCTGTCTCCCATGCCACCGCCATTGTCGCCGTAGCATGAAGCATCATCGGCTTGGCTGCCATCGCTGAACCCCTCGCCGCCGCTGCCACCGCACATCATGTCGAGAGGATGACAGAAGTAGCCTGGACCTGGCTGCAGCTCAGGTATTGGTAAGCTCGGTCCTGCCTGCTCTTGGTATGGGAAATCCTGGCCGTGGAAGGATGCATCATCGGCTTGGCTGCTGTCGCTGAACCCCTTGTCGCCGCCACCGCACATCATGTCGAGAGGATGACAGAAGTAACCTGCTGGACCTGACTGCTCCGGTATTGGTAAGCTCTGGTAGCTCGGTCCTGCCTGCTCCTGGTATGGGAAATCCTGGCCGTGGAAGGAAGCATCATCGGCTTGCTGGCTGCCGTCGATGAACCCCTCGCCGTCGCCGACACACATCGTGTCGAGAGGATGACAGAAGTAGCTCGGGCCTGGCTGCTCTTGGTAAGGGAAATCCTGGTGGTGGCTCGGCCCTGCCTGCGGCTGGTATGGTAAATCCTGGTAGCTGCTCGGCCCTGCTTGATCCTGGTATGGGAAATTCTGGTAGTTGCTGCTGGGCCCTGCCTGATCGTGGTAGTAGCATGCGCCTGGTTGCTGGTCGAAGTCATCCAAGTGCTGGGCCTCAGCCTGATCTGCGAGGTCGGCTTGCTGCTGCTCCTCCTTGATCTTGGCTTTGGTTTGCTTGATGCAGCTGAGCACGGTGTTCTGGAGCGGCGGCGAGACGATCTGGAACTCGTGCATGACCCAGCCGGACGGGGTGCCGCCGTTGCCATCGGCCCTCTTCCTCTTCTTCCCCTTGCCCCCCGCGTCATGCTCCTCTTCGTCGTCGTCGTCGTCGAACTTCTTGTAGGTGAGGTCGTAGCGCTTGTACGTGATGTCCACCTCGCGGCCGCCGCATGGGCTGAGCAGGGTGAGCGTCTCGTGGCGGCCCTGCTGGCCGCGCCACATGCCGCCCGCGCAGCCCCTGACGACGCGCTCACGGCGCCCGCCGTTCTTGGACATGTCGATGGTGTCGATGAAGAAGGCGTGGTGGCTGGTGCCATGGCCGTGCCGCGCGAGGAGCTCCGGCGGCGGGAGGCTGGCCGTGTCGTCCTCGATGACGGCGTGCGCGAAGGGCGGGTCTGCGATGCCGAGCGCGCGCGGGAGGAGGTAGTGCGCGACGATGTCGTCGTCCGTGGGGTCGTACTTGAACGCCGGCGGCATCGAGCGGCCGAAGCCAAACCGGGAAGCCTCCATCTCCCTCGCTCCCAGTTCTCGATCGAATCAAGCAGTGGTGAGTCTGTTTCGTTCCCGGTGCGCTATGGGCGTGGGCTTAAGTATAAGCTGGCTGATACGCGTCGGGAGGACGCGCGCGCGCGTAGGCGTGCTCGATCACCATACGGACTCCAGGAACCTGAGCTTATGATTACAAACCGACTTGGCCACAACCAACTTGGCCCATACTCAATCGTTATTTCCAAAATTCACTAAATATGGTTCCCATTGTTCGGGGGCCAAAAACGTGTAGTAACTCATTTAGGCTTTTCCTATTTCCAAATGCTAAAAAGTGCACGAGCGCTTAATTTGTCATAGCGAGCCACTGATTTCTGAGGGGATCGTCATGTCGCACGAGTGTCCTCCTATTCTGCATCGAAAGCTTTTCACCTAGGGGTTCTACCTCGTGTGTGTCGTGTGAGGGGAGATGTTTGATCCACGTGTCGTCTTCGTAGAGACGCCGTTCCCCCTATTCCCCATTCCCCGTCTTCTCAAGGGTTCCACAATGATTATGCCGGCAAGAGCGGCATTTCACTATGCTCACCGGAGAGTTCATCGTCGGAGAGTTCCCAACGCGTGAGGAGAAGATCGTTGGCGTAGGTCGAGGAGCGCGCAAGAGCGCTGAGCTCGACGACGGAGTTCCGCCCCGTGAGCAGGCGTGTGGTGCTCGGCAACAAAGGTCATAGAGTGCGGGAGGGGCGTCGAGTTCAGAGATGTAGAGCGTTGTAGGGTATGGGAGCTTCGAGACGGGTCGTTGTCAATGAGGACCTCTAGATCTCGTTTGTTAAGGTTCACTCCTAACCCCCTCCCTGATACTAGCATTTTTAGTTGTGGATCCACGCCTTAGGAACGAATATACCCTCCATTTTTTAATGAACTTCTTGTATAGATTTCATCTTTTCACGAGATCCCCATCTCGATTCACCATGTGTTGTGCTTAATTGTTGTTGGGGTTTGAGGTTTTTGTTTTTTGTTTTTGCGTGTGGATAGCCCAACTGCTCGACCTCAGCCTCGATTCACCTTGTATTGTGCTTAGTAGCATGTACCTGGCTGGTCGTCAGCCGGAAAGATCTGTTGTTGCTGGTCGAAGTCCAACGGTTGGCCCTCGGCCTCTACATCGGCTTGCTGCTGGTCCTCCTTGATCTTGGCTTTGGTTTGCTTGATGCAGCTGAGCACGGTGTTCGGGAGCGGCGGCGAGACGATCTGGAACTCGTGCATGAACCAGCCGGACGGGATTCCACCATTTCCATCGGCCCTCTTCCTCTTCTCCCCTTGACATCACCATGCTCCTCTTTGGCGTCGTCGTCGAACTTCTTGTAGGTGAAGTCATGGCGCTTGTACGTGGTGTCCACCTCCCTTGTGGACGCCGCCGGGGGCTGAGCAGGGTGAGGGTCTCGTGGCAGCATTGCTAGTCACGCCACATCCCGCTCGCGCCGCCCTTCATGACACGCTCCCGACACCCGCCATTCTTGGACATGTCGATGGTGTCGATGAAGAAGGTGTGGTGGCTGTTGACATGTCTATGCCACGCGAGGAGCTCCGACGGCGGGAGGTTGGCCGGGTCGTCCTCGATGACGGCGTGCGTGAAGAGAGGGTCCTGGATGCCGAGCGCGCGGGAGAGGAGGTAGTGGGCTACCATACCAGCATCCGTCGAGTCGAATTTGAACGTCGGCGGCATGGCCGAGCTGAACCTAAACCTGGTTGCCTCCATGTTGAGCGATGGATCGATGGCTCTGTATGCAGCCCGGTGCGCGCAGGCTCAGCGACTTAAGTGTAGGTTTCATAGCATAAAAAACAAAAAATTCTACCGCAAGAACGAATAAAACTAAGATTCAATCTATGGCAAATCCAAGATCTAATCTACGAGATAGGTGCAAGGAGATAGATGAGAACTAACCCTTGTAGATTCAAAGCCTTAACGAGATCTAATATCGTGGTTGATGTAGTCAATCACTTGCCGATATCAAGATCACGATGACGATCCTTCCGGATGCTTTCTGGCAGTGCTTTCGCACTCAGTCACACATACGGAGTTGATGAAGACCTTCCTCTCCTCGTTCCAGCGGACGGCGGAGGTAGTATATCCCCTCGGAATCCCAGCAGCACGACAGTGTGGTTGTGGTGGTGGAGGAGAAAACCTGCAGGGCTTCGCCTAAGCTGGAGCAGGAAGTAGAAGGAGGAGGAGAGGTGGTGACTAGGGTTGGGAGGAAGGTGCAAAGGGGGGCGCCCACCTCCCCTCTATTTATAGAAGGGGCGGCTAGGGTTTCCCACTTGTCCCACCTCCTCTAGGGCCGGCACAAGGGAGAGGAGGGAGTAAACCCCCCCCCCCCCCACCCCCAAGTCTTGTCCCCTATTTTCTAGGGATTCGATCTTATCCTCTTAGAACCTTCCAAAACCTTCTAGAACCTCCGATCAGAAACTCTAGAACTTTTTCGAATCCCGGAAAATGACTTCCATTATATGAATCTTATTCTCCGGACAAATCCGGACCTCCTCGTGATATCCTGGATCCCATCTAAGTGTAGGGTTTCGTAGCATGGAAAACAAAAAAATTCTATCGCATACAAACAAACAAGCCAAGATCTATCTACTAGATTGTAGCAACGAGTCGATGGAATAACTTACCCTCGAAGATTCCAAAGTGTTTAACGAGAGCGGATTCTCGTGGGTGATGTAGTCGTACTCTTCCCGATCTCAAGATCGCGTAGACGATCCTTCCGGCGCTGCGTTCCGGCAGCGCTCCCGCAGTCGGTCACACGTTCGGTACTCGACGAAGACCTTCCTCTCCCTTGTTCCAGCAGGCAGCGGAGGTTGTAGCACTCTCCTCGCAATTCCGGCAGCACAACGGCGTGGTACCGGAAGTAGAGGGGAGATCTCGCAGGGCTTCGCCTTAAGCCGGAGCGAGTATGGTGGAGTATGAGAGAGCTCCTCGGCGATCTAGGGTTTAGACACACCAAGGAGGAGAGGCTAGAGCCGGCGGCTAGGGTTCCAGGGACCCCCAAGTCGGCGGCTAGGGCAAAACCCTAGGGGCGGCGGCGGCAATGGTGGTAGGCACCAAGCTAGGGTTTGAGGAGAGGTACTTGTGTGTGCTAGGAGGGAGCCCTGCCCCTCCTTATATAGGTGGAGGGGCCGGCGGCCAAGGGGAGGGAGGGGAGTCCCTCCCCAACTCGGCTTGGGTGGTGCGCCGGCTTGGGGAGGAGGACTCCCTCCCCAACTCGGTTTCAACCTCCTCCTCCTCTTTCCAAAACTTGTCGTTTGACTTTCAAACTAGCCGTTTGACTTTTCAATTTAGGATTTGAATAAACCCTTTATTTTGGACAGCGAAGACACTTAGTACATGATGCAATCATTCCAACTTGCAATGACACATTCATGTACCCCTTCCCCTCCGGAGTGCCGGACATTCCGGAACCTTCTAGAACATTCCCGATGAAAACACCGGAATCATTCCCCAACTCCGAAACGGGACTTTCCTTATATGAATCTTATTCTCCGGACCATTCCGGATCTCCTCGTGATATCCCGGATCCCATCCGAGACTCCGAACAACATTCGGTCTCTTTCTCATTCATTCCATAACTACTCAAACAACGTCGAATCCTTAAGTGTGTCTCCCTACGGTTCGTGAATTATGCGGACATGATCGAGACACTTCTCCGAACAATAACCAATAGAGGAATCTGGAAATTCATATGGCTCCCACATATTTCTATGATTACTTTGCGATCGAATGAACCACTTACATACGATACCAATTTCCCTTTGTCTCACGATAGTTTACTTATCCGAGGTTATGATCGTCGGTATCTCTGCATACCTAGTTCAACCTCGTTACCGATAAGTACTCTTTTCTCGTTCCCGTGATATGTGATCCCTTATGAGCCAGTCACATGCTTGCAAGCTAATTGGATGACATTCCACCGAGAGGGCCCAGAGTATATCTATCCGTCATATGGATGGACAAATCCCACTCTTGATCCATGTGTTTCAACCAATACTTTCCGAACACTCAATGCCACCTTTATAGCCACCCAGTTACGGTGTGGTGTTTGATGTCATCAAAGCATCCATCCGGTAAAGGTGATATGCATGATCTCATGGTCGAAGGAATTAGGTTACTATGTATCAAAAAGCATATAGCAATTGAACTATTAAAATGACTTGATCTTTATGCTATGCTTATCTATAGGAGTATGTCCACCATATCATTCTCCTAACGATATGATCTTGCTGTTGATAACATCTTCAATGTTCATGATAGGGAAACCACAATCATTTATCAACCAACAAGCTAGTGATGTATAGAGGCTATACTAGGGACTTCAAATTAAGTTTACAAATCACACAAGTATCAATGTTTCCTTGTTAATACTATTATAGCATGAATGTAAACATTTATCATAAACACAAAGATATAATAATAACTACATTTATTATTGCCTCTAGGGCATATCTCCAACACTAAGACTCCAAACAATATTCGGTCTCCAACTCATACTCCATATCTACTTAAACAACATCAAACCTTAAGTATGTGTCACCCTACGGTTCGTGAACTATGCAGACATGATGAAGACACCTCTCCGATCAATAACCAATAGCGGGACCTGGAGATCCATAATGGTTCCCACATATTCAACGATGACTTCGTGATCGAAAGAACCATTTACATACGATACCGATTCCCTTTGTCGCACGATACTTTACTTATCCGAGGTTCGATCATCGGTATCTCCATACCTAGTTCAACCTCATTACCGATAAGTACTCTTTACTCGTACCGTGATATGACATCCCTTGTGACCTAGTCACATGCTTGCAAGACAATTGGATGACATTCCACTAAGAGGGCCTAGAGTATATCTATCTGTCATTTGGATGGACAAATCCCACTCTTGATCCAGGTGCTTCAACACATACTTTCATAATACCCAATTACACATTTATAATCACCTAGTTACGAAGTGGCGTTTGATGTCATCAAAGCACTCATCCGGTGATGGTGATTAACATGATCTCATGGTCGAAGGATTAGGTTACTATGTATTTGGAAGCTTGTAGCAAAACGAACTTAATGACTTGATCTTATGATATGCTTACTATGGGTGTATGTCCATCACATCATTCTCCTAATGATATGATCTTGTTATTAATAACATGCAATGTTCATGATCAGAAAACCATGATCATCTATTAATCAACAAGCTAGCTTAACAAGAGGCTACTAGGGACTCTTTTATGTTTACAAAACACACAAGTATTAATGTTTCCTATTAATACAATTATAGCATGGGTTGTAAACATTTATCATAAACACAAAGACATAATAATAACCACTTTACTATTGCCTCTTGGGCATATCTCAAACAGTCTCCCACTTGCACTAAAGTCAATAATATAGTTTGGAAAAAACTTCAGCATTCAACACCTATGGCTTTCTGGTGTTGTATATACACGATTGCTAGTGGTAAACATAATCTTCAGATCTAACACTTTCAGGTCTATGTGAATTTGCATGTCTCCGCGTCTCTACCATCACTCATTCTCCGATGAGATGGCATTGTATAAATTTGGTCCTTTGGTGAGACTTTTAGTTCCTTGGGGTTAAATCAAGTCAATACAATTGGCGTACAATATATCTTCATAGTACTAGACCGCTGTGAACCACACCTAATTTGATAACAAACTACTTGACACAAATGCCCTCCTTTACTGCTACAATAGCAGTCATATACTTAGCCTTTTGTTGTAGTACCCGTCACAATGTCTTAACTTTGGAACTCATCCAAATCCGTTATGGAATCTCCTTTCCATTACATTGTGCCACCCATAGTTTAAATTGAGATAAACTTAATTTGTATCTTGTGAGAAAACTAGTATCAATGTAACACTTTACAATGAACTATCTATATATTTGTCACCTCTACATAAATAACATATTCTTAGTTCTTGCAAAGATCATAAGAATATCCTTACTATCATCCAATGATCATCTTATGAGTCATTATGGTATATGCTCATAACATTTAGAGCATAAGATATATCTGGATGTGTACATATCACAATATGATTGATCAAAATATTCTTGTGATTTCACTCACTAATTGTCAAAACACTTGAATCTCGTTTCACTTACCAAGTGTTAAAATACTTGAATTTTGAATCAGTCCTTTTCCATGGGACAAGAACCTTTCTTGTTTTTTCTATATTGAATTCTTTCAATATCTCACTATGTACTTCCGGCACAACCATATTAGCGCCTCAATCTATCCATGTAGACACTGATGCCTAATATTTGGGTTATGCCTAAGTCTTTCATCAAAATCAAATTTTAATGAAATTCTTAATCTGTGTCAATAAAAGATACATCATTTCCAATCAACAAGATGTACTCCACATAATATATTAGAAATATGTATTAGCGCTCCCACTTAATTTATTGCAAATGCAAGCATCTTCATCATCTCCGATGAAATTAAACTCTTTTAACAGTTTCATCACGGTGAAGATTCCAACTCTGCGATGCTCACTTAAACCATTGAAGTTTGCATCCCTCTTAGCATCCTTTGAATTAACAAAACCCTTTGGATCATGTCATGTACACGTCCTAGGTAATCATTATATTAGATGAACTTTGTTTTGTTTGTTCAACTACCATATATCAAAACTATATGTAGTGGTTGCTACATTAATCCGTCCATACTAAATATCGCTATGAAAGATCAAATCTTGTCATAGTCAACTCCTTGAACACTGTCGTAAACTCTTTCCCGACATGTCGACTATTTCATATATGTGAAACATCCATGTCTATTTCTTTATAGATCCAAATACGACTCGAAGGTTTTACACCTTTCCAGAGGGTCTTCCAAGTTTAAAAACTTGATTTCTTGTGTATGGAATGATGGTGTGTACCCAGTGTTGTCGTGGGACGCTTCGTTGGAAACCCCAAGAGCAAGGTGTGAAGAGCACAGCAGCAAGTTTCCCTCAGTAGAGACCGAGGTTATCGAACCAGAAGGAGGAATGAAACGTCACACATGTGTTGCAAGCAACACGGAGACCTGCACAACACAAACTCAAGACTTTGCCCCAACGAATTAGTGAGGTTGTCAAGCTCACTGGTTTGCTGTAACAAAGGATTAAACGTATGGTGTGGAAGTAAAATAATAGAATAGTCCTAACAGACTAATTCTAAAAGAAACAACTCTTAAGTGACCATTAAGAGGAAACAGAGCACATCCAATTGGGCATGTGTAGAGAACAAAAAAAATTCCAATGGGTATGGACTAAATGAGTTCAATTCCAATCTTGGAAGGATCACCATTATAACTCATACAGTGATAAATCAAAGATTAGTCTTTTAACCTCAACTATTGTCTAACAGATTTTTTTTTAAAAGATCATGTTTTAGTGAGACTTCCTAGACCCTATATAGTATAATAAGAAAGTTCGATGATCAAGTAAAGGAGTTGGATTAGGAACCTAATTAAGAAAATGAACTAAAGAAAAGACCCCTATTTAAGGAGTTCATAATAAGGAAAAATCCCTAAGGGAGTAAAGTAAAAGGAACTTTGGACTATTGGAGACAACAAGTTCAAGATTGCCAAGTATGGTGGGAATTCAAGGAAATCTGGATATGGGATATTACAATTATTCCCATTGAGGTTACCATGGAGTTGAGACATATCGTAATCATTGCAAGACAATTCCTTACTCCGAAACGTGAGAGTATACGAACTTCAGGGACAAAGTTTATTTCAAGGGGGAGAGTTTGTAACATCCCAGCATTAGAGCTCAGAAAATAAGCTGAACCCAGATGTGTGCATTGCATTCATGCATAAAAAAGCTGAAAAAATTTCGTGCTTTTGAACAAAACTTGTCAAAGTGATTGAAGCTTCTCTCAACTTGATGGAATTGAAGTAGATCATCAAGTTGACTACGATAAGTTTCAATATGACCTTTGCTAAAACCTTATTTTTGGGTAAACATGATTTGATCTAAGGGTAGATCAAATGTAATAAAATTAAACCCTAATACATTGCTTAATGATTTATATTTGATCCCTAGGTGATCATATCATATTATTCATTACAATAACTCATGAATACAAAGCTATGAATATAATTTAAGTAACAAGAATGTAATAACTAATCCTGACCTATCTTATTCTTATCCAATTCTACCATATGGATCATGGTAATACTTAATCCTAACTCTTTAGTTATATGGAGTAGGAAGGAAAGAAATTCAATACCATTCACCACATATCTTTCTTTCCATATCAATCCTTATCATCTCTATTGAATCCTATTCTAATATCTGTTGTTCATCAATGTTGAGTAATCAACTACTGATTCACCAATTCTTAACCTATCAATTCTGGACCTACCAACTCTTGTCCTTATTATAGCATTCACTTAAGACCTATAAAGAAAGAAGTAAGAAGAGGTAAATAGTAATGCTAGATTTAAATATCATCTATAGGATGGGGGTGATGGAAGAGAATAGGATCAATGTGATAATTGATGGAGTTAACTCACTCCTGAATGGATAGAAGATAATTATAATACAACTGTAATGTTGTATTGATGAAGACATTGATTAGCCAACTGGAAACCTAAGCCATATATGATCAAAGGATTCTAATGATCATGCTTTTGTCACCAAGATTGAATGCTTATATCATGTATAAGTGACATTGGTGGATAGAACATGATTGAACCCTAGTATAGATATATTATTCTAGAGTAGCCATGACAAGTCATATAAATATTGTGAGGTTGGAGTATTAGATACTGGAGTCAAGTAGAGACAAGATAGTATGATTAAGATGATGTTAGAGAAACACTGGATTAAAGAAGTAGTATTTTCCTCGTTGGAAATACTAAACACTTGAGGTGAAGTAGGATTTGATGTATACATCTCTTGGAGTAATGTTAGTGATGGATGATTAAAGAAGAGTATGAATGGAGTTAGAAGTAACTACTTGTTGGATGGGAGATTATCAGCAGTATAGTAGTTGATATAACCAAGTCTAGATAGGTGAAGATTATGAAAAGCTTTAGTGTCAAGATCATTGGATTTATCAATGGGTTTAGAAGAATAAAAGGTGGATACGAATATTCATGTGAAGTAAAGCTCATCATGTTAACACATGATGATGGATAGGAAGAAGTAGTATATCTACGAAAGGAATTCCTTAATCAGAAGTCCAGGATTGTGAAGTATGGAGGATAGGAATCCTTGGTAAACACTAAACCCTAAATCTTTAACCAAACATAAAATCCATCTCATCTGTTGGAAATATCATATTATTTCCACAATGCCTTATAGGAATATTTCCTATAGCAATTCACTTAAACACATCTCTGTCATTTCCAATTATCATAACCATATGTATTTAGGAGATATTTTTATCAATTCTTTCCATAAGACATTCCAGAAGATAACTTTTTGATTTAAAGGGTGATATCATTAAAGATCACGAACATAAAAACAATATGTTTAGCCATTAATCTTTATTCACATCAGAAAAAGAATATAAAGATATTAAGTACCCTAAACCCTAGGGTAAGCAATTACAATTCACACCCTAACTCTTATGCTAGTTATAACAAAATATAAACCTTAGTATTTACTAGATTCATGGGAATGAAATTAACCATATTAAATCCTTAGGATATCATGTATCAAATAATGGTATAGGATCGTTACATCAAACTTATCTCCAAACTATAAATTCATTAAAACTAAAATTTTGTAAATAGATAAGGAAATATTCCATAATAAAATTAATGGTTTATTACTGAAAGAAAAATTTAATAATAAAAGCCCTGACAAAACATTAATTAAATATTGACTCCCATGAATGGAATAAAGAAAATAAATTATAAAGATTCACAAATAAATCTCAATAAATATTATTTGCTGTTGCAAGTATTCAGCAAATAACCCTATAAGGAAATTTAAATCAAATGATCCAATTCAAATCTAAAAATGAAAACAGAATATTGAAAATGTAAAAGAAAAGGAAAAGAAACAGATTAGCCTAGTTCTTGGCCGAGGCCCATTTATCTCCCTACCTATCCAGCGCCCAGTAGCAGCACCCTTCTTCCTCCGCTCGCTCCGCAGCAGCCCACGACAGCCCAACTCAGCCTGTACCAGTTCGTCGTCTTTCTCGCATCGCTGTCGACCTTCCGATGCTGCAAGCAGCTCGGTGGCCATGCCCTCGTCGCCGGCGAGCGTCAAGATGCGCGCCGCCGCTCTAGAAGCTCTATAAAAGGACCACAGTGTTGCATGGAGAAACCCTGCACGCCATACCTTCCCCTATCTCTTTCTCCCTCTCAAATTTCCCCTTCTGCCGAAACCCTAACCCGCCATGGATCGAGCTAGAGCTCGCTTACGGCCGTCCCGAGCCACGTTGTGATGCTTGGAAGACTCGCCATGTTCGACTCTGTCGATTTCCCCCGTCAACACAAGCCGGTGAGGTCCCAGACACTCGGATTGAGACCCCGTTCCCAACTCCGGCCGCCGTCCTCCCCACTAATTCCGGCTACCCCGAGCCTTCCCGAGCTCACCAACGGCATCCTGGTGAGCCACTGGTTCTTTCAGTACCTCTTGTACTCTGTATTTCGCCTTAATTTGCTCCCACCACAAGCACCCGACATCGCCGCCGTCGGCCATCGTCGTGCACCGTGCTCCGACGACCTAGATCGAGCGGCGCCGCCACTATAAAGTTCCCTGCGACGTCCTCTTTCCAACAAGCCCAAGAACAACTTCGCGCGCGCACTAAATCATTGGCTTGATCATCAACCAGAGAGGATTCAAACGCAAGTGACGTCGGCGTGACATCACGTTGATGTCATATTCATGTTTTTATCATTTTAGAAATTGGGATAATGTTTTCTGTAATAAATAAAAACATAGAGATGACATGGCAAAGGTCCCACCAGTCAGTGACTGGGGTAGGATTAGCTCCGGTGAAAAAAACTCACTTCATGCTGACATCAGCATGACCTCATAAACACATTTAGTTATTTAATTAAAAATTCCCAAAATGATTAAACCTTATAAAATTAATATCATTAGTTTTGTAATTCAGAAAAATACATGTAATATATGAAAAATCTTAGAAAAATAAAATCTATAACTTAAAACCATTATCAAATATTATTATATTAACAATTTAAATAATTATTATTTTATAAAGACTTTAAAAGTAATAAAACTTTGATAATTACTATTTTAATAATGGTAAATGTTAAAAATATAATTAAAATACCAAAAATCTTAGAAAAATAAGAATTATAATTTAAAACTATAATCATGCATTATTATTTCACTTAATTAAATATTTTTTATTTATTAAGTGTTTATAAAGTAATAAACCTTATTAAAATCATATCTTATTATTTATAAATCACAAAAATAAATGTAATATACCAAAATGATCACAAAAATAATACCTACATGTTAAAAATGTGATATTACACTTTTGAGGTAAATAAACATTTGAACAACTTAATAACTTAAATTTAAACTTATTTCCTTAATTGATAATTCATATAAGGGTAAATAAAAATTGCTAATATTTCTAAAATTAGCCAATTAAGTCTAATAAATAGTATTAGTCTTAAATATCGATAATATGAAGTCAAAATGGTTCAACACATTTTAAATGCAATTTTATTGAATTATCCTTCAACCATAAGTGTAGATTTTTTTATAAAAGGATCATTATCCAATATAAAATCTCCAAGAATAATTTGTAGTTAAATAAAACCTCTTTACTTACTTCAACCACAAGTTTATAAACATACCAAAACACAAGAGTGAATCCATTAGTAGTTCAAGTCATATTACTTCCTTGTTTACAAACTATAACCATTCATTCACAAGAAGATAAATGATTCTATTCCATTATAAAATCAAGAAACCACTACACCAAATAAAAATATAACCATTCTTAAGTAACTTTAAGGAAACAATATAAAGTGAACAAGATACAACCAACATTAGCAATATACCTTAATTCCATCTATGTCTTTAAAGTTAACTTTAGTTTGCAATACTTTAAATATTATACTAAAAACTTTATTATATACTTTATAGTTAACTTTGGTCTGTTACAATTAAGTTATAAAGCATCCTAATACCAAACTAACCAAGTTAAAAACCAATATAGATAAGTCTCAAATACTACTAATATCATTATTCAAATAGACCAATTCTTTCTTACTTAAAGACTATAACTAGAAAGAACACCTAATAAGGTTAACTTAAAATTTAAATACTTCTCCTTAACTAAGTAAGATTTTCTTCAAAATTTATTCTTTTAAGGTACATTATAAAGCAAGACAAGCATTTTTATGAAAGCTCTAAATGATGAACAAACCTTATATACATACTCTATAGATACATTTCCCACTTGAGTATTCCATTATTATGTGTGCTTTATTATACTTACATGTTGTTTCACACACACTCACAAGCCTTAACAAGAAGCACAAGTGTGAAACTTAATCTAAAAGGGCAACACATTCTAAAGTAGCCATTTCCAGTATTCAAACCCTAGAACAACGTTATCCCCGGGATTCAAGCTTACGAAATTGCATTACATTACTTATGCATAATAGCATCTTGCTTCTTTAAACATTAGTCTTTATCGGACCAATGATGTTGATTTCAGATATTGGATTTTATATTGACTCGAAGACCGTGAGTGCATAATCTTGCAATCACGAAAGGAAAGTTCACACTTGCTCATGTCCTTTGGTTATTTTCTATAAAGTATTTTGCAAATCTAGTGTTGTCATCACCTGCATTTGAAAAAGATCATAAAACATTATTTTCATAATAATATAATTATAGGTTATTTACCATGAGGTAATAACCTACTATGAAAGTTCCGGTGGTAAAGGAACATATTATCTAGGTCTTAACAACCAATGTCGCCAGTGATTCTAGCGTCGTATATTACACGTTAACCATGAGATTTGGAATGGGACGGGGAAGTTACTTGTATCCTTCTCCTCTCGTATGGAGGCAAGACAACCTTAATGTGACGTTGTGATTCCTTGTGCGGATCCAACATATGGGTGGGCACCCTTACGCCCCACACTTTTGGTGTCTAGATTATCTATGGATGGTGTTTAGTGGATGGACCATTTAATATGGCACTTGCCAGGGCAACACCAAGTCATAGAGTCTTCGGGAACTCATCAGGGTTTTAGCCTGCCCGAAAGGGGGCTTAACGGAGGTGAGCTGGCCCCGAAGGATCGTGCAGACATATGAGGTCGCGGAGAGGGCAGTGATTGGCTTGGATCTTAGACTGGGCCCCATACCAAGGAAGTATGGACAAGGTCATGACTTGTTTGTGCAACAAGGCTAAGGTCTCTCATGGGTAAAGTAGAGCTCCTCTTCAGAGTGTAAGAACTATAACTTGTTACTCCCTGTTCCAGGAAGGAGCTGCGAACGCTGCGGGAAAGGAACTCCATGAAAGTTCTGGTAAACCTGTGAAGGATGACGGACATTGCTTTTTAGAATAAAAGCAACCTTAGAAGAAATGTTTATGAAAACGTGCATTGCCTACGACCTACGGTCTATGGCTGTAGATATAGTGCATCAAACGCTCCTTTTCTAGTGAACTTGCTGAGTATGCTCATACTCAACGTATCTTCTTAACCCTTGCTAGATTCTGAAGCCAATACAGGCGATGTCTACATCAAGTTATGCTCCAGGAATCATCATCAAAAGCTAAAGATCTTCAATGAAGTCCAAAAGGTCAACATATACACCAACTCAACTAAAGATGAAGTTACTGATTAGATAGGAGGATAATCTCTAGCCATAGAACCTATTTTTGTAGTGTATTGTGATAGCAGCAATGCCAGACCATTAGTTTAGATACTAGTCTTGAGCTATTTATTTCTGATTCTTCTTTGTAAGAAGTTTCTTTCTCTCTCTTTAACCTAGAGTGTTCTCTAGATCTTATGTAAAGAATTGAGTTGTAACCTATAGTCATGTATTGGACCTGCTGTGTTTCTATTGTACCACTCAGAGGGATGTAATACTAGTGAACGGTGTTTCATTGGTGTTATGTCGACGACTATAGTGTATTACATCATGCAGTGGTATGCTGGGTCACCGCAGTTGGTATCAGAGCATATGCTTTGACCTTAGGATTAAAACCCTTTTAGGAAGATCTGTAGGTTGGATACTGACTATAGGAGCCATCTTATCTAAATCAAATATTCTGATGACTTGTGAGAAGTATCCACTTGAGGATAACTTTGTCACTAGATACTTAAGTCATTCTTTCCTAGGAGTAATTATTTTATCCTTTCTCAGTATAGTGCTATTTAGTGTCTTCCGAAGGAGACATAAACCACCAAGATACTATAGGAAAGCCAATCGACCACGGTAGATTAGGATCAAGTGTAAGACATCATATGGAAGTAGTCTTAATGGTGTAGCCTAACTCTAGAATTCAAGTAACACAGTGGAATTTTATTGATTAGTTGTTAACCAAAGATAACATGATGAATATCATCAGGATAAATGTTGATGTAATGAGTAGTAATCATGTGGGATTCACTTGAGAATTCTACGTGATGAAGTGAAATTATGTTAAGTCTTAATGATAGTACAAGGAGAAACAAAGTCATCATGACGTGATTAGCTTTTAAATCCTGATGTATAAGTAAAACATAATGAGATAATGGTGAAATTAGCTCCGAAAGCATGATATAAGTGTTAATATGACAAGAAATTAGTAAATTAGCCTGAAGTAGAAGTAATGAAATAACATGGTAGAACTATGATAGAAGTCATAGGTGTCATAAAATAGTGATAACCTTCAATTTTAGGGGTTTAATAGAAACTTATTAGTCTTTTTGTGAGATTATGTGAGGTTAGTTACTAAATAAGAAAGGATGGTTATAGCTACTCATTCCAAAAGTGAGACAGAAGTTTAGTTAAAACCAAATTGAGACCACTTTGCTTAAGATTATCCTATTGCAATTGAGAAATTTGGGTAAATGTTGAGACAAAATATAGTTTGACCCTATGTGCTAAGTATCACAATGTAAACCTATACAAGGAGGTGTCATATACTACACAAATAAGCCTGAATTCTAGAGATATTATACTCAACTAATATATTCTGGGCTTAGAATATTATGTGTTATATGTACCACATTTGGATTTATTGGTTTTTCTTGGATCTTCTTGTTTGACTAGATTTGTACATGAGGTTTGACTTGGTGTGCAAATGCATGTTGCAGCATCCAGTTACTACTTGATGTTATAGACTTAGATAGGAATGGGAATTCGTGTAAGGGAGTGACGAGTTCCAAAGACCAAGAGATGAAGACTTATATGAATGATGAAGCAAAGTATAAGGAGTATCAATACAATTTGAAGGATGGATCAAGTTCAGATCATTACTAAACGGCAATAAGAAGGAAGATTAGTGTAGAAGATGTATGAAGCAACAAGAAGTAATAAACTTAAAGTTCATTCAAAGTAGATAATGTTGCTAATAAATTAATGAAGTAGTAGTACCAAGTTCATGGAAGTATCATGAATTAGTACAAAGAAGGAGCCTTGGAACCCAAAATGGTATTCAAGCTCTGACAATTCAGAGAGAATGCCATAAGGATGTTGGAAGCCGTAGGGTAATACCTACAACCTAGGATGATCCGCATCTGGTATTTGATCCACAGTTGGTATCTTGTCTGCAGCCAGTGTTGGTTGACATAGTTAGCCAGATCATCTTAATGGTTGCATAAAGAGCATAAAACTTGACCTAAGTTAAGAAAGACATGAAGGAGTATAAACATTAAAGCGACCGTCTTTCGAGACTCTTCGCGAAGTCAGGCCTATCAAAGCGAAAATGTCCAAACAGTAAGTAAGACAAATAATGTTGAAAGATTCACTTCGGAGATCCACAATTGTGTGGATACACCGTACAATATTTCACAAGACCATAACTAGGTAGAGTATAAGCTGGCGAGAGACCAACATTCAAATTATAAAGCCAATAAATGCTATATAGACAGTTTGAAGACCATTAGTAAACCCTAAAGGGGAGAGTAAACAATATAAATTGAAGTATTATTATCTGAATTTCCGAATAAAGGTTGGAAAAAAGGGACTAACTTACAACAATAGAAAGCCTTATTTTCATAAGGTAAAAGAAAGTCATTATTATAAGAGTACTTAAGGTAATAACAAAAGATTGTCTAAAAGCCTGATAAGATAAAAGCTTGAAGTAATAAAATAGAATAGTCCTAACAGACTAATTCTAAAAGAAACAACTCTTAAGTGACCATTAAGAGGAAATAGAGCACATCCAATTGGGCATGTGTAGAGAATAAAAAAATTCCAATGGGTATGGATTAAATGAGTTCAATTCCAATCTTGGAAGGATCACCATTACAACTCATACAGTGATAAATCAAAGATTAGTCTTTTAACCTCAACTATTGTCTAACAGATTTTTTTTAAAAAAGATCATGTTTTAGTGAGACTTCCTAGACCCTATATAGTATAATAAGAAAGTTCGATGATCAAGTAAAGGAGTTGGATTAGGATACCTAATTAAGAAAATGAACTAAAGAAAAGACCCCTATTTAAGGAGTTCATAATAAGGAAAAATCCCTAAGGGAGTAAAGTAAAAGGAACTTTGGACTATTGGAGACAACAAGTTCAAGATTGCCAAGTATGGTGGGAATTCAAGGAAAGGATCTGGATATGGGATATTACAATTATTCCCATTGAGGTTACCATGGAGTTGAGACATATCGTAATCATTGCAAGACAATTCCTTACTCTGAAATGTGAGAGTATACGAAATTCAGGGACAAAGTTTATTTTAAGGGGGAGAGTCTTTAACATCCCATCATTAGAGCTCAGAAAATAAGCTGAACCCAGATGTGTGCATTGCATTCATGCATAGAAAATCTGAATAATTTTCGCGCTTTTGAACAAAACTTGTCAAAGTGATTGAAGCTTCTCTCAACTTGATGGAATTGAAGTAGATCATCAAGTTGACTACGATAAGTTTCAATATGACCTTTGCTAAAACCTTATTTTTGGGTAAACATGATTTGATCTAAGGGTAGATCAAATAAAATTAAACCCTAATACATTGCTTAATGATTTATATTTGATCCCCAGGTGATCATATCATATTATTCATTACAATAACTCATGAATACCAAGCTATGAATATAATTTAAGTAACAAGAATGTATAACTAATCCTGACCTATCTTATTCTTATCCAATTCTACCATGTGGATCATGGTAATACTTAATCCTAACTCTTTAGTTATATGGAGTAGGAAGGAAAGAAATTCAAGAACATTCACCACATATCTTTCTTTCCATATTAATCCTTATCATCTCTATTGAATCCTATTCTAATATCTGTTGTTCGTCAATGTTGAGTAATAACCTACTATGAAAGTTCCGGTGTTAAAGGAACATATTATCTAGGACTTAACAACCAATGTCGCTAGTGATTCTAGCGCCGTATATTACGCGTTAACCATGAGATTTGGAATGGGACAGACAAGTCAGTTGTATCCTTTTCCTCTCGTATGGAGGCAAGACGACCTTAACGTGACGCTGTGATTCCTTGTGCGGATCCAACATATGGGTGGGCACCCTTACGCCCCACACTTTTGGTGTCCAGATTATCTATGGATGGTGTTTAGTGGATGGACCATTTAATATGGCACTTGCAAGGGCAACACCAGGTCATAGAGTCTTCGGGAACTCATCAGGGTTTTAGCCTGCCCGAAAGGGGGATTAAAGGAGGTGAGCCGGCCCCGAAGGATCATGCAGACATATGAGGTCGTTGAGAGGGCAGTGCTTGGCTTGGATCTTAGACTGGTCTCCATACCAAGGAAGTATGGACAAGGTCATGACTTGGTTGTGCAACAAGGCTAAGGTCTCGCATGGGTAAAGTAACGCACCTCTGCAGAGTGTAAGAACTGTAACTTGTTACTCCCTGTTCCGGGAAGGAGCTGCGAACGCGGCGGGAAAGGAACTCCATGAAAGTTCTAGTAAACCCGTGAAGGCTGACGGACATAGCTTTTTAGAATAAAAGCAACCTTTGAAGAAATGTTTATGAAAACTTGCATTGCCTACGACCTACGGTCTGTGGATATAGATATAGTGCATCAAACACTCCTTTTCTAGTGAACTTGCTGAGTACGCTCGTACTCAACGTATCTTCTTAACCCTTGCTAGATTCTGAAGCCAATACAGACGACGTCTACATCAAGTATGCTCCAGGAATCATCATCAAAAGCTAAAGCTCTTCAGTGAAGTCCAGAAGGTCAACATATACACCAACTCAAGTGAAGACGAAGATACTGATTAGATAGGAGGATAATCTCTAGCCATAGAACCTATTTCTGTAGTGTATTGCGATAGCAGCAATGCCATACCATTAGTTCAGATACTAGTCTTATTAGTATGATAGTTTGTGAGTTATTTATTTCCGTTTCTTCTTTGTAAGAAGTTTCTTTCTCTCTCTTTAACCTAGAGTGTTCTCTAGATCTTATGTAAAGAATTGAGTTGTAACCTATAGTCATGTCTTGGACCTGCTATGTTTCTATTGTACCACTCGGAGGGATGTAATACTAGTGAACGGTGTTTCATTGGTGTTATGTCCACGACTATAGTGTATTACATCATGCAGTGGTATGCTGGGTCACCGCAGTTGGTATCAGAGCATATGCTTTGACCTTAGGATTAAAACCCTTTTAGGAAGATCTGTAGGTTGGATACTGACTATAGGAGCCATCTTATCTAAATCAAATATTCTGATGACTTGTGAGAAGTATCCACTTGAGGATAACTTTGTCACTAGATACTTAAGTCATTCTTTCCTAGGAATGATTATTTTATCCTTTCTCAGTATAGTGCTATTTAGTGTCTTCCGAAGGAGACATAAACCACCAAGATACTATAGGAAAGCCAATCGACCACAGTAGATTAGGATCAAGTGTAAGACATCATATGAAAGTAGTCTTAATGGTGTAGCCTAACTCTAGAATTCAAGTAGCATAGTTGAATTTATTGATTAGTTGTTAACCAAAGATAACATGATGAATATCATCAGGATAAATGTTGATGTAATGAGTAGTAATCATGTGGGATTCACTTGAGAATTCTACGTGATGAAGTGAAATTATGTTAAGTCTTAATGATAGTACAAGGAGAAACAAAGTCATCATGACGATATTAGCTTTTAAATCCTGATGTATAAGTAAAACATAACGAGATCATGGTGAAATTAGCTCTGAAACCATGATATAAGTGTCAATATGACAAGAAATTAGTAAATTAGCCTAAAGTAGAAGTAATGAAATAACATGGTAGAACTATGATAGAAGTCATAGGTGTCATAAAATAGTGATAACCTTCAATTTTAGGGGTTCAATAGAAACTTATTAGTCTTTTTGTGAGATCATGTGAGGTTAGTTACTAAATAAGAAAGGATGGTAAAATACTGGGAGCAACCAAATGAGAGAGCAATAATGGCCATAATCATGCAGAGAAACAAAGCATTACTAATCAAAGCATAGAGTGGTACTACAAGTCAAGGACTAGATGATCATAGAGGATATGGTGATTTGTCATAGTCATAACATGGTGTGAGCATGTGCCAATTCAACCCAAACAAAGCATCAAAGGAGAATACCACAATACTATGCTTTTGCATGCTAAAATAACGCATAATTTCTTCAAGGCACACTAAGCAATCCCAATTGTTTGGAACAAGACATGCTACAACAATAATCACTAAGCATACGATCAAAACATCACCTAGCATGTCATGCTAAAGTGTAAGTCACAGTCAATGCAATCTCCTCTTGCACTTTCAAGAAAAAACTTACTACTCCTTTCCAACACCAAGCAACTTATTTGCAAAATAACACAACGAGAACGGGGGTCCAAACTACTTTATTCAAGCAAACTAAACAACCTAAGCAAAGCAAACAAAAACTAAGACGCTCCAAGAACAACACAACAGTGCATGAAACAATAAAAATGAAGTGTCTAGATAGACCTGAGCTTTTTATTGATGAAGAAGGGGATGCCTTGGGCATCCCCAAGCTTTAACGCTTGTACCTGATACGCCCAATTTGCATCACCATTCTATATCATAATTTACCTCTATTCATTGATATTTGTCTTATTATGAGGTATTACTTATGGCTTTTCATCTGTTTATGCATGTTGGATGATTCTTGGAGGATGGACTGCCGGAGTCTGGATTCTGATGGAAAAGAAGGCGTTTCGGTGCAATTTCGCAAAGATCGGAAAAATATGGAAACATACTATTTTACCAGAAGACAAAGGAAGCCAGAAGGAGGAGCGAAGAGGGGCCGTAGGGGGCCCACCCCCTAGGCGCGGGCCCACCTGACCCTGCGCCTAGGGCAGGTGTGGTCCACCTTCCCGGCCTCCGACTCCGCCCCTTCACCTATATCTTCCCTACGAAACCCTAATATTGGGGGAGCGACCAAAGATAGATTTCCGCCGCCTCTGGGGGGCAGAAAACACCGAGAGAGAAAGATCTCTCCGGCAGACAGATTTATGCCGGGGGAATTCCTTCCCGGAGAGGGAAGACCGTCGCCATCAACACCGTCATCAAGCTAGGCTTCATCGGGATCATCAACATCATCCACACCATCATCTCCACCAGCACCATCACCACCACTCCGTCCCGTTGTAACAGTTGTGTTGGATCTTGCATTAGTTCACTAGGGGAAACTTTCCCGGTGTTAATTACTATTGTAGTTGATGCTTATGAGTGGAACCATTGTATTATTGTTTATGTTCAGATTATTATCCATTATCATATCATCTTTGATCTTGATCCATATGATGTCTTGTGAGTAGTTCGCCTAGTTCTTGAGGACATGGGAGAAGTCATGTTGTTAGTAGTGAATCTATGATAAGTTGTTATTCAATGGTTTAGTATTTAAGTTGTGGTGCTATTCTTCTAGTGGTGTCATGTGAATGTCTACTACATGACACTTCACCATTTATGGGCCTAGGGGAATGCATTGTGTATTTGGCTACTAATCATGGGGTTGCCAGAGTGACAGAAACCTGAACCCCCGTTAGGAAACCTTTGCACAAGGGAGCGTAGGATCTCAGAGTTTAAGGTTGTGGTTAGATTTATATCTTAATTACTTTCATGTAGTTACGGATGTTTGTAGGGGGTTTAATCATAAGTATGTATTAGTCCAAGTAAGGTTGGTATGTTAGCACAGGTTCACCCACACAACACTTACGAACACCAGAGAAGAGTACTCATCTATTTGAAGCGAAAGCACTTGACAGAATTCCCATGTATCCTCGAGAACGTTTGGTCCTTATAAGTATTTCCGCCGGCTTGCCCTTTGCTAAGAAAGGATTGGGCCACTTGCTCCGTTTGTTCGTTACTTTTGTTACTTGCTCCTTGTTTTGTTATCTTGTCAGAAAACCACTAAAAATCCGTTTGCTAAGTATTCACAGGGATTTCCTGCTCCATACCACTGTTCAGCACCTTTTGCTCCTTGTTGGGATCGACACTCTTATTTATCAAAAGTACTACGATATACCCCCTATACTTGTGGATTATCAGTACCTATTGGATATTTCTTGGGGTGACACTGGGGTGGCATCCCCAAGCTTGATCTCTTGTCCATTCTTCATCTCATTACATCATTCTCTCTCTACACCTGAAATGTTTCCTTCATACAAAACTTCACACAATCTCCATCAACAACATTAGTCTATTCAAAAGATATTAGACCTTAGGCAAAGCTTTTGAATAGCAAAAAATTTCACTAAAAACACAATCTACTGTAGTAACTCCTTCAAAAATCTCAATTCCCCAAAAGAGAACTCAAAAAGGAATCAATAAGAAGCAAATGCAAATAATGGCAGAAATCTGTCAAAACCGACTAGCAGGTATAAACCGATTTTTTCAAAGACCTTATGTTACTCAAATCATAAAGTGTTGAACTAACTAAAGTTAGCTAACATACTGGGGTATTTATTCGTAAATTTTGAGCTCAATCCGACTTACAGAGACTCCTCACGAATTTTTATGGTGGCGGACAGAAATCTGTTTCGGGACAGCAACTCTTCAAATCTTACTTCCCTCTCATTAGAGGTCATTCTTGGCACAAAAATCAAATGAAAAGGATAATAAGAGATCATTAATGAAGTAATAACTTTCAATACTCAAGGAAACTCTTGGGTTATCTCCCAACAAGTACTTTTCTTTAACGCCTTTAAGTTAGGCACAAGAAGCAAGAAGAATCAAGTATTTTCAAATGAGGAAGCATTAACATCAAACCTTGATTTCAAAGGAGGAGCAAAAATCAACTTCGCTCTACTCATAGGGAAGTGTTCAATACCTTTCTTGAATGTAAAATGATATTGAATGGTGCCTTCTGTTGGAGATATGCCCTAGAGGCAATAATAAATGTAGTTATTATTATATCTTTGTGTTTATGATAAATGTTTACATTCATGCTATAATAGTATTAACAAGGAAACATTAATACTTGTGTGATTTGTAAACTTAATTTGAAGTCCCTAGTAAGCCTCTATATAATACTAGCTTGTTGGTTAATAGATGATTGTGGTTTCCCTATCATGAACATTGAGATGTTATTAACAACCAGATCATATCGTTAGGAGAATGATATGGTGGACATACTCCTATAGATAAGCGTAGCATAAAGATCAAGTCATTTTAATAGTTCAATTGCTATATGCTTTCTGATACATAGTAATCTAATTCCTTCGACCATGAGATCATGCATATCACCTTTACCGGATGGATGCTTTGATGACATCAAACACCACACCGTAACTGGGTGGCTATAAAGGTGGCATTGAGTGTTCGGAAAGTATTGGTTGAAACACATGGATCAAGAGTGGGATTTGTCCATCCATATGACGGATAGATATACTCTGGGCCCTCTTGGTGAAATGTCATCCAATTAGCTTGCAAGCATGTGACTGGTTCACAAGGGATCACATATCACGGGAACGAGAAAAGAGTACTTATCGGTAACGAGGTTGAACTAGGTATGCAGAGATACCGACGATCATAACCTCGGATAAGTAAACTATCGTGAGACAAAGGGAAATTGATATCGTATGTAAGTGGTTCATTCGATCGCAAAGTAATCGTAGAAATATGTGGGAGCCATATGAATTTCCAGATTCCTCTATTGGTTATTGTTCGGAGAAGTGTCTCGATCATGTCCGCATAATTCACGAACCGTAGGGAGACACACTTAAGGATTCGACGTTGTTTGAGTAGTTATGGAATGATGAGAAAGAGTCTGAATGTTGTTCGGAGTCTCGAATGGGATTCGGGATATCACGAGGAGATCCGGAATGGTCTGGAGAATAAGATTCATATAAGGAAAGTCCCGTTTCGGAGTTGGAGAATGATTCCGGTGTTTTCATCGGGAATGTTCTAGAAGGTTCCAGAATGTCCCGCACTCCGGAGGGGAAGGGTACATGAATGTGTTATATCAAGTTGATATGATTGCATCATGTACTAAGTGTCATCGCTGAACAAAATAGAGGATTAATTCAAATCCTTGTTTGAAAAGTCAAACGCCTAGTTTGAAAGTCAAACGGCTATTTTTGGGAAGTGGAAAAGGAGGAGGAAACCGAGTTGGGGAGGAGTCCCTCCTCCCCACCGCCGACGCACCACCAACCCGAGTAGGGGAGGGACTCCCCTCCCCTTGGCCGGCCCCCTACACCTATATAAGGAGGGGCAGGGCTCCCCTCCTAGACACACAAGATCCTCTCCTCCAAACCCTAGCCCCAAGCCGCCGCCGCCTCCATAGCCACCGCCGGACCTAGGGCAAACCACCGCCGCCGCCTAGCCAAACCCTAGCCGCTGGCTTGCCCCTCCTCGGCGTGTCTAAACCCTAGATCATCGAGGGACTCTCTCATACTCCACCATACTCGCTCCGGCTTAAGGCGAAGCCCGTCGAGATCTCCCCTCTACTTCCGGTACCACGCCGTTGTGCTGCCGGAATCGCGAGGAGAGTGCTACAACCTCCGCTGCCTGCTGGAACAAGGGATAGGAAGGTCTTCGTCGAGTACCGAACGTGTGACCGACTGCGGGAGCGCTGCCGGAACGCAGCGCCGGAAGGATCGTCTACGCGATCTTGAGATCGGGAAGAGTACGACTACATCACCCACGAGAATCCGCTCTGGTTAAACACTTTGGAATCTTCGAGGGTGAGTTATTCTATCGACTTGTTGCTACAATCTAGTATTTAGATCTTGGCTTGTTTGTTTGTATGCGGTAGAAAATATTTGTTTTCCATGCTACGAAACCCTACAGTGGTATCAGAGCCGTGTCTATATGTAGATCTGTTGCATGAGTAGAACACAATGGTCATTGTGGGCGTTGATGCTTTTATTGTCGATTGCTTCTTGTGTACTTTGCATCTTGCGGTATGTTGGGATGAAGCGGCCCGGGCTAACCTTACATGACATCGTTCATGAGACTTGCTCCACGCTTGACATGCAACTTGTATTGCATAAGTGGCTTTGCGGGTGCCTGTTTCTCCTAGCATAGTTAAGATCCAATTTACAATGGGTGATTAACAATACTAGTATCAATGTTGTGGTTCATGTTCGTAAGTTGGAACGACACTTATTGAAAGCCCCAAACCACGTAAAACATGCAAAGAAAGTAGAGGCGTCTAACTTTGTTTTGCAGGGGTGTGATGTGATGTGATATGGCCATGATTGTGATTATATTTGATGTATGCAATGTTCCTTATTGTAAGTTGGCAACCGGCAGGAGCCGTATGGTTGTCTTTAATTTATGTTAAGACCCGCGTGTCTATTCAAAGTAGTTGTAATAGTTGAAGCCGGTGGACGACAACCATGGAGAAGCGTCATTGACCTTGATGCAATGCCGGTGATGATGGAGATCATGTTCGTGCTAGAAGATGGAGATCAGAAGCACAAAGAAGAAAGGCCATATCATATCACATATTATGAATTGCATGTGATGTTAATCCTTTATGCATCTTGTATTGCTTAGTAGACGACGGTAGCATTATAAGATGATCCCTCATGCACATGAATTTCAAGTCATAAAGTGTTCACCCTTAGTTAGCAACGTTGCTAAAGCTTGTTGTTTCGAAGCACCACGTGATGATCGGGTGTGTTAGATTCCGCAAGTGTATACAACGTGAGCAAGCCAGATTTGCTCATGCGGAAACTAAGGTTTGATCTTGACGAGCCTAGCATGTACAGACATGGTCTCGGAACACGGATCACCGAAAGGTAAAGCATGAATCATATAGTAGATATGATGAACATGTCGATTGTTCGCCATTGAAACTATATCAGCTCTCGTGATGATCGGTGTTGATATGGTGGATTTGGTTCGTGTGATCACTAAAACAATGTGAGGGATATTGTTTTGAGTGGGAGTTCACCTAGATTAATTGTATTATTAATTTGAACTCAATTTGTCATAAACTTAGTCTAAACTATTGCAAATATGTTGTAGATCAATGGCAGCCCCTACCATCAATTTTAATGCGTTCCTAGAGAAAGAAAAGTTAAATAAACAATGGAAGAAACTTCGCGGATTGGTTCCGCAATTTGAGGATTGTCCTCATAGCTGGTAATTTGACCTATGTGCTGGATGCACCGCTGGGTGACCCACCTGCAGCTGATGCTGCCGATGAAGTAAAGAATGTTTACCTCACTCGGAAGACTCAGTACTCCATAGTTCAGTGTGCTATCTTGTATGGTTTAGAATCGGAGCTTCAGAAAAGGTTTGAGAATTCAGACCCATATGATATTGTCGAGGATCTCAAATTGATCTTTGAGACTCATGCGGCAATTGAAAGCTATGAGGCTTCTGAAAAGTTCTTTAACTGCAAGATGGAAGAGGGCAGCTCCGTCAGTGAGCATGTGCTTAAAATGTCTGGGCACGCAAACAAACTTCAAAGCTTGGCTATAGCGATTCCTAATGCTTTGGGGATTTACCGCGTCCTCCAATCACTACCACCAAGTTACAAGAACTTTGTGATGAACTACAACATGCAAAACATGAACAAGACGTTGCCAGAACTCTTTGCCATGTTGAAATCTGCAGAAGTGGAGATCAAGAAAGAGCACCAAGTGTTGTTGGTCAATAAGACCACCAAATTCAAGAAAGGCAAGTCTAAGCAGAAGGGACACTTCAAGAAGGGTGGTAAGAAAGTTACCACGCCAACAAAGAAGACCAAGGCTGGGCCTAAGCCTGATACTGAGTGCTTTTGCTGCAAGGGAGAAGGTCACTGGAAGCGGAATTGCCCAAAGTACTTGGCGGATTTGAAGAACGGCAACATCAAGAAGAAAGGTATATCTGATATACATGTTATTGATGTGTATCTCACTAGTACTCGTAGTAGTGCCTGGGTATTTGATACTGGTTCGGTTGCTCATATTTGTAACTCGAAACAGGTGCTGCAGAATAAACGGAAGCTAGCGAAGAACGAGGTGACAATGCGCGTGGGAAACGGATCAAAGGTTGATGTGATCGCGGTCGGCACGCTACCCCTTCATCTACCATCGGGATTAGTTTTATACTTAAATAATTGTTATTTGGTGCCTGCGTTAAGCATGAACATTATATCGGGATCTTCTTTATTGCGAGACGGTTACTTGTTTAAGTCTGAGAATAATGGTTGTTCGATTTATATGAGTAATATGTTTTATGCACATGCACCTTTGATAGATGGTCTATTCTTGTTGAATCTCGATAGTGGAAATACACATATTAATAACATTGAGGCTAAACGTTTGAAATCGAGCGATAACTCGACCTATATGTGGCACTGTCGTCTTGGTCACATTGGAGTGAAGCGTATGAAGAAACTCCATTCCGATGGACTTCTTGAATCACTTGATTTCGAATCACTTGAAAGATGCGAAGCATGTCTGATGGGTAAAATGACTAAGACTCCATTTTCTGGTATGATGGAGCGAGCTACGGACTTATTGGAAATCATACATACCGATGTGTGTGGTCCAATGAGTGTAGCATCGCGCGGTGGTTATCGTTATGTTCTTACCTTCACGGATGACTTGAGTAGATATGGGTATATCTATTTCATGAAACATAAGTCCGAAACTTTCGAGAAGTTTAAGGAATTTCAAAGTGAGGTAGAGAATCAACGTAACAAGAAGATTAAATTTCTACGTTCTGATCATGGAGGTGAATATCTAAGTTACGAGTTTGGCGAGCATTTGAAGAAATGCGGAATACTTTCACAATTGACACTGCCGGGAACACCACAGCGTAATGGTGTGTCCGAACGTCGTAATCGAACTCTCTTAGATATGGTTCGTTCTATGATGTCACTTACAGATTTACCGCTATCATTTTGGGGTTATGCATTAGAAACAACCGCATTCACTTTAAATAGGGCACCATCTAAATCCGTTGAAACGACACCGTATGAATTATGGTTTGGGAAGAAACCTAGATTGTCGTTCCTTAAAGTTTGGGGATGCGAAGCCTATGTAAAGAAGTTACAGCCGGACAAGCTTGAACCCAAAGCGGAAAAATGCATCTTCATAGGATACCCGAAGGAAACTATTGGGTATACCTTCTATCATAGATCCGAAGGCAAAATCTTCGTTGCCAAGAATGGATACTTTCTAGAGAAGGAATTTCTCTCGAAAGAAGTGACTGGAAGGAAAGTAGAACTCGACGAGGTTGTCGAACCTTCTCTCGAAATTGCGAGTAGCGCAGCACCGGAAGAAGTTCTTGTGGTGCCTGCACCAATTAGAGAGGAATCTAATGATGATGATCATGAAACTTCGGTTGAAGTTGCTACAGAGCCTCGCAGGTCAACGAGAAATCGTACCACTCCAGATTGGTATGATCCCGTTATGAGTGTCATGTTGGTGGACAATACCGATGACCCTGAGACATATGAGGAAGCGATGATGAGCCTAGATTCCAATAAATGGCAAGAAGCCATGAAATCCGAGATTGGATCCATGTATGAAAACCAAGTATGGACTTTGGTGGACTTACCGGATGGCCGGAAGGCTGTCGAGAACAAATGGATCTTCAAGGAGAAAACAGATGCTGATGGTAATGTTACTGTCTATAAAGCTCGACTTGTCGCAAAAGGGTTTCGACAAATTCAAGGAGTTGACTACGATGAGATTTTCTCACCAGTAGCGAAGCTAAAGTCTGTGAGGATTATGTTAGCAATCGCTGCGTATTATGATTATGAGATATGGCAGATGGATGTCAAAACAGCATTCCTCAATGGAGACATTGATGAAGAGTTGTATATGATGCAACCCAAAGGTTTTGTCGATCCTAAAGATGCTAACAAGGTATGCAAACTTCAACGGTCCATCTATGGATTGAAGCAAGCATCCCGAAGTTGGAATCAACGTTTTGATAAGGTGATCAAAAGTTTTGGTTTTATACAAACTTATGGAGAAGCTTGTATTTACAAGAAAGTGAATGGGAGCTCTGTAGCATTCTTAATACTATATGTAGATGACATATTGTTGATTGGGAATGATGTAGACCTTCTTAATAGTGTCAAGGAATATTTGAATAATAGTTTTTCAATGAAGGATCTTGGCGAAGCAGCTTACATATTAGGCATAAAGATTTATAGAGATATATCGAAACGCCAAATATCATTGTCACAAAGTACATATTTGGACAAAGTTCTAAAGAGGTTTGGAATGGAAGATAGCAAGAAAGGGTTCTTGCCCATGTTGCCCAATACGACCTTGAGTAAAACTCAAAGTCCGACATCGGCAGAAGATAGAGAAAGGATGAGTAAGACTCCCTATGCCTCAGCCATAGGATCTCTAATGTATGCCATGCTATGTACTAGACCCGACATTGCATATGCTGTTAGTTTAACTAGCAGATATCAAAGTGATCCAGGAGTGGATCATTGGACAGCGGTCAAAAACATCCTTAAGTACTTGAGAAGAACTAAGGATATGGTTCTTTCTTATGGAGGTGATGAACAGCTCGTTGTTAATGGTTACACCGATGCTAGTTGGAACACCGATCCGGATGATTCTAAATCACAATCTGGATACGTATTTATTTTGAATGGTGCAGCAGTTAGCTGGAGGAGTGCAAAGCAAAGCGTTGTGGCGAGATCTTCAACTGAATCGGAATACATGGCTGCTTCGGAGGCTTCACAAGAAGCGATATGGATGAAAGAGTTCATTACAGAGCTGGGTGTGGTTCCTAGTGCGCTGGACCCAATGTCTATCTACTGTGATAACATGGGCGCCATAGCCAATGCGCAAGAACCAAGGTCACACAAGAAGCTGAAGCACATCAAGCTACGTTTTCACGCTATTCGAGAACATATCCAAGATGGGGATATAAAGATTTGCAAAGTACACACAGATCTGAATGTGGCGGATCCGTTGACTAAACCTCTCCCGAGGGAAAAACATGACCAGCACCAAACTGCCATGGGTGTTCGGTATATTACCATGTAATCTAGATTAGATGACTCTAGTGCAAGTGGGAGACTGTTGGAGATATGCCCTAGAGGCAATAATAAATGTAGTTATTATTATATCTTTGTGTTTATGATAAATGTTTACATTCATGCTATAATAGTATTAACAAGGAAACATTAATACTTGTGTGATTTGTAAACTTAATTTGAAGTCCCTAGTAAAGCCTCTATATAATACTAGCTTGTTGGTTAATAGATGATTGTGGTTTCCCTATCATGAACATTGAGATGTTATTAACAACAAGATCATATCGTTAGGAGAATGATATGGTGGACATACTCCTATAGATAAGCGTAGCATAAAGATCAAGTCATTTTAATAGTTCAATTGCTATATGCTTTCTGATACATAGTAATCTAATTCCTTCGACCATGAGATCATGCATATCACCTTTACCGGATGGATGCTTTGATGACATCAAACACCACACCGTAACTGGGTGGCTATAAAGGTGGCATTGAGTGTTCGGAAAGTATTGGTTGAAACACATGGATCAAGAGTGGGATTTGTCCATCCATATGACGGATAGATATACTCTGGGCCCTCTCGGTGAAATGTCATCCAATTAGCTTGCAAGCATGTGACTGGTTCACAAGGGATCACATATCACGGGAACGAGAAAAGAGTACTTATCGGTAACGAGGTTGAACTAGGTATGCAGAGATACCGACGATCATAACCTCGGATAAGTAAACTATCGTGAGACAAAGGGAAATTGATATCGTATGTAAGTGGTTCATTCGATCGCAAAGTAATCGTAGAAATATGTGGGGGCCATATGAATTTCCAGATTCCTCTATTGGTTATTGTTCGGAGAAGTGTCTCGATCATGTCCGCATAATTCACGAACCGTAGGGAGACACACTTAAGGATTCGACGTTGTTTGAGTAGTTATGGAATGATGAGAAAGACTCCGAATGTTGTTCGGAGTCTCGAATGGGATTCGGGATATCACGAGGAGATCCGGAATGGTCCGGAGAATAAGATTCATATAAGGAAAGTCCCGTTTCGGAGTTGGAGAATGATTCCGGTGTTTTCACCGGGAATGTTCTAGAAGGTTCCGGAATGTCCGGCACTCCGGAGGGGAAGGGTACATGAATGTGTTATATCAAGTTGATATGATTGCATCATGTACTAAGTGTCATCGCTGAACAAAAATAGAGGATTAATTCAAATCCTTGTTTGAAAAGTCAAACGCCTAGTTTGAAAGTCAAACGGCTATTTTTGGGAAGTGGAAAAGGAGGAGGAAACCGAGTTGGGGAGGAGTCCCTCCTCCCCACCGCCGGCGCACCACCAAGCCGAGTAGGGGAGGGACTCCCCTCCCCTTGGCCGGCCCCCTCCACCTATATAAGGAGGGGCAGGGCTCCCCTCCTAGACACACAAGATCCTCTCCTCCAAACCCTAGCCCCAAGCCGCCGCCACCTCCATAGCCGCCGCCGGCCCTAGGGCAAACCACCGCCGCCGCCTAGCTAAACCCTAGCCGCCGGCTTGCCCCTCCTCGGCGTGTCTAAACCCTAGATCGTCGAGGGACTCTCTCATACTCCACCATACTCGCTCCGGCTTAAGGCAAAGCCCTGCGAGATCTCCCCTCTACTTCCGGTACCACGCCGTTGTGCTGCCGGAATCGCGAGGAGAGTGCTACAACCTCCGCTGCCTGCTGGAACAAGGGAGAGGAAGGTCTTCGTCGAGTACCGAACGTGTGACCGACTGCGGGAGCGCTGCCGGAACGCAGCGCCGGAAGGATCGTCTACGCGATCTTGAGATCGGGAAGAGTACGACTACATCACCCACGAGAATCCGCTCTCGTTAAACACTTTGGAATCTTCGAGGGTGAGTTATTCTATCGACTCGTTGCTACAATCTAGTAGATAGATCTTGGCTTGTTTGTTTGTATGCGGTAGAAATTTTTTGTTTTCCATGCTACGAAACCCTACACCTTCTTTCATATCAACGATGGCACCAACTGTTCTAAGAAAAGGTCTTCCCAAAGTAATAGGACAAGAAGCATTGTAGTCAACATCCAAAACATAGAAATCCATAGGGACATAAGCATTGTTAACCATAATGAGAACATCATTAATACTCCCCATGAGTTTGTTCTTAGCATTATCATTGAGCGGGACATCCAAATAACAATCTTCTAAAGGTGGCAAATCAAGCATTTCATAAATCTTCTTAGGCATAATAGAGACACTAGAACCAAGATCACATGAATCTTTGAGATCAAAGTCATTCACTTCCACATTAATAATGGGTTCCCAACTATCTTCTACTTTCCTAGGAATAGAAGCTTTGTGTTTTAGCTTCTCTTCCTTAATTTTCACAAGAGAATCTGTAATATGTTTTGTGAAAGCAACATGCATATCACTAGCATCAGGACTTCTAGCAAGCTTTTGCAAGAACATAATTACTTCAGAAAAATTGCAACCACCTATATCAAAATCAAACTTAGCATCACTAATAGTAGGCTCAATAGGCTTAGGCATAGTAGGAGGAGGAATAGTGACTACTTGTGGTTTAGTGGTGATAGTGCACACACTATTGTTTCTATCAATTTCAGCTTCCCTTTCCCACTTAGCATGAAGTTGGGCTAACAATCTAACATTTTCATCAATATTAACTTGTATGGCATGATGATACGCCCAATTTGCATCACCATTCTATATCATAATTTACCTCTATTCATTGATATTTGTTTTATTATGAGGTATTACTTATGGCTTTTTCATCTGTTTTTACATGTTGTATGATTCCTGGAGGATGGATTGCCGGAGTCTGAATTCTGATGGAAAAGAAGGCGTTTCGGTGCAATTTTGCGAAGATCAGAAAAATACCAGAAAAATATGGAAACATATTATTTTACCAGAAGACGAAGGAAGAGAGAAGGAGGGATGAAGATGGGCCTCAGGGGGCCCACACCCCCTAGGCGCAGGCCCACCTGACCCCGTGCCTAGGGCAGGTGTGCCCACCTGCCCGGCCTCCGACTCCGCTCCTTCGCCTATATCTTCCATACGAAACCCTAATACCGGGGGAGGGACCACAGATAGATTTCCGCCGCCTCTCGAGGGCGGAAAACACCGAGAGAAAGATCTCTCTAGCAGACAGATTTCTGCTGGGGGAATTCCTTCCCGAAGAGGGGAGACCGTCGCCATTAACACCGTCATCAAGCTAGGCTTCATCGGGATCATCATCATCATCCACACCATCATCTCCACCAGCATCATCACAACCACTCCGTTCCGCTGTAACAATTGTGTTGGATCTTGCATTAGTTCATAGGGGAAACTTTCCTAGTGTTAATTACTATTGTAGTTAATGCTTGTGAGTGGAACCATTGGATTATTGTTTATGTTCAGATTGTTATCCATTATCATATCATCTTTGATCTTGATCCATATGATGTCTTGTGAGTAGTTCGTTTATTTCTTGAGGACATGGGATAAGTCATGTTGTTAGTAGTGAATCTATGATGAGTTATTACTCAATAGTTTAGTATTTAAGTTGTGGTGCTATTCTTCTAGTGGTGTCATGTGAACATCGACTACATGACACTTCACCATTTATGGGCCTAGGAGAATGCATTGTGTATTTGGATACTAATCGTGGGGTTGCCGGAGTGACAGAAACCAGAACCCCCGTTAGGACACCTTTGCACAAGGGAGTGTAGGATCTCAGAGTTTAAGGCTATGGTTAGATTTATATCTTAATTACTTTCTTATAGTTACGGATTTTTGCAGGGGGTTTAATCACAAGTATGTATTAGTCCTAGGAAGGGCGGTATGTTAGCACAGGTTCACCCACACAACACTTACGAACACCAGAGAAGAGTACTCAGCTATTTGAAGCGAAAGCACTTGACAGAATTCCCATGTGTCCTCGAGAATGTTTGGTCCTTATAAGTATTTCCACCGGCTTGTCCTTTGCTAAGAAAGGATTGGGCCACTTGCTCCGTTTGTTCGTTACTTCTGTTACTTTCTCTTTGTTCTGTTGCTTTGTCAAAAAACCACTAAAAATCCATTTGTTAAGTATTCACAGGGATTTACTGCTCCATACCACTATTTAGCACCTTCTGCTCCTCGTTGGGATCGACACTCCTATTTATCAAAAGTACTACGATACCCCCCCTATACTTGTGGGTCATCAAGACTATTTTCTGGTGCCGTTGTCGGGGAGTGAGCGCTATTGAAGAGTGGAACTGGTAAGGGAAACTTTTACTGTTAGTATTGCTTTTGTTACTGCTTGTTACTTTGTTTCCAATATGGATAACCCACTTGGTTTTATGTTTGGGAAAACTACTACCACTTCTATGGTAGTAGATGAACCACCTCCAGTTGAGATAGATCCTTTTAAGATACCTACAAGTATTGTTAATCGTGTCATGGATAATTATTATTTTGGGGATGGAACTGTCCATCTTGGTGATCACTTGCTTTTTATCCATGAATTATGCGGGTTGTTTAAGTGTGCAGGTATCACAACTGAACATGTGAAGATGAAGTTACTCTCCATATCCTTGAAAGGGAGAGCTAAAGCATGGTATAAGCTGCTGAAGAATGGACAATCCATGGAATGGGAGGAGATGACATCTCTCTTTTACTCTAAATTTTATCCTCCCAGTGAAATCCATAAGGATAGAAGTCTTATATATAACTTTTGGCCTCTTGATGGAGAGAGTACAACTCAAGCTTGGGGGAGATTGAAGTTACGAATGCTTAAATGTCCTATTCATGAACTCCCTAACAATATTATTCTCAATAAATTTTATGCTAGGCTTTCTCTTTATGATAAAGATTTAATAGATGCTTCTTGTGTTGGATCATTCACACGTATGAAGGAAGAAGCTAAATGGGATCTCTTAGACCGCATTCAAGATAATACTGAGGCTTGGGAGAATGACAAAGGAAGAAAGTTAGGTATAAACTATGATTATGAATGCATTAAATCTTTTATGGGAGCTGATAACTTCCGTGATATTCGCAATGAGTTCCCAAAGTATTGCCAAATGTTTTAAGGCCTTAGCCTCTTACATAGAAATCCCCAAGAAGAAGTGGAATAAGTACCATGCTCCGTATAAAGATGTTGTTAGTCATATTCCTGTTAGAAGTACTCAAATTTGTACTACTAATCATATTGTGCCTGAACCTCATATTGAGAAAATGCCTTCCACAACTAAGGTAAATGAGTATTCTATGATTATTAGTGCAAATAACAAAGGTACAATGAAAACTGTGGAGCGTGGTAAGCATTTCAGTGATGAACCTGTGGTAGCTATTGTGAAAGACACTGTCATTAGAAATATAGAGGATGAGCACATTGTCTTCTGGGAGTACGCTTCTAATATTATCTCTCATCCTAGTAAGGCTAAAAAAGCTAGTGTTCCTGTGCTTTCTTTTAAAATTGGTGATTATTGCTACTATGGTTTATGTGATATTGGTGCTAGTTCTAGTGCTATTCCTTATGAGCTTTATAGGGAAGTTATGCATGAGATTGGTCCTTATGAGCTTGAGGATATTGATGTGATTATTCACCTTGCTAATAAGGAGACCATTTGCCCCATTGGCATTGTAAGAGATGTGGAGGTTCTCTGTGGTAAGATTAAGTATCCTGCTGATTTTCTGGTGCTTAATTCAGCAGCTAGCAAAACTTGTCCTATCATTTTTGGTAGACCTTTCGTGAACACTTGTGGAGCTATTATTGATTGTAAGAAGGAAAAAGTTTTAACTAAGTTTGATGGAGATTCTTATGAGTTTAACTTTTCCAAATTTGCTAAAGCTCCTTGTGAAAATAGCTTGCCTAATAAAGATTTCAGGATGGAACAACTTGCTTCTATTGATCCAGTCTATGACCTTGGACCTCTTTTTGATGACTGTAAGTATGCTTATTCTGATGATAAAGTTTTTGTCAGTGATAGTTATATTGTCAGCTTTATTCAAAGTGCCACTAAAATTTATTATGAGAGAGAGAAACATGGTTTTATGCATCTCAATGATGTTAAGTTTCCTCGTTTTATGTTGAAAGCTTTGAAGTTGCATCTGTTTTGTCTTCCTATGCTAGTCGATTTTTGTTTCAACAATTCGTTTTCTCATGATACCCCCATGCATAGGAAGTGGATAAGACTCAAGTGTGTTGGTTATTTGCTTCTTGATGCTCTCTTTCACTTCAAATATATATATATCCTATGTGAGCATCTTTGGAAGTTTCAAGCCTAACTTAAAGGCATTAAAAAAAGTACTTGTTGGGAGATAACCCAAGAGTTTTGTCGTGTCTTGGAAGTTATTACCTCTGTAATAACCGCTCCTTATCCTTTTTGTTTTGGTTTTTGAGTTAAGTTCAGCTACTTTTGTAAAGTAGAGGAGTTGTGAAAAGTGGTTGTCCTGGGACAGATTTTTGTGCCGCATTGTAAAAAATCGTGAGTGAGCTCAGTACATCGGATGGAGCTACATTTTTCTGAGCTTGTTCTCCAAGTTGTTATCCAACTTTCATCAGTTCTACACTTTTCGATTTGAGCAACAGAAGGTCTTCGGAAAAATCAATCTTTACCTGTTGGTCTGTTTTGACAGATTTCTGACGTCATTTGTATTTGCCTCTTACATAAGCTTTTGTTTTGATGAGTTTTCAGTTGAAGTGTGTACCAAAGGTTTGTTGTTTTTTGCTTACACTAATGTTGAATAGGTAAAAGTGGTGAAAACAGAAGGTTCGTGAAACCCCAACCTTTTTATATTTTTCGATGTTTGTATTACATAAGGTAAGTTACGAGCCGCAACTGAAGAGGAAATGGAGCCCGGGGTGGACAAACTCACCCCAGGCGCGGGCCCAGCCTGGCCGCGCCTGAGGGGGGTGTTCCACCCTCGAACTCCGTCTCCGCTTCGTTTTCATGTCAAAACCTTCCTTATACATTAAAACTTTATAATATATAACCCCCGGGTTCCCCGAGGTTCTTGCATCGTGTTCTCGTCGTGTTTTCATTTTCGATCTGTTTCTGTCAAGAAATCTTCTCAAGTTTAGAGCATCATGGCCTCCGCCGACAACAAAGGAAAGAAGCCCGAAGAAGAAGAACCTCAAGTTCCAAGGGAGAAGGAGATGCCGGCAGGATATGAAGGAGACATGGAGGAGAACAAGCAACCTGACACTCGTGCTACCGTCGCAAGCATTGGTTTGGTGGCACGACCTACCAAGCTTAAGAAGTTCTAACAATGCAGAGAAGGATCATGCTAAGGATGAAGAGTGGGGAAAAAACAATAAGAACTGGGATTCTTGAACTGACATGATCATGAACCGTATATAGCAAAACTCGGAGCTAATCCGTACTTTTACTTTTGAGTTTGAGGAGTTGAAGAAACTTATTAAAAAGCTTATCAAGAGAACACCACCACCACCAAGGAAGTAATTCATCATCAGGTTAGATCGGAATACAATTTGTCACGAAACTGTTAGACCGCAGGCAGTAACCAGTAACCAAAGCAAGCAGAGAAAATCACATCGTTCGTGTTTTTCGGGCACCCGTGACAACCCCGAACGAACGAACCTCACACCTCCCCGTGCGCCCACCGATCGGACGGCCAGGATCGATCCAGCGGTCGTTAAAACCCTAACACCGAGCCCAGCCGAGCAGAGAAAACCAAGCCCCCTTTCGCAGTGGTTGGCCTCCCGAGCCCTTATCTTCTCTCTGCTACTAATCCCCTTTCCCCTCGCCGCCGCCGCCACCGCCACCGCCGCCGTCGTCGTCGCCTGCCCAAGGTGAGACCGCCCCGCCCGTCCTCTCTCCCCCTCGCTGCGCTATCCTCGGTTCCCGCGCGCTTTTTTCATTTGATCCCGTGACGGGTGGGCCCGTTTATGGTAGATGGATGGTGTGGAATGGTACGGTGTGGTCGATCCGCCGTGCTTGTGATTTCGCTCGCTGGCGCCGGGGTTTCCGTTGTTGCTGCAGTGGATTTCTTAGGTTGGATTTGCCGGATGTGCGTCAGGGCAGGCACCTGCGGAGGCGAGCGCTTGTGAGATTCGATTTTTAGCTGGATATTATCGGTCGTTAGGTCATTAGGAATCGGCAGCTGCGCCATGGTGATGCTGCTTGGCTGAAAGAGCACAGGCGTCCCGAGTATCCAGTGACTTAGACGCTGCTACGCTGCCTGTTTGCCCTGCATCTAGCTCTGTTTAGTGCGTCGCGTTAAAGGGAACTGTCAGAGTGTGAGATCCCTTTTCTTTGGCTCCCCTCTCCTGTTATTACTAAAGCAGGCGTTCGTTTCTGTCTGTGCAGATGAATGTCGACAAGCTGAAGAAGATGGCCGGTGCGGTGCGCACCGGGGGCAAGGGCAGCGTGCGCAGGTGCTTTCTTTATACAACTCTGTTGCTTCTGTCCATAAGAAATGTTCATTGCTTTTGGTATACCTTCATTCAGCTTTGATGCCGCTGAAGGTAGCTACTGTAGTACATATATTCATTTTACCTGTGGAAACCATATGTTTCAGATCTAAATTGGTTTCTCACAATGAATATCTTGCCTGTAAAAATATCAGTGTAAATTGGTTTGAAGCGTGCTGGCTAAGCATATTGATCCATATTACTGGTATCACTTTCTAAATTGGTCTGCAAGTGAATGTCATTAAATGAACACATATCAGTGTAAGATTGCTAAGCATATTGGTTAATGGACACATATCAGTGAATGCCATTTAAAATTTGTTTGTCATGGAGTGCCATTTGGTCGATTCATATAGCTCAAGAGTATAACATATGGAACATTTCTCCTCGTATACTTAGTTTTCTGCTGGTGATGGCAGGAAGAAGAAGGCGGTTCACAAGACCACGACCACTGATGACAAGAGGCTTCAGAGCACCTTGAAAAGAGTAGGAGTGAACACCATTCCTGGTATTGAAGAGGTCAACATCTTCAAGGATGACGTGGTTATCCAGTTCCAGAACCCGAAAGGTGAAGCGTTGGCTTGTTGAAACCATTACTTCTACAGAATTAAGGATTCACTCACAAGCTTCTTCTAACACTGGTATTTCTTGCTTCCCTGCAGTGCAAGCATCCATTGCTGCAAACACATGGGTGGTTAGTGGAACACCACAGACGAAAAGTAAGTCTCCTTTAAAATCTTCATGGCTTAATTGTTTGATTAAGTAGCCTTCTTTTTGTGGAGCTACTTAAATATCTCTGGGATCTGGCAAACATTCTTTTGGCAGTGATCTGATCTTGATTCTTACATCTACTTTTAATTCTAATGGGCACACAGTTATTATAATGTAGAAAGCACATGATATCATCTTAAACTGCATGCAGATGACCTTTGTACAAGAGAATTAGCCTCATTAAGTTTTCAAAGTGAGATTGCAGTTTACTTATGTCTTAGTTACTATATTATTCATCCATATTCCTCTGTAAGTTGATTTTTATATGCAATAAGAGTTGAGTCAAACCTAACTAATAACTTCCAGTTGTACCATGTGTGTATCGTGAGCACTACATTCTTTGACTCGACATGACTGCAATTTCATCCTTGTCTTCTTACTTTTTGCAGAGCTGCAAGATCTGCTGCCGACAATTATCAACCAACTGGGTATGACTCTTTACATTTTTGCACTAGTCCAATAATTCCCTATGTTTCTAGTGAAATGTCTTGCTACAACTTGAATACAACCATACTTAAAACATCTGAACCAAGCAAGTGCCTTTATACCATGTCTTAAATGAAATTCTTCATTTCCAGGTCCTGATAACTTGGACAACCTGCGGAGGCTTGCGGAGCAGTTCCAGAAGCAGATGCCTGGTGCTGATGCAGGCGCCAGCATTGGTGCTGCTCAGGATGACGATGACGACGTTCCAGAGCTCGTCCCGGGGGAGACCTTTGAAGGAGCCGCAGAGGAGAAGAAGGAACCTGAGGCGAAGAAGGAACCCGAGGCAGAGGAGAAGAAAGAATCGTCGTAATCTGTCTTTGTAGTCCCCATTGTTGTGAAGGGTTGTTGGTTCAGTGTTGGCATCTACCGAGCCGGAGACCTGCTGCTCTTGCGAGAACTCTGGCCTATCTTCCATTTCTATGTGCTTCGGTTTTGTCTTGGCTGCTGGTTCTGTCCAAAACCAACGGCGGAACTGAACTGAGTTTACGACAATTATTTTTACAATTCTCAAGTGTTTGTGTGCACAGTTCCGATGCTGTTTGATTGTTAGGCCTTGAAGAAAGGAAGTGTATGCTGTCGAAATCTAATCAGTGATGCTAATTTTTTTTGCACTGAACTTGTACTCACGAGCTGGTAGTGTTGAGGATTGAAATATCTCGTGGAAATGGTCTAATTTTCGTAAGTATAACATTATAAAACTTTTCTTTGAAAAGGTTGGAAATTTATAGGGGAAGAATTCGATTGTTGGAGAAAACAGAGAACACTGCTTTTTAAAGTGGGTACTATTTCTTGTCGTAATCTGTTGGGCCAGGCCCAAAGCACAATTTGGTGCATCAATCGAAACCCAAGGGCCGTATTCTTTTAGCTGTTCAATCTAACACACCGAGTGAATCAATAGCGACGGTACTGATCTAGCCAGCATCGGAGCCGGCCATACCAGCTGTTCCCGTAGCAACAACATAGCTCCCCCTCTTCCCTGTCGGCGAAGAGGTGCGTCCCCCTGGTGACCGAGCAGCCCGGCATGGCGTTGTGCTCGTCGACGGACCGCGCCTTGCGCCTGAATATCTCGTACCGCATCGCCTTCTCCTCCTCGTCCTTGTACATGCGACCGTGCTTGACCATCCACTCCTCGAACCTCTTCTTCATGGCTCTCCCCTCCGCGGTTTCGTCCTCCAGGACCCATCGGTGAAGAGCCGATTTACGAGCTGCGACAAGATTCACGGTCAGGTAAAAATTCAGGACTAACAATGCAGGAGATCTGAATTGAGGTTGTAGTAGTTCCGTTTCCAATCTACTGCGGAGTTCTCTGCATCACCTCTGAAATCAGACAAGGACATTCCTCCGAATCCGACCAATGCGGCTGCAGACAAGGTGCCCACCGCTGCCATGGCACGACGGCGACCGGGTGGCAACCTGCAGCACAAGTAGCACAACTAGCAGTAAGCACAGCTCCTATTGAGTTGATGCATGAAAGCTGTTAGCTCAAACAAAATGAAGAACGCGCAGAATTAGGTAGGTACCCTTAATCGGACTCATCCGAGACTACTACTATAAAAATTCCCCCGGTAAGAACAAAGTTGACAATCAGGGTAGCATAAGCATCATGCTCTTAGTATTGAAAAGCTGAACACCACTCAAGTGATGACTAGAAGAGATCCATGAAAAACTGTACGCCTGAGACTCAACTATTCCATGGATTGGCTCCTCAAAACAAAAACAAAAAAAAACTATGCCATGCTTTGATTTGAGCAGTCTAACCAAACTAGCAAATCAAATCGATGCAGCCTTATTAATTGTGCCATGAGGATTCCAGATCCAGTTACCAGATCGACCTAGTTACCACCGCGAAGTGAAAACAAATCTAGATAATTTGGAACCGTGGTTGAGCGACATACCGTGCGGCCGTGCCGCTGATCCGGTGGCGCCAGGAGGTGACGACAGAGCCGAGGAGTCGAGGCGCCGACATGATCGTCCGGTCTTTCTCGCCGCTGCTCTGCCTGGTGTACTAGGGTTTTGTATCTTTTATTGTATTTTTTATTGAGAGAACTCTTTACCGTCGAGCGACCGATGGATCGAGCGACACGATCGGTCAGCCGCGTCTCCCTTCTACTGGGCCGGTCATCACGTGCACACGACGTTGCAGCCGAGGACTAATAAAGCCTCAAAAGGATTAGGCTGCACGTTGGTTGCAATGACTGATGAATCCCAGCCCAGCCCATATACACTACCCATCGTGCCCCTACAGGCCTACACCTACCACGATGCATATAATAACTCTTAAAAAAAAACCTACCAGGCTACCACGATGCATGGGTAGGGGTGTAAATGATACGGATAGTTCTTGTCTAGAATCCACTTCCGTTTTCAAAGATATAAGTGTGCAATATAAGAACCCGTTAGATATGGATGTGGACACACATTTTGTTCAAGCAGATCTTAGACAAATATGATACTCTCTCTAATCCAGTTTATTAGGCTCCTAGTGGAATCAGAAAACTCCGTTAACCCACGTAGAAAAGATAGAGTAGCAGAGCTCCCCTCTCGCAACAACCAGGCTCCCCGCCCTGGGTCGTCGCCTCCCCAAACCCTCCCATTCACCCTCACCACCCCCCCTTCACCCTCGCGTCGTTCTTAGGGGCAGCCCGGGAGCAACTTCAGCATGCTGGACTCCACGAAGGCCGTCGCTTTCCACCGGCCTAGGTTGCGGTGGCGGCGGCCCCTGATCCCTTAAGGGCGACAGGGGTTCTTAGGCTACTGCACTGCGCGCAATGAAGTATGGACGTCAGGGTAGCATCCCTGGGTCGGTGGTGCACCAAACTCTTGAAATTGTATGTGCCGTATATAAATAGAGCTATTGCTGACGCTTGAGAGGCACGACACAATCCTACCTACGATCCAATCTACGTTGTTTTATACTCACGACAAGGTAAGAACCTCTGAATGGGTGCATAAGGGGGGAATATCTTTGAAAGCAACTGATATTATTCATCCTTGTCAAGCTCCTCCACGTTGAGTAGACCACACTGACTGCAAATAGCAATATCTAGCTCTACCACATTGGGCCTGTAACATGATTTGCCCTATCAAAAAATTATGATATTCACTGTTTTCTCATGAATTGTTGGTTATTAATTAACTGGCCTCCCGGGCTGTTCTCGTGGCGACTTCGAAGGCGACCCACGTTCTTGCTATCGGTCCTCCTCCCCTCAGCGGATCCTAGCCGGCACCGCTGCCCGTGCCAGCAACGTTGGCGGCCTCCCTCTCGGAAAATGTGTTGGAGATATGCCCAAGAGGCAATAATAAAGTGGTTATTATCATATCTTCACACTTATGATAAATGTTTACATACCATGCTATAATTGTATTAACCGGAAACATTAATACTTGTGTGATTTGTAAACTAAAATAAGAGTCCCTAGTAAAGCCTCTTGTTAAACTAGCTTATTGGTTAATATATGATCATGGTTTCCTGATCATGAACATAGAGATGTTATTAACAACAGGATCATATCATTAGGAGAATGATGTGATGGACATACTCCTATAGATAAGCGTAGCATAAAGATCAAGTCATTTTATTAGTTCAATTGCTATATGCTTTCTGATACATAGTAACCTAATTCCTTCGACCATGAGATCATGCATATCACCTTTACCGGATGGATGCTTTGATGACATCAAACACCACACCGTAACTGGGTGGCTATAAAGGTGGCATTGAGTGTTCGGAAAGTATTGGTTGAGACACATGGATCAAGAGTGGGATTTGTCCATCCATATGACGGATAGATATACTCTGGGCCCTCTCGGTGGAATGTCATCCAATTAGCTTGCAAGCATGTGACTGGATCACAAGGGATCACATATCACGGGAACGAGAAAAGAGTACTTATCAGTAACGAGGTTGAACTAGGTATGCAGAGATACCGACGATCATAACCTCGGATAAGTAAACTATCGTGAGACAAAAGGAAATTGGTATCGTATGTAAGTGGTTCATTCGATCGCAAAGTAATCGTAGAAATATGTGGGAGCCATATGAATTTCCAGATTCCTCTATTGGTTATTGTTCGGAGAAGTGTCTCGATCATGTCCGCATAATTCACGAACCGTAGGGAGACACCTTAAGGATTCGACGTTGTTTGAGTAGTTATGGTATTATGAGAAAGAGACCGAATGTTGTTCGGAGTCTCGGATAGGATCCGGGATATCACGAGGTGATCCGGAATGGTCCGGAGAATAAGATTCATATAAGGAAAGTCCCGTTTCGGAGTTCGGGAATGATTCCGGTGTTTTCATCGGGAATGTTCTAGAAGGGTCCGGATTGTCCGGCACTTCGGGGGGGGAGGGTACATGAATGTGTCATTGAATGATTGCATCATGTACTAAGTGTTCTTGCTGTTCCAAAACTTGAAAGTCAAACTGCCAGTTTGAAAGTCAAACGGCTAAAACAGGAAACTGTGGAAAACAGGAAACTGTGGGAAACAAGCAAGAGGAGTTTGAAACCAACTTGGAGGAGGAGTTCCTCTCCTCCAAGCCGGCGCCCAGCCCTAGGCCGAGTTGGGGAGGGACTCCCTCCCTCCCTGGCGCGCCTAGCCCCTCCACCTATAAAAGGAGGGGCAGGGCCTCCTCCTTGAGACACACAAGTTTCTACCTCTAATCTCCGGTTTAGAGCCGTTTTGGTTTAGAGCTTCTAATTGCTTTAGCCTGCGGTTTAGAGCCTTCTAATTGGTGTGTCTAATCTCTAGACCACTAATAGCCCTCTCTCATAATCCACCATACTCGCTCCGGCTTAAGGCGAAGCCCTGCGGGATCTCCCCTCTACTTCCGGTACCACGCCGTTGTGCTGCCGGAATCTCGAGGAGAGTGCTACAACCTCCGCTGCCTGCTGGAACAAGGGAGAGGAAGGTCTTCGTCGAGTACCGAACGTGTGACCGACTGCGGAAGCGCTGCCGGAACGCAGCGCCGGAAGGATCGTCTACGCGATCTTGAGATCGGAAGTGTACGACTACATCACCCACGAGAATCTGCTCTCGTTAACCGCTTTGGAATCTTCGAGGGTAAGTTATTCCATCGACTCGTTGCTACAATCTAGTAGATAGATCTTGGCTTGTTTGTTTGTATGCGATAGAAATTTTTTGTTTTCCATGCTACGAACCCCTACAGTGGTATCAGAGCCGTGTCTATATGTAGATCTGTTGCACGAGTAGAACACAATGATCATTGTGGGCGTTGATGCTTTTATTGTCGATTGCTTCTTGTGTACTTTGTATCTTGCGGTATGTTGGGATGAAGCGGCCCGGGCTAACCTTACATGACATCGTTCATGAGACTTGCTCCACGCTTGACATGCAACTTGTATTGCATAAGTGGCTTTGCGGGTGCCTGTTTCTCCTAGCATAGTTAAGATCCAATTTACAACGGGTGATTAACAATACTAGTATCAATGTTGTGGTTCTTGTTCGTAAGTTAGAACGACACTTATTGAAAGCCCCAAACCACGTAAAATATGCAAAGAAAGTAGAGGCGTCTAACTTTGTTTTGCAGGGGTGTGCAGTGATGTGATATGGCCATGATTGTGATTATATATGATGTATGCAATGTTCCTTATTGTAAGTTGGCAACCGGTAGGAGCCATATGGTTGTCTTTAATTTCTGTTAAGACCCGCGTGTCTATTCAAAGTAGTTGTAATAGTTGAAGCCGGTGGACGACAACCATGGAGAGGCGTCATTGACCTTGATGCAATGCCGGTGATGATGGAGATCATGTTCGTGCTAGAAGATGGAGATCGGAAGCACAAAGAAGAAAGGCCATATCATATCACATATTATGAATTGCATGTGATGTTAATCCTTTATGCATCTTGTATTGCTTAGTAGACGACGGTAGCATTATAAGATGATCCCTCATGCACATGAATTTCAAGTCATAAAGTGTTCACCCTTAGTTAGCACCGTTGCTAAAGCTTGTTGTTTCAAAGCACCACGTGATGATCGGGTGTGTTAGATTCCGCAAGTGTATACAACGTGAGCAAGCCAGATTTGCTCATGCAGAAGCTAAGGTTTGATCTTGACGAGCCTAGGATGTACAGACATGGCCTCAGGAACACGGATTACCGAAAGGTAGAGCATGAGTCATATAGTAGATATGATGAACATGTTGATTGTTCGCCATTGAAGCTATATCAACTCTCGTGATGATCGGTTTTGATGTGGTGGATTTGGTTCGTGTGATCACTAAAACAATGTGAGGGATATTGTTTTGAGTGGGAGTTCACCTAGATTAATTTAATTATTAATTAGAACTCAATTTATCATAAACTAAATCAAAGTGAATTTGCATAGTTGTTGTAGTCATTGGCATCCGTTTACCACCTTGCGCTTAGTTATAATTGAGATGATAGAACTATAGAATTCTGGTTAGTTACTTTACGAACTGGTATCGTATTGTTTTGAAGTGTTAATCTAAAGTTTAAAAGTCCTATTGCAAACTTTCAGTAAGTTTCGGTTACTCCATGAAGTTTAATAATTAGTATTAAATCAAGAGTAACAATTCCAAGTGTTAGTATATAAGTATCATGTTTGTCTCCATGATTCTTGATATTCAAAGGATTCTCTTAATATCAAGGTTATCTAGGATCTGAAAGAGTTGTTTCAGGAACCATGATGTGTGGAAGATATTGTGATATCTGAAACGAAGTTTTGGTTACAACATGATAGAGTATAATATGGCAAAGTTTATGTTCTCATATTTTGATGAGAATTTGCAAAAAGGTTGGAGACACTTGTTGTCCTAATCCTCCAAAAGGTTTTTTTTGGAAAGCAACATTATACTCATAATTCATCGTTATAAGCTAAAAGTAGCTTGATCATGGATAAATCCATGATGAGGGTGAATATTTGATGTAGGTAAAATGTTTACTGCACCAAGAGATTACTAAAGAAAGGAATTTGAAAGAACACCAAACATTTAATGATGGTGATCTACTTCAAAGTGCAAGTCCAAAGAGATTGGTATTTAACTATACACGCTTTGGACTATGTGTCATATGTATGACTCCACTATTGATGTTGATAGATTCTTTCAAACAGAAAAAGGAAATACTGAAAGAGAATCTCATAAATATATGGCAGAAAAGAAAAGACTAGAATTGTTCAGTTTAAGTATATGGATGATATACATGTTATGGCTATATTCTTTGCTTATTAAACAATGTGGTTCTCAAGTATTTGATACTGAATTTGTTGGTGTGAATCGTCATACGAAACAACACAATTCATGAACTACAATGGCCTAAGTAACTAGCAAAAGAATATGTGATGATGTTCATCGAGAACAAATAAAGGGTTATTGTGTTGCTCGTTAAACATCAAAGCTTGCCTTCAAAGATTTGTTTTATCAGGTATTATGAGAACAAAAGGATTGTTCAAATAATTGTCATAATCCATAAAAGATGGATGATTCACAAATCTTGTTGGAGAAATCACATCCATAAAACTAGTGCTAAAAATGTCGAAAGACAAATTGATTGAAAGATCACTTCGGAAGTGACATCGCCGTTTAAATTATATTGGAAAGAAAACATGAAGAAACTCCATGTGGATGGAATTTTGGAGTCTTTTGATTTTTGATCAAATGACGCTTGTGAAACTTTCCTAGAGATAATTAAAACTTCGTTCATAGGCCAAAAGGGAACGAATGACTAGCTTATTGGAACTTGTACATATTGTTGTACGAAATCCATTATGTATAGTCAAGAGCGATGGATTTCAACTTCATATGCTTTCTCCGAAAATTTGAGTGAATATATGAATATTTACTTAATAAGGATGAAGTGTGAAATATTTGAAAAATTCAAAGATTTTCAAGATGAAGTGCAAAATCATTGTAACAAGAATATAAATAGTTTATGATAAGATCATAAAAGAAGATATTTGAGTTACAAGTTTAGCATAATACCTAAGATTTAAGGAATCGTTCCGTGGATTTGCATTTCCCAAAACACCATAAGAGTATGGAGCGTTCGAGATATGTAATTAAACCTTGTTTGACATGGTAAGATCAAAGGTATAATTCATAAAAATGCCATTATATTTTAAAGATTAAAAGCTTTAGAGATTACCGTTTTTCCACTGAGGAGATTAAAAGCTTTAGAGATTAAAAGCTTTGGAGATATGCCCAAGAGGCAATAATAAAGTGGTTATTATCATATCTTCACACTTATGATAAATGTTTACATACCATGCTATAATTGTATTAACCGGAAACATTAATACTTGTGTGATTTGTAAACTAAAATAAGAGTCCCTAGTAAAGCCTCTTGTTAAACTAGCTTGTTGGTTAATATATGATCATGGTTTCCTGATCATGAACATAGAGATGTTATTAACAACAGGATCATATCATTAGGAGAATGATGTGATGGACATACTCCTATAGATAAGCGTAGCATAAAGATCAAGTCATTTCATTAGTTCAATTGCTATATGCTTTCTGATACATAGTAACCTAATTCCTTCGACCATGAGATCATGCATATCACCTTTACCGGATGGATGCTTTGATGACATCAAACACCACACCGTAACTGGGTGGCTATAAAGGTGGCATTGAGTGTTCGGAAAGTATTGGTTGAGACACATGGATCAAGAGTGGGATTTGTCCATCCATATGACGGATAGATATACTCTGGGCCCTCTCGGTGGAATGTCATCCAATTAGCTTGCAAGCATGTGACTGGATCACAAGGGATCACATATCACGGGAACAAGAAAAGAGTACTTATCAGTAACGAGGTTGAACTAGGTATGCAGAGATACCGACGATCATAACCTCGGATAAGTAAACTATCGTGAGACAAAGGGAAATTGGTATCGTATGTAAGTGGTTCATTCGATCGCAAAGTAATCATAGAAATATGTGGGAGCCATATTAATTTCCAGATTCCTCTATTGGTTATTGTTCGGAGAAGTGTCTCGATCATGTCCGCATAATTCACGAACCGTAGGGAGACACACTTAAGGATTCGACGTTGTTTGAGTAGTTATGGTATTATGAGAAAGAGACCGAATGTTTTTCGGAGTCTCGGATAGGATCCGGGATATCACGAGGTGATCCGGAATGGTCCGGAGAATAAGATTCATATAAGGAAAGTCCCGTTTCGGAGTTCGGGAATGATTCCGGTGTTTTCATCGGGAATGTTCTAGAAGGGTCCGGATTGTCCGGCACTCCGGGGGGGGGAGGGTACATGAATGTGTCATTGAATGGTTGCATCATGTACTAAGTGTTCTTGCTGTTCCAAAACTTGAAAGTCAAACTGCCAGTTTGAAAGTCAAACGGCTAAAACAGGAAACTGTGGAAAACAGGAAACTGTGGGAAACAGGAAACTGTGGAAAACAAGCAAGAGGAGTTTGAAACCAACTTGGAGGAGGAGTTCCTCTCCTCCAAGCCGGCGCCCAGCCCTAGGCCGAGTTGGGGAGGGACTCCCTCCCTCCCTGGCGCGCCTAGCCCCTCCACCTATAAAAGGAGGGGCAGGGCCTCCTCCTTGAGACACACAAGTTTCTACCTCTAATCTCCGGTTTAGAGCCGTTTTGGTTTAGAGCTTCTAATTGCTTTAGCCTGCGGTTTAGAGCCTTCTAATTGGTGTGTCTAATCTCTAGACCACTAATAGCCCTCTCTCTCATAATCCACCATACTCGCTCCGGCTTAAGGCGAAGCCCTGCGGGATCTCCCCTCTACTTCCGGTACCACGCCGTTGTGCTGCCGGAATCTCGAGGAGAGTGCTACAACCTCCGCTGCCTGCTGGAACAAGGGAGAGGAAGGTCTTCGTCGAGTACCGAACGTGTGACCGACTGCGGAAGCGCTGCCGGAACGCAGCGCCGGAAGGATCGTCTACGCGATCTTGAGATCGGAAGTGTACGACTACATCACCCACGAGAATCTGCTCTCGTTAACCGCTTTGGAATCTTCGAGGGTAAGTTATTCCATCGACTCGTTGCTACAATCTAGTAGATAGATCTTGGCTTGTTTGTTTGTATGCGATAGAAAATTTTTGTTTTCCATGCTACGAACCCCTACAAAATGGCGGAGGGGAGGAGAGGGGTTCATGGCGGCGGCTCCATGGGCGATGGTGGGGCGGCAGCGGCGATCCTTGGCGGCGCAGCCTAATCTGGCTGGGGCCTAGAAGCCGGGGCAAAGATTTGGCGGCGGACGACACGACGCTTCCATCGGCGGCGTAGCAGTGCCATGGATATTAGCCTTAGGGTCAGATCTTGGGCTTGGCAACCGGCATGGTTGATCTTCGTGTGTGTCTGCGTCCTCCTTTTTCTGCTCCGTCTTACGGCGTGGGGGCCTGCTTGTGTGCTTGAATAATGGAGGCGGTCCTAGGATTTTTCTCGTGCCAAGATGAAGTTCTGTCGGATGCTAATCCCCATCGATCTGGTGGGAGTGTCATGTTTCAGAAGGCTCCACCGATAAATTCCCATGAGTGTCTATTGCGTGGAGCTTACTGTATCAGATGGAATTTGGCTGTGTGCACCTGTGTTTTTATATATTAGTTTGGTTTTAGAGAGAGTGATGCGATGCTCTGCTCTCTATTACCATCATGAACATGCTTTCTCGTTCCATGGTGAAGTCATCTAGCGAAGAAGGTCATGGAAGCCGAAATCAGGGGACTATCAATGGTGATTCGACTCTTTGTTGCAATGATGAATTGGCTTGATGATTTCTGACTTGGAGCAGAGACATCCAAAATCTTACCTTTTAGGGCAAAAATCCAATGTCTGGACTTAATTGGTTGTGCTTGACAATGACCTTATTAAAGGCATTATTTTGGAAGCGAGGACTTTCTCCAGGGTGAAAACCTAAGATTAGGCGACAAAGACGTTTGTGCAACGTTCCATTCTTGGAGGCACCCCTTTTGGAGAAGTGGGACTTCTCGTGCTGTTTTGGTGGTGTTAATATCGATGTGACTAGAAATAGATCACTATAGCAAGACTTTTTTTTTTAAATTCTTTTTCTTTTTTCTGGATTGTGTGCAATTATAATAACGCCAGGGCAATGTGTTGTTGCAGAGGTCGAGTGTAGTTGGTATATTCATGATATTAATATATGTTGTTTTTCAAAAAATGTTCTGAGAAACAACACACAAAGTCGGTCAATGAAAAGAGCTCCACGTATTGATTCCACAAAAAATGTCCGATGATCACGCCCTGACTGACTTGCCGAAGGTTCATAAGAACATAAAAAAGGAGTGATCTAGCTAGAACAACCGTCAGCTGCGGTCATTGTCGATCTCGGCCACATCGGACTTGGGAGAGTTCATCTTTAGTTACACGAGCTCCTCTGTGACACTATGTAGTATCCGGAGGGGAGAGTTTTTGGCAGCCGTGAAACGCGGGAGTTCTTGGCTGCAGCGGCAGAACCCTCTAACCTCTCATGTTGGGGGAAACCAGATCATATATCTACGCTTTGAAGGATCCACGACATTTTTATTTTGGGGTGTCTCTATGTCATAGTCGACTATGACTTATAGTCGAGTGATGTCATCTTGCAGCCCGTTTGATTACTTGATTCTTTGTTTCTTTTTGTTGGGCTTTGTCTTGTGTTGTTGTGCTGTTGTCTTTTCTGTTGGATTGTTGTCCTTTGCTGTTGGGTTATTGTCCTTTGTTGTTGACTTTTTTACCTGACTCTTTTAACCCTAAGTAGCAATAATAAGAACATATACAAAAATAAATCCATGGCAATGACTATCCTAGAGAAATATCCGATCACACGTTGTTATTGTCAAATAAACTACTCTTACTAGTTCACAAAAAAAAATAAACTACTCTTACTTCCAACAAACAAGTTAGCACATAAAGTTATAGTACGTTTTTTAACTAACTCTTGTCGATTGTGATTCAAGCTTATTTGTGAACATCATATTGACACATACCTATATTCTGTAAAAAGATTTAACACAGAAATTGCAAGTGATATGGTGTATTCGATGGAAACTATGACCCCACCCCCTGATAACTGTGTCGTGTTCAAAATGGTACTCCCTCCTTTTCGGTTTACAAGTCGCGCATCGTATACCTAGGTCGTCAATTTGTCCACTAAAATATTAGTTTTATAGCACAAAAATTTTACCATTAGAAACTTTAGATGTTATATTTTCTAATGATATAATTTTTGTGTTATACAATTTATATTTTAGTGGTCAAAGTTCCAACCTAGATATACGCGCAAGACTTGTAAATCGAAACGGAGGTAGTAGCAAAAATAAGATTAAAGTAAGTTAATAAATAAATTACTGGGAAATTGCTTGAACTAGTACAAACAAATGAGTTAATCCCGCCATAATAACTAACAATACGAGAACAAAAACTCGTGTCTCCAAAAAATAACATGGAATTTCTTCAACAACAAGCGGTGCATGCGCGTGAGGAGGGAATAAACGAAATTTATTAACTTACCTAGTACTTGAGCGGCGAATCGTCGACTAGGATCAGTGAGGATGCTTGGTGTTGATGCGAGCATGTCGTGATTCCTCGAGGCTTTCACACCGGGGCAATTCCCTGACGAGTCGTTCCACATTAGTAGGGTACGAAATGGAGAGAGCTTCCCACGACTGGAGCACCCTGTGCATCTTTCTCGAATCCATCCGACGACCAATTTGGTGTCGCTCCTCCCTCTCCCCTCGCCAATTTCTCATCTCCTCCCCCTCCCCCAACCCTAGTTGCAACTCTCGGGAAGAAAAGCCAGTCAAAGTCAAGTTGCAACTCATAGTGAAGATGGGACTACGAAGCAATCCTCAGTTACAACCCAGTTACAACTTTTGATAAGAAAGCAAGTCAAAAGTCTAGTTGCAAACTCAAGCGAAGAGAGAACAATGGAACAATCCTTAGTTGTAACCTAGTCGCACCTCCCAAAAAATATAAACTAGTTACAAGTCTAGTTGCAACTCCTAGTGTTACAACCCTAGTTGCGACTCCCGAGAGAAATCCAGTTACAAGTTTGTTTGAAACTCATATAAAAAGTAGGCACCGTGAAACAAATCCTCAGTTGCAACCATGACTCCCGAGAGAAATCCAGTTACAAGTCAAGTTGCAACTCATAGTGAAAATGGACCACGAAAATAATCTTCAATTGCAACCCTAGTTGCAACTCACAACAGAAGGCAGTTAGAACTCTAGTTGCAACTCATAGTGAAGAGGGAAGTGGCAACCCAGTTGCGACTCACGAAAGAAAGCCAGTTACATGTTTAGTTATAAATCATAGGAAAAGAAAGGGATTGTGAAAAAAAAAATCCTTAGTTGCAACTCCCAACAGAAAACTAGTTACAAGTCCAGTTATAACTCATAATAAAAAGTAGGGATCACAAAATATCCTCGGTTGCAACCCAAATAACGACCCCCGAGGGAAACTAGTTACAACTCCAATTGCAACTCCTAGTGAAGACGGGACGACGAAAACAATCCTTGGTTGCAACTAACTCCCCAAGAGAAAAACAGTTGCAAGTTATAGTAAAAAATCTACCACAAAAAGGAAAATGAAATTACTCTTCAGTTCCAACCCTAGTTGCAAATCCTGGAAAAATCATTTGCAAGTCAAGTTGTAACTCATAGTTAAAAGGGACATCGAAAACAATCCTCAGGTTGCAACTATTTAGAGAAAAGCCGGTTGTAAATCTAGTTACAACTCATAGTAAGAAGAGGCGATGAACAATCCTGATTGCAACTCCACGAGCGCAACCCGAGCTGCAACTCCCCCGATAAAAGCCAATTGCAAGTCCAGTTGCAATTCATAGAAAGAAGGGACCACGAAACAATCCTCAGTTGCAAGTTCCCGATAAATCCAGGTGCAAGTACAGTTGCAAACTCATAGGAAGAAGGGACCACAAAACAAGAAAATGAATCAATCCTCAATTGTAACCCTAGCTTCTGACAAAGCTTCCAGTCCCTTTGGGGACATCCGATAAAATTGGAACGATACAAAGAAAGCTAGTTGCAAATCTAGATGCAACTCATTGTAAGAGAGGACCACGAAACAAAAAATGGCATTTCAATCGTCAGTTACAACCTGAGTTTCAACTCCTCGAGAAAAACCAGTTGCATGTATAGCTGCCAACAAAAAAATAGCACGCTATTTCGGCGCTATAGCGCCGCTATAGCGTTTTCGGGAGTCAGACGCTACGGTATGCATAAAATGCTCGCTATGACGCTAATCGTGTTTTAGCGGCGCTAAACACGCTATACATTATACCGTTATAGCGGCGCTACAAAATCTTATCGGCCGTCTATGGGGCCCATTCAGCCCGCACGACTCAACAAACCTAGCTAAACCAACTCTCACCCCCACGTCGCATCCCATTCCCCACCACGCGACGGTGGTGGCGGCTGCAGGCTCCTCCATCTCTTCTAGCTCCGGCCGGCAGCCCGCCTCCATCCGGCACAACCCTGACAAAAAGAAGTGCAGCTAGCAATGCTGCGACCAAGAATCTCCCACAGCAGCAACCAACACCACGCCTAGCTTCATCCCTACCGATTCTCCACTTCTCCTCCATCTTGGAGAGTACTGGAAGTCTTGGAACAGGCACGATGTCTGCCTCGCCCCAAATAAGTCAGCTTCATCCCCACCGATTCTGAATAAGTAGTTTCTCCTATGTTGTTGCTTGGGTGCCTTGTTGGCTGTTGATGTGACCGTCTGAAAAACATGTCCTTCATTTTGAATTTGCCTATCATTTTGATCCATACTCTATCATTTAGTCACCATTTGGTCATCACTGGTTAATTGACTATGCATGTATTACTTTGGACAATTATTTAGATATTGAAATCCTTAGTATACGGACTATACCTGTCAATTTTTTATTGTTTTACAAAACGCTATTTTGAAAAATAGCACGCTATTAACGCGCTATAACTTGCATAGCGTCTGAAGAGAGGCGACGCTAAAATAAATAGCGCGCTATTTTTTTCCTTCATAGCTGCAACTCATAATAAACAAGGGACCATGAAAACAGGTCACGACCCGGTCAACATGACACACGGGAGGACAAATACATGTAATGACCTACTCAATAGCCAACAATGACAAAAAAGGTCAGACCAGACAACCTTTGCATGCCAACCAACTCAAACTCAGGCAAAACATGGATCTTTACGCATAAAACTAGTTTCAGACATGTTGTTTTCGTAAGAACAACAAGCACAAATGAATGGCAACAAGAAAGTCCGTCTTACGAATAACTATTCTTGAAAAAAATTCAAAAATCCATAAACCACACTATTTTTAATCAAACTATACATGGCGGTCATCGATTGTCACTCAAAAAAAATATGGACTTGTCTTAACTCTTTACCACCCGATCGAACGTGTGCCGAAACCATTCTTGTGATGACCCAACAGTCAGAACAAGGCTGTGATTCAAATCCAGATTGGACGGGCCATGACGTGGGACAACGTGGGCCGAGCAATGGTGACAAACGCATGCCGTGATGCGAGGAACAACGCATGAGGAAATATACTGCACAGAACACTAATCTCGACGCATGGAACAGACTAAGCTGACCACAACCTGACTATGCGCTAAACTAATTCTCTGCTAGCATCTATATTCACGCGCTATCCGTGGGAAGAACACCAAACACGACCCTAACAAACACATAGAAGATAGTAGGCTTGAGCTATTCTCAAAACAGAAAAGCTTAAGCGGACCAACACATAAACAAACAACAACCCAAAACGATAAAACAAACGAAAAAAAACAACCGTAGGTCGACAATCCCCATGATGGCCCGCAAGGTCCAGCAATCCCGCGCGATGGCCACGACACCTAGCAACCGCACATGACGGCCGCGATGCCAAACAACATGCTCGACAAAACACGGGCCAAGCACAAACGAGTTCAGACATCAATCTTGACGTGGGCGGCAAATCAACAGTCCACGACCCGACTCTGCCCTAAAATAATTTTAGCAAATCTTTGGATGCAAAAAAGTAAACTACAAGAAAAAGGCCACATCCACACACTATATTTAGACGGTCTACATTTAGCAGTCATATCTTGCCACTCAAAATAGTGAGCCCCACACAACACTATATACGTCCCAAACAAACACAATACCATAAAAAACAAAGTAAGAGGAAACAAACCCGAAAAGTTCTTTTGGCTCCCGAGCTCCAGTGCTCCCGGCGTATTAAAAATAAAATAAAAACCACACTTATAAGTTTCAAAAAATTATGAAACAAAATCCAAAAATTGCTAATTATGTATCCCACAATCGTGCAAAATATCAATTCAATTTTTTATATATTTCAAGCTACACAAAAATGACAAAGTGTGATTTGAAATCAATATACTATAAATATACAATTTAATTATTTTGTATACCTTAAAATACACATTATTTCGAATTGAGATTTTGCACATTTGGGTATAATTGAAGGGCTACATCCTGATTTGTTTTTATAATTTTCCAGAACTCATCATTTTTGATTATTATAAAAGAGTGGGATCACTGGTGCCCGTTGGCACCAAATGTCCATTCGAAACAAACAACGATCCAAAAAAATATATAGAAAAAAACACATGCAAGGCCAACCCGCATAGCAAAAGGCCCTACAACCAAAATGGCAAAACGCGTGACAGCCCCCGAGGCCAGCTTCCCAAACATAGCACACACCCGCAAAAATGCCAACGACGAACACGCAACTGCAAAGAAAAGGCCAGGCCGGACAACCGTTGGTAGACTAAACAACACAAACCATAGGCATCATTATACCTGGGCATGGGCAGCCCGGCCCGGTCGGCCCGGCCCAAAAAAAGCCCGATGGGTCGGGCTTTTAAGGCCCGCAGGCCGGGCCTGGGCTTGAGATTTGTGGCCCGGTGGATGCACGGGCCGGACTTGGGCCAAGAGAAATGCGCAAATAAGGAAAGGCCCGGCCGCGGCCCGGAGAATCTACACAGTGGCGGGCCGGGCTTGGGTCGAGTTTTTAGGCCCGACAGCCGGGCCGGGCCAGGCTCGGGCCTGTGATTTATGCGGTCGGGCTTTGTCATGCCCGGCCCGGTCCGGAACATGCCCAGGTATAGGCATCATGAATGGTGGAGTATGTGAAGGTAAAACGTAGATAGCTACTCCCTTCGTTTAAAAATATAAGATGATTTAGGTCTGTGAAGGAAATCTTGATACTAAAAGGTGTGTAGATACATTTCCTTCATAAATCTAAAATATCTTAAATCTAGATACTAAAAGCTATCTAAATACATTTTTGTCATAAACCTAAAACATCTTATATTTCTAAACGGGTGGAGTACGACTTATCAAAGTCATAACTTTTTTTTTACATAATCCACGACATATATTGATCTTATATGGAACGGACTCACACATGGTGGGTGGTGGTAATAGCTGTTTCGTGGGAAGACAAAACTGTCCTAAGAAATGTAGGAACGGTAAAAAACACATTATTATTATTATAGGTATAGATAGATATAGAATAGATTATTCAACGTGGAAGCCCGAAGCAGTGATGTGGATCTTTTTTGTTTTTGTTTTTAGGGTATTAAGATCACTGCCTATGCTATTGCCAATTGTCCATCGCGTAGGGCCTAATAGCATCTCCAAGGGATCTGTCCCATTTTGTCCGCGCGGACACCGCTTTGGAAAGAAAAAGGGATGTTGTCTGCCTCCTATCCTCCCCTTGCACCCAACGGGCTGTTGGAGATATGCCCTAGAGGCAATAATAAATATAGTTATTATTATATATCTTTGTGTTTATGATAAATGTTTGCATTCATGCTATAATAGTATTAACAAGGAAACCATTAATACTTGTGTGATTTGTAAACTTAATTTGAAGTCCCTAGTATAGCCTCTATACTTCACTAGCTTGTTGGTTGATTGATGATGTGGTTTCTTTGTCATGAACATTGAGATGTTATCAACGACAAGATCATATCGTTAGGAGAATGATATGGTGGACATACTCCTATAGACAAGCGTAGCATAAAGATCAAGTCATTTCAATAGTTCAATTGCTATATGCTTTCTGATACATAGTAACCTAATTCCTTCGACCATGAGATCATGCATATCACCTTTACTGGATGGATGCTTTGATGTCATCAAACACCACACCGTAACAGGGTGGCTATAAAGGTGGCATTGAGTGTTCGGAAAGTATTGGTTGAAACACATGGATCAAGAGTGGGATTTGTCCATCCACATGACGGATAGATATTCTCTGGGCCCTCTCGGTGAAATGTCATCTAATTAGCTTGCAAGCATGTGACTTGGTCACAAGGGATCACATATCACGGGAACGAGAAAAGAGTACTTATCAGTAACGAGGATGAACTAGGTATGCAGAGATACCGACGATCATAACCTCGGATAAGTAACATATCGTGAGACAAAGGGAAATTGGTATCGTATGTAAGTGGTTCATTCGATCGCAAAGTAATCGTAGAAATATGTGGGAGCCATATGAATTTCCAGATTCCTCTATTGGTTATTGTTCGGAGAAGTGTCTCGATCATGTCCGCATAATTCACGAACCGTAGGGAGACACACTTAAGGATTCGACGTTGTTTGAGTAGTTATGGTATTATGAGAAAGAGACCGAATGTTGTTCGGAGTCTCGGATGGGATCCGGGATATCACGAGGTGATCCGGAATGGTCCGGAGAATAAGATTCATATAAGGAAAGTCCCGTTTCGGAGTTCGGGAATGATTCCGGTGTTTTCATCGGGGATATTCTAGAAGGTTCCGGATTGTCCGGCACTCCGGGGGGGAAGGGGTACATGAATGTGTCATTACATATTGGAATGATTGCATCATGTACTAAGTGTTCTTGCTGTCCCAAATATAGGATTAAATTGAATCCTAAAACAGAAAAGTCAAATGTCCAGTTTGAAAGTCAAACTGCCAAAACAAGAAACTGTGGGAAACAAGCAAGAGGAGTTGGAACCAACCTGGAGGAGGAGTTGGACTCCTCCAGGCCGGCGCCCAGCCCAAGGCCGAGTTGGGGAGGGACTCCCTCCCTCCCCTGGCGCGCCCACACCCTCCCACCTATATAAGGAGGGGCAGGGCTCCCCTCCTAGACACACAAGTTTCCTATCCTCTAAACTAAACCCTAGATCTAGACCCCGGTTTAGAGCTATTCGGTTTAGAGCCTTCTATTTGGTTTAGAGCCCTCTAATTGGTGTGTCTAATTACTAGACCACTAATAGCCTCTCTCATAAGCTCCACCATACTCGCACCGGCTTAAGGCGAAGCCCTGCGGGATTTCCCCTCTACCTCCGGTACCACGCCGTTGTGCTGCCGGAATCGCGAGGAGAGTGCTACAACCTCCGCTGCCTGCTGGAACAAGGGAGAGGAAGGTCTTCGTCGAGTACCGAACGTGTGACCGACTGCGGGAGCGCTGCGGGAACGCGGCGCCGGAAGGATCGTCTACGCGATCTTGAGATCGGAAAGAGTACGACTACATCACCCACGAGAATCTGCTCTCGTTAAACACTTTGGAATCTTCGAGGGTGAGTTATTCCATCGACTCGTTGCTACAATCTAGTAGATAGATCTTGGCTTGTTTGTTTGTATGCGATAGAAAATTTTTGTTTTCCATGCTACGAACCCCTACAGTGGTATCAGAGCCGTGTCTATATGTAGATCTGTTGCACGAGTAGAACACAATGGTCATTGTGGGCGTTGATGCTTTTATTGTAGATTGCTTTTTGTGTACTTTGCATCTTGCGGTATGTTGGGATGAAGCGGCCCGGGCTAACCTTACATGACATCGTTCATGAGACTTGCTCCACGCTTGACATGCAACTCGTTTTGCATAAGTGGCTTTGCGGGTGCCTGTTTCTCCTAGCATAGTAAAGATCCAATTTACAACGGGTGATCAACAATGCTAGTATCAATGTTGTGGTTCTTGTTCGTAAGATAGAACGACACTTATGGAAAGCCCCAAACCACGTAAAATATGCAAAGAAAGTAGAAGCGTCTAACTTTGTTTTGCAGGGGTGTGCAGTGATGTGATATGGCCATGATTGTGATTATATTTGATGTATGCAATGTTCCTTATTGTAAGTTGGCAACCGGCAGGAGCCATATGGTTGTCTTTAATTTCTGTTAAGACCTGCGTGTCTATTCAAAATAGTTGTAATAGTTGAAGCTGGTGGACGACAACCATGGAGAAGCGTCATTGACCTTGATGCTATGCCGGTGATGATGGAGATCACATTCGTGCTTGAAGATGGAGATCGGAAGCACAAAGAAGAAAGGCCATATCATATCACATATTATGAATTGCATGTGATGTTAATCCTTTATGCATCTTGTATTGCTTAGTAGACGACGGTAGCATTATAAGATGATCCCTCATGCACATAAATTTCAAGTTCTAAAGTGTTCACCCTTAGTATGCACCGTTGCCAAAGCTTGCTGCTTCGAAGCACCACGTGATGATCGGGTGTCTTTGATTCCGCGGGTGAATACAACGTAAGCAAGCCAGATTTGCTTATGCGGAAGCTAAGGTTTGATCTTGACGAGCCTAGCATGTACAGACATGGCCTCAGGAACACGGATCGCCGAAAGGCAAAGCATGAATCATATAGTAGATATGATGAACATGATGATTGTTCGCCATTAAAACTATATCAGCTCTCGTGATGATCGGTGTTGATGTAGTGGATTTGGTTCGTGTGATCACTAAAACAATGTGAGGGATGTTGTTTTGAGTGGGAGTTCACCTAGTTTAATTTCATTAATTAATTTGAACTCAATTTGTCATAAACTTAGTCTAAACTATTGCAAATATGTTGTAGATCAATGGCAGCCCCTACCATCAATTTTAATGCGTTCCTAGAGAAAGAAAAGTTGAAAAACAATGGAAGCAACTTCGCGGATTGGTTCCGCAATTTGAGGATTGTCCTCACAGCTGGTAATTTGACCTATGTGCTGGATGCACCGCTAGGTGACCCACCTGCAGCTGATGCTCCCGATGAAGTAAAGAATGTTTACCTCGCTCGGAAGAATCAGTACTCCATAGTTCAGTGTGCTATCTTGTATGGTTTAGAATCGAAGCTTCAGAAAAGGTTTGAGAATTCAGACCCATATGATATTGTCGAGGATCTCAAATTAATTTTTGAGACTCATGCGGCAATTGAAAGCTATGAGGCTTCTGAAAAGTTCTTTAACTGCAAGATGGAAGAGGGTAGCTCCGTCAGTGAGCATGTGCTTAAAATGTCTGGGCACGCAAATAAACTTCAAAGTTTGGGTATAGTGATTCCTAATACTTTAGGAGTTTACCGCATCCTCCAATCACTACCACCAAGTTACAAGAACTTTGTGATGAACTACAACATGCAGAACATGAACAAAGAGTTGCCAGAACTATTTGCTATGTTAAAATCTGCAGAAGTGGAGATCAAGAAAGAGCACCAAGTGTTGATGGTCAATAAGACCACCAAATTCAAGAAAGGCAAGTCTAAGCAAAAGGGACGCTTCAAGAAGGGTGGTAAGAAAGTTACCACGCCGACGAAGAAGACCAAGGCTGGACCTAAGCCTGAAACTGAGTGCTTTTACTGCAAGGGAGAAGGTCACTGGAAGCGGAATTGCCCAAGGTACTTGGCGGATTTGAAGAACGGCAACATCAAGAAGAAAGGTATATCTGATATACATGTTATTGATGTGTATCTCACTAGTACTCGTAGTAGTGCCTGGGTATTTGATACTGGTTCGGTTGCTCATATTTGTAACTCGAAACAGGAGCTGCAGAATAAACGGAAGCTAGTGAAGAACGAGGTGACGATGCGCGTAGGAAACGGATCAAAGGTTGATGTGATCGCGGTCGGCACGCTACCTCTTCATCTACCATCGGGATTAGTTTTATACTTAAATAATTGTTATTTGGTGCCTACGTTAAGCATGAACATTATATCAGGATCTTGTTTATTGCGAGACAGTTACTTGTTTAAATCCGAGAATAATGGTTGTTCGATTTATATGAGTAATGTGTTTTATGCACATGCACCTTTGATAGATGGTCTATTCATATTGAATCTCGATAGTAGAAATACACATATTAATAACATTGAGGCTAAACGTTTGAAATCAAGCGATAATTTGACCTATATGTGGCACTGTCGTCTTGGTCACATTGGAGTGAAACGTATGAAGAAACTCCATTCCGATGGACTTCTTGAATCACTTGATTTTGAATCACTTGAAGGATGCGAAGCATGTCTGATGGGTAAAATGACTAAGACTCCATTTTCTGGTATAATGGAGCGAGCTACAGACTTATTGGAAATCATACATACCGATGTGTGTGGTCCAATGAGTGTAGCATCGCGCAGTGGTTATCGTTATGTTCTTACCTTCACGGATGACTTGAGTAGATATGGGTATATCTATTTCATGAAACATAAGTCCGAAACTTTCGAGAAGTTTAAGGAGTTTCAAAGTGAGGTAGAAAATCAACGTAACAAGAAGATTAAATTTCTACGTTCTGATCGTGGAGGTGAATATCTAAGTTACGAGTTTGGCGAGCATTTAAAGAAGTGCGGAATACTTTCACAATTGACACCGCCGGGAACACCACAGCGTAATGGTGTGTCTGAACGTCGTAATCGAACTCTCTTAGATATGGTTCGTTCTATGATGTCACTTACAGATTTACCGCTATCATTTTGGGGTTATGCATTAGAAACAGCCACATTCACTTTAAATAGGGCACCATCTAAATCCGTTGAAACGACACCGTATGAATTATGGTTTGGGAAGAAACCTAAATTGTCGTTCCTTAAAGTTTGGGGATGCGAAGCCTATGTAAAGAAGTTACAGCCGGACAAGCTTGAACCCAAAGCGGAAAAATGCGTCTTCATAGGATACCCGAAGGAAACTATTGGGTATACCTTCTATCATAGATCCGAAGGCAAAATCTTCGTTGCCAAGAATGGATCCTTTCTAGAGAAGGAATTTCTCTCGAAAGAAGTGACTGGAAGGAAAGTAGAACTCGACGAGGTTGTCGAACCTTCTCTCGAAATTGCGAGTAGCGCAGCACCGGAAGAAGTTCCTGTGGTGCCTGCACCAATAAGAGAGGAAGCTAATGATAGTGATCATGAAACTTCGGTTGAAGTTGCTACAGAGCCTCGGAGGTCAACGAGAACTCGTACCACTCCAGATTGGTATGATTCCGTTATGAATGTCATGTTGGTGGACAACACCGATGACCCCGAGACATATGAGGAAGCGATGATGAGCCCAGATTCCAATAAATGGCAAGAAGCCATGAAATCCGAGATTGGATCCATGTACGAAAACCAAGTATGGACTTTGGTGGACTTACCGGATGGCCGGAAGGCTGTCGAGAACAAATGGATTTTCAAGAAGAAAACAGATGCTGATGGTAATGTTACTGTCTATAAAGCTCGACTTGTCGCAAAAGGGTTTCGACAAATTCAAGGAGTTGACTACGATGAGACTTTCTCACCGGTAGCGAAGCTAAAGTCTGTGAGGATTATGTTAGCAATCGCTGCATATTATGATTATGAGATATGGCAGATGGATGTCAAAACAGCATTCCTCAATGGAGACATTGATGAAGAGTTGTATATGATACAACCCAAAGGTTTTGTCGATCCTAAAGATGCTAACAAGGTATGCAAACTTCAACGGTCCATCTATGGATTGAAGCAAGCATCCCGAAGTTGGAATCAACGTTTTGATAAGGTAATCAAAAGTTTTGGTTTTATACAAACTTATGGAGAAGCTTGTATTTACAAGAAAGTGAGTGGGAGCTCTGTAGCATTCTTAATACTGTATGTGGATGACATATTGTTGATTGGGAATGATGTAGACCTTCTTAATAGTGTCAAGGAATATTTGAATAATAGTTTTTCAATGAAGGATCTTGGCGAAGCAGCTTACATATTAGGCATAAAGATTTATAGAGATAGATCGAAACGCCAAATATCATTGTCACAAAGTACATATTTGGACAAAGTTCTAAAGAAGTTTGGAATGGAAGAAAGCAAGAAAGGGTTCTTGCCCATGTTGCCCAATACGAACTTGAGTAAAACTCAAAGTCCGACATCGGCAGAAGATAGAGAAAGGATGAGTAAGACTCCCTATGCCTCAGCCATAGGATCTCTAATGTATGCCATGCTATGTACTAGACCCGACATCGCATATGCTGTTAGTTTAACTAGCAGATATCAAAGTGATCCAGGAGTGGATCATTGGACAGCGGTCAAAAACATCCTTAAGTACTTGAGAAGAACTAAGGATATGGTTCTTTCTTATGGAGGTGATGAACAGCTCGTTGTTAATGGTTACACCGATGCTAGTTGGAACACCGATCCAGATGATTCTAAATCACAATCTGGATACGTATTTATTTTGAATGGTGCAGCAGTTAGCTGGAGGAGTGCAAAGCAAAGCGTTGTGGCGAGATCTTCAACTGAATCGGAATACATGGCTGCTTCGGAGGCTTCACAAGAAGCGATATGGATGAAAGAGTTCATTACAGAGCTGGGTGTGGTTCCTAGTGCGCTGGACCCAATGTCTATCTACTGTGATAACATGGGCGCCATAGCCAATGCGCAAGAACCAAGGTCACACAAGAAGCTGAAGCATATCAAGCTACGTTTTCACGCTATTCGAGAACATATCCAGGATGGGGATATAAAGATTTGCAAAGTACACACAGATCTGAATGTGGCGGATCCGTTGACTAAACCTCTCCCGAGGGCAAAACATGACCAACACCAAACTGCCATGGGTGTTCGGTATATTACCATGTAATCTAGATTAGATGACTCTAGTGCAAGTGGGAGACTGTTGGAGATATGCCCTAGAGGCAATAATAAATATAGTTATTATTATATATCTTTGTGTTTATGATAAATGTTTGCATTCATGCTATAATAGTATTAACAAGGAAACCATTAATACTTGTGTGATTTGTAAACTTAATTTGAAGTCCCTAGTATAGCCTCTATACTTCACTAGCTTGTTGGTTGATTGATGATGTGGTTTCTTTGTCATGAACATTGAGATGTTATCAACGACAAGATCATATCGTTAGGAGAATGATATGGTGGACATACTCCTATAGACAAGCGTAGCATAAAGATCAAGTCATTTCAATAGTTCAATTGCTATATGCTTTCTGATACATAGTAACCTAATTCCTTCGACCATGAGATCATGCATATCACCTTTACTGGATGGATGCTTTGATGTCATCAAACACCACACCGTAACAGGGTGGCTATAAAGGTGGCATTGAGTGTTCGGAAAGTATTGGTTGAAACACATGGATCAAGAGTGGGATTTGTCCATCCACATGACGGATAGATATTCTCTGGGCCCTCTCGGTGAAATGTCATCTAATTAGCTTGCAAGCATGTGACTTGGTCACAAGGGATCACATATCACGGGAACGAGAAAAGAGTACTTATCAGTAACGAGGATGAACTAGGTATGCAGAGATACCGACGATCATAACCTCGGATAAGTAACATATCGTGAGACAAAGGGAAATTGGTATCGTATGTAAGTGGTTCATTCGATTGCAAAGTAATCGTAGAAATATGTGGGAGCCATATGAATTTCCAGATTCCTCTATTGGTTATTGTTCGGAGAAGTGTCTCGATCATGTCCGCATAATTCACGAACCGTAGGGAGACACACTTAAGGATTCGACGTTGTTTGAGTAGTTATGGTATTATGAGAAAGAGACCGAATGTTGTTCGGAGTCTCGGATGGGATCCGGGATATCACGAGGTGATCCGGAATGGTCCGGAGAATAAGATTCATATAAGGAAAGTCCCGTTTCGGAGTTCGGGAATGATTCCGGTGTTTTCATCGGGGATATTCTAGAAGGTTCCGGATTGTCCGGCACTCCGGGGGGGAAGGGGTACATGAATGTGTCATTACATATTGGAATGATTGCATCATGTACTAAGTGTTCTTGCTGTCCCAAATATAGGATTAAATTGAATCCTAAAACAGAAAAGTCAAATGTCCAGTTTGAAAGTCAAACTGCCAAAACAAGAAACTGTGGGAAACAAGCAAGAGGAGTTGGAACCAACCTGGAGGAGGAGTTGGACTCCTCCAGGCCGGCGCCCAGCCCAAGGCCGAGTTGGGGAGGGACTCCCTCCCTCCCCTGGCGCGCCCACACCCTCCCACCTATATAAGGAGGGGCAGGGCTCCCCTCCTAGACACACAAGTTTCCTATCCTCTAAACTAAACCCTAGATCTAGACCCCGGTTTAGAGCTATTCGGTTTAGAGCCTTCTATTTGGTTTAGAGCCCTCTAATTGGTGTGTCTAATTACTAGACCACTAATAGCCTCTCTCATAAGCTCCACCATACTCGCACCGGCTTAAGGCGAAGCCCTGCGGGATTTCCCCTCTACCTCCGGTACCACGCCGTTGTGCTGCCGGAATCGCGAGGAGAGTGCTACAACCTCCGCTGCCTGCTGGAACAAGGGAGAGGAAGGTCTTCGTCGAGTACCGAACGTGTGACCGACTGCGGGAGCGCTGCGGGAACGCGGCGCCGGAAGGATCGTCTACGCGATCTTGAGATCGGAAAGAGTACGACTACATCACCCACGAGAATCTGCTCTCGTTAAACACTTTGGAATCTTCGAGGGTGAGTTATTCCATCGACTCGTTGCTACAATCTAGTAGATAGATCTTGGCTTGTTTGTTTGTATGCGATAGAAAATTTTTGTTTTCCATGCTACGAACCCCTACACGGGCCACCCCCAAATCTTGTCCGCCCCCGGATTTGAGCCAATTTCACATATTTCAAACATTCGATCACATATCTCATTAAAGCAAACACAGTTTACAAATAAAATTATTCAAGAAACATAGTTCAGTTCACAAATTAAGTTAAATCTACAATTATTAAAATTCGAGATTTACTCCGTTTGGTTTCCTTTGTGCATCCACATGTGCCCAACCAAATCGGTTTGTAGTTGATCATGAGTTTATCATTTGTTGCAGGAGTGGTTGTGGATCTAAAAGGTTGCACTCCAGTGTCTGGCCCTCTACAAGCCTCAAGAATACTGATAAACGGTGCAACACATTGATATCATTATAAGAACCTGCCATCCCAAAAAAAGAATGCCAGATCTAGAGATCTTACTATGCAACCTTCCTTGTATCTCTTGTATTGTCCATGCTAATCAAAGGAACAGTTCTTCCATTGCCGGTGCATGCAATATATACTCCCAAGCATCCTAGAAAACCCTCTTGAGTTGCCAATTTCCAAGAGTCGAGCCGTGTCGTGTGCATTCGGGCCTCACAAGTAGTGATCACCAGAATCTTCCATCACCATCTCTCTGCAAAACCTGTAACATTTATCAATCTCGAAAAAAACCCTGTACATTTGCTTCTAGGCATATTGATTCGCCCATGCGGATATGCTCATCCACTAGATCAACTGCAACACCATAAGCCCGTTGGGAGCACAAATCCGCTCGGACTCGACCGGACCGATGGAAAGCGTTTGGGAAACTCCCTTGGAGATGCTCTAAGCTAGCTAGTGGGTTGGTGCGAAGCAACCCAATGTCGAGAGGCTCAACGTGTAGCTGAACAAACTCGTCGAAAGCAGCGAACTTGACCCATATGAGAGGACCGTGCTCACTGAGATTGTCCATAACACGTATCTCCATGTCGCCGTTCACGAGTCTGTACTGGAAGCAGACCACTGCGTGGTTGTACAAATTATTATCACCCCTGAGCTTCTTCTCTAGGGCCCCTTTGTAGACGTAGTTTTTGTCGTGGTTGCAATCGTGGTACTCCACGGGACCCACGATAAGCCCACCCAACACGGGTCCGTGCTTGTAGATCATCCATGCCAACTCCAGAGGCTGGACACCGCGACATGGAGACAGAGTTATGACTCGAGTCAGGCTGCCCTGGGGCTGGGTCAAACGGAAACCATCCCGCGGCAAGCTGTCGTGAGTCCATTATCTGCTCCGATTGAGGTGGCTGAGAAGGAGGTCTCGTCACTTCTCATGGCGGAGGTAGGGCAGGAGGCCTCACCAACCGTGTCCTTGATGACATCCACGCCCAGGAAGGAGGCCGAGGGTGTAATCACGTCGCCCAAGTCTCCTGTACGTCGCTCGTCTGTGCGGAAACAATACCAGCCTGGGACGGGTGTGTTCCTCGGAGGCCGTTACACCCAGGATGAGGTAGTGGCTTTCGGGGGCATACCAGCGGTGAGCAAGAACATTCGGTCAAGTGACCGAATTCATGCTCAGCCGAATGCGGACGCGACGCAGTTGGAGAGGGCACAACAACGGGCTATTTTTCGCGATTCATCTTCTTGCGCAGGTACAAATTCATGTCCCAAATTTACTTTAACTACTTTTTCGAACGAGGAAATCATTGCTAAGGCATGTAAGCTAGGGGTTTCTTTGGGGCGTACATCTTCTCAGGTTTTAAATTCAGTTCACTTGTTAAAAGATACGGATTTAGAGCGTACTTTAATTTCACTAAAGAGGAATGAAGAGAAAGCGAGAAAAGAGAAGATTTCAGAACATAGTCTAGTTTTAAATAAAGCGATTAATCTTAGTGGTGACTTGCAGGAGGAAGAGCAACAAGGCTCTGAAGATCATAAGGATCTTCTCCTCCGTGACTTAATAGTGAAAAAACCGCTTAGGAAAAAGTCGAATGAAAGATTGGCAGTTCGGCGTAGTGCACGGATTAACAAAAAAAATAAAACTATTTCTAAATGAAAGGTTGCATTTGGAATAGTGGGGGGTTTGGAGACACGGCAAAGCACCTTTTGGTGAGTGAGACTTTCAGGGAACATAAACCTGATTTTTTTGCGATTTCAGAGACCGGCCGATCAAACTTCACAAGCCATTTTTTAGGCCATATTTCTGGAGGACTAGACATTGCTTGGTATTGCTTACCACCTCTAGGGAGGTCTGGGGGTATGTTAATTGGTATTAATAGGACCACATTACAAGTGAAAAATATGGTGAGCGGAGACAGATGCTTGAAGATGCATATGGTTTCCAAATCAGATGGTTTTGAATGGCTTTTAATTCCTGTTTATGGAGCAGCTCAAGATGCCAAAAAACATGAGTTTTTGGCGGAGCTTGTCCGTATATGTGAGCATGAGACTCTTCCCATGATTGTTGGCGGTGATTTTAACATAATTAGACGTAAGGAAGAGAAGAATAATGAAAATTTTAATGCTAGATGGCCTTTTGTGTTCAATGCAATTATCGAAAGTCTTAACCTCAGAGAGATAGCTCTCTCGGGTAGACAATTTACGTGGGCTAACAGAAGGGATATACCAACTTATGAGAAACTTGACAGAATTTTAACAAATGTGGAGTGGGAGCTGAAGTTCCCTTTGGTCAGTGTGAGGGCTTTGACAAGGTCAGGCTCAGACCATACACCGCTGCTCCTTGACTCAGGTGAACAAGCTCACTTGGGAAACAAGGCAAATTTCTCTTTTGAGCTTTCGTGGCTAAGACAAGATGGTTTTTATGAAATGGTTGCACAAGAGTGGGCTACCATTTCTTTTGGAGACTCTCCAATGGAGAAATGGCAGAATAAAATTCGCCATCTACGGAATTTTTTGCGAGGATGGGCTAAAAATCTTAGCAGCGTTTATAAGAAGGAAAAACTTCACCTTTTAAACTTAATCGATTCGCTAGATCGAAAAGCCGAAACCACCCTTCTAAGCTTTTCAGAGAGAGCTAGTTTGAATAAGGCGAATGATGATTTGGCTAAGCTTAGGCGCAATGAAGAATCTAAATGGGCTCAGAGAGCTAAAGTTAAACACATCCAAGAAGGGGGAAATAACACGAAATATTTTCATCTTATTGCTAATGGTAAACATCGAAGGAAGAAGATCTTCCAGCTAGAGCAAGATGAAGGGACCATAATTGGACAAGAAAACTTGAAGGTTTACATATCTGAATTCTATAAGAACCTATTTGGAGAACCAAATTTGAATTATGTTTCTATGCTAGAAAATGAGATTGAGGACATACCTCAAATTTCTTTGGAAGAAAACACTATTCTCACATCCGAATTCACAGAGAAGGAGGTTTGTGATGCAATTATGCAAATGAAAAAGAATAAAGCGCCGGGTCCAGACGGCCTACCCGCTGAATTCTATCAAACTTTCTGGGGAGTTATCAAGGAAGATATGATGGCCATGTTTGTGCAATTCCATAAAGGAGATCTACCATTATTCCAGCTGAATTTTGGTACTATTATTCTTCTTCCAAAGAAAGAAAATGCTATTCAAATACAACAATATCGTCCCATTTGTCTTTTAAATGTGAGCTTTAAAATATTCACTAAGGTGGGAACAAATCGAATAACTGAAATCGCTCATAAAATAATAAGACCAACACAAACTGCTTTTATGCCGGGGAGACACATTCTCGAAGGAGTTGTGATTCTCCATGAAACTATTCATGAGCTCCACAGAAAGAACTTAGACGGGGTTCTTCTTAAAATAGATTTTGAGAAGGCTTACGATAAAGTTAATTGGTCCTTTCTGCAACAAACACTAAGAATGAAAGGGTTTGACCCTTTATGGTGTCAATGGATCAATGATTTTGTAAGAAAAGGTAGCGTGGGCATTCGGGTTAATGATGAAATCGGTCACAATTTCCAAACAAAAAAAGGTTTGAGACAGGGGGATCCTTTATCTCCAATCCTTTTTAACCTTGTCGCGGATATGTTGGCCATCCTAATTGCTAGAGCCAAGGAGGATGGTCAGGTGGAAGGTCTCATTCCTCATCTTGTAGAGGGTGGAGTATCTATTCTACAATATGCGGATGATACTATCATTTTCATGGAACATGACCTGCAGAAAGCACTTAACATGAAACTAATTCTCTGCATTTTTGAGCAACTTTCTGGATTGAAAATAAACTTTCATAAGAGTGAATTATTTTGCTTCGGGAAAGCTAATGGTTCACAAGATCAATATATGAATCTCTTTGGGTGCGAAATGGGATCTTTCCCATTTACATATCTCGGTATTCCGATCCACTTCAGAAAGCTGAAGAATGGAGAGTGGAAACCGGTGGAGGATCGCTTTGAGAAAAAATTAGCTTGTTGGTTAGGAAAATTATTATCATACGGAGATCGTTTGGTTTTAATTAATTCTGTTCTGACAAGTTTACCAATGTTTATGTTGTCTTTCATGGAGATTCCGAAAGGGGTTCGAAAGAGACTAGATTTCTTTCGATCTCGATTTTTTTGGCAAAGTGACAAACATAAAAGAAAATATCGCTTAACCAAATGGAACATTATTTGTAGACCGAGAGATCAGGGGGGGTTAGGAGTAGATGTTCTCGAATTAAAGAACAAAAGTGTACTCACCAAGTGGTTGTTTAAACTTTTGAATGAGGAAGGGGTTTGGCAGGAATTATTGAAAAATAAGTATTTGCATTCCAAAACACTATCACAAGTAAAAGTCAAGTCATGAGACTCTCCATTTTGGAAAGGGCTTATGAGGGTAAAGGAAGAGTTTTTTTCTAGAGGGTCATTCACAATTAAGAGTGGTTGTAGTGCACGTTTTTGGGAGGATATTTGGTTAGGCGAGACTCCTCTAGCTGTTCAGTACCCGTTGCTTTATGCCATTGTGCAGAGAAAAGAAGTTTCTGTTGCACACGTTCTGTCAAATGACCCTCTAAACGTTGCATTCCGAAGAACTTTAACCGGTTCTAGATGGTCAAGTTGGCTACATTTAGTGAATCGATTAATGGATATACACCTTGAAGAGGGGGAAGATAAATTTAAATGGAATCTAACTTCATCGGGGGTATTCTCGATCAAATCCATGTATCTTGACTTACTAAATGGGAACACAAGGTTCTTACGGAAGTATTTATGGAAAATGAAGGTGCCACTAAAAATTAAGATTTTTATGTGGTTTTTAAATCGCAAGGTTTTGCTAACAAAAGATAACTTAGCAAAAAGAAATTGGCAAGGAAGCCAGAAATGTTGTTTCTGTGATCAGAACGAAACGATACAACACTTGTTCTTTGATTGTACGTTTGCTAAAGTAGTTTGGCGTATAATCCATATGGCTTTTAATTTAGCTCCCCCAAAAAATATTAATAATCTATTAGGAAATTGGCTACATGGTGTTGATAAGTTAGAGAAAGTTCAAATACGAGTGGGTGTTTGTGCTTTGCTCTGGGCTATTTGGAATATTAGGAATGACTTGATTTTTAACGGAACATCAAAATCTTCTTTCATGCAGGTTATTCCTATAACTACCCACTGGATCCGTATGTGGTCTTTTCTCCAGCCAGAGGAGCGAAGACCGGACATGGCTATTGGGTGCAGCCGTTTGGAAATGGTTGCACGGGACTTATTCATCCGGTGCGGCTGGCGTTTTGACAACAGAATCACATGTTGATGCGACGAATTTTTTTGATCCTCAGTTTCTTTAGATGGCTGGTGCATGTTTCGACTTTATGTGACCCATGAGCTAGAAATTTGTAATAAATTCTATTAATAATTTTAATAAAGCAATAAAGGCCATATGCATCAGTCGATGCAGAGGCCGGGGTGATATCCCCATTTCAAAAAAAAAATGGAGACAGAGGCGTGTCGGGATCGATGACGGTATACGATCGGAGAGGCAGAAAAACGCCATTGGTGGTGGTGGGTACTCCCTTGGTTGAAAGGATTACTTTGAGCACGTTTTCAAACGCGGCGCCTGTGTATGGATTCCAAAGCCGTCTCTTGAAGCATAGTTTCTTCAAGTCCGTGGGATGCTTGGCCTGGAACGTGAACTTGCCGTGACCATGAAGCCGCTCGAATGCTAGCCTATGCTGAGCTTCCATACACATGGAGCAGGAAGCCATGACGCAACAAGCGCCTAATAATAGCAATGGCATGGCATATGTGAGTTACTAGTAATTAATGAATCGACTGCAGTTTTTTCCATAACTACTACTCACCGTCGTCGTTAATGATGGGGTTTCCCATGACGGTGATCCAGCTCCATGACTTGGGCAGCCGCCGGTAACGCCGGTCGCATGAAAACCAATCGCCCAATCGCTCGAGCCAGCGTGGACGTGGTCCGACATCATCGGACGACAAGGCTTGCCTGCGCCGCCGCCCGATTCGTGTGCCCAATTTCAGCACTTTATTTACCGAATTTGGCCTCATAATACAACCCAATACGTTGTGATATCCACAAACACCTCGATCGTATATGCACGTATATATAGACGCGTGCACACGCACGATCTAGCTACTCCCTCCGTTCCGAAATATAAGACATTCTATCTTTGTGAACGAATGTATCTAGACACTTTTTAGGGTATAGGTTCACTTCAAACCTCTACGAACCTATAATTAAAAGACGTCTAGATACATTTGATTCACAAAGCTAAAACGTATTATATTTCCGAACAGAGTAAGTAGACCCGAACACCAACTCCAATTAAACAAACTAGCTAGCTAGCTGAGTAGTAGTACACATCCGACTTTATCTCACCCAAGCCAACACACGTAGAGAAGCCTACTACTACCCTCACTCGGACAACAAGCTCGATCGTGAGCTAAACTTAACAATGGACGTGTCTAGACAGCGCGCCCGGGCGCTCGATCGACAAGTCCGACGCACCCTTAGTCAACAAACCCGTCGGCCGTCGTCTCCAGCCGAATCACCCCGTGCGCCTCACCGTGTCACTCATGGCAGCTTAAATAAGATCTCTAGATTGGCCCCATAAACTAACACTAGTTTTTTCTGTGCATTTTATCCTTATTCGTGCGCATCCGGTACCCACTTCCTCGTCGGCCACCCATCCTTAAATTTATTCAAGCGAAGCATGCTTAACCTTAGAGTTCTTTTTGTATGAGTTTCCGGAGAAGAAGTTATAACTTGTTGGTATGAGTATCCTATCAATCCTATTAAACCATGTGTCTAGATCGCACATACACCCACCCTTTATAATATCGATGCCCTCATTGATCAAGCACACCTCAGGAACGTCCCCTCTTGGCATACGTTGTGCATCCAGTGCCGACACATGTCATGTCGTGTCCATTCTAGGCCACACGTGCCATGCTCCACATGTCCTGCCGTTGACCCACACATCTGTGGAAAAAAGAGGAGTCCTTGGAGGATACATAACCAAGTCCTACTCTCCTCTATGAAGGAGGGAATTCGCCTATATTTGTCCTAGCCTGAGCCACCGCCACCGTCGCCGCCAGCTGCTGCAGCCGGCCCGTCATCGTCGCCCGCCGTCGCCTCGACCCGGTCTTCTTCTTTCTCATGTCGTCGTCTTCGTCGCGTAGAGGATAACTTCACCAACGCCCGCAACAGCTCTTTCTTCTACCCCGTCTAGATCCAATCTTGACGGACAATGGAGTGCTGCCTAATCTTCATCGACACGTTCCCGCTTTGTCCGCGAGTTCTTGATCTCGTATCGACGCGGTGCCGTCTTGGTTGCACATGTAGATATCGGTGGAGGTGCGACACTTGGAGCACTAGTTCTTCAGAGCCATCCGTGGGATAATACATCTCCTCGCGACTTGCTAAGGCTTGTTGTGGGGATCGACGCACGATCAACCTCGTCATCGACGAACTTCCGCTAGTTCGATCAACAAGGGTATGTTCCATTACCACACCCTTGCGTTGGATTTTGGTTATGCGCTAGAATTTTTTGTTTTCCATAGCGCGTTCCGCAACAGCACTCATCGTCTTCGCCGCCGTGAACAAGCTCCGAGATGAGGGATTTTACCAGGAGAACTCAACCTCGGCACAAATCTCGCCTGATTCGCCCCCACACTCCCTATCCAATTTTTTTGATAATTGGGTAGAGAGATCGAGATCGAATGTCGGTTGTCTAATCAGTGCCCACTTTTCTTCATTAGTAGTACTACCTCCATTCCGGTTTGTACGGCAAATACGTATTTAAAAAAATAGTTTAACCATAAATTTGGTCAACAATTTATGAATCATATGTCACAAAAATTATACCATTGGAAGCGTGTTTTAAATATGAATCTAATGGTATAATTTTTATTAAATATAATTTATATTTTATTGACTAAATTTACGATTACACTATTTTTTTAAAATACGTATTTGCTTTATAAACTGAAACGAAGGTAGTAGTTAGCTTTAACATGAACGGTTCACCATCGTGGCAGCCTCATTCTGTGATGTCGTGGCCCCACCCGTTAGTAGGTGTATCTCCGGTATCTCCTGCCGCTTGTCCGTGCGCCTCTTCTCTTTAATTGCTCGTGTTAGGAATGGGTCTGGCCGTGACATATACTCCTTCCGTTTTAAAATATAAGATGTTTTAGGTTTGTGAAAAAAGTGTATCTAGACCTCTTTTAGGTATAGATTCGAACGAACCTATACCTAAAAAGATCTAGATACACTCCCTTCACAAAACTAAAACGTCTTATATTTTGAAACAGAGGGAGTACAACCAAATAGCTTATGGTTGGGTCTTTGTTGGACAAAAAAAGCCTCATGGTTTGTAGTGTGTCAGGTTGCAGGCGGGGCGGGTTAGGGCTGGCCGCTACCTAGCTATCGCGGACGCTAGCAGTTTGCCGCCACAAACCGCTACCATTAGCACGAGGCGTGCGGCAGCCCGCCACTGCCCGCATCAACCCACATGGGTGCGAGCCTGTGTTAGTGCTCCTATTGACAACTACTTCAGTTACTCCCTTCGATTCATATTAGTTGACTCAAGTTTGTTTAGATTTATATGTATCTAGTTAACTATCTAGTCTAGATACGGATATTTAGATACATCCGTATCTAGACAAATTTGAGGCAACTAATATGGGTCGGAGGGAGTACACCAAATCTTACAAAATGTACATTTCAAACTGACAACTTAGGGTTTAGAGTATATATCAAATGCACAACTCCAAGTTACAACTTACAGTATATCAAGTGCATTATCTATGTGCCAATGGATAAAACCGAAATATAGCTATCTTAGAAACTCGAATAGAGGCTACTAACACAACAAATGATAGTATCATTTTTTCTTCCATTCACAAAATGAACCAAATGGTCCCAATAAACGGCATTCGATGAATTGCATGGACTGTCCATCAGCAGTGAGTGGAGTTCTTGTTCCAAAGTTTGCTGAAAGTAATTGTCTGCAAAAAAACATCTGTTTCAGGTCTCTAATGAAAGAAATCACTAGTATGGATCAATTTCACTATTGAAATAACAAAAACGCACTATTGAAATGACAAGTATGTGGACAGGTATTCTATGAAATTGTTGTGTATGAAAAAAACAAATTGCAAGTATCTTGGCGAAATGAATTAATGTCCACCCTATTCTCTCCCTTAACAAGTAGGCCACTTTGATAGTGTATCTTATCTATCTTCTAGAAAGGAGCAAGTGTTATCTAAGATGAGCCCTGTAGTTACATCCATCCGTCTTGTTTTTGTATGTGATTCTAGTGATAGGATGCCTATTGTCATTCCGAATCATTCTAGTCAATCTGTTTCAATTACTAGGAACACGCCTATTCATATGTCATTAGTTTGACCAACATAATATAATTTATAGGTCATAAAAAGTATGACACTAAAAAGTATGTCATTAGTTTGCAGCCAATAAATACGAGTTGTTTCAGGTTGCCAAAATTTCAGAAAACAGCAGAAACTGACTAACTTTCTACTACAAGGACACAAATTCAGTAGATTGATAGTAACAATATTGCATTTAGTCAAAATCTAAGAAGGGTATTGTGGACTGTGGTACTCTACTCTAGTAAGATAACCAAAGAAAAGCAAGTATGTAGGATAACCAAAGCAAGCAAGAATTATACAATACCAACATATTATTCAGTATGTAGGATAACAAGAACAAGGCATACCTAATGCTGCACTCAAGAATCAATAAATATCAACATTTGTTCCATAAATATCATCACGTGTTCCATAAATAACATCGTCAGTTATTGTGCTGACATGAGTAGTTCCTACAATGACAATAAAATGTTAGAAGTTCCTACATGAGTAGTTCCTACAATGACAATAAAATGAGAATAGAGAGTCATACCGAGAGGTCGCAGCCAATCCTGTAGACAGATTAGTGCCTCTACGGTGCTGGGTATCATAGTGCTCCTATAGTCACTTAGTATTCTTTATCCGGTAGAGAATGCCGACTGAGATGCTACAGTTGATACAGGTGCAGCCAACACATCCCTTGCTATGCGAGATGTGATGGGGTATTTGTGCCCATTTACGGACCACCAGAGGAGTATATCAAAAGCATCTTCTTGTGGGTGGACATCATCATTTAAATAAATCTGAAGTTCACTCAACTTTGCTCGCTTTTTTTGTTCTTCTTGAACTTGCTTATTCCATTGGTGCAACGGATTATCAATACTTGTTCCAACATTGCTACTTCCTTGATCATTCACCATCGTTGATTCATCATCATGCGAGGAATATTCAACAAAAAGATCCTTGAATGTTTTCTTCACTCTGCCAAGATATTTACTTGCTTCACTTTGAAAACCAGATTTCAAACACAAGTCCAAGAATTTGAACTTGTACCTTGGGTCAAGTATAACCGGAGACAAATGGTCAAATATGATAGCTTACAATAATTCATGAACTTTTTCTTCATCACTTTAACCATAGATTTAATGGTCATTTCATCATGGTTAGCCTCTCTTTCCAATGTTAGATAAATTTTCCAAAGCTCATGTAAATACAAATGGGATGTTGGATATAACGTACCAGACACTACCATAGTGGCATCAAGGAAAACCTCTAGCAAGTTATAAATAGATTTCGCTGTTTCCCACTCATCATCTGTGGGTTGACATGTGTATGACGTATCTTGTAACTTTAAAACAGCGAACACCCTTCTATACTCTAGAGCTGTCTTGATCATTAAATGTGTGAAATTCCAACATGTAGGAACATCTAAGCAGACTTTTAGCGTGCAAGTAATTCCCTCTTGTTTAACTATGTCTTTGAACTTTTTTTTTTCTAAGGTGGGGAGCTTCTAACAAACTTTATGCTTTCACGGATATTCACCACTGCCACGCAAGGAATCGTCAAGCCTTCTTGAACAGTGAGGTTGATCACATGACATCCACATCAACGATGTAGAAGATCTCCTTTGCAAGGCAGCAAATTCTTTCCTAGAAGATTTGCTTGCATATATCTCACACACAAGTTGTTATTTGATGCATTGTCTAGCGTGATGGAGAAAATCTTTTTTTGCAAACCCCAATCTTCCATGCAATCCAACATGATATTAAATAAATTTGTTCCATCATGTGGCGTATCAGCCTTAGAAAACCAAATCACTTTTTTCTGCAAGTTCCATTTTTCATCAAGAAAATGACAAGTTATACACATATAGCTCATAACTTGACGCAAAGTCCACATATCTGCAGTTAAAGAAACACGGGATTCTAGTTGCTGCAGAACCTCTTTAAGATGTATCTTATGTTGATCAAACATATCGATGCAATCAAGTCTGAATTATGAAGAATCGTGTTTTTGTCTAGCATAAGGATACAATAAAACTTATCACATAGCCTCTATCCTCTAGTGATAAAAATGATCCAACTAACCATATTTCAAAATTAATTTTCACAGTTTATAGAATAAGCATTCACACATTAAAGTGGTGAATCTTCATGTACACTAAGCATCTGTTAAGTTTCACAAATCGTACTTGCAATGGTTTAGATAGAGCTGATTTGAATACCAATTTACAAATGATCTCCATTTCTGCATATATACGAGTAGTTACTGCAACAATGATTTCAGGGAAGAAGAAGCCTGAAGTGGCATCATCTATACACTATAATGGAAGGTACTACCATCTTAGTAATATCCCTTATTTATTTTTCAATGAAATTGCAGGACTGCTTTTTATTTGACCATTCATACCGGTCGGGCCAAGTGTAGTTTTTCTTTTCCTTGCTAGCCCGCCACTGTTTGTCAATTTCGCTCAGATTCAATCAAATTGAAGATTGTCCAAATCAGCAGATTAAACATTAACTAAACTACAATCCCTTTACTATTCTGTCTCATCAGATTAAACATTAACTAAACATAAAAGGAAAGTACTATTTCATTAGATATTACTTGTTTCTTTTGCAATGAAAATGCAAAAGTAGTTTTTACATGACTATCCAGCCAGTGTGGGTTGTCCTTTCCTGTACCAGCTATTGTTTGTAAAATGCACTAAGATTCAGTCAAGTTGACGAGATTGTAAAATGCAAGTGGAGAGTTGCATCACAGCATCAGCAATAGCACTCTCCAATTACACAAGGGGCAGCACCTCCCTAAGAACTCAATTACACAAGGGGCGACACCTCCACTAAACATGATCTCCTTCACCAATTAACCACACACACCACAAACTCAACTAGATAACCCAACTCAATTTTGAACCGAGAACTCAATTCCTACCAAGCAGGGCTCGACCAAGAACCCATTCCCATCAGTTCAGAGAGAGAGGGGAGTGGTTATCTTCAGTGGCTAGGACAAGGGCACTGGTTGTGGTCGTAGCTGGAGCAGAAACTAGGACAGGGGCACGCAGGGGAGGCGGACAGGGAGCAGCAGCCGGAACAGGGGCACGCATGGGGGCCAGATATGGAGTAGCAGCCAGAACAAGGGCATGGGCAGGGGGGCGATGTGGAGCAGCAGCCAGGATAGGGACATGGGCGGGGGACGGAGGTGGAGCGGTGACGGCGAGTGACAGTGAGGGAATGGACGGAGGGACTCCGGCCTAGGCAGGTGGCGGCCGTGGAGATGGCAGAGACGGCGGCGTTGTCGACCCCGGCATCACGACTCAGCTTCGACCCGTTGTTAGGGTTATGCGGGTATACGGGTATGCGAAATATGTGGTGGCAACGCGGGCTCACCGCTTCGACCCAGTCGCTACAACGCGGTCGGCCAGTAACACTTTGCGGGCCGTTTTTGCGGGGCAGCGTACCGGGGAGGCCCGCCCCGCTTGCAACCTGAGTAGTGTGATCCAAATAGCGTTCTTGACGAACAGGCCGTAGAGCGTTGCCTAGGGAGCCTCGTCGGGTGCAGGATAGCCTCTAGTTGTCCCTAAGAGGAAACAATTCGCTCACGTCTGAACCGTTTTTCTTCATGGGTCGATCAGATACGGTTCAGTAAAAAGGTTACTCTTGGGTCAATCTTTTTTATTAAATTTTCTGTTTTTAGGCAATATAAAGTTTAAACTATAAAAATCTTCAAAACATAAAATGTTTGAATTTGAGAAATATTCAAATTCAAAATTTGATTGAATTTGATAAATGTTTGAAAATAAGAAGTGTTCAAAATTAAAAAAAAATTATAAAGGAAAAAGAGAAAAAATACAAAGAAAAATCAAAAAACATAAACCAAAAAACCAGAAAACCATCTTAGAAAAGAAAACTCATACCAAAATAATAGAAAACCGGAAAAATAAACCGAAACCTGAATGTCGATCCTGCTGACGGGCCGTGGCACCGAACCATAAATTTGTAGGCGTAGACCAACTTTAACAAACAAATGTGTCTAAAACAGAGAAAATACAAGATTTACTACTCCCTTCGTTTCAAGGTTTAAGGCGTCCTCGTTTTGCGTGTTTTTTCTTTGATCAAGAATTACTACAAATACGTAAAGAGTTTTGGTATAAAACTAGTATCACTAGAAAGTATTTTTCAATACGAATCCAACGATACTAATTATGTACAATATAATCAAGATTTTGTTGTTTATTTCTTTTGGTCAAACTTTGCTTTAAAAAGCGTGTGCGCCTTAAGCCTTGAAACGGAGGTAGTATATCCGAATTACACCCGTCAATTAGGTCCTCCACTGTACCAGGTATTGTAGAATTGTTTGGTTTGCCGGGTGCAGACTGGTACCTATCATTGTCTTTGAGACCACTTTATGAAGTGTTGGCAATCAATAAAATTTAACAATCAATAAAAAATGAGTATTCAGGGAGTGGGTGATATACTTCTTTATTGTCTGTCATGGCTATAAATTAAGATAGCTTGACTGTTCAACAACCGATGCATATGACTATCTCTACTACTAGTAGTAGCAGAATCTGTCCTGGCAGGCCGATCCGGACAGCTCCACGCTATCTCCAAGCGTAGTACTTAATTATTCCAAGCTTACAGTGAGCACAGAGGTAGTAGGCCGAAATTAATGGAGATTAGGAGCCGGATGATGCTGAAGCCGGCGCCGCACCCGCTCGCCGGGGAGAAGGTCCCGCTGACCGTCTTCGACCGCGTCATGGACATGTTTATGTCTTCCGTGCGCGTGTACCCTACGCCGGCGCCGTCCAACGAGGCGCTCAAGGAGGGACTCCTCAGGGCCGTCGCGGCGTACCCACACCTGACGGGGCGCCTCGCCGTCGACAGCCAAGGCCGGCGGTTCCTCCACCTCAACAACGAAGGCGTGCTTGTGACCGAGGCCGTCGTGCGTGCCCACCTGGCGGACGCGTTCCCCGACGCCGCGAACCTCGAAGACATCTACCCGACACCGCCTCAGGTAACTGCTTAGTACTAGTAGTTCGCTGTCACTAGCTTCTGCAAATTGATGATGCGATCGATGCTTGTGACGGAGACAGGAGTGCGTCGGCGCGGCGGTGCTGCAGATCAAGCTCAATCGGTACAGGTGCGGCGGCCTTGTGATCGGCATGACCTGCCACCACCAAGCCGCCGACGGATACTCCATGAGCGCCTTCGGCACCGCGTGGGCGAGAGCGGTTCGCGACGGCAAGGGCTTCGTCGCGCCTTCCCCTTTCATCGATCGCGCGGCCACAGCCGTGCCCCGCAGCACGCCGGCACCGCTGTTCGACCACCGCTCCATTGAGTTTGAGAGGGGACAAGGCAGCAGCAGCAGCAGAAGCAGTTCCTACGGCGGCGCCACGGACAAGATCAAGAACATCACCGTGCACTTCCCGGCCGAGTTCATCGCCGAGCTCAAAGCTCGTGTTGGCGGCCGCTGCAGCACGTTCGAGTGCCTGCTCGCTCACGTGTGGAAGAGGATCACGGCGGCGCGCGGACTGAGGCGGGAGGAGTTCACGCAGGTCAGGCTGGCCGTGAACTGCAGGGGCAGGGCCAGCCCGCCCGTGCCCATGGATTTCTTCGGGAACATGGTGCTCTGGGCGTTCCCGAGGCTCCAGGCCGGGGACCTGCTGGGCTTGAGTTACGGCGGCGTGGTCGGCGCCATCCGCGACGCCCTTGCTCGCGTCGACCACGAGTACGTCCAGTCGTTCGTGGACTTCGGCAGACTGACGGAAGACGAGGAGCTCGTCCGGTCGTCTAATGTCGGCACGGCGGTGCTCTGTCCGGACGTTCAGGTGACTAGCTGGCTGGGGTTCAGGTTGCATCAGCTGGACTTTGGCACCGGGCCGCCTTCCGCGTTCCTGCGGCCGGAGGTGGCACTAGAGGGCCACATGTGCTTCGTGCCATCTACCATGGCGGAGGGCGCCGTCGACCTCCGTCTGGTTGTAATGGAGGATCAAGTCGCGGCGTTCAAGAATACCTGCTACTCCTTGGACGATATAAGTCTTCCCTCATCTCGGATGTAAGAGAATGTATGGTACCATCAAGTACCGAGCATATGGTTGTTATTTATGGTGATTTATTTTACTTCCTCCACTCATAAAATAAATGACTTGGATTTATTTAAATTTATAAATATCTACACACTAAAACGTGTTTTTTTCCTATGTGGATCGGGATTACTTGTATTACTCAAGATATCATATTTTAGAAGGTATTGCACAAGTCCACTAAACCCCTTGGACCGGAGGAAATCCACATAGCAATGCGCTTACTAGTCCTAGCATAGTTATCCATAAAATGGCCGTTACAATTCTCACCTCTACTCATATGAGCAACACAAGTTTGTCTAACCTTAAGCAAGGTTTTAATCTCCTCTACAGTAGTTGAATAAACTAATCTATCTAACTACTCCTTCCTTAGCAGATTGATTAATGTCAAACAATGATTCAATCATTAGTGGTTAAGTGCACCAGTGTAAAACAAGGGAAAGACATTCTAAAACTGCACACAGCTTGGCTTCTAAAGCATCCTGGCAAGAGAACAGACAACAAGACGAGAGTAGAATTTCTAATTCATGATCTCCTTTAGTCCCAACATTGATCTTACACTAGCCAATCGAAGGCGGAGTCCATTGCAAGGTTGGGATTTGTCGGCGAATATTTCAAGGAGTTGCTCATCAGTGTGTAAAATAAATTTTCCTTTAACTATATCTTGTTCAAGATGAAATTTGATTTGAATCAGGGAATTAAGATAGCTCACTTGGGACCTCTTAGAACGTGTTTGGTTTGGGAAATGTAATGTAAACGAGTAATCAAATAACACAGGTACTGTAAACGGAATGGGTAAAGGCACAAACTTGTTTGGTTCGACAAATGTAAAGGTAATCAGTTACAGCCTTCCAAAACCAGCCGATTCAAAGGATAGTCTGCAACAGATTTGTTGAAATCTGTACTGAAACTATCAGATCTCGATGAGATTAGATGCGCCAAGACTAAAGAGACGCTTGGGTTCGCATCCATCTCGGACTCGGCAGACGCTCGGCCACCGCCATGGTCGTCTCCGCGTGGCTAAAATAGGGAAGCCAGCAGGCACAGAAGAGTTGCTCGGTCAATCTCTGTGAGACCACACCTGAGAGGAAGGAGTGGAGCAGGGGTTCGCTGCATCGACGGTGGTGCTTTAACAAACGTGGATACAAGTAGGGATAATAGGCGGGTATCGTTCTCTGATAACGCTCGGTCAGCGGTGGAATCAGATTTGTATAGTGCCGTCATCCGATTTACATGTAATAATAAATTAACGGAGGAAGCGTACCAAACACATTTAACGATACCTGTTACCACCGTATAATCCACTTACGTTACAAAGTCGTGAACCAAACATGTTCTTAGAAGGAAAATGCTTACGATCAGGCGGAGGATCCCACGATTTCCAACCTCCGGGTCGCTAGACCCTGGTCCACACAGCGTGACACGACCTATGGGCCCACCTTATCGTTTAGGGGTCTAACAACCAAAAAGGCTCGAACCTTGTCTCTCCTTCCCCTCCACGCGTTCTGCTGCCCAGCGCTGCCTGCACGACCACCGCGTCGGCGCTGCTCCCGTCCTTCTCCCGTCCTGTCCCTCTCCTGCCAGGAGCACCACCGCCGTTCCTCTCGCCGGAGAGCCGCATAGCCACCACGCCATCGTCGTGCTGCTCCCCATCTCGCATCTCGTTGTCCCCAATTCCTCCCACACGCAAATAACCTATGCGTCAGTGCATGATGTAGCCGGAGATGTAGGCCACTGGCCACGGCGCCCCTCCGTTGGTGGTGCTGCGGTGCCGCCCGAACGCCAGGCAGCAGTGTGTTGCGAAGAGCGGCGTCCCTATGTGGGCCTAGAGTCAAAGGTGGCCGGGTCGGTGGTGATACCTCTACCGGTAGGGGGAGGTGCTGCGGCGGCATGCTGCGAGAAGCGGCGCGCGGCCCTATGTGAGCTGGGAGTCAGAGGGGGTCAGGTCGGCGGGGATACCGCTACTGGTAGGGGGCCGGGTCGGCGGTGATACCTCCACTGCGCCAAGCATGCCTCTACAAGCCCCCGTCTCCACCTCCACCGTTGACCGCCGCCGCCACGCACGCCTAACCGTCCACCGCCTCCACCTCGGGAATCTACACGAGCTCGCCGCCGCTCGAATGGCGAGGAGCACCGTCGCTACTCGGTGTTGTGTAGCCATGATGGAGGTGCTACATGTAGTGGTTGTCTGAGCTGCATATGGTATGTGGTGTTGCTGCGAAGGGAGGACGACGTTGCTACCGGCCATCGACAGTGGTGCTGTCCAACCAAATTCAGATGCTACCAATGGAGCGCGGCGATGCTACAAGCAGTCATCGTCGATGCTACCAACGGAGGGAGGAGATGCTACAAGCGCTGCAGAGAGACAACCATGTTTTGGTTTGATGATGGCGACTGCGACTGCGACAACTATCGGCGGCGGTGGTGCTGCGAGCGCGTTCTGGCATTGCTACAAACGGAGGGAGGATTTTTTTTTTGCTACAACCATTATGTGATTTTGCTATATTAGTATATTGTTTTTGCTAAAATGTCTCTAACGAAGTCGGTTTTGCTAAGCTAGTACAATTTTCTTCGGCGAAGTCAGATTCGCTACAATAGTACACTGTTTTTGCTCCATACGTTCTGTCAATTTGCATCATTAGAAGATTTTGTTTGCTATATGATCTCCGGCGAGGTCTTCTGTGAATTTCTTTTTTGCTACAACCATCAGGTGATTTTGCTATATTAGCATATCTTTTTTGCTACGAGGATTCCGGCGAGTTCTCCAGTGAGGTCTCCAGCGAAGTCGGTATCCGGCAAACTTTTTTTTTGCTATAACCGTCCAGCGATTTTGCTACATTAGCATATATTTTTTGCTACGAGGATTCCGGCGAGGTCTCCGGTGAGGTTGGTCTTTCTTTTTATGATTTTTTGATGAACCGATTTTTTGCTACACGCAGCAAAAGCTAGAAGATTTTTTGCTACATTAGCAAAAAAAATATGCTTATACGACTCCGGCGAGGTCTTCGGCAAACTTTTTTTATTTGATAGGTGAAATTTTTATTTTGCTGCATGCAGCAAAAACGGGACATATATTTTGCTATATACAACAAAAGTGGGATTGGAGGCTAGTTGGACACGTGGCTGCACCAGGAACCGGAGGCTAGGAGGGCACGCATCCTCCGAAGGACGCAGAGTGCTGTCCTATATATATATAGCTCTTTGACGGCATGCATGCATGGTATCAAGGCCATTGCGCGCAGGCAGGCGTCTAATTTTGGAAAAGAATCGGCACAAACATTGCTTAAACATTGAGGCTAAAATATATGCCATCGCCACGCTTTTCCCTTTGGTCCCCTACCCTCCCGACTGGTCCTCCTCTCTCTTTCTTCTTTTAAGCGCATCTCTCATGCCAGTGACCCATCGAGGTTGATGCATCAGTGCATGGCGCACGGCTGTAAAGGGAACCAATATATTTCTTTTAAGGCCTGGTTTTTTTTCTGAAAAGTCAAATTAAATTTTATAGAAAAATATATCAATATTTATAATATAAAATATATATTCTTTAATACATCATGAAACATATATTCACAGTTTACTTGATTTTGTTGCACAAATTTGAACTAGAGAGTTTATCGATCAATCACATGTCAAGTTGAGAAGAGTTTTTAGTGAGCTCTCGCACAATCCATTTTCATGGACCGAAGGCCCAACGAGTCAACCCGAGCCTAGCCAGTTTTTCACGGGCTGAAACACGGCTCGCATTGAGCCCAGCCCAAGCTGGCTCGTGTCCTTCTAAAAATAACTAAATATTAAAATGGCACGCCCGTCGTCGCTTTGGTGGTCACCCTTCCTGCCCGTGGCGGAAGAGTTTCCCGCGGGCGGCACCTAGTCGCATGCCTCTTGCTGTTTCCCACGCGCGCTGCCTTTCCCACCATTCGTCATTGCACCGGCGGCAATGGCCACAACATCCGTAGCTATCCAAAATGCCTTGTCGTCTGCCTACCACGTGGGCAATGTTGTCCTCTCTCGCCCGTGCTCGCTACCGAGCTCGCCGCCGAGGGCAGGCACTAAGGAGGCGCTGGTGGAGAAACTTCCGCCGAATGAGGTCATGGACGAGCTCGAGTTCCTCGATAACACGGACGGCGAGGAGGACGAGCCAGCGCATGAGGCCACAGAGGAGCTAGGCTTCCTCGACGACGTCGATGGAGAGGAGCATGTGGACCGGGGGATTTGTTCGCCTCCTTCCAGATCGCGTTGGACGAGCACACCACCGACGTCGTCAGCGCCGCCCTCAAAATCCACGTCATCACGGCCTCCATTTGCTCTGCCGCACGGGAGGAGAAGGGCTGACGCTTCATCGCCGCCGAGCGGGAGGCCGAGGCAAAGCAGCAGGCCGAGCGGATGACGGAGGCATAGGAACTCACGGCGCAGGAGGCGAGTGCCGCCAAGTGCGAGATCACGAAGGAGGAGCTCGCTGCCAAGCATAGTACCGATGAGGTCGCCCACTGCAACGACCTCCTCCAACAAGCCACACTCGCGGGCGGGGCAGTGGTGGTTGGGAACTGGCAGCGCCGCACCCGGTCACCCCGGCGGCCGAGCGGCATCACACAGTATGCGTTGAGAGGTATGCGAGGAGGGAACGCGCGAAGAGGCGGGAGTGGTGGTGACTCCAGGTGACACACGGTCGAGAATTTTAAGATGTGGCCCGAAAGTTCAGATGCCAAGGCAACGTGGGTCCCAGTTGCGTGTAATCTCGCGGAAGGGTTGTAGTAGCTTCGCCAATTTTCGAGAGGGGCCAAATGGGGGTAAATACAAATCTAACGGCCAAACGATCGTTTGAACCAGTCAAAAAAGGGTTGAACTCAAATCCCGCTGTTTGGTCAACTCTTCTTGCATTGACCCGTCAGTATTTCCCGTTATCCTTTGCGGTCGTGGACTGGTTTACCCCTGCGAGGACTAGATCTTCTTCTCTACTTTGCTCTTCTCCCCTATTATTCCCCTCTCCATTACCTTGCTTAGCTCTGGCTACTAATCTCTAGATCGGAGCTCACCGTTGCTCTCCTTGCGTGCCCGCCATGGCCGGTCAACCTCCCACGTCCTTAATCGAAGCCCGCAGCCGTCGCCCTCGCCTCATTTTTCTTAGTCGGCGTGTCGGAGCTTCGCGTCCCCAGCCTAGCCTCTCGCCGTTGCCTAGACCGTCTCGCACGGCGGAGCGCGTCTGGCCGGGAAATCCGGACCGGCGACCGGCCTCGGGCGTTTGCGTGCTGTCGCGCACCCCAGGCATGGTAGACCTGGCAGAGGAGTTCAACGACAACGCTCTCATGGGCACCGTGCTGGGCACGCGTCCCATCGTGTCGCCAAAAGACTTGCTGTCGTCTTTCAGGTCTTGTTTTGGGATTAGACGAAAAGTGGTCAATATTGAGGTATGCGTGCCGCCATTCGATTTCTTCGTCCGGTTCGCCCACAGCTCAGACAGTGGGCGCATTTTGCATTCTTCCCGTTCTTTCGAGTGATGTGGGGAGAAAATGAGCTTCCTGCGTTGGCATTTCCCCTGTGGGTGGGACGATCGCTTGGAGCAGCTTCATTTCTTCTCTAAACTCGGCTTTGACGGCCTCCCTTTGCATGCTTGGGAACCGGAGGCCCTCAATCAGGTCGTCAGTAGCCTTGGCGGCGAGCTGGTGGAGATTGTGCCACCGAGCAATAGATGGATCATCGAGGTAAAGTCGTGGCTGATAGATCCAGACACCGTCCCTAAGATGTACAATATGGAGATTCCAAGCAGGGCAAGAGGACAGCTTTGCTGGAAGCACCCGGTGATCATCCACCTGCAGGAAGTTCTGGATCCGGTACATGGCATTCAGGACCCCGACGAGGCAGCCAGAAAGCGTCCTCGTCGCCTGCAGTGTTGGCCTGGAAGGATCAATGGCACAAGACCACCACCGTTCTGCGACGGAGCGCACGGTTTCGGTGGGGGGATCGGGCGTGGATAGGCTGGTGGTTCTGATTTTCCTCGAGTGAAGACAGAGGTTTAGTGAATCTGAAAGATTACTGACTTGAGAGTCGAGCACGTAGTACGCCTTATGTAATAGTTTGAACTGCTATAGTATGTGTGGCTACTGAATTTGTAATGTGTAGCTACTGAAATTCGTAGTATATGTGGCTAATAATTTGTAGTTTGTGTGGCTAAAGATTTTGTAGTATGTGTGGCTAATAATTTGTAGTTTGTGTGGCTAATTAATTTGTAGTATGTGTGGCTAATGAATTTGTGTGAATAACCAAGGTTAGCCTCCTGAAAAGAGGGTGGGCTAGCAATGAACAATGTCACCATTGCCGGGAAAATGCTGCCGGTAAGAGATCTGAAAGGCACGAAATTTTGTTGGTTTGTATGCCTCAAACAATTTTTACATATATTTGTTCAAGCTGGTGTGTGATTCTGTATAGAACTTGCATGAATAAACTACCCAAGATCGCCACCATGTTGTAACATCCCAGCATTAGAGCTTAGAAATAAGATGAACACAGATGTGTGCATTGCATTCATGCATAGAAAATCCGAATAATTTTCGCGCTTTTGAACAAAACTTATCAAAGTGATCGAAACTTCTCTCAACTTGATGGAATTGAAGTAGATCATCAAGTTGACTGCGATAAGTTTCAATATGACCTTTGCTAAAACCTTATTTTGGATAAACATGATTTGATCTAAGGGTAGATCAAATATAATAAAGTTAAACCTAATACATTGCTTAATGAATAATATCTAATCCTTATGTGATCATTCCATAGTATTCATCACAACAACCTATAAATACCAAGATATGAATATAATTTAAGTAACAAGAATGTAATAACTAACCCTTGACCTATTTTATCTTTATCTATTTCTATCATGTGGATCATGGTAATACTTCCACCTAACTCTTTAGTTATATGGAGTATGAGGGAAATATAGTCAAGATCATTCACCCCATATCTTTATTTCCATATCAATCCTTATCATCTCTACCGAACCATATTCTAATATCTGATGTTCATCAATGTTGAGTAATCAACTATTGATTCACCAATTCTTAACCTATCAATTCTTGATCTATTAACTCTTGTCCTTATCATAGCATTCACTTAAGGCCTATAAAGAAAGAAGTAAGAAGAGGTATGTAGTTATGCTAGCTCTAGATATCATCTATAGGATGGGAGTGATTGAAGAGAATCAAATCAATATGATAATTGATGGAGTTAACTCACTCCTGAATGGATAGAAGAGTTATCTGAGATAAAGATATATGTGGTAACAAAGAAGATTACAAGGGTTAATTATGAAGATAGTTACTAAGAGTAATCCTATTGGGTCAAGTAGGTATAGCCAATGAGTAATATCTTACAGTCAGGTAGAGATACTAAGAAGATAATTGTAATACAACTGCAATGTTGTATTGATGAAAGCCTTGATTATCCAACTGGGAACCTAAGCCATAAATGATCAAAGGATTATAATGATCATGCTCAAGTGACTAAGATTGAATAGTTATATCCTGTATAAATGATATTGGTGGATAGAACATGATTACAACTTAGTGTGGATAGGTTATTTTAGGTTAGTCATGACAAATCACAATGGTATAATAAGAAGTTAGTGTAAGAGTTACTGAGGCAAGTAAAGAATAAGATAGTATGGTTAAGCTAATGCCAGGGAAACATTGAGTTATTCCTCTTATAGGATATTAAGCACTCGAGGAAAGTGGATTTTGATAGATACATCTATTGGAGTAATATTAGTGATAGATGATAAAAGAAGTGTGTTAAGGGAGTTAGAAGCAACTACTAAATGAATCAGAGGTTATCATTAGGGAGTGGAGGATATAACCTAGTATAGATATGAGAAGAATGTGAAAAACTTCAGTGAAAAGCTTCTAAGATTTGAAGGTGAGATTACAAAGTAATGTGGGAATTTACAGGGTAATCATTCAAGTGGAATTAGATTCATAAGAAGTACTCTAAAGATGAGAATGATCCCTATGGAGAGATCATGTAGATCTTAAGTGTCAAGCTCACTGGATTCACTAATGGATTTAGAAGGAGAATTGATTGCTAAGAATATTCTTGTGAAGTAAATCTCATCATGTTAACCCATGATGATGAATATGAAGAAGTAGAATATCTAGGAAAGGAATTCCTTAATTAGGAGTCCAGAATTACAAAGTATGGAAGCTAGGAATTCTTGGTAAACATTCAACCTTAAATCCCTAATCAAACTCAATATCTATTTCATCTATATGATCAATCATCTTATTTCACAATGGCTTATAGGAATATTTTCCTATAGCAAATCACCTAACTATATCTTGACACTTTACAACATTAAAACCATAAGTACCTAGAAACTATAATTATCAACTCTTATTCTTAAGCCATTCTAAAAGAACAAACTCTATTACTTTACCTTAAATAATGGTATCATTTCCAATCATAAGCATAAAGACAATATGTCTTAAACCTTAAATGTTATTCCTAACTCCAAGATCATATATAAGTTTAATCCTCTTGAAACTAATAGTAAACAATTATAATCTTAAACCCTAAATTCTATGCAAGTTATAACAAACCAATTGTCTTAATATCATTTAAGTCTATGAGAATAACATTAACCATTTTAGTTCTCAAGAATTATATGTGTCATCTAATCAGAGGGATTACTATATAAAAATTTCTTTAATGATAAGTTGATAAGAATCAAATCTCATGAATTAATAGTAGTACATCTTTTAATAAGTTATAGAGTAATCAGGTAAATTAAATTCATAACATAAACCTCTACAAAAGATTAATAGAAAAAGGACCTCTATATAGGAAACAGAGAAAATATAAACCTTATATAATAAAGGTTCACTAAATGAATCTAAAGCATATTTAATTTGTTGTTGCAAGTATTTAGCAAAAAGAATTCTAAAGGAATATTCAAAACTAATGTTAAAATACCAAAGCTAGAAAGTAAACCGAATTTGAAAAGAAATAAATCAAATAAACTGCTCAGCTTAAAATCTGGCCCGAGGCCCATTTCCTAACCTTCTATCTGCTGCTCACGCGCAGTACACCAAGGCCCAGTAACGGCCCAGCGAGGACAAACCTTTACCTTTCTCTCTGGCTGACCGGTGGGACCGAAGAGGGACTGCGGGTTGAGTTGGAAGAAACGCCAAGGGTTTTTCCGCAAAAGCGTCGTCATCGTCTTCCTCCTCCAGCTGGAAGCAGCTCGCTGGACGCCGGCGATGCCGTCCACCGCCGCATTTGCGCTAAGATTAGCGCTGCCGACACCGGGGAAGGATAAGAACGCCACAAAACCCTTTCCTCTCGTCCTCATCCCCATTTCCTCTCTTCCTCCCGAATTTCTCCTCTATCTGAAACCCTAGCTCGTTGTAGACACACATCGCCGTTGATAGGGGTCAACCCATCGCCCGTGGCTTGGTCGAGGAGAACCGTTGTGACTTCCTCTTCAACCTAATAGGCCAAATCGAACAAGGGGAGCTCGGGTGGGTGCGAATTTCATCGTTTCCTTCCATCGGGGTTCTTTAGAGAAGTTGACCAAGTACTCGCCTCTGACTGCGCCAATCCTCGTCGACCTCTCTATCGTCATCAGGGTGAGTTCCTGAATCCCCCAGTGCCCCTCAATCGCGTTATCTCGTTGTAAATCGCCGTCACACCATAATACACCATCGGCCATCGTCAGAGCTCGTCGGAGCCGAAGCTCCGATGACCATTTCCGAGCGGCGCCACCACTATAATGTTCACCACGTCGCACTAATTCTAACTAAGCTAACCACACTTGCTAACTCGCGCTAGAACGCCGCCGCCGTGTCGCATCTGACCGTCACCGGCGAGGTGACGTCATGGTGATGTCACCTGGGCGCCACGTCGTCGTGTTGACCGGGTCCGCTCGTTGAATAGTCCATGCCAACGTGGCCACTGGCCCACATGTATATGACTTAGGCTAGAACCAGTCTGAGTATGAAAAGTTATTTTCTGTTTAAGAAAAAGGTAAAACAGTATTAATTCTAATATAACTATTATCCAGAAAATTTAATAAAATGATTAAACATTGTAAATTCAATAAATTTTATTTTATAATTCAAAAAAAATAAGTGTAGTATATGAAAATGTTTAGAAAAATAAAATCTATAATTTAAATTTATTATCTAACATTATTATGTTAACTATATAAATAAATATTATTTAATAAGATTTTGTAAGTAATAAAACTTTGATAAATCATATTTTAATAATGGTAAATGATAAAAATATAAATATATAACAAAATTCTTAGAAAAATAAGAACAAAAATTTAATATTATAATCATGTATTATTATTTCAACTAATTAAATATCTACTATTTATTAAGTGTTTATATAGTAATAAATATTATAAATATCATATCTTATTATTTATAAATCACAAAAATAAATGTAATATACCAAAATGATCAAAAAAATACCTACATATTAGAAATATAACATCCCACTTTTAAGGTAAACAAAAGTCTAATACTCTAATAAATTGAAATAAAATCTAATTTCCTTAATTAATAAGTCATGTAAAGGTAAATAAAATTTGCTAATATTCCTAAAATTAGCCAATTGAGGTCTAATAAATATTTTTAGTCTTAAATATTGACAATATAAAGTCAAAATGGTTCAACACATTTTAAATACAATCTTATTGAATTATCATTCAACCTTAAGTGTAGATTATTTTCTAAAAAGATCCTTATCAAATATAAAATTTTCAAGAATAATTTGGGATAAAATAAAAACCTTTTCCCTTACTTCAACCACAAGTTTATAAATATACCAAAACACTATAGTGAATCCATAATTACTTAAGTAATATTATTTCCTTGCTTACAAACCATAACTACTCATTTATAAAAAGATAAATGATTCTATTCCATTATAATATTGAGAAACCACTACTCAAATAAAAGTAATACCACTCTTAGTCAACTTTAAAGAAACATTATGAAGTGAACAAAGTACAAATACCATAAAGCATTACACCTTAAGTCCAGCTATGTTCTTAAAGTTAAACTTTAGTCTACAAGACTTTAAATATTATGATAAAGACTTTGTTATGTGTTTTATAGTTAACTTTGGTCTGCTTCAATTAAGACCTAAGGCATCTAAAAACCAAACTAACCCAAGTAAACACCAGAAGGTATCGACCATATTCTATAAACCCTTAGGATTGTTTAAACCTTTGTAAAGACTTTTCTTCAAATGTTATTCTTTTTACCACTTCAAACAACAAATCTTAAGATAATATCTCCAACTCTTAACAACTAAACTCAAGGACTTCCATCATAGTCAACAGATGACAATTAATCATAATCACATTGTTTTAAACTTTACTTGTATACTTAGGATTGTTAACACTTAACTTCCTTACAAATGTCATTATTTGTAAAGTAAAATTTGAAGATAGAACAATTCTTGTATAAGCAGCCTTGCGTAGCATTCCTCATTTGTATACCTTATTGGTTGTATGGTATTTTAATTACACATTGTTTTACACACCCTCACAAGCCTTAATAAGAAGCACAAGCGTGAAACTTATCTAAAAGTATAACACATTCTAAAGAAATCAATTCCAGTCTCCAAACCCTAGATCAACTATTATTCTGGGGATACGAACTTACCAAATTGCATTACATTACTTATGCATAATAGCATCCTGCTTCTTTAAACATTAGTCCTTACCGGACCAATGATGCTGATTTCAGATATTGGATCTTATATTGTCTTGAAGACCATGAGTGCATAATCTTGCAAACACAACAGGCAAGTTCACACTTGCTCATGTCCTTTAATTATTTTCTGTAAAGTATTTTGCAAATCCAGTATTGTCATCACCTGCATTTGAAAAAGGTCAAAAACACTATTTTCGTAATAATATGATTATAGGTTACTTACCATGAGGTAATAACCTAATATGAAAGTTCTGGTGGTAAAGGAACATATTATCTAGGACTTAACAACCAATGTCGCCAGTGATTCTTGCGTCGTATATTACGCGTTAACCATGAGATTTGGAATGGGACGGAAAAGTCAGCCGTAACCTTTTCCTTTCGTATGGAGGCAAGACGATCTTAACATGATGTTGTGATTCCTTGTGCGGATCCAACATATGGGTGGGCACCCTTAGTGTAACATCCAATCATTAGAGCTTAGAAATAAGCAGAACCCAGGTGTGTGCATTGCATTCATGCATAGAAAATCTGAATAATTTTCGCGCTTTTGAACAAAACTTGTCAAAGTGATTGAAGCTTCTCTCAACTTGATGGAATTGAAGTAGATTATCAAGTTGACTACGATAAGTTTCAATATGACCTTTGTTAAAACCTTAATTTTGGGTAAGGGAGAATTGATCTAAGGGTAGCTCAAATGTAATAAAAGTTAAACCCTAATACACTACTTAATGGTTTATATTTAATCCTTAAGTAATCATATCCTAGTATTCATTACACAACTCATGAATACCAAGTTATAAACATAATTTAGGCAATAGGAATGTAACAACTAAATCTTGATTTATCTTAAACTCATCTACTTATACCATGAGTATCATGGTAATACCTAACCTTAACTCCTTTGTGAGATTAAGTAGGAAAGAAACCAAGTCAAGATCCTTATCATTTCTATTAAACCTTATTCTCATATTTGTTGTTCATCAATGTTGAGTAATCAACTATTGGTTCACCAATTCTTAACCTATCAATTGTTGGAGATATGCCCAAGAGGCAATAATAAAGTAGGTTATTATCATATCTTCATGCTTATGATAAATGTTTACATACCATGCTATAATTGTATTAACCGGAAACATTAATACTTGTGTGATTTGTAAACATAAAAGAGTCCCTAGTAAAGCCTCTTGTTAAACTAGCTTGTTGGTTAATATGTGATCATGGTTTCCTGATCATGAACATAGAGATGTTATTAACAACAGGGTCATATCATTAGGAGAATGATGTGATGGACATACTCCTATAGTTAAGCGTAGCATAAAGATCAAGTCATTTAATATAGTTCATTTGCTATAAGCTTTCTGATACATAGTAACCTAATTCCTTCGACCATGAGATCATGCTAATCACCATCACTGAAAGGATGCTTTGATGACATCAAACACCACACCGTAACTGGGTGGCTATAAAGGTGGCATTGAGTGTTCGGAAAGTATGTGTTGAGGTACATGGATCAAGAGTGGGATTTGTCCATCCATATGACAGATAGATATACTCTAGGCCCTCTCGGTGGAATGTCATCCAATTGGCTTGCAAGCATGTGACTGGCTCACAAGGGATAACATATCATGGGAACGAGAAAAGAGTACTTATCAGTGACGAGGTTGAACTAGGTATGTAGAGATGCCGGCGATCAAAACCTCGGATAAGTATACTATTGTGAGACAAAGGGAAATTGGTATCGTATGTAAGTGGTTCATTCGATCGCAAAGTAATCATAGAAATATGTGGGAGCCATATGAATTTCTAGATTCCTCTATTGGTTATTGATCGGAGAAGTGTCTCGGTCATGTCTGCATAATTCACGAACCGTAGGGAGACACACTTAAGGATTCGATGTTATTGAGTAGTTATGGAATGATGAGTAAGAGACCGAATGTTGTTCGGAGTCTCGGATGGGATCCGGGATATCACGAGGAGATCTGAATTGTCCGGAGAATAATATTCATATAAGGAAAGTCTTGTTTCATAGTTCGGAAATGATTTCGGTGTTTTCACTGGGAATGTTCTAGAAGGGTCTGGAAGGTCCGGCACTCCGGAGGGAAAGGGTACATGGATGTGTCATGACAATGTGGAATGGTTGCATCATGTACTAGGTCACTTGGCTGGGCAATATGGAGAGAGAAATCAAATCCAAGTTTGAAAGTCAAACGCCAATTTGAAAAGTCAAATCCGAAGTTTGCTTGGTGGAGGGAGAGTAGGAAACCTACTTGGGGAGGAAGTCCCACTCCCTCCACCCGCCGGCCATGAGGAGGAGTTGGAGGAGGACTCCCTCCTCCCAAACTGCCCCTCCCACCTATATAAGGAGGAGTAGGGCGCACCTCTACCCCTCACACCTAAACCCTAGCTCCTGGCGCCTCCACCACAAGTGATGTCGCCGCCTAGGGATCTCCCAAGTCGCCGACTAGGGTTTCCCCAAACCCTAGCCGCTGGCCAAGCCACCTCCCCTTGGTGCTTCTATTCCGTAGATCGCCAAGGCCCTCTCTTACTCCACCATACTCACTCCGTCTTAAGGCGAAGCCCTGCGAGATCTCCCCTCTACTTCCGACACCACGCCGTCGTGCTGCCGGAATCACGAGGAGAGTACTACAACCTCTGCTGCCTACTGGAACAAGGGAGAGGAAGGTCTTCATCGAGTACCGAACGTGTGACCGACTGCGGAAGCGCTGCCGGAACGCAGCGCCGGAAGGATCGTCTACGCGATCTTGAGATCGGCAAGTGTACGACTACATCACCCACGAGAATCTGCTCTCGTTAACCGCTTTGGAATCTTAGAGGGTGAGTTCCTCTAATGACTCATTGCTACAATCTAGTAGATAGATCTTGGCTTGTTTGTGTGCATGCGGTAGAATTTTTTTGTTTTCCATGCTACGAACCCCTACATCAATTATTAATCTATCGGCTCTTGTCCATATCAAAGCATTCACTTAAGGCCTATAAAGAAAGAAGTAAGAAGAGGTAAGTAGTAATGCTAGTTTTGGATATCATATATAGGATGGGAGTGATTGAAGGGAATCAAATCAAAGTGCTAATTGATGGAGTTAACTCACTCCTGAAATGAATAGAAGGGTATATGAAATAAAGATTACAAGGATGAATAGTGAAGATAGTCACCAGAAGTAATCCTATTGGATCAAGTAGGTATAGTCAATGAATAACATCCATTAATCCAATAGAGATATTAAAAAGATAATTTCAATACAACTGTAATGTTGTATTGGTAAAGCCTTGTTTAGCCAATTGGAAACCTAAACCATAAAGGATCAAAAGGATATAATGATCATGCTTTAGTCACCAAGATTAAATGCTTATATCATGTATAAGTGACATTGGTGGGTAAAACATGATTAAACTCTAGTATAAGCTACTGGAGCCAAGTAGAGATAAGATAGTATGGCTAAGTTAAAGCTAGAGTAGCATGGAGTTATTGAAGTAGTGTTGTTCCTCTTACAGGATAGTAAGCTTTTGAGGTGAACTAGGATTTGATATATATATAAATATATAAATGAATCTATTAGATTAATGTTGGTGATGGATAATGAAGGAAGGGCATTAATGGAGGCAATTGTAACCATCTTTTGGATTGGAGATTATCAATAGTAGAGCAGTTGATATAGCCAAGTATAGATATGAAAATATTATGAAAAGCTTTAATGACAAGCTCATTGGATTTATAAATGGATTGAGAAGAATAAAAGGTGGATAAGAATATTCTTGTGAAGCAAAGCTCATCATGTTAACACATGGTGATGGATATGAAGAAGTAGTATATCTAGGAAAGGAATTCCTTAATTAGAAGTCCAGAATTGTGAATTATGAAAGATAGAAACTCTTGATAAACACTAAACCCCAAATCTATAATAAAACTTAGTATCCATCTCATCTGTTGGATAAATCATTTATCTTCACAATGCCTTATAGAAATATTTCCCTATAGCAAATCACTTAAGCACATATCTGTCATTTCCAATTATTATAACCATATGTGCTTAGGAGTTATCTTTATCAATTCTTTTCCATGAGATATTCCAAAAAATAACTTTCTAATTTAAAAGGTGATACCATTAAAGATCACAAACATGAAGATAATATGTTTAGCCATTAATATTTACTCATATCAACAAAGGAATATAAGTATAGCAAGAACACTAAACCTAGGGTAAGCATTTACAAATCAAACCCTAACTCTTATGTTAGTTATAATAAAATATAAATACCTTATTATTTCCTAGAATTATGGGGGTTATCTTAACTAGATAATTTCCTTTGTTTACAATACATCAAACAATGATATAGGATCATAATATAAAATTTTCCCTCCAAACTTTAAGTTAACTAGAATTAAATTATATCATTAAATAAAGAAATATCATAATATAAATCCTTGGTTTAATATGGACAGAAAATTAATAACAAAGGCATTTACAACATGTTAAAAGGATTTACATCAAGAAAATAAATAAATATTACCTTATTCAATACAAGCTCACCAAATGCTACAAAATGCATTTTAGTATCGCTACAATTATTTAGCAAATAAAGCCTATAATGAAAATTCAAATCAAAGATGCAAATTCAAATCTGAAAACAAAACAGAATATAGAAAAAGGGAAGGATCAAAGAAAAAACAGAAGGAGACCAGATCTGGCCCATGGCCCAACTTCCTTCTCCTTATCCACTTCTCACGAGCATCCCGTAGCAGCCACCTCAGCCCAGCTCGTCTCACTCAGTGACTGATGAGTGGGACAACACGAGGACTGTGGACCGAGAGAGGAAAAGTTCTAGGGGGTTTTCCGCAAGATCTCCATCGTCGTCTTCCTTGCCTACTGGAAGCAGCTCGCTGGCCGGAGCTCCGCCGTCGATCGACCGCCGCGCTACGATGCATGCCGCCGCTCCTAGAGGAGGGGATAAGAACGCCACGACACCGTTTGCTCGTCCTCATCCACTCTCTCTTCCTCTGAATCTCTCTCTCGATTTCTTCCTCATAGCCGAACCCTAGCTAACCTCGCCGTCGTGCCGCACCTCCCCACTCTCTTCCAAGTATCCATGGAGATGCCCTGTGCTTCGTAGATCCTCTGGGTGGAGTCTCGCATCAAGGGGAGCACTGGAGAGGGCAAATTTTGCCGTTCCTTTCTTCGGCAGTTTGTCGGAATCATCGTCGGAGAGCTCGTCTCCGACCACACCAGTCTTTGCCGACACCACCACTACAACCAGGGTGAGTCACTGATATTCAAGCATCGTTCTTTTCTTCCTATCGTGCTCCCTAGCATGCTCGCACCGTAACACCGCCGTGCGTCGCCGTTAGTTGTTGCCGTTCTAGTAGCTCCGATGACTATTATCGAACAGCACCGCCACTATATGGTTCATCACGTTGTGCTGATACAAACTAGACTATTTTCGCTTGCTGGGGCACCGTAGATTGTCGCTAGCAACCATCAACTCGCGGTGGTAGCCGCACTGACGTCATCCTGACGCCCTGCATGCGCCAGCTTTGACCTAGTCCACCATTTGACTCGTCCACGCTGTAACACCCTCAGAATCGGACCTATGCAAGTTTTAGCGAAACCCGCCAAACCCGCATAGAAACGATTCAAAGGTGCCCACCAGGCACTTTCGTGCGGGTGGAAAACGAAGTAATAACATTACACAACAGTCCTCGATGGGACCCACAGAACAGATATATATACAGCGGCGACTCAATGAGTCAAGAATACAGATATAATATACAAGATCCAAATCACCTTAAAAATGATAGAGCGTCCGTCTACGGACAAGATGCAAATGGGGCTAAGAGCCCTGAAGAATAACCAATGGCGTCCATAACCCTGCCCAGGCCAAGCCGGAAGGGTAACCCTGCTAACGGCGTCAATCTCAAAACCTGCTTAAACAAAAGGGGTGCCGACAAAGGGCAAAGGAAAAAGAGGAGCGTCAGTACTGAGGCCAGTACACGGCGAGACTAGAATTCAGCGGTCCTCGCCTACATAGGTATGGTGGACTGAAGCGGCAGCGGCAGCATGCACTAAACAACCTATAGAGACTCGATACAACTGGCGGTTATCAGAGAGAGGTAAGAAAGACCTATTCGAAACCAACCGGATGCTACCATCAAACCAACCCGTCCTGGTGTTTCCCCCTCGAGACCAAACGAGGAAGTCAACCGAGGAACTCACACGGTTGGCGGTTTTATTTATTCAGTTATAGTTGCAGCAATTACTAGTCAGGTTTAGATAATCATCCTGATAAAATAAGCAGTGGGCCGTTTTAGTTAACCATTCCGTTATAGTTGCAACACTTACTAATCAGATACAATTAGCATGAGATAACCCAAAAACCCAGCAGTTGTTGGTACTTTTATTCAGCCATTCCGTTGTAGTTGCAATAATTACTAGTCAGGTACAAGGGTCGCAAGCGACACTCCATCAAGCAATTGTGGGCAGTATTATTTAGCCATTCCATTATAGTGGAGCTGATTACTAGTCATTATAAAGTCAAATTTATAGCAATAAACGTTAGTTATGCTTGTCTATGGTCGAGATACTGTGCTCCAAGTCGTCCATAACCGCGGACACGGCTTTTAGAAAGTTTTACCCGGCCGGGGTGCACCAATAGCAACACACACTCGATCAACCTCGGAAAAACCAAATCAAAACCCAACGAGGCTTTCACGACAAAGCAATCACAGGATTCCGAAATATTTCAGGGGGCCACCCCTTGAAGTCTTACCCGCAACGAAGTAAGCTAGCTCCGAGACGGACCCAAGGTTTGCGACAATGGCTGTAAACGACTAGGAACCCGAAAACTCGGGGTGTCGATACCGCGAAAACACTCCGCTTACCTAAACAGTACAGTGTGTTATCCATCGCACAATCGTAAATACAGAAGTAGCATGGCATAAGTACAGGATAGTAAATAAAACCTCAAAACTAGTTTGTGGCCCCAAGAAATAAGACTGAATCAAGCTCTGGCTCAGGGGGGTCCCATATACCTCCCGGATGTGGATAGCGCGATAAATCAAGGAACAGGTATCAAGTACTCGGGGTCCTACGGGACACAAGTGGGCGTTCGGAAACCAAATATTATCTATCACCCACCGATGCCTCTGCTTACTTCAATTTTAGTTGTTAAACAGGAATTAAAGTGAACGATAAGTAAAACTAGGATCATCTCCATCAACAACATGCGGCAATACATCAACAACTGTGGCACTGGACGACACGCAACAACACTTGAGCAAGCGACTACGACGCGCAAGTCCAACTATCTAACAAACAACAGGTAATAGGGTGTGTCCAAGGCAATATAGGGCTGCACGGTATATCACAGGTACGGAAACTAAAGCATCGCAACACAGATAGCAATAGATCAACAGGAGGGAATAAATACTATAAAGTAAGATAGGTAGAAAGGGGGAGATGCTCGCCTGAAAAACATTGTCGAAGGTTCAACCGAAGATCGGGGCGAAGCTCACATCAACTCAACGGCCTTATCCGCGAAGAAGCAAAACACTAGAAGAAACACCGGATGCAATATTTAATACACGGCAGAAGATCGGCATGATGCATGTATGATGCATGTCGTGGCGAGGGTGTAATGCAATTAGGTCATATTAAGCGGAACCAGGGTCCCGACAATTAATTAAATGGTTCAAGTTATTTAGAACCTCCCGCAATTTAAATGTTGTTTTAACAAGGCAAGATATGACAACGGTTCGGTGCACAAATTTAAATGAGGCCAATATGAGACTAGATTTGCCCGCATATGGGCCCCATATTTAATTATTAGGTGAATCGGCATAAAGCCCCCAACCCACATGACAATATGCATGCAACATGAATGATTCAATATGCAACAAGTTGGATTATATTATAAAATAGGGTTTCGGGAAGGGTTCACACATTGAGGGGTCTCGACGGTCTTGGGGTTCCGGGGTTCGGGGTCGGTCTCAGGGTCCAGGGTTCGACGGGTTCAGACTCCGGGATCGTTCTCGGATCTCAACATGGCCGGTCTTGGTGACGATCTTGTCCGATGGGGATCTTGGTTCAACATCATCGCGGTCTTCGGGTCCGAGGGTTAGACCTTGGCGTCCGAGGGAAGTACATGTCGTATCCGTGTCGACGACCTTGGTGTTCAGGGAAGTTCTCGGTGTTCCGGATCGATCTTCGGGGGTCCGGGAAGGCGACCTTGGCGCTCGGGTTCGGCGGTATCGGTCTTCGGACTCTGTGAACGGGGCATCGATTCCGCGTCTGTGAAGGAGATCTTGGCGCGGCACCGGGTTCGGGATCTATCTTCGGCTTCAGGGAACGGTCTTGCGGTCCGTGTAGACGACCTTGGCGTCCTCCTGGAAGGAGATCTTGGCGTTCCTTGTCGAAGTTCTCGGGTGACGATGTTGGTTTAGGAGTCCGGGGATTTTTGTCCGGGTCCATGACGGCATCCTCACTGCCCCGTGAGAAGATCCTGTTGTTCCGGCTTCTTCATACGAGGTCGGACTTGGTTCGGGCAACGTGGTCTTCAGATCAACATGGGTCATCGAGTGCCACGGTGACTGCTGCACCCCAAGGTTCATCAGCACTAGCACACCACGGCGGGAGGCGGCTCCAAGACGCGACGTCGTGGCCGCCGATGTGACCAACAGAGGGATGCGGCAGCAGGATTCAGGGCTTGGCAGCGGCAGCACGCGGGATTGGCCCGAGGCGCCGAACGCGGGCTCGGCTCCGGACAGCGGGGAAACCGCCGGCGGGCGCTGTGCAGGAGGCGAGGAGGCCGGCGTCGGGGAGGCTCACGCGGGCGGTCGCGGGGAGAGCCAAGGCAGGCGGAGGCAGGCGCAGCAGAGCGGCTGCAGGAGGCGGCGGAGCCTGGGGAAGGTGCGGCCGGCCGGAGCTGGAGGAGCGGAGGAGCTCGCGGGGTCGGGCGAGCGGGGACGAGCCCGAGGCGGGCGGCTGCGGAGCGGGTGGAGGAGGCCACGGGAAGGAGAGGCCGCGGCCAGGGGTGCGCGAGGGGGAGGTCCGTGCGGCGGCGCGGGGAGAAGCTGGCGGACGCGGGCCGGCGGCGTGCGGCGGGGCCGCGCCGGCAGTGGGACGGAGGGGAGGTTGGCGGCGGGACGAGCGGAGGAGGGAGGCGCGGTCGGGCTCGGGGCTGGGATGGAGCGGCGCGTCGGACGCGAGGCAGAGGAGGGGCAGGTGGAGGATGCGCGGGGTAGGGGGACCGGCGGCGAACGGCGGTTGGTGGCGGTGACGGCCTGAGGGAGAGACGAGGGAAGGGGATGGGGACGAGAGAGAGAGAGAGGGGGCGCGGGGCGTGGGCGCTGGTGGGGTCAGGGGCAGGCGCGCGCGTGGCGAGTGTGGGGCGGGTGTTGACCAGGGGAGGGGAGAGAGGCTGGTGGGGAGTGGGTTAGGTGGGTCCCGCGCGTCATAGGGGGGTTGCCCGCGTGGGTAGGGCTGGTGGGTCGGTCTGGGGCGTGCGCGTGGCCGCGTGTGTGTGCTGCCGGGTGGGATGTGGCTGGAGGAAGAGAGAGGAGAGAGAGGGGGGGCAGGTGGCAGATGGGGATAGGCTAGGGGGAAGGGTGAGGTGAGGTGGCGTCTCGTGATACGAGGGGGTGAGGTGGAGGGGGTGTGTGGGTAGATAGGTTGGTAGCTGTAGGATTATGAGTGGGCCGTTTGTATTTTCTGGGGTGGTCGTTCGGGTCATTCGGCCCGTTCGACTGCCCCACTAAAATAATATAATTTTTATTTAACTTTTGCAATAAGCTTGTATAAATAGATTTTAGACAAACAAAAATATCCGGAAGCGTCCGGGGGTTTAATTTGAAATAGAAGGAGGGTAATTTTTAGAAAACGATCGTCTTTCGCAAATAGTTTTTCGGCAAAATAATATGCATGATGATGACGATGCTCAAATGCAATGTGGCATGATGACATGAGCATGCGGTCATGATGATGCAATGCACAAAAAAAAACAACGCGATTTTCTAGTAGTGGTTTTTGCGGGATGCCACAATTCGACACCACTAACAATGGATCTCGCCCTCGAGATCCGCCTCATGGTACCGGAAGGAAGGGCGGCGATCTGCATCTTCTCGCTTCGTGTAGATCCTCGCGACACCACTAACAAGGGGTCGTTGTCCGTGATCGTCGAGGGAACACTCCGGAAACAAAAGGTCGAAGGCAGAGGTATCAACGAATAAAGCCACCTCTAACTTCCGATGGAGAGGGGGAACCGATGCATTCTCATCCACTTCAATGTACAAAAGCGAATAGAAGGGGTAGTCGGCATGGGGGCCAATCCATCACGCACCCAAACTATTACTCTGCGCAATCAGTAGAAAAGCGTGCAACCATTCTCGGAATCAGACTGAAGATCTCGACAATCGAGGTTCGGAACTAAAGGAGTGATGCAGACTCTGCATCGGATCTGGCGTAGATGATGTCGTCGCGTCGGAAAACACCAGAAGGCACAAACAAGGGACAAAGAATGGTACCACAGTAGACGGATTCCTCAGGCAGCATGAACACCGGATGGTAGAACGCCGTTATCAAAGGTGGAAGCGAAACCCTGAAGGTACGACGGAAACCCAACCACGAGAATTCCTGGACTCGAAGAAAGAGAAGAGAGCGGATTCAAAACACGTTGAGGTAAGAGGAGAACAGCAGAGGGGTAAGGAGTAAAATCAGACCTAATCAGAACTATCCAACCGATTTTCAAAAATAGTTTTGACACTCTACTTCGGCCGTTAGCTAGGTTATCCTAGAGGCTGGACTTGTGGGGTATCGTAACTACTGAGCTCTGATACCACTCTGTAACACCCTCAGAATCGGACCTATGCAAGTTTTAGCGAAACCCGCCAAACCCGCATAGAAACGATTCAAAGGTGCCCACCAGGCACTTTCGTGCGGGTGGAAAACGAAGTAATAACATTACACAACAGTCCTCGATGGGACCCACAGAACAGATATATATATACAGCGGCGACTCAATGAGTCAAGAATACAGATATAATATACAAGATCCAAATCACCTTAAAAATGATAGAGCGTCCGTCTACGGACAAGATGCAAATGGGGCTAAGAGCCCTGAAGAATAACCAATGGCGTCCATAACCCTGCCCAGGCCAAGCCGGAAGGGTAACCCTGCTAACGGCGTCGATCTCAAAACCTGCTTAAACAAAAGGGGTGCCGACAAAGGGCAAAGGAAAAAGAGGAGCGTCAGTACTGAGGCCAGTACACGGCGAGACTAGAATTCGGCGGTCCTCGCCTACATAGGTATGGTGGACTGAAGCGGCAGCGGCAGCATGCACTAAACAACCTATAGAGACTCGATACAACTGGCGGTTATCAGAGAGAGGTAAGAAAGACCTATTCGGAACCAACCGGATGCTACCATCAAACCAACCCGTCCTGGTGTTTCCCCCTCGAGACCAAACGAGGAAGTCAACCGAGGAACTCACACGGTTGGCGGTTTTATTTTTTCAGTTATAGTTGCAGCAATTACTAGTCAGGTTTAGATAATCATCCTGATAAAATAAGCAGTGGGCCGTTTTAGTTAACCATTCCGTTATAGTTGCAACACTTACTAATCAGATACAATTAGCATGAGATAACCCAAAAACCCAGCAGTTGTTGGTACTTTTATTCAGCCATTCCGTTGTAGTTGCAATAATTACTAGTCAGGTACAAGGGTCGCAAGCGACACTCCATCAAGCAATTGTGGGCAGTATTATTTAGCCATTCCATTATAGTGGAGCTGATTACTAGTCATTATAAAGTCAAATTTATAGCAATAAACTTTAGTTATGCTTGTCTATGGTCGAGATACTGTGCTCCAAGTCGTCCATAACCGCGGACACGGCTTTCAGAAAGTTTTACCCGGCCGGGGTGCACCAATAGCAACACACACTCGATCAACCTCGGAAAAACCAAATCAAAACCCAACGAGGCTTTCACGACAAAGCAATCACAGGATTCCGAAATATTTCAGGGGGCCACCCCTTGAAGTCTTACCCGCAACGAAGTAAGCTAGCTCCGAGACGGACCCAAGGTTTGCGACAATGGCTGTAAACGACTGGGAACCCGAAAACTCGGGGTGTCGATACCGCGAAAACACTCCGCTTACCTAAACAGTACAGTGTGCTATCCATCGCACAATCGTAAATACAGAAGTAGCATGGCATAAGTACAGGATAGTAAATAAAACCTCAAAACTAGTTTGTGGCCCCAAGAAATAAGACTGAATCAAGCTCTGGCTCAGGGGGGTCCCATATACCTCCCGGATGTGTATAGCGCGATAAATCAAGGAACAGGTATCAAGTACTCGGGGTCCTACGGGACACAAGTGGGCGTTCGGAAACCAAATATTATCTATCACCCACCGATGCCTCTGCTTACTTCAATTTTAGTTGTTAAACAGGAATTAAAGTGAACGATAAGTAAAACTAGGATCATCTCCATCAACAACATGCGGCAATACATCAACAACTGTGGCACTGGACGACACGCAACAGCACTTGAGCAAGCGACTACGACGCGCAAGTCCAACTATCTAACAAACAACAGGTAATAGGGTGTGTCCAAGGCAATATAGGGCTGCACGGTATATCACAGGTACGGAAACTAAAGCATCGCAACACAGATAGCAATAGATCAACAGGAGGGAATAAATACTATAAAGTAAGATAGGTAGAAAGGGGGAGATGCTCGCCTGAAAAACATTGTCGAAGGTTCAACCGAAGATCGGGGCGAAGCTCACATCAACTCAACGGCCTTATCCGCGAAGAAGCAAAACACTAGAAGAAACACCGGATGCAATATTTAATACACGGCAGAAGATCGGCATGATGCATGTATGATGCATGTCATGGCGAGGGTGTAATGCAATTAGGTCATATTAAGCGGAACCAGGGTCCCGACAATTAATTAAATGGTTCAAGTTATTTAGAACCTCCCGCAATTTAAATGTTGTTTTAACAAGGCAAGATATGACAACGGTTCGGTGCACAAATTTAAATGAGGCCAATATGAGACTAGATTTGCCCGCATATGGGCCCCATATTTAATTATTAGGTGAATCGGCATAAAGCCCCCAACCCACATGACAATATGCATGCAACATGAATGATTCAATATGCAACAAGTTGGATTATATTATAAAATAGGGTTTCGGGAAGGGTTCACACATTGAGGGGTCTCGACGGTCTTGGGGTTCCGGGGTTCGGGGTTGGTCTCAGGGTCCAGGGTTCGACGGGTTCGGACTCCGGGATCGTTCTCGGATCTCAACATGGCCGGTCTTGGTGACGATCTTGTCCGATGGGGATCTTGGTTCAACATCATCGCGGTCTTCGGGTCCGAGGGTGAGACCTTGGCGTCCGAGGGAAGTACATGTCGTATCCGTGTCGACGACCTTGGCGTTCAGGGAAGTTCTTGGTGTTCCGGATCGATCTTCGGGGGTCCGGGAAGGCGACCTTGGCGCTCGGGTTCGGCGGTATCGGTCTTCGGACTGTGTGAACGGGGCATCGATTCCGCGTCTGTGAAGGAGATCTTGGCGCGGCACCGGGTTCGGGATCTATCTTCGGCTTCAGGGAACGGTCTTGCGGTCCGTGTAGACGACCTTGGCGTCCTCCTGGAAGGAGATCTTGGCGTTCCTTGTCGAAGTTCTCAGGTGACGATGTTGGTTTAGGAGTCCGGGGATTTTTGTCCGGGTCCATGACGGCATCCTCACTGCCCCGTGAGAAGATCCTGTTGTTCCGGCTTCGTCATACGAGGTCGGACTTGGTTCGGGCAACGTGGTCTTCAGATCAACATGGGTCATCGAGTGCCACGGTGACTGCTGCACCCCAAGGTTCATCAGCACTAGCACACCACGGCGGGAGGCGGCTCCAAGACGCGACGTCGTGGCCGCCGATGTGACCAACAGAGGGATGCGGCAGCAGGATTCAGGGCTTGGCAGCGGCAGCACGCGGGATTGGCCCGAGGCGCCGAACGCGGGCTCGGCTCCGGACAGCGGGGAAACCGCCGGCGGGCGCTGTGCAGGAGGCGAGGAGGCCGGCGTCGGGGAGGCTCACGCGGGCAGTCGCGGGGACAGCCAAGGCGGGCGGAGGCAGGCGCAGCAGAGCGGCTGCAGGAGGCGGCGGAGCCTGGGGAAGGTGCGGCCGGCCGGAGCTGGAGGAGCGGAGGAGCTCGCGGGGTCGGGCGAGCGGGGACGAGCCCGAGGCGGGCGGCTGCGGAGCGGGTGGAGGAGGCCACGGGAAGGAGGCCGCGGCCGGGGGTGCACGAGGGGGAGGTCCGTGCGGCGGCGCGGGGAGAAGCTGGCGGACGCGGGCCGGCGGCGTGCTGCGGGGCCGCGCCGGCAGCGGGACGAAGGGGAGGTTGGCGGCGGGACGAGCGGAGGAGGGAGGCGCAGTCGGGCTCGGGGCTGGGGTGGAGCGGTGCGTCGGACGCGAGGCAGAGGAGGGGCAGGTGGAGGATGCGCGGGGCAGGGGGACCGGCGGCGAACGGCGGTTGGTGGCGGTGACGGCCTGAGGGAGAGACGAGGGAAGGGGATGGGGACGAGAGAGAGAGGGGGCGCGGGGCGTGGGCGCTGGTGGGGTCAGGGGCAGGCGCGCGCGTGGCGAGTGTGGGGCGGGTGTTGACCAGGGGAGGGGAGAGAGGCAGGTGGGGAGTGGGTTAGGTGGGTCCCGCGCGTCATAGGGGGGTTGCCCGCGTGGGTAGGGCTGGTGGGTCGGTCTGGGGCGTGCGCGTGGCCGCGTGTGTGTGCTGCCGGGTGGGATGTGGCTGGAGGAAGAGAGAGGAGAGAGGGGGGGCAGGTGGCAGATGGGGATAGGCTAGGGGGAAGGGTGAGGTGAGGTGGCGTCTCGTGATAGGAGGGGGTGAGGTGGAGGGGGTGTGTGGGTAGATAGGTTGGTAGCTGTAGGATTATGAGTGGGCCGTTTGTATTTTCTGGGGTGGTCGTTCGGGTCATTCGGCCCGTTCGACTGCCCCACTAAAATAATATATTTTTTATTTAACTTTTGCAATAAGCTTGTATAAATAGATTTTAGACAAACAAAAATATCCGGAAGCGTCCGGGGGTTTAATTTGAAATAGAAGGAGGGTAATTTTTAGAAAACGATCGTCTTTCGCAAATAGTTATTCGGCAAAATAATATGCATGATGATGACGATGCTCAAATGCAATATGGCATGATGACATGAGCATGCGGTCATGATGATGCAATGCACAAAAAAAAACGCGATTTTCTAGTAGTGGTTTTTGCGGGATGCCACACACGCCAACATGGCATCCAACATGGCCAGAGCCCCACCAGTCAGTGACTGTGTCTAGGTTGAGCTGGGTATAAAAAGTATTCCCTGTTCGTAATATTATTTAAAATTTAATTAGAAAATGATTCAATCTTAAAATTTTAATAACTTTTGTTTTATAATTCAGAAAAACATGTTTAATATATGAAAATTTTCAGAAAAATAAAATCTATAACATTAAACTATTATCAAACATTATTATGTTAACAATTTAAATAATTACTATTTAATAAATATTTTGTAAGTATTAATACTTTGATAATTCATATTTTAATATTGATAAATGTTAAAAATATAAATAAAATACCAAAAATCTTAGAACAATTAGAACTATAATTTAAAACTATAATAATGCATTATTATTTCACCTAATTAAATATTTATTATTTATTAACTATTTATAAAGTATTAAATCTTATAAAAATCATATCTTATTATTTATAAATCACAAAAATAAATGTAATATACCAAAATGATCAAAAATATAATACCTACATGTTAAAAATATTATATTCCACTTTTGAGTTAAATAAAAGTTAAACATTTTAATAACTTGAATTTAAATCCATTTCTTTAGTTGATAATTCATATAAGGCTAAATAAAAATTACTAATATTTCTAAAATTAGCCAATTGAATCTAATAAATAGTATTAGTCTTAAATATCTATAATATAAAAAACAAAATGGTCCAACACATTTTAAATACAATTTGATTGAAATATCATTCAACCATATGTGTAATTTATTTTCTAAAAAGATCTTTATCAATTATAAAATCTTCAAGAGTGATGTTTTCAACCAAATAAAACCTTTTACCATTGTTTCACTCACAACTTTATAATGGGCTAAATCCAAAAATAATTCATAAGTAGTAAATAGTGGGCTACTTATTCACAACTTTATAATGGGCTACTTATTCACAAACCATAACCACACCCTTACAAGGAGATAAATCCTTTTATACATTTATAATGATAAGAAACCACTACTCAAATATAGGTACTGCCATTCTTAAATAACTTTAAGAAAACATTATAATATGAGCAAGTACAATATCATAAACATTACACCTTAAATTCGTCTATGTTTTTAAAGTTAACTTTAGTCCACAAGACTTTAAATATAAGGCTAAAGACTTTGTTATGTGTTTTATAGTTAACTTTGGTCTGTTATAGTTAAGTCATAAAGCATCTCAAGTCCAAACTATACAAGCACAAACAACATCGATCACATTTGATTAAACCACAAAGATTGTTTAAACCTTAAGAAAGAAATATTTTCTTCAAAACTTATTTGTTTTGCCACTTCAGTCAACAGATGACAATTAATCATAATCACATTGCTTTAATCCTTACTTGTATATCAAGATTGTTAATACTTAAAGTTCCTTATAAATGCCTATACTTGTAAAGCAAGATTTGTAGATAAGGCAAATCTTATATAAGTAATCTTTGAATAGCATTCCACAATTCTGTAACTTACTGTTGTATGATAGTATAATTACATGTTGTTTCACACACAATCACAAGCCTTAATAAGAATTATAGATATGAAACTTATCTAAAAGGACAACACATTTTAACAGGAACCATTTCTAGTTTCCAAACCCTAGAACAACGTTATCCCCAGGATTCGCGTTTATAAAGTGCATTACATTACTTATGCATAAAAGCATCCTGCTTCTTTAAACATTAGTCCTTACCGGACCAATGATGCTGATTTCAGATATTGGATCTTATATTGTCTTGAAGATCGTGAGTGCATAATCTTGCAATCACAAAAGGCATGCTCACACTTTCTCATGACCTTTGGTTATTTTCTGTAAAGTATTTTGCAAATCCAGTGTTGTCATCACCTGCATTTGAAAAAGGTCAGAAAACACTATTTTCATACTAATATGATTATAGGTTATTTACCATGAGGTACTAACCTAATATGAAAGTTCCGGTGGTAAAGGAACATATTATCTAGGACTTAACAACCAATGTCGCCAGTGATTCTAGCGTCGTATATCACGCGTTAACCATGAGATTTGGAATGCGACGGAGAAGTCAGCTGTATCTTCTTCCTCTCGCATGTAGCCAGATGTGCAGGTCGTGGCTATTATCACTCGTAGCGTGCATATTAATTGGTAATTCGTAGAGGAATAGCAACATATGGGTGGGAACCCTCAACATCCCACGATAGTTCTGGCATCTAACGGTCTGTACAAACCATTGCCGTAATTCAATGTGTGGGCATGGTGTACACCAAGGAGGCATGCGAGGTCGCAAAGGGGGCAGTGATTGGCTTGGATCATCTTCTGGGCCCCACATCATGGAATTGTGGACGGGAATAAGCTGCCCGGTTGAGCAATAAAGAGTTGATCTCTCATGGATAACGTAACGCACCTCTGCAGAGTGTAAGAACGGTAACATGTTACTCCCAGTTCCGGGAAGGAGCTGCGAACGCGGCGGGAAAGGAACTCCATGAAAGTTCTGGTCAACCCGTGAAGGTTGACGAACATAGTTTTTTTAGAATAAAAGCAACCTTTGAAGAAATGTTTACGAAAACTTGCATTGCCTATGACCTACGGTCTGTGGCTGTAGATATAGTGCATCAAACACTCCTTTTCTAGTGAACTTGCTGAGTGCGCTCATACTCAACGTATCTTATTAACCCTTGCTAGATTATGAAGCCATTAAGACGATGTCTACATCAAGTTATGCTCCAGGAATCATCACCAGAAGCTAAAGTTCTTCAATGAAGTTAAGAAGGTCAACATATACATCAATGCAAGTGAAGACGAAGTTACTGATTAGATATGAATATAATCTCTAGCCATAGAACCTATTTCTGTAGTGTATTGCAATAGTAGCAATGCCAGACCAATAGTTCAGATACTAGTCTAGTATGATAGTTTTTGAGTTGTTTATTTCTGATTCTCCTTTGTAAGAAGTTACTTTCTCTCTCTTTAACCTAGAGTGTTCTATGGATCTTGTGTATAGAGTGAGTTGTAACCTTTAGCCATGTATTGTACCTACTGTGTTTCTGTTGTACCACTCTGAGGGATGTAATACTAGTGAATGGTGTTTCATTGGTGTTATGTCAACGACTATAGTGTACTACATCATGCAGTGGTATGCTGGGTCACCGCACTTAGGCCCCACATTTTTGGTGTCTAGATTATCTATGAGTGGGTGTCGGAGGTATAGCCGGACCTATATGGTACTTGCCAGGGGTATCACCAGATCATAGAGTCTTCGGGAACTCATCAGGGTTTTAGCCTGCTCGAAAGGGGCCTTAACGAAGGTGAGCCAGCCCCGAAGGATCGTGCAGACATATTGGGTAGCGGAAAGGGCAGTGATTGGCTTGGATCATCTAGTAGGCTCCATAAGATGGAGTTGTGGACGGGTAAGCTTCCTGGTTGTGCAACAAGGAGTTGATATCTCATGGGTAAAGTAACGCACCTTTGCGGAGTGTAAGAACTGAAACTTGTTACTCCATGTTCCGGAAAGGAGCTATGAACGCTGCAGGAAAGGAACTCCATGAAAGTTCTGGTAAACCTGTGAAGGCCGACGGACATAGCTTTTCAGACTAAAAGCAACCTTTGAAGAAATGTTTACGAAAACTTACATTGCCTATGACCTATGGTCCGTGGTCGTAGATATAGTGCATCAAACACTCCTTTCTAGTGAACTTGCTAAGTACGGTCGTACTCAACGTATCTTCTTAACCCTTGCTAGATTCTGAAGCCATTAAGATGATGTCTACATTAAGTTATGCTCCAGGAATCATCATCAAAAGCTCAAGATCTTCAATAAAGTCAAGGAAGTTAACATATACATCAACACAAGTGAAGACGAAGTTGCGGATTAGATATAAATAAAATCTCTAGCCTTAGAACCCAATTCTGTAGAGTATTGCAATAGCAGCAATCCAAGACAAATAGTTAAATGCTAATCTTATTAGTATAATAGTAATAAGTTGATTATTTCTGATTCTTCTTTGTAAGAAGTTTATATCTCTCTCTTTAACCTAGTGTATTCTCTGGATCTTTTGTAAAGAGTCAAGTTGTAACCTTTAGCCATGTCTTGGACCTGCTGTGTTTCTGTTGTACCACTCTGAGGGACGTAATACTAGTGAACGGTGTTTCATTGGTGTTATGTCAACGACTATAGTATACTACATCATGCAGTGGTATGCTGGGTCACCGCACATGCACTGCACTTCATCTTAAAGCTGAGAGGTAGAGGTGCTGATATAGAGAACTATGTTCATAACTATTTCTCCCTGGACAAATTTGATGCAACTTATGCAGAAAATGTACCACCTATTGCTGATGAAAATGATTTTGAGATAGTCGATCCACGTTTTAAACTCAAACCACTAGTTCTTAGGAGGCCTAGAAAGGAAAGGACCGAAGACTTCACCGCAAAAGGTTCGAGACTAGGAGAAACGAAGCGGAAGTGCAAACGGTGTGGAGGGTTGGGACATATCAAGAGGTTATGCAAAAACCCAGTTCCACGTGATTTCGGAGATGCTGATCTTGTCCCTGTTCACATCACGGAGGCACAAGCTGAGGCTTCTCAGGCAGAAGTGGAGGAAGCACATCGAGATGATGTGGAGGAAATGTTGCATGTGAAGGAAAACAGTGATACGCATGTGGAGGGAAATGTTGGTAGGAAGCAATTGTATGAGGACGTGGACGTGCCGATGGAGATAGGGCGAAAATAAAAAAAAGGTAAACGGGAGTAGAAGGGAAACGATAATAATGGATATGAGTTTGAATATGAAGAAGTTGATGAGGTGATTGAGGATGTTCTTGAGGATCTTTTGGCTAACTGCAAGAGAAACAATAAATCCCTATCAATTTCATCTCCGTATGATTCCCCGAACGAAAGTTAAGCTTAAAACTAGTTTTACTTGGCATTTTAATCATTTTTGTTTCATTCCTCATCAACTATTGTTTAGTGCAGCGCAGGATTGAACAGTAATAAGAGCAGCAGAGAGATATGTGGTACTTGTAACATCGTTTCTTGAATTTTCATTAAAATTTATTTATATCTGGTACTTGTAACGGGTATGTGATATGTGGTGTCGACCTGATTCGAGGTTGTTAGAGAGTACATTAATTTTTAAACTGGTTATCCATAAACAATAATCATGGATTTGTAATAGTTCAACGACCAAAATTATGGCCGTGCCATGGAGTTGGTGAGGGTCTTGCTGGACCTCGTCAGTGTTTGTAACAATAATCATGGATTTGTAACAGTTCAACAACCAAAATTTGATCGCGGGGTGCTTGCGTGTTGCCTCGTCGGTCTTCTGCAGTGCGCAGCTGTATCGAGGACGCCGACTGGACTAGCAAGCGGGGACCAGATTTTTTGCGGATACGTGTGTCTCCTTCTCTTCTGACGCACACCAAATTATGACTATGCCATCAAGTGCTGGGAGCAGAGACAGCGTACCGTCCCACCAGCCTCGCCTCTTCTTTGTCAGCGACATCGCATCGGCAACATCACGGGCATTGATGCTCTATAAGAGGAAAAAATCTTTGGCAAGAAAAAAAAGGATAAGAAAAGAGTCTTCATAAATAGGGTTTTTTATTCCAGTAGAGGGGCCTACCGGTGTATCTAAACGTTGGAGCATACTTGGTGTTGCTAGACTCGTGCTTAAGCTTTTGTTTAGACTCAAACGACATTGTACAAGAAAATATCTTTGACGAAAAGAAAAGAATAAGAAAAGATACCTTTTAAATAGGTATTTTATTCTAGCAGTGGGGCCAATCAGTGTGTCTAAACGCTGTGGCATATTTCCCTCTATAAGACTCGTGTCTAAGATTTTTCCTAGACTCAAACAACGTTGTAAACACTCTTACAACTTGGACATTCTATCCGAAGAGGTCATTAAAGCTACCGTACATAGATTAAATTTAGGCTCAAGTGACCCTAATCGACTATGCCTCTCCCGCTGTCTTAGTCGTGCATGACGTCCTCCGCGTCACCGTTCGCTTATTCCGAGTCTGAATCGATGAGGACGAGCCCACTAGTGTTCCTCTTCACGAGTGATGCACGGCGTGCAGCATCGATAACGGTGGAGGGCGTACGCCCAAGCACTGCCTCCCTTCGGGGTTGCGCAGATCCGGGTGGATCTCTGGACGGTGAGCTCTGCAAAGCCAAAGTGATGCCTCCCGCTCCTTCTTGAAGCACCTTGGCCAGTACGCGCTGGTGCGTGCGTATCGGTCCATTGCCCTCTTCTGCTCTCGCAGCTGGCGGCAGCGCTCCTCGATCTGCCTCGACAGCGTGATGCCGCACAGGAACGACGCCACAGGTACCCCGGCGTAGCTGAGCTCGTAGCCGACTGGTAGCCTCGCTAGCGGCAGCACGAGTATGTCATAGTGGGCGAACAACTTGACCTTTTGCAAGATGCTATGAGGCCTCTCCTTGGTGAGGCGCCGTTTCTTCAGGTAGGATTCGACGCTTGTGATGACACGAGTTGCAGGGAATGAACGGGGTTTGAGCTTCGGCCACACGGTCGCATTTATAAACTCAAGGAGGTAGGCCCACTGGTGGTTGCCAGGGCCAATAGGGACGCAGAAATACCTACTCGCGGATCGCTATTGCAAAGGACGGTCCTTATAGTCCATTCTCCCCAATCCAATAGTGCCTAACAATTGGGACGCAGAATCAACCTGGCCCCGTGGGGGCTTCTAGAAGACCTTATTCTTGCACCTCCTTTGGAAAAACGCCGGTTTTTTGGGTTCAGAAAATGGGAAGTCGAGATTTCTTCAAAGCAGCACGAAATATCTAGTTGGAGAAGTTTCTTGCGATGTCGAGAGGGAGCTAGGTGCCGGGTTTGGGCTCAATCCATGGAGTGGTTCCATGTTCTGGGTGGCGAGGGGGAATCTAGGGTTGGAAGCCATGTTAACTCACACTCGATAGACATGCTGGTGGTGCCTTGGGTGCCAAAGGACCTGGTATGCCTTGCCTATGATTTTATGCGGGCAGTGGGTCACATGCAAGGGCTCCAGGAGCCGTTTCATGTTTTTTTAGATTTTGTTTGGTGCTGCCCAAAAAACGGCGAAACCCGACGGCGGCCGCGGCAACGCGACGATCGGTGCAATCTTGGACCTAGGCATGCATCCATCCTAGGTACCCCATGGGGCACCCCAAAACATTTTTCCCTGAAAATTGAGAGTGTCTTATAGGGTACATACAGTTAGAAACCGCATTTACCAGGTCGTAACTCAAAAAATACGGTATATGCTTGCACCACGAAATAAATACCCACCTCCTGGGAATGGCCATGCAGCATGGTCTAGCATGCGTGGAAATTTCCTCGGTCCCATTGGCGTGCCCTAATCTTGCACCTCCTTTTTGAAAACGCCATTTTTTCGGGTTCAGAAAATGGGAAGTTGAGATTTTTTCCAAAGCACCACGAAATCTCTAGTTAGAGAAGTCGCTTGCGATGCCGAGAGGTAGCTAGGTGTCGTGTTTGGGATCAATCCATGGAGTGGTTCCATGTTCTGGGCAGCGAGGGGAAATCTAGGGTTAGAATCCATGCTAACTCACACTCGATTGACATCCTGGTGGTGCCTTGGGTGCCAAAGGACCCGGTATGCCTTGCCTATGATTTTATGAGGGCAGTGGGTCACATGCAAGGGCTCCAGGAGCCGTTTTCACGCTTTTTTTGTTTTTTTAGATTTTGTTTGGTGCTGCCCAAAAAAACGGCGAAACCCGCCGGCGGCCGCGGCAACGCTATGATCGGTGCAATCCTTGACCCACGCATGCATCCAGCTTAGGTACCCTATGGGGCACCCCAAACCATTTTTTCCTTGAAAATTGAGAGTGTCTTATAGGGTACATACAGTTAGAAACCGCATTTACCGGGTCGTAACTCAAAAAAATACAGTATATGCTTGCACCACAAGATAAATACTCACCTCCCAAGAATGTCCATGCACCATGGTGTAGCATGCATGGAAATTGCATCGGGCCCACGGGCGTGCCCTAATCTTGCACCTCCTTTGGGAAAACACCGATTTTTCGGGTTCGGAAAATAGGAAGTCGAGATTTCTCCAAAGCACCACGAAATCTCTAGTTGGATAAGTCGATTGCGATGCTGAGAGGGAGCTAGGTGCCGGTTTGGGCTCAATCCATGGAGTGGTTCCATGCTCTGGGCAGCGAGGGGGGAATCTAGGGTTGGAAGCCATGTTAACTCACACTCGATAGACATCCTGGTGGTTGGTGCCAAAGGACCTGGTATGCCTTGCCTATGATTTTATGAGGGCAGTGGGTCACATGAAAGGGCTCCAAGAGCCGTTTTCACGTTTTTTTCAGATGTTGTTTGGTGCTGCCCAAAAAAAGGCGAAACCCGCTAGCGGTCGTGGCAACGCGATGGTCGGTGCAATCTTGGACCCAGGCATGCATCCAGACTAGGTACCCCATGGGGCACCCCAAACCATTTTTTCCATGAAAATTGAGAGTGTCTTATAGGGTACATACAGTTAGAAACCGCATTTACCGGACCGTAACTCAAAAAAATACAGTATATGCTTGCACCACGAGATAAATACCCACCTCCCGGGAATGGCCATGCACCATGGTGTAGCATGCATGGAAATTGCCTCGGGCCCATGGGCGCGCCCTAATATTGCACCTCCTTTGGGAAAACGCCGGTTTTTCGGGTTCAGAAAATGGGAAGTCGAGATTTTTCCAAAGCACCACGAAATCTCTAGCTACATAAGTCGCTTGCGATGCCAAGAGGGATCTAGGTGCCGTGTTTGGGATCAATCCATGGAGTGGTTCCATGTTCTGGGCAGCAAGGGGGGAATCTAGGGTTGGAAGCCATGTTAACGCACACTCGATAGACATATTGGTGGTGCCTTGGGTGCCAAAGGACCTGGTATGCCTTGCCTATGATTTTATCAGTGCAGTGGGTCACATGCAAGGGCTCCAGGAGCTGTTTTCATGTTTTTTTTATTTTTTTAGATTTTTTTGTGCTGCCCAAAAAAACGGCGAAACCCGCCGGCGGCCGCGGCAACGCGACGATCGGTGCAATATTGGACCCAGGCATGCATCTAGCCTATGTACCCTATGGGGCACCCCAAACCATTTTCCCCTGAAAATTGAGAGTGTCTTATAGGGTACATATAGTTAGAAACCGCATTTACTGGGTCGTAACTCAAAAAAAAATTACAGTATATGCTTGCAACACGAGATAAATACCGACCTTCTGGGAATGGCCATGCACCATGGTGTAACTGAAGGGAATATGCACTGAGAGGCAATAATAAAGTGTTTATTATGTGTATTCCAAGTATATGATAGATGTTTATTTTGCATGCTATAATTGTATTAATACGGAAACGTTAATACATGTGTGTTTAATAAACAAACAGAAAGTTCCTAGTTATGCCTCTCTCATAAACTAGCTCGTTGATTAACAAGATGATCAAGGTTTCCTGATCATGGACATTGGATGTTGTTAATAACGGGATCACAACATTAGTGTAATGGTGTGATGAACATTCATCCGAAGTATAGCATTACGATCAAAGTCATTGAGTTTATATTGCTATAACAACTTACGAAGTGATCCTAATCCTTAGACCATGAGATCATGTCAATCACTAACACCGGAAGAGTTTCTTGATAACATCAAACGTCACACCGTAACAGGGTGATTATAAAGATGGATTCAAAAGTAATAAAGTGTTATATTGAGGCTCATGGATCGAGAGTGGAATTTGTTCATCCCGATGACGGATAGATATACTTTGGGCCCTCTCGGTGATATCACATTGATTAGCTTGCAAGCAAGTGATTTGATCACTAGAATGTTATATCACAGGAACGAGAAAAGAGTGCATGTCGGTAACGAGATCAAACTAGGTATGGAGATACCGATGATCGAATCTCGGACATGTAATATATCGTGAAACAAAGGGATTAAGATACTAGCGTAAAAGGTTCCGACGATCACAAGAAAGTCATCGTTGAATGTGTGGGAGTCAGTATGGGTCTCCAGATCCCGCTTCTGATTATTGATCCGAGAGGGGTCTCGATCATGTCCGCATTATTCACGAACCGTAGGGTGACACACTTAAGGGACACCGACATCCAATTGGAGCAAATGTTTCATGCCGAAAGAATGAACAAGCGCAGGAATTTATTTCACTAGATACCGAAACAGGTTTTCGGGTGAAATTGCATAAAGTGGTTATGCATGTGAAATAGAATTCTATCAAGGGGTTATTTGTGAATTTTTGTCATTAAAGTAATTGACAAAATTCTGAATAAAATAAAAGAGTTTTATTTAATGAGAGTTTGCATTAAATTTGGTGGAAATTTAATGGGAATTTGAGTGGACTTTTGAGTGGACTTTTGAGTGGAGGGATTTTAAAGGGCATTTTGTGAGTGGAGTGTCCACCCACATGAATGAAGGAGGGGAGGGGGCAGCCCCCATGGCCGGCGGCCACCCCCTTGGGTGCCCCCTCCTCCTATAAAAGGATCCCCTCCTCTCACTTGTCTCTCACACCTCCTCGTGAAGGATCTCTCTCCCCCTCTAGAATTTATTTCCCATGGTCTCGGACTAGCGAGATACGTGTTCCTGGTGGCTATTCGGCAAGAAAGGGTTGTGCTTCCGCTGCATCGCTAGAGCGAGGAGGCGGAGGTTGCCCGGTTTCTTGTACGTGTGTGCGAGCACGGATGCGCTGCTGCTTTGCGGCGCTAGGACTTCCTCTTGATCTTGAGATCGGCAAGAGATCGTCTACATCAACCACGAGTTGAACTCGTTAAGCTTTGTCGGTCTTCAAGGGTATGTTCTCTACGGATATACATCCGCCCGTTGTTTGTATCTAGTAGATAGATCTTGGTACATAGTTCCCATCGTAGGAAATTTTTTGTGTTCTATGCTGCGAACCCTACAGTGGTATCAGAGCCGGATCTATGCGTAGATACTTTGCACGGGTAGTACACATATGAGTATGTGGGCGATGATGATCATTTTATTGATTCTTAGTTGTACTTTGGATATTGGTGGCATAGTGGGATGAAGCGGCCCGGACAAACTTTACATGTCCTCGCACATGAGACCTGTTCCACGCTTGACATGCAACTAGTTTTTCATAAGTGGCTAGCGGGTGTCTGTCTCTCCTACTATAGTCAATATCTAATTTGCAACGAGTTGTCAACAATTTGGTTATCCTCGTTGTGGTTCATGTTTGTAGGTAAGAACGGTTCTATCTTCGAAAGCCCTAAACCACGTAAAACTTGCAATGGATAAATTAGAGGCGTCTAGTTTAGATTGTTGCTAGGCTAGTGTTATGATATGGTGATGTTGTAAGTAGAAGTATGAGATGATACTCTTACAACATACATAACATGTAAACTCCATAGACCTTGGATTTACACATAAAGGTATGATAGTGATCATACCACGATGCACATGATAGAGATCATATGCGGGAACCATATCATTCCACTAATAAACATGTGATGTTTGATAGCATCTTATATTGCTTGTTTGGAGTTTTATTAGCATAATAAGATTATCCCTCATTTAGATATCAAGATAAAAATGTGTTCTTCCTTAAGTATGCACCGACAATGTTTCGTCGCTTCAAGACATCACGTGATGATCGGGTGTACTTGAATCCACGAGCACATCTCGGGTGTAAGACAGTTACACACGCGAATACTAAGGTTCTTACTTGGCGAGCCTAGCATGTACAGACATGGCCTCGGAACATGGACCGAAAGGTTAAGCATGAGTCATATAGTAGATATGATGCCCATTTGATGCTCGCCTTTGAAGCTACACCGACTCACGTGATGATCGGACTTGGTGTAGTGGATTTGGTTCATGTAATCACCAAAAAGGCACGAGGGATGTCGTTTTTGAGTGGGAGTTCATTTCTAATTTGGATTAGTAGAACTCAATTTATCATAAATTAAATCAAAGTGAATTTGCATAATTTGCTGTAGTCATTGGCATTCGTTCACCATCTTATGCATAGTTGTAATTGAGATAATAGAACTATAGAATTCTGGATATATACTTTACGAACTAGTATCGTATTGTGTTGAGTGTCAATCTAAAGTTTAAAGTCCTATTGCAAACTTACAGCAAAATTCTATTTACTCCGTGAAATTTAATAATTGGTATTAAATCGAGAGTAACAAATCCAGTTTTAGTATCTTAAGTATCATGTTTGCCTCCATGATTCTTGATTATTTTAATATCAAGTTTATCTAGGAGCTGAAAGAATTGTTTCAGAAACCATCATGTGTGGCAGATATAATGATATCTGAAACAATGTTTTGGTTGCAATATGATAGAGTATAATATATGTTCTCATATTGGATGAGAATTTACGAAGATTGGAGATGATAGACATCCTAATCATCCAAAAGGGTTTTGGAAAGTAACGTTATACTCACGATTTATCTTTATAAGCTACAATAGCTTGATCATGAAAGTCGTCATGATAAGGATGAATAGAAGATGTATGTAAAGTGTTTACTACACTAAAATATTACTAAAGAATGGATTTTGAAAGAACGCCGATCATTTGATGATGGTGATCTACTTCAAAGTGCAAGTCCAAAGGTATTATTATTTGAATATACACGCTTTGGACTATGTGTCATGTATATGGCGCCACTTTTGATGTTGATAGATTCTTTTAAAAGGAAAAGGAAATGCTGAAAGAGAATCTATAAAATATATTTGGCAGAAAATAAAAGATTGGAAATATCCAATTCAGGTATATAAATGATATACATGTTATGGTGGTATTCTTTGCTTGTTAAACAATGTGGTTCTTGGGTATTGGATATCGAATTGGTTGGTATGAAATTTCATACGGAACGACGCAATTCATAAACCACAATGGCCTAAATAACTAGCAAGAGAATATGTGATGATGTTCATCGAAAACAAAGAAACCATTGTTTGTATTTCTCGTTGACATCAAAGCTTGACTTCAAGATTTGTTTTAATAATTGTTATTTGAATCAGGTATTATCAGAACAAAGGTTGTTCAAATAATTATCGTATTCCATATAAGATGGATGATTTACAAATCTAGTTGGAGAAATCACATCCATAAAACATAATGCTAAAATGTCGCAAGACAAATGATTGAAAGATCACTTACGAAGTGACATCGCCGTTTACATTATATTGGAAAGAAAACATGAAGAATCACCATATTCATGGATTTTTTGGAGTCTTTGATTTGATCAAGTGACGCTTGTGAGACTTTCCTCGGGATAATTAAAACTTCGTTCAAAGGCCAAAGAAGAACGAACGACTAAAATATTGGAATTTATACATATCGATGTATGTAGTCCATTATGTGTAGTCGTAAGCGATGGGTTTCAACTTCATATGCTTTCTCCAGAAATTTGAGTGAATGTTCACTTAATGAGAAAGAAGTATGAAATATTTGAAAAACGTTTCAAAGACTTTCAAGATGAAGTGAAAATCATTGTAACAAGAAAATAAATGGTTTATGATTTTCTCATAAGGGATTTATTTGAGTTACAAGTGTAACAAGAAAAATAAATGAATTATGATTTTATCATAAAAGGTATTTATTTGAGTTACAAGTTTAGCAAAACACCTAGATTTACATCTCCCGAAACACCATAGGAATATGGAGTGTTTGAGATTTGTAAGGAAACCTTGTTTGACATGGTTGGATCAAAGGTGTTATTTATAAAACTGCCATTATGTTTTAGAAGATTAAAGCTTTAGAGACTACCGCTTTTACACTTTAAAGAGCTCCATCTTGATCCGTTGAAATGACACCATATGAGTTATGGTTTGGGGTAAAACCCAAGTTGTCCTTTCTTAAATTTTGGTATGCTAAACATAAGTAAGATGTTTACAACCAAAGTTGGATGAGCATGTCTTTGTAGGTTATTTCGAATAACAATTGGTTATTCCTCCATAACACCGAGGACAAAAAGGTTTGTCGCTTGAAATGTGAAGTTTCTTGGAGAAGGAATTTTTCGTAAAAGTTAAGTGGGAGGACAATAGAACTTTGATAAGGTTAACGAACCTTAGCTATATGTGCTGAGTTGCGCAGCGCCGGAAATCGTTCCGAAGGCTGCCATAATGCTCATAGCTTATGTGCCTCAAAGGTTGTGGTCACGGAGATCTAAGTTCCTATTGAACCAAGTAGGTCGGTTAAACAATCAAATGCTAAGATTTGAGAGTAAATCATTATTGTTTGACAATGATGAACCGAATACATACAAAGAAGCGATGATGGGCCCTGACTCCGTCAAATGGCTTGAAGCCATAAAATCTGTGATAGTTCCATACACGAGAAATCAAGTTTTGAACTTGGAAGACCCTCCGGAAAGGTGTAAAAACCTATCGGTCGTATTTGGATCTATAAAGAAACAGACATGGATGTTTCACATCTATGAAATAGTCGACATGTCGTAAAGTATTTTATGACAATGTTTAAGGAGTTGACTATGACAAGATTTGATCTTTCATAGCGATATTTAGTCTGGACGGATTAAAGTAGCAACCACTACATATAATTTGGTATATGGTAGATGAATAAATAAAACAAAGTTCTTCTAATAGAATGGTTACCTAGGACGTGTACATGACACGATCCAAAGGGTTTTGTTAATTCAAAGGATGCTAAGAAGGGCATGCAAACTTCAATGGTTGAAGTAAGCATCGCGGAGTTGGAATCTTCACCTTAATGAAAAGGAGTTTTCATCAGGAGACGATGAAGATGCTTGCATTTGCAAGAAATTAAGTGGGAGCGCTGAGACACATTTCTAATACATTATGTGGATGACATCTTGTTGATTAGAAATGATGTATCTTTTATTGACAAAGGTTAAGAATTTCATTTCGATGAAATACTTAGGCAAAACCCGAATATTTAAGCATGAATGTCTATAGTGGATAGACTGTAATGCTAATATGGTTGTGCCAAACGTACATATATGAGATATTGAAGGAGTTCAATATAGAAACAACAAGAAACGGTTCTTGTCGCATGGAAAAGAATTGAATCAAGATTCAAGTGTATCGACACTTGATAAGTGAAACAAGATTCAAGTGCTTTGACACTTGATGAGTGAAATCACGAGAATGTTTTGATCAATCATACCATGATATGTACACATCCAGATATGTCCTATGCTCTAAGTGTTATGAGCATATACCAGAATGAATCATAAAATGATCATTGGACGATAGTGAGGATATTCTTATGATCTTTTGGAAGAACTAAGAATATATTTGTGTAGAGGTGACAAACAATTACAAATAGTTCATTGTAAAGCGTTACATTGATACTAGGTTTGTCACAAGATACAAATTAAGTTTATCTCAATCTAAACTATGAGTGGCACAATGAAATGGAAAGAAAGTTTCCATGATGGATTTGGATGAAATCCATAGTTAAGACATTGTGACGAATACTACAACAAAAGGGATAAGTATATGACTGCTATAGTAGCAGCAAAGGAGGGAATTTGTGTCAAGTAGTTTGTTATCAAACTAAGGTGTGGTTCGCAACGGGCTAACACTAAAGATATATTGTGTGACAATAGTATCGACGTGTTTTAACCCCAAGGAACTAAAGGTCTCACCAAAAGACCAAATTTATACAATGCCATCTCATTGGAGAATGAGTGATGCGTGAAGACGCAAAGACATGCAAATACACACGGACCTGAAAGAGTCAGATCCGTAGATTATGTTAACCACTTGCAGTTGCGTATATGGAACACCAGAAAGCCATATGTTTTCAATACGCAAAGTTTTCAAACTAGATTATTGTCTCTAGTGCAAGTGGGAGACTGAAGGGAATATGCTCGAGAGGCAATAATAAAGTGGTTATTATCGTATTCCTTATTTATAATAATGTTTATTTTGCAACAAAAAGGAAGTTCCTAGTTATGCCTCTCTTATAAACTAGTTCGTTGATTAACATGATGATCAAAGTTTCCTGATCATGGACATTGGATGTTGTTAATAACGAGGTCGCAACATTAGTGTAATGATGTGATGAACATTCATCCGAAGTATAGCATTACGATCAAAGTCATTGAGTTTATATTGCTATAAACAAACTACGAAGTAGTACTAATCCTTAGACCATGAGATCATGCCAATCACTAACACCGGAAGAGTTTCTTGTTGACATCAAACGTCACTCCGTAACTGGGTGATTATAAAGATGGCTTCAAAGCTACTAAAGTGTTATGTTGAGAATCATGGATCAAGAGTGGAATTTGTTCATCCCGATGACGGATAGATATGGTCTGGGCCCTCTCGGTGATATCACATTGGTTAGCTTGCAAGCAAGTGATTTGATCACTAGAATGTTATATCACGGGAACGAGAAAAGAGTGCATGTCAGTAACGATATCAAACTAGGTATGGAGATACCGATGATCGAATCTCGGACATGCAATATATCGTGAAACAAAGGGATTAAGATACAAGCGTAAAAGGTTCCGACGATCACAGGAAAAGTCATTGTTGAATGTGTGGGAGTCAGTATGGATCTCCAGGTCCCGCTACTGATTATTGATCGGAGAAGGGTCTCGATCATGTCCGCATTATTCATGAACCGTAGGATGACACACTTAAGGGACACTGGCATCCAGTTGGAGCAAATGTTTCATGCCGAAAGAATAAACAAGCGCAGGAATTTATTTCACTAGATACCGAAACAGGTTTTCGGGTGAAATTGCATAAAGTGGTTATGCATGTGAAATGGAATTCTAGCAAGGGGTTATTTGTGAATGTTTGTCATTAAAGTAATTGACAAAATTCTGAATAAAATAAAAGAGTTTTATTTAATGAGAGTTTGCATTAAATTTGGTGGAAATTTAATGGGAATTTGAGTGGACTTTTGAGTGGAGGGAATTTAAAGGACATTTTGTGAGTGGAGTGTCCACCCACATGAATGAAGGAGGGGAGGGGCAGCCCCCATGGACGGCGGCCACCCCCTTGGGTGCCCCCCTCCTCCTATAAAAACATCCCCTCCTCTCACTTGTCTCTCACACCTCCTCGTGAAGGATCTCTCTCCCCCTCTAGAATTTATTCCCCATGGTCTCGGACTAGTGAGATACATGTTTCCGGTGGATATTCGGCAAGAAAGGGTTGTGCTTCTGCTGCATCGCTGGAGCAAGGAGGCGGAGGTTGCCCGGTGTCTTGTACGTGTGTGCGAGCACGGATGCACTGCTGCTTTGCGACGCTAGGACTTCCTCTCGAACTTGAGATCGGCAAGAGATCGTCTACATCAACCACGAGTTGAACTCGTTAAGCTTTGTAGGTCTTCAAGGGTATGTTCTCTATGGATATACATCCGCTCGTTGTTTGTATCTAGTAGATAGATCTTGGTACATAGTTCCCATCATAGGAAAATTTTTGTTTTCTATGCTGCAAACCCTACACAAAAAGCAAACAAAAACCAGAACTACAGCAACTCTAAGAAACTCTAACAAGCAAACAACTAGCAAAACTAAAGCAAAAGGAAAGACTAGGAAGGAGAAAGGAAAACGAAAGCAAGTATAACCACAGTGAAAACATTATTTTGTTCATTAAAATCCTTTTGTTAACAAGGTTGATCAAGTCTTGTTACGAAAACAATCTTAGATGAAGCAAAACTTTGTATTCCACCAAGTGATTATGTTACCTCAAGCTTGATAGCAATGGTCCCAATCATAACAGTTTCAAAATTTTCTTGTGGAATGGGACAATATATTTCTCCAACCTTGATGCTCTCAATATTTTCAATGGAATTCAGGAAATATCTCTTAGCAACCTTCTTGGGGAAATAGACAATGTGCTCTTTGTTATTAATATTGAATGTTACTTTTCCTTGATTGCAATTGATGACAGCACCTGCAGTATTAAGAAAAGGTCTCCCAAGAATAATAGACATATTATCATCTTCAGGCATTTCAAGCACAACAAAATCAGTTAAAACCATGCAATTATGAGCTACTTGAACAGGAACATCCTCACATATACCAACAGGAATAGTAGTTGACTTATCAGCCATTTGCAAAGATATATCAGTTGGTATCAACTTTTCTATTTGGAGCCTCTTGTAGAGAGAAAAAGGCATAACACTAACTCCAGCTCCCAAATCACATAAAGCAGTTCTAACATAATTATTCTTAATGGAGCAAGGAATAGTTGGTATACTTGGATCACCAAGTTTCTTTGGAACCTTACCATTTAAGGAGTAATTAGCAAGTAGAGTAGAAATCTCCTCATTAGGAATCTTCCTTTTATTATAGACAATATCCTTCATATACTTTGAATAAGGAGGCAACTTAATAGCATTAGTCAAAGGAATTTGCAAGAATAAAGGTTTCATCCACTCACAAAACTTGTTGTAGTGTTCTTCCTCCTTTGACTTGTGTTTCTTACCTGGAAAAGGCATAGGTTTCTGCACCCAAGGTTCTCTCTCTTTACCATGTTTATTAGCAATAAAATATTCCTTTGTGTACCTAGTGTTCTTAGTGTGTTTGTCAGGTTCTTCCTCAACTTCTTCCTTATCAGGACACTCATCAATATTACCACTCTCAATTTCAGCATCAGAGACAAATATACTATTAGGATCTACAGCAGGTTCAGGTGGTTCCTCAACTTTCTTATGTTTATTTTTCTTCCTCTTACGAGGACTACCACTATCCTCACCTTGTTGGGAATCCTGCTCTATTCTTTTAGGGTGTCCTTCAGGATATAAAGGATCTTGAGTAGCTGCACCACTCCTAGTTCTAATTCCATAAGCATGTTTATTTCCTGAAGCATTAACTAGCATATCCTTTTGCACCTTAGCAAGTTGATCAAGTTGGGTTTGAACCATTTGAAAGTGTTTACAAAGCATTTTAATATCATTAGAAGTTCTTTCCACAATATCTTTCAACTCATGGATAGCTCTAGAGGTTTCCAATAAATGATTCTGAACTTGTTCATTAAAATTACCTTGCTTAACAATAAAAGTGTCAAGTTCCTCTAAGCATTGATCAGGAGGCTTACTATAGGGAATATCACCTTTATTAAATTGGAGAGAGTGTACCTCAATAGTATATGAGTGGGGAATTGGCTTACATAATTATTCTATAGGAGGTAGATTCTTCACATCTTCAGCTCTAATACCTTTCTCCTTTAGACACTTTTTAGCTTCCTTCATCACTTCATCATTTAATGCAATAACTCCCCTCTTCTTTGTTGTTGGTGTTGGAGCTAGTTCAGGGATCCCTGGTTCAGGAGTAATAGGCTCAGGTGTATTCAGCTCAGTTGAAGTCCAATCATCATAATTCTTGCTTATCTTGTTCATTAATTCTTCAGCATCTGTAGCAGTTCTTTTCCTGAAAACACAATCAGCAAAGCTATCTAGGTAGGTCCTAGAATCATCAGTTAGTCCATTATAATAAATATCAAGCAACTCATTCTTAGGTAATGGACATCCAGGATATGCATGAATCAAGGAACAGAATCTTTTCCATGACTCGGGCAATTTCTCTTCTTCTCCCTGTTTAAAATCAAAAAGTCTCTGCAAAGCAGCATGTCTAGCACTGGGAGAAAAATATTTATGGAAGAAAGAAGCAATCAAGCAATCAGGGCTATCAATGGAACCAAGAGGTAATCTATTAAACCAAGCCCTAGCTTCTCCTTTTAGTGAAAAAGGGAAGATCTTAGCAACAAAGTACTTGCGCATCTTAAAATCATCAGAGAACAAAGCACTCATAGTAGAAAGCTCATTCATATGAGCCACAACACTCTCATTTTCAGTACCACAAAAAGGTTCTTTCTCAACAATATCTAAATAAGATAATGTAGGGGTTTGTAGCATGGAAAACAAAAAAATTCTACCGCATGCACACAAACAAGACAAGATCTATCTACTAGATTGTGGCAACGAGTCGATAGAAGCACTCACCCTCGAAGATTACAAAGCGGTTAATGAGAGCAGATTCTCGTGGGTGATGTAGTCGTACACTTGCCGATCTCAAGATCGCGTAGACGATCCTTCCAGCACTGCGTTTCGGCAGCGCTTCCGCAGTCGGTCACACGTTTGGTACTCGATGAATACCTTCCTCTCCCTTGTTCCAGCAGGCAACGGAGGTTGTAGTTCTCCCCTCGCGATTCCGGCAGCACGACGGCGTGGTGTCGGAAGTAAAGGGAAGATCCCGCAGGGCTTCGCCTAAGCCGGATGCGAGTTATGGTGGATTAGGGTTTCCCGGAGATCTAGGGTTTAGATGACCGGGAGGAGGAGGAGGTGTCGGCGGCGGCGGCGGCGCGGCGCGTGTGTGTGGGGAGGGCTTGGATCTTGTGGTGTTGGGGCAGCCCTCCCCTTTTATTTATGAGAGGGAGGGGAAGCCTTGGGAGGGGTGGGTTTGAATCCAAACCCAAACCCAAGTTGTATTGAGAGAAGGACTTGTTTCTTCTCCCACTAGGAAACCATTGTTCTAGTTTGACTTTTCAAACTTCCCGTTTGACTTTCAATTTAGAGCTTTATTTCTCTCTTGCAAATGCAAACACCAAGTGACCTAGGATATGATCCAATCATTCCACATATCCATGACACATTCATGGACCATTCCCCTTCCGGACCGGTGAACCTTCTAGACCCTTCTAGAACCTCTCCGATGAAAACATCAAAAACTTTCCCGAACTCCGAAATAGGACTTTCCTTATATGAATCTTATTCTCCGGACCATTTCGGATCTCCTCGTGATATCCCGGATCCCATCCGACACTCCGAACAACATTCGGTATCCCTATTAACATTCCATATCTACTAAATAACATCTAATCCTTAAGTGTGTCTCCCTACGGTTCGTGAATTATGCGGACATGATCGAGACACTTCTCCAATCAATAACCAATAGAGGAATGGAAATTCATATGGCTCCCACATATTTCTACGATTACTTTTTGATCGAATGAACCACTTACATATGATACCAATTTTCCTTTGTCTCACGATAGTTTACTTATCCGAGGTTTTGATCATCGGTATCTCTGCATACCTAGTTCAACCTCATTCCCGATAAGTACTCTTTTCTCGTTCCCGTGATATGTGATCCCTTGTGAGCCAGTCACATGCTTGCAAGCTAATTGGATGACATTCCACCGAGAGAGCCCAGAGTATATCTATCCGTCATATGGATGGACAAATCCCACTCTTGATCCATGTGCCTCAACCCATACTTTCCAAACACTCAATGCTACCTTTATAGCCACCTAGTTATGGTGTGGTGTTTGATGTCATCAAAGGATCCTTCTGGCGATGGTGATTAGCATGATCTCATGGACGAAGGAATTAGGTTACTATGTATCAGAAAGCTTATAGCAAACAAACTATTGAAATGACTTGATCTTAATGCTACACTTATCTATAGGAGTATGTCCACCATACCATTCTCCTAATGATATGATCTCGTTGTTAATAACATCTCAATGTTCATGACCGGGAAACCATAACCATCTATTAACCAACAAGCTAGTATTACAAAGAGGCTTTACCAGGGACTCTAATTTAGTTTACAAATCACGCAAGTATTAATGTTTCCGGTTTAATACTATTACATCATGAAAGTAAACATTTATCACAAACACAAAGATATAATAATAACTACTTTTATTATTGCCTCTAGGGCATATCTCCAACAGTCTCCCACTTGCACTAGAGTCAACTAATATAATTTACATGGTAATATACCGAACACCCATGGCGGTTTGGTGCTGGTCATGTTTTGCCCTCGGGAGAGGTTTAGTCAACGGATCCGCCACATTCAGATATGTGTGTACTTTGCAAATCTTTATGTCACCATCTTGGACATGCTCTCAAATAGCGTGAAAACGTAGCTTGATGTGCTTCAGCTTCTTGTGTGACCTTGGTTCTTGCGCATTGGCTATGGCGCTCATGTTATCACAGTAGATAGACATTGGGTCCTGCGCACTTGTAACCACAACGAGCTCTGTAATGAACTTCTTCATCCATATCGCCTATTGTGAAGCCTCCAAAGCAGCTATGTATTCTGATTCAGTTGAAGATCTCACCACAACGCTTTGCTTTGCACTCCTCCAGCTAACTGTTGCACCATTCAAAGCAAATACGTATCCAGATTGAGATTTGGAATCATCCGGATCGATGTTCCAACTAGCAACGGTGTAACCATTAACAACGAGCTGTTCATCACCTCCATAACAAAGAACCATATCCTTAGTTCTTCTCAAGTACTTAAGGATGTTTTTGACCGCTGTCCAATGATCCACTCCTGGATCATTTTGATATCTGCTAGTCAAACTAACAGCATATGCAATGTCGGGTCTAGTACATAGCATGGCATACATAAGAGATCCTATGGCTGAGGCAAAGGGAGTCTTACTCATCCTTTCTCTATCTTCTGTCATTGCAGGACTTTGATTTTTACTCAAGGTCGTATTGGGCAACATGGGCAAGAACCCTTTCTTGCTATCTTCCATTCCAAACCTCTTTAGAACTTTGTCCAAATATGTACTTTGTGACAATGATATTAGGCGTCTCGATCTATCTCTATAAATCTTTATGCCTAATATGTAAGCTGCTTCGCCAAGATCTTTCATTGAAAAACTATTATTCAAATAATCCTTGACACTATTAAGAAGGTCTACATCATTCCCAATCAACAATATGTCATCTACATATAGTATTAGGAACGCTACAGAGCTCCCACTCACTATCTTGTAAATACAACCTTCTCCATAAGTTTATATAAAACTAAAACTTTTGATTACCTTATCAAAACGTTGATTCCAACTTCGGGATGATTGCTTCTATCCATAAATGGACCGTTGAAGCTTACATACCTTGTTAGCATCTTTAGGATCGACAAAACCTTTGGGTTGCATCATATACAACTCTTCATCAATGTCTCCATTGAGGAATGCTGTTTTGACATCCATCTGCCATATCTCATAATCATAATATGTAGTGATTGCTAACATAATCCTCACGGACTTTAGCTTCGCTACTGGTGAGAAAGTCTCATCGTAGTCAACACCTTGAATTTGTCGAAACCCTTTTGCGACAAGTCGAGCTTTATAGACGGTAACATTACCATCAACATCTGTTTTCTTCTTGAAAATCTGTCACATCCCAAGATTTTGAAAATTGCGACTAGAAAAAAATGCATTTGCATGTCACTCATAAGCATTGCATTACATTCATGAAAATTTGAATTGCAAAACACTATATTGAATCCCTATTTTGAATCACTAAAATGCACCTATAAATGAATATACAAGGATTTATAAATCCACTACTTGCAAAATAGTAAAAAGATTGCAAATATGATCCTAATGTGATCTAAATGATTTTAGAAAATTTTGAAGACAAAAATCATTTCATTTGGAGTTATAAATAAAAATATACAATAGAATTACTAAAACATAAAAGAATAAAAAGAAGAAGAAAAACTAACCTACCCCCACCGGCCGAGCCACCCCGGCCCAGCCCACGAGCCCACCGGCCCCACCCTCCTATCTGGCGCGCGCCTCTCCCGCGAGCAGCGCGCAACGCAGCGGCAGCGCAGCCAGTGGCCCATGCAGCCCAGCAGTGGCCCGCGTCCGCCCTATTTCTCTGACGTGTGGGCCCTGCCCATCATCTTCCTCCTCCGGTCAGGAGACCACCCCCCGCAAGAACCTTCTCCCGATCGAATCCAAACGGATTTACCCCCGATTTCGTTCGACCCCGTGGCCCCTCTTGCACGCCACGCCACCATATAAACCCCCGCACCCGCCTCTCATTTCCCTTTTGATTTTTCTCGAAACCCTAACCGAGCTCAAACCTATCTCGCCGCCGCCGCTCTCGGAAGCTCGAGGACGAGCACGAGTACGTCTCCCCCGAGCCCTCTTCTCCCCGCCATCGTCTCTTCCATGATGCACCCCTTCTTCCTGACCATTTTCCCCCTCCGCAGATCGCTGCTGCCTCCGCAATTGCTCGCCGAAGCACTACCTCCACCGCCGCCTCCATCCGTTCGTCGACGCCGCCTCGGGAAACAAAACGCGACGCCGATCACGATGTCGAGCTCGTCGTGCACAGCCGGTCGTCGTCCACTACCCCACCGTCGCCGGTGATCGCCTGAGCCGCCGCCACCGACGCCACCCGAGCGCCACCACCGCCTCTCGCCGTCTATTGCCGCTGGAGAGGAAGGAATCGATCCTCGCCATCCGATCTGCAATGAACGGTCACGATTAGATCTTGTCCGCGAAGGGGTACCGACGAACCAGCTTGCGCCATGTGTCGTCCTCTTCAGCCTGACACGCCAGCGCCACGTCAACGCCAGGTCAGCTCCTGCGCCCAGTCAGCGAAGAATATTCCCATGGAATATTCCCTGTGAATTTGAAATTGAATTAAAATTGCAGAAATTGTGTCAAACTTGTAAAATACATATAAAAAGATTGGTAGGTCCAAAAATAGCGTATAATATATCAATAGATTCATAAAATTGAGTAGATTATTAATATCAAGTTAGATCTAACTTTTACAGTACATGTTTACAGTAATAATTTAATTAGTTTTAATGGTCCTTTAGGTTAATAAATTCATAGTAAAAGATCTACTGGTCCAAAAATCACAAATAATATACCATTGTAAAGCTAGTTCCAATTAGATCATCAACTTGCAAATGGTTCAGGCAAATACGGTAAGGTTTTGCAGTAATTAAATAAATGGTTTAATGGCTTATTTAGAGTAATAAATTCATAAGAAAATAATTATTGTTCAGAAAATTACAAATAATATGTCCCTGGAATCATAATTCCGTGGAGATTACAGATATATTTTTAGTTTGATTTGTAGGCAACAGAAACTATATGAATCACTTAAAACCCATTAAACACTATTTAAATCATACAAAAAGATCTATAACTCCGATTAGGGTGAATCTAACGTCTACTGGTTCGTATTAACGTCCTCTATCCAGTAAACCCAAGAAACAAATTTAATTCAACAGTTAGAACAGACGTTACAACAGAACTATTAAAAACCTTATATTGGCAAGTAATTATTAATAACAGGTACTCCATTGCATTAATTGGCCTCTTGCATGCATCATATACTTCAGTATTGTTTAGAGAACTAAAGTAACAAACATTGTGACTTATTAAATTGTCATGCATGCATTTGTTGCATTTGTTTGATCTCTATGTGCTATTGTTTATGTTGTATGCAATTGTTTGCTCGATAGATTGCGAGGAGTGCAACGTGTGTGATTGCAACGAGTGTTTGAACGACTTCAACTACAACCAAGGCAAGTAGATGCTACCTTGTTCATAATATTGTCCTACTATTTTCAATGCATTGTCGTGTATTTTGTAGATGCATGTGTAGGATATTACTATCGCTATGCTATGTCCTATTATGTGGTAGGGTTTTCCCTGTAGATGAACCACCGTTGGTAGATGTGCTTAGCCATGCTATGATGAACGAGGGCTGGGTTACACCACTGAAGTTGTTTCTAAATGTGCTGGTTTGCGAAAACTAAAACAACTTAATCAATGAATCTCCTGGGTGTGATGGGATTGATAATTTTTGGTGGTATCATTGCGGAAAGGCACCCAGGTATCAAGAGAGAATGAATGGCTTCTTTATTTTGTAGCTTACGTGTATAACCATGTGCCAATAATGGAATGGACGGTTGGTTGGACTCAGTAGGTTGTGCTAACTCGTACCCACGTATCCAGAGATTTAGAATTTTGGTAAGTTGGACCGGTGCGTGTCGGGTTTGGGGAGCTACTTCCCGAACGGTCTCTTCTTGGACTTCTCCCTATCATCACCCAAAATGAGAGTGGTGGTACGAGCTGGGCTTGCCAAGTCACATGGGTAAAGTGTACTAGCCCCTGCAGGGTGTATAATCTAATCGATTAGCCGTGTCCCCGGTTATGGACGTCTGAGCTGCTTGATATTGATTCCATGACATGTTTCTCGCTCATTGTAATTTCCTAATTGTTTTAATGTTGATGGGTTAACTTAATTGGGATATTTTCAAAGAAAATCAAAAATTGTTTATGAAAGTAGGACAAAGGTATTTGCGAATGCAAGCTAGCCGCAGCTCCACTTGCCAATTATGCATGTAGATATTAGCACTATTGTCTCCTTTAATAGCTCTACTTCCCATACATTACATGTATTGACCCTTCGGGGCTGATACGTTTCATGTTGCAGGTTGTTATTCTGATTATGAGTGATCGACTAGGTTGCGATACTCCACTCAACAGTTGTTCGCCTGTGGCATAATTGAAGATGGAGCCTATCAATTGTTTATGCTTCCGTATGCTACTTGATATTGAGCTAGCCTGTGTGCTAAGCTTTATTGTAATAATTACAAATTCTGGATCAATTCGTTATTTATGATGCACTGTTAAATTCTTTGGTATTCATCTGTACTGCGTGTGTCAGTGAACCGATCCAGGGATTGGCACTATACACATGAACTCAGCCTTATCAGGCGAGGGTGTTACAGGATGGTATCAGAGTAGTGCGTTGACTGTAGGATCGTGACCTAGCAATGGATTAGGAATACCATACGAAAACTATAAACACTATATGATTCTATCTATTCTCTTCTTACACTTCTTTCTAGTATCTTCTTATCACTTCAATTCTCATACTCTTCTCTTTTAAAATATAGAAGGAAAACTCTCTCTAGCAAGGAACTCATAATTTTGTACTTATTAGATTCTTGTAATCCTTCATCTATCTTTTGTAATCTCATCTTGTCCGAACTTGTAGATGAACACTTGTGCAAAAAAGTGCTAGATTTAGAATAGTTAGATGATGACCATCATATAGTTTGATATGATCTTGTTTGGATATAGCAATCGATTGTTGTAAGAACGTGTTTGATAGTTGATTTATTATGTTTAGGTTGTTCTATTTGATACCATAAAGTTTTAGAATATTTTTGTGAGATTCCATAATATGTTAATGAAGGTTTTGATTAGAAATTCGTGATATTTTCGCTGCAGTTTTCTGCTGAACCATATGTACTGTACGATTTTACATATTTTTTTGGTAACTGGGAAAAATCTGAAAAAATAGGGTTTGGTGCGAAACTTAGTGTACTATATGTACAAAAATTGGCTAAAATTCCTGATGAGTTTAAGGTGCCAGAAAAATTCGTGAACACTGCTGTAGTTTCAGGACAGATTCTGTCCATTGCTTGTATGATTGTAGGTTCACCCCCAAATGAATATTAGCCAAGGGAAGACTATTTTGTGGATGGTAAGCCACTAAAACAAAACTTCTGAAACATAAACAAAACTATTTTGGATTGAGTGTTGTTTGCTATGATTGCTTGCTTTTGTGCTAATTGTTTGTTTCATATAGTTATGGGTAGTAATACTTCTCTAGTTTTTCTATCTATAACTTATCTATGCTGTCCCAACAGATGCCTCCCCGCCGCCAACCCACTGAGATGGAGCAGCTTATGGCAGCTCAAGCACAACTAACCCAGGTGATGACCCAGTTCATGGAAGCTCAGAACAACAACAACAATGGGAACAACCAACCCTAGGGAGATGCACTTACAAGGTTCCTGAGGCTAAGGCCAACGAAATTCTCTACTGCAACGGAGCCGATGGTTGCTCTAGACTGGTTGCGTTCAGTGAATAAGGATCTGGTAACTGTTGGGTGCACGGATGCTGAGAAGGTGAGATTTGCTGCTCACCTACTGGAGGGACCAGCCGCTTCGTGGTGGGACACTTTTCAGATCACCCACCCGCTGGACACTATGACCTGGTCAATGTTTGAGGAAGGTTTCAGGACCAACCACGTATCTTCAGGAGTTCTAAGTCTGAAGAGGAAGGAGTTCCGCAACTTGCGCCAGACCAACCGCACTATGGCTGAATATATAGAGGAGTTCAACAACCTGTCGCGCTATGCCCCTGAGGATGTTGACACTAATGCCAAAAGGAGAGAGAGGTTCCTGGATGGCCTCATTGATGAGCTTTCTGTACAGCTGCTAGTGGTTTATTGTCCCACTTTCCAAGAACTGATGGACAAGGCCAGAATTCTGGAGGGAAAACACAAGCAAGTGGAAAGACGCAAGAGGAAGTACAACGATCACAACTCGGGATCACACCATAAGCGTACCAACCATGATGGTAATGGGAATTCTGGACATCACAAGCATGGAAGCAATGGACACAATTCTGGAGGCAACAATGGACATAACCACCACCATCAGAAGAAGGATATTAGCCAAGTGATATGCTTCAAGTGCAACCAGAAGGGACACTATGCTGATAACTGCCCGGAGAGGAAGAGTGAAGCTGGAGCCAAGCCGGATTCACCTCCGAAGGCAACTGTGAACCATGTGAGCATGGGGAAAGCACTCAATAAGCCATGTCGTGTGACTAGTAAGTTCTCGCTAATTTATTCATCACGCTCGTAATGTTTTCAATACTAGTGCATCATGTTCTTTCATATTGAGGCATTCCTGGTTAAGAATAGTTACATATGAAGTTACTTAGAGGATCTTTTGAAGAGAACCCACTTGAAAGGATTAATAGCTGGCACAAGACTCCACAATTAAGTATTGGATGTTGGAGATGCCAAGTTCAGTTTTCTTAAGGGGGTTAGCCTCGACAACAACACCCATAACCTTGCTAGCCATTCCGAATCTCGGGACGAGATTCATCTTAAGGGGGTTAGTCTGTCACATCCCAAGATTTTGAAAATTGGGACTAGAAAAAAATGCATTTGCATGTCACTCATAAGCATTGCATTACATTCATGAAAATTTGAATTGCAAAACACTATATTGAAGCCCTATTTTGAATCACTAAAATGCACCTACAAATGAATATACAAGGATTTATAAATCCACTACTTGCAAAATAGTGAAAAGATTGCAAATATGATCCTAATGTGATCTAAATGATTTTAGAAAAATTTGAAGACAAAAATCATTTCATTTGGAGTTATAAATAAAAATATACAATACAATTACTAAAACAGAAAAGAATAAAAAAAACTAACCTACCCCCACCGGCCGAGACACCCCGGCCCAGCCCACGAGGCCATTGGCCCCACCCTCCTATCTGCCGCGCGCCTCTCCCGCGAGCCGCGCGCAATGCAGCGGCAGCGCAGCCAGCGGCCCATGCAGCCCAGCAGTAGCCCGCGTCCGCCCTGTTTCTCTGACGTGTGGGCCTCACCCATCGTCTTCCTCCTCCGGTCAGGAGACCACACCCCGCAAGAACCTTCTCCCGATCGAATCCGAACGGATTTCCCCCCGATTTCGCTCGACCCCGTGGCCCCTCTTGCACGCCACGCCACCATATAAACCCCTGCACTAGCCTCTCGTTTCCCTTTTGATTTTTCTCGAAACCCTAGCCGAGCTCAAACCGATCTCGCCGCCGCCGCTCTTGGAAGCTCGAGGACGAGCACGAGTACGTCTCTCCCGAGCCCTCTTCTCCCCGCCATCGTCTCTCCCTTGATGCACCCCTTCTTCCTGACCATTTTCCCCCTCCGCAGATCGCTGCTGCCTCCGCAATTGCTCGCCGGAGCACTACCTCCACCGCCGCCTCCATCCGTTCGTCGATGCCGCCTCAGGAAACAAAACACGACGCCAATCACGCCGTCGAGCTCGTCGTGCACAGCCGGTCGTCGTCCACTACCCCACCGTCGCTGGTGATCGCCTGAGCCGCCGCCACCGACGCCACCCGAGCGCCACCACCGCCTCTCGCCGTCTATTGCCGCTGGAGAGGAAGGAATCGATCCCCGCCATCCGATCTGCAATGAACGGTCACGATTAGATCTTGTCCGCGAAGGGGTACCGACGAACCAGATTGCGCCACGTGTCGTCCTCTTCAGCCTGCCACGCCAGCGCCACGTTAACGCCAGGTCAGCTCCTGCGCCCAGTCAGCGAAGAATATTACCAGGGAATATTCCCTGTGAATTTGAAATTGAATTAAAATTGCAGAAATTGTGTCAAACTTGTAAAATTTATATAAAAATATTGGTAGGTCAAAAAATAGCGTATAATATATCAATAGATTCATAAAATTGAGTAGATTATTAATATCAAGTTAGATCTAACTTTTATAGTACATGTTTACAGTAATAATTTAATTAGTTTTAATGGTCCTTTAGGTTAATAAATTCATAGTAAAAGATCTACGGGTCCAAAAATCACAAATAATATACCATTGTAAAGCTAGTTACAATTAGATCATCAACTTGCAAATGGTTCAGGCAAATACGATAAGGTTCTGCAATAATTAAATAAATGGTTTAATGGCTTATTTAGAGTAATAAATTCATAAGAAAATAAATAATGTTCAGAAAATTACAAATAATATGTCCTTGGAATCATAATTCCGTGGAGATTACAGATATATTTTTAGTTTGATTTGTAGGCAACAGAAACTATATGAATCACTTAAAACCCATTAAACACTATTTAAATCATACAAAAAAGATCTATAACTCCGATTAGGGTGAATCCAATGCCTAGTGGTTCGTATTAACGTCCTCTATCCAGTAAACCCAAGAAACAAATTTAATTCGAAGTTAGAACAGGCATTACAACAGAACTATTAAAAACCTTATATTGGCAAGTAATTATTAATAACAGGTACTCGATTGCATTAATTGGCCTCTTGCATGCATCATATACTTTAGTATTGTTTAGAGAACTAAAGTAACAATCATTGTGACTTATTAAATTGTCATGCATGCATTTGTTTGATCTCTATGTGCTATTGTTTATGTTGTATGCAATTGTTTGCTCGATAGATTCCGAGGATTGCAACGTGTGTGATTGCAACGAGTGTTTGAATGACTTCAACTACAACCAAGGCAAGTAGATGCTACCTTGTTCATGATGTTGTCCTACTATTTTCAATGCATTGTCGTGTATTTTGTAGATGCATGTGTAGGATATTACTATCGCTATGCTATGTCCTATTATGTGGTAGGGTTTTCCCTGTAGATGAACCACCATTAGTAGATGTGCTTAGCCATGCTATGATGAACGAGGGCTGGGTTACATCACTGAAGTTGTTTCTAAATGTGTTGGTTTGCGAAAACTAAAACAACTTAATCAATGAATCTCCTGGGTGTGATGGGATTGATAATTTTTGGTGGTATCATTGCGGAAAGGCACCCAGGTATCAAGAGAGAATGATTGGCTTCTTTATTTTGTAGCTTATGTGTACAACCATGTGCCAATAATGGAATGGGCGGTTGGTTGGACTCAGTAGGTTGTGGTAACTCGAACCCACGTATCTAGAGATGTAGAATTTTGGTAGGTTGGACCGGTGCATGTCGGGTTTGGGGAGCTACTTCCCGAACGGTCTCTTCTTGGACTTCTCCCTATCATCACCCAAAATGAGAGTGGTGGTACGAGCTGGGTTGGCCAAGTCATATGGGTAAAGTGTACTAGCCCCTGCAGGGTGTATAATCTAATCGATTAGCCGTGTCCCCGGTTATGGACGACTGAGCTGCTTGATATTGATTCCATGACATGTTTCTCGCTCATTCTAATTTTCTAATTGTTTTAATGTTTATGGGTTAACTTAATTGGGATCTTTTCAAAGAAAATCAAAAATTGTTTATGAAAGTAGGACAAAGATATTTGCGAATGCAAGCTAGTCGCAGCTCCACTTGCCAACTATGCATGTAGATGTTAGCACTATTGTCTCCTTTAATAGTTGTACTTGCCATACATTCCATGTATTGACCCTTCGGAGCTGCTATGTTTCATGTTGCAGGTTGTTATTCCGATTATAAGTGATCGACTAGGTTGTGATACTCCAGTCAACAGTTGTTCTCCTATGGCACAATTGAAGATGGGGCCTATCAATTGTTTATGCTTCTGTATGCTACTTGATATTGAGCTAGCCTGTGTGCTAAGCTTTATTGTAATAATTACAAATTCTGGATCAATTCGTTATTTATGATGCACTGTTAAATTCTTTGGTATTCATCTGTACTGTGTGTGCTAGTGAACCGATCCAGGGATTGGCACTATACACATGAACTCAGCCTTATCAGGCGAGGGTGTTACAGGATGGTATCAGAGTAGTGCATTGTGATGGAGGGGTTAACCTCTTGGGTGCCCGATCTTCACGGATCTAGTGGTCAAATCGATGGGAAAGCGAGGGGAAAGGGAGAAGGTAGCGGAAGCAAACACACACCTCGCAAAGAACACGATGAACACACACAAAACTCACACGATACAAGGCCGATTGCTCTCGAACGGCGGCCACCGGTCCGATAGAATCCTCGCAAGGAAAGATCGGTCAACGTGCTCCCTCAAATCCACATCGGAGAGGGAAGAACACCTTGGGGAGGGTCTTGACAACTTGGAGACGAGACATCGAACTCCAAGGCCTTGTTCAACGATGGATGCGTGATGCAAAGTCCAATCGAGGTTGGTGACGATAGTCGGTCCCCTTGGGTAAGGGGATGAGGCAAAACTAGAGATTCCACAATGGGGGGTGTCTTTAGTCTATCATCTATGCCTAAGGGATACATGAAGGGGTGGGGGCTCTATTTATAGGCCAGCCACATAAACAGGGGTAGTTTAGGGATAAAACTAGGGTTTGGACGAGCTAGAGGGGTACATGGGCCGAAGGCCCAGCTGGCGGCGCGCAGGCCCATCGTGTAGGCCGGAGACTCCGGTGTGGGGTCCGGAGACTCCGGTCTAGATCGGAGACTCCGGTCTGTCTCCGGTGTCTCTCCGGAGTGGCGTTCTGACTGTCCCCGGGCGGTTGCTGGGTCGGTCCGGAGGTAGGTCCGGAGACTCTGGTGTAGCAGGACCGGAGACTCCGGTGTAGTAGGACCGGAGACTCTGGTGTAGGCCGGAGACTCCGGTGGTTCAGCCGTGGCTTCTTCCGTCTCCTCTTCCAAGCCTCCGTCTTGTCGGGCTTGATGTCCCGGGCTTCCTCACTTGCCTCCGTACTTGTCGGTGTGAACCTATCATGCATATGTGACGGAGTATGAAGTAGCATACCATTCAATAGGGTAGGAAGTGGGCTCGCATAGAGGAACGGGTTCCCCTTTGGAGTCCATGACGACTTGGCGTAAGTTGGAGACCATGATGTGGTAACGACCGTAGGTCGGGCTACATCAACTCCCCCCCCCCTTCAAAAAGAGTCGTCATCGACTCTCCATGTTCATCACGAAATAGAAGAGGTCGAAGGACATCCTTGATCCTGGGGTTCACCATATAGTCGTCCTCGGGAAGATTGACTTGACAACACTTCAATGTTCCTTCACCCTCCATGAAGCCTACAAAGCTCACGACAAAAGCGAAGCAACACTCAAAGCGTAGCCAATTCATGAACATTATAGCATGAGTCCTCAAGTAGAAGGAAGTCACCTTAGCTTGTAGAGATAGCTCGATGAAGGGTAGCCATAGGTAACTCTCTTCGGTTCTTCTTGTCAACATATAGTCCATAGAGGTTGACGTGTATGCATTTGTGCCTTCACACAACAAAGACCAAGCAAAATATTTTCGTGCGTGATCGAGGAGCATGTCAAATGTGGCATGTCCATTCTTGTTCACAACACTATTAGCACAATACAAGGATAGCAAATGGAATGCATATGCAAGGTCAAAGTGCACGGAACTTGTTTGAACATCATCCAAATGTGGAAACTCAAAAACTCCATATAACGTAGTAGTGGGGCACTCAAAGCATTGGATCCAAATTTCAAACAACATCTTTGATGCAAGAACAGGAGAATTTGGCAAAAACACACAAGGAAGAATGTCCAAAGAAACATCATTAGGTGTGCAAACCAACCATTGGAAAGAGAAATTGTTCAACATGTTGGATGTCACACACAAATCATCGATAGCAAATATCATGGGAATATGAGTATCCCAAGCGGAATCCAAAGTAACGTGTTTGCAAACAAACCAATGGAAAGAGCAAGTGGTCCTTATGTTTGTTGCAACAACAAGACGAGATTCTTGGAAGCTCTCATGACAATACATGCTCTTAATGGAAATGTGGTTGCGCATAAAACATTGGAAAGAGAAAATGTTCAACATTTTTGTTGCAACACACAAATAATCATTATCTAAAAGCAAAGAAACATGGTTTTCATAAGGTGAGATAATACCATTAACATGTTTGCAATCAAACCATAGGAAAGAGCAATTTGCCAACATGAAAGATGCAAAGCATGCAAAAGGTATCAGAGCTGGGTTCGATCTTGAACTCACTTGTGGGATGCTCTCAAGAGCTCTTTTTGTCAACTCGTGCTCAACCGAGGTTGACATGATAGTGCGGGTACCTACACACATCACATGTAAAAGGAAGAACGTGTGTGCATGGTAGAGATACACATCATCCATCATGATGTATCTCTTCTTGTGCACATCACCATTAATGTCAATCAAGTATGAAATAGGTACATGGTGAGTATGCAAGTGGGGAACATGCTTATCATGGCAATCATCAAAATCTCCAAAAATTGAGAAAGCTATGGGGGCCATCTCATGATAACGCATATGATCAATGTTGTTGCAAGCAAAACAAGTGAAATAGCAAGCATTCATCTTATTGCAAGCAACGGGAGAAATTGAATGACTAGCATGACAAGGCAAGTCCGAAGCAATTGGAGGATACACACAAGATTCATAGCATGGCATGTTTATGGAAATGGTATCGCAATCAAACAATTCCACATGAGCAATATTATGCAAAGGCAAAGCATCACATGGGAATATGAATGAAGCATATGTAATGTCACAAGTATCATCCATAGCATGCATATCCTCACAATTCATCATGTCCACTAGTGGGATCATGGCATCATCAACACCCTTATTGTTACCTTGGTCATACCTCTCATATGAAGTGGGTGTTGTGGAAGTAGTGGCCTCCTTGTGGACGACTTCGTCTTCTTGATGTAGCCATGGCATAACATCATCTTCGTGCACCATGTACATCTTCTCCAATTGAGGCATCATTGCTTTATGGCTTGGCGCGTCTTCATCCATGGAACCTAGCACAACATAAGAGAACACGCTAGAGGTAGAGGGTAAGTTGTTAGAAATAGAAATGGTCTCACTTGACCTATCAACTACCACTCTCAACTCACTCGGTGTATCACTCATGCCCTCAAAGTGGAAGCACTAAATCTCACATAAGGTGGAGTCACTCATCTCACTCTTGTTCTCACTCAAGTGGGCTAAGTGGCTCTCATACTCATATGGGATTGGTACCACATCATCACTCAAGCATATGGGGATAGGCTCGGTTTCCTCAACTCCAAGCGCCTCCTTTGGTGAAGGGAAAATCCCATGCTCACCATTCTTGACCTTGTCGCCTTCAAGGTTGGATGCCATAAGATGGGCATCATTGCTCTCCTCCATGGTCGAAGGGAAAATCCCATGCTCGACCATCTTGTGGCCATCTCGTAGTAGTGGTGGAGGTAGTCTCATGCTATCCAACTTGGCGAAGTAGAGGTTTACATTTTCCTCGTTCGCGAGGTCGTGGAAGTCAAGCGTAGGCATTGAAGCTTGATGGCGTGAAGGAAGGCTTGCTCTTGGTGCCATTGTGGTGGTGGCACGAGTAGTTGGAGGTGCCCTATGATGGTGTCGACGGAGGTCATTGGCGTGCCTTGCCGATGGTTGATGTTGGTGAAGCACTTGGTCATCCACATGACGCTCACGACGGTGATCATTTGCCTTGGCACCCTTCTTGTGCTTGTGGTGCCTTCTTGATCTTTCTTGAGCATTATGGTTGGTGCTCATCACGAATTCTTCGTATTTATGGCGAAGATGCCTTTGACGATGTCTTGTATCCTCTTTATGGTGGCGATGCTCATGAGAGGATGTTTGTCGATGAAGATTCTTGTTTCTTGGCGCCTCTTGATGTTTGGACGCCACTCTTATTGGGATAGGAGGTGGATCTTGGCGCCTTGGAGGTGATGGAGCTTGGCGTCTTTGAGATGGTGGAGCTTGACGCCATCTAGGTGGTGGCACTTGATGCCTTGGAGGTGGATCATCGAAGTAGGTGGTGCCCTTTGGTGTGGCACGCTTGGCCTTGAAGGTCATGGATTCTTGATCATGCGCCTCCTCTTGCTTGGCGTAGTAGGATTCCATCTCCACGCGGTGGAGGAATTCTTCATGGCTCGTGGAGGAGCCATCAAACTCGATGAAGTTCTCCGTGTCCTCCATGCTCGGCGAGGCATCGTCGATGTCATACTCAAAGTCGTCCATGCTTGGGGAGTAATTGTTGGTGTAATACTCCATATCACCCAAGCATGTGGAGCGATTGTCGGTGTAGAGCTCCAAGTCTTCCATCCTTGAGGAGCCATAGTTGATGTCATGCTCCATGTATTCCATGCATGTGGAGCCATTGTCGATGTAGTGCTCCGGGTCCTCAAAGCATGCGGAGCCATTGTCGGTGTTGTGCTCCGTCATGTCCTCTATACTTGTGGAGTCGTAGTCATGGTGGCTCATCATGGATTCTTCATAGATATCATCCTCGGTTCCGGAGTCCCTAGACATGATGCACAAGACCAAGCGGTGTATATGGAAGTGGTAGTGGGAGTTAGGGATACAACGTCAAACCTTACTTTACCTTGGAAGATCGTATCGTACAAGTGGCCACACTTGAGAGCAATAAACCAAGCAAAGTGAAGTTCACGCGGAACACCAAAACCAACTACTAACCAAAAAAACACACACACACAAGGCCTATGGTGGATAGGTATGGAAAGTGGCATGTCAAGAACCAATCCGAAATCAAGATGTTGTATTGGCAAGTAAAGAACCACAATGATCACAATGCAAAACAAGTCAATCCACAAGATAAGAAATATGTACAAGGAAACACACACGGTGGGATAAATGGGACTTGTGTGATGGAGAAAGTGAGCTAAGAATCAAATGACTACCTAGCGAAGACTATAAGCTCGTGTCACACAAGTACAAGGAGAGACGCTAGTTCGATTGCATAAGATTGGTGGGCTACAAGATATGCACAATAAGTACCACCTATATGATGTTCATCGAGCTTGCGCTTCCTATTCTATGAGGCACATGTATATTCTTCTTTTTTTTCTATTTTTTTTTTCTTTTCTCTTTTTCTTTTTCACTTGCCTCTTCCTTGTGCCAACAACTATACAAGATAACTATATGAGATAGCGCTCACAATGTTTGCTCGGAATCTAGAAGGTATCAAATGTGCATAGCCCAAGCAATCATAAGAGGAACTAGTCTCAATAGGTGTTTGTTGCTCGCAAATATAGTGGGGTTCACAAAGGAATGCAAGTGGGGAAAAGTCGCGGAATGTTATACCTTTCGTCGACGAGCTTCACCCTTTATTGTTGGCTTCCGCCTTGCTCACGGAATTTGGATGGAGTAGATAGCATGAACAACGCAGATGATGATGTAGTGCTCCTTCTCCTCTTCGAAACGAGCTAAATAACACCAAAATCCGAGTTGAAATGCAAAAGTTATGCTCAAAACCGTGCTGCAGTTTTTCTGTCTGCAGGAAGGAGCGGAGACTCCGGTCTGGAGCAAAAAAGTCCAGAGACTCCGGTCCGGGAGATTCCAGAGCGTCCAGAACTCGAACGGGATGCATTTTGGGCGGAAAAACTCGAACCAAAACCTCAGATTGATGGGGGAAATCAAGGAATTAGGCCATGGGAACGCAGGGGAAGGTAGATCAACTAGTTTAGCAAGTAATCCACGGATCAAAACCTACCAAAACACACTCAAATCACAGATCGATCCAAAACACGAATTGGGGCTGTTTTTGGTGAAATTTTTGAATTTATGGGGAAAAGACCAAATCGATGAGAAATCCGTGGCAACCAAAAGCTGCTGATACCAGATGATGGAGGGGTTAACCTCTTGGGTGCCCGATCTTTACGGATCTCGTGGTCCAATCGATGGGAAAGCGAGGGGAAAGGGAGAAGGTAGCGGAAGCAAACACACACCTCGCGAAGAACACGATGAACACATGCAAAACTCACACTATACAAGGCCGATTGCTCCCGAACGGCGGCCACCGGTCCGATAGAATCCTCGCAAGGAAAGATCGGTCAACGTGCTCCCTCAAATCCACATCGTAGAGGGAAGAACACCTTGGGCAGGGTCTTGACAACTTGGAGACGAGACATCGAACTCCAAGGCCTTGTTCAATGATGGATGCGTGATGCAAAGTCCAATCGAGGTTGGTGACGATAGTCGGTCCCCTTGGGTAAGGGGATGAGGCAAAACTAGAGATTCCACAATGGGGGGTGTCTTTAGTCTATCATCTATGCCTAAGGGATACATGAAGGGGTGGGGGCTCTATTTATAGGCCAGCCACATAAACAGGGGTAGTTTAGGGATAAAACTAGGGTTTGGACGATCTAGAGTGGGCCGAAGGCCCAGCTGGCGGCGCGCAGGCCCATCGTGTAGGCCGGAGACTCCGGTGTGGGGTCCGGAGACTCCGGTCTAGGCCGGAGACTCCGGTCTGTCTCCGGTGTCGTCTCCGGAGTGGCGTTCTGACTGTCCTCGGGCGGTTTCTGGGGTCGGTCCGGAGGTAGGTCCGGAGACTCCGGTGTAGCAGGACCGTAGACTCCGGTGTAGTAGGACCGGAGACTCCGGTGTACGCCGGAGACTCCGGTGGTTCAGCCGTGGCTTCTTCCGTCTCCTCTTCCAATCCTCCGTCTTGTCGGGCTTGATGTCCCGGGCTTCCTCCCTTGCCTCCGTACTTGTCGGTGTGAACCTATCATGCATATGTGATGGAGTATGAAGTAGCATACCATTCAATAGGGTAGGAAGTGGGCTCGCATACAGGAACGGGTTCACCTTTGGAGTCCATGACGGCTTGGCGTAAGTTGGATACCATGATGTGGTAACGACCGTAGGTCGGGCTACATCACGTTGACTGTAGGATCGTGACCTAGCAATGGATTAGGAATACCATATGAAAACTATAAACACTATATGATTCTATCTATTCTCTTCTTACACTTCTTTCTAGTATCTTCTTATCACTTCAATTCTCATACTCTTCTCTTTTAAAATATAGAAGGAAGAATCTCTCTAGCAAGGAACTCATAATTTTGTACTTATTAGATTCTTGTAATCCTTCATCTATATTTTGTAATCTCATCTTGTCCAAACTTGTAGATGAACACTTGTGCAAGAAAGTGCTAGATTTAGAATAGTTAGATGATGACCACCATATAGTTTGATATGATATCGTTTAGATATAGCAATAGATTGTTGTAAGAACTTGTTTGATAGTTGATTTATTATGTTTAGGTTGTTCTATTTGATACCTTAAAGTTCCAGAATATTTTTGTGAGATTCCATAATATGTTAATGAAGGTTTTAATTAGAAATTCGTGATATTTTCGCTGTAGTTTTCTGCTGAACCAGCTGTACTGTACGATTTTACATATTTGTTTGGTAACTGGGAAAAATATAAAAATTAGGGTTTGGTGAGAAACTTACTGTACTATATGTACAAAAATTGGCTAAAATTCCAGATGAGTTTAAGGTGCCCAGAAAAAATCGTGAACACTGATGTAGTTTCAGGACAGATTCTGTCCATTGCTTGTATGATTGTAGGTTCACCCCCAAATGAATATTAGCCAAGGGAAGACTATTTTGTGGATGGTAAGCCACTAAAACAAAACTTTTGAAACATAAACAAAACTATTTTGGATTGAGTGTTGTTTGCTATGATTGCTTGCTTTTGTGCTAATTGTTTGTTTCATATAGTTATGGGTAGTAATACTTCTCTAGTCTTTCTATCTATAACTTATCTATGCTGTCCCAACAGATGCCTCCCCGCCGCCAACGCACTGAGATGGAGCAGCTTATGGAAGCTCAAGCACAGCTAACCCAGGTGATGACCCAGTTCATGGAAGCTCAGAACAACAACAACAACAACAACAACAACAACAACAACAACAACAACAACAACAACAACAACAACAACAACAACAACAACAACAACAACAACAGCAACACCAACAGCAACAGCAACAGCAACAACAACAACAACAACAACAACAGCAACAGCAACAACAGCAACAACAACAACAACAACAACAACAACAACAACAACAACAACAACAACAACAACAACAACAACAACAATGGGAACAACTAGCCCCAGGGAGATGCACTTACAAGGTTCCTGAGGCTAAGGCCAGCGAAATTCTCTACTGCAACGGAGCCGATGGTTGCTCTAGACTGGTTGCGTTCAGTGAATAAGGATCTGGTAACTGTTGGGTGCACGGATGCTGAGAAGGTGAGATTTGCTGCTCACCTACTGGAGGGACCAGCCGCTTCGTGGTGGGACACTTTTCAGATCACCCACCCGCTAGACACTATGACCTGGGCAATGTTTGAGGAAGGTTTCAGGACCAACCACGTATCTTCAGGAGTTCTAAGTCTGAAGAGGAAGGAGTTCCGCAACTTGCGCCAGACCAACCGCACTATGGCTGAATATATAGAGGAGTTCAACAACCTGTCGCGCTATGCCCCTGAGGATGGTGACACTAATGCCAAAAGGAGAGAGAGGTTCCTGGATGGCCTCATTGATGAGCTTTCTGTACAGCTGCTAGTGGTTTATTGTCCCACTTTCCAAGAACTGATGGACAAGGCCAGAATTCTGGAGGGAAAACACAAGCAAGTGGAAAGACGCAAGAGGAAGTACAACGATCACAACTCGGGATCACACCATAAGCGTACCAACCATGATGGTAATGGGAATTCTGGACATCACAAGCATGGAAGCAATGGACACAATTCTGGAGGCAACAATGGACATAACCACCACCATCAGAAGAAGGATATTAGCCAAGTGATATGCTTCAAGTGCAACCAGAAGGGACACTATGCTGATAACTGCCCGGAGAGGAAGAGTGAAGCTGGAGCCAAGCCGGATTCACCTCCGAAGGCAACTGTGAACCATGTGAGCATGGGGAAAGCACTCAATAAGCCATGTCGTGTGACTAGTAAGTTCTCGCTAATTTATTCATCACGCTCGTAATGTTTTCAATACTAGTGCATCATGTTCTTTCATATTGAGGCATTCCTGGTTAAGAATAGTTACATATGAAGTTACTTAGAGGATCTTTTGAAGAGAACCCACTTGAAAGGATTAATAGCTGGCACAAGACTCCACAATTAAGTATTGGATGTTGGAGATGCCAAGTTCAGTTTTCTTAAGGGGGTTAGCCTCGACAACAACACCCATAACCTTGCTAGCCATTCCGAATCTCGGGACGAGATTCATCTTAAGGGGGTTAGTCTGTCACATCCCAAGATTTTGAAAATTGGGACTAGAAAAAAATGCATTTGCATGTCACTCATAAGCATTGCATTACATTCATGAAAATTTGAATTGCAAAACACTATATTGAAGCCCTATTTTGAATCACTAAAATGCACCTACAAATGAATATACAAGGATTTATAAATCCACTACTTGCAAAATAGTGAAAAGATTGCAAATATGATCCTAATGTGATCTAAATGATTTTAGAAAAATTTGAAGACAAAAATCATTTCATTTGGAGTTATAAATAAAAATATACAATAGAATTACTAAAACAGAAAAGAATAAAAAGAAAAAAAACTAACCTACCCCCACCGGCCGAGACAGCCCGGCCCAGCCCACGAGCCCACCGGCCCCACCCTCCTATCTGCCGCGCGCCTCTCCCGCGAGCAGCGCGCAACGCAGTGGCAGCGCAGCCAGCGGCCCACGCAGCCCAGCAGTAGCCCGCATCCGCCCTGTTTCTCTGACGTGTGGGCCCTGCCCATCGTCTTCCTCCTCCGGTCAGGAGACCACCCCCCGCAAGAACCTTCTCCCGATCGAATCCGAATGGATTTCCCCCCGATTTCGCTCGACCCCATGGCCCCTCTTGCACGCCACGCCACCATATAAACCCCCGCACCCGCCTCTCGTTTCCCTTTATATTTTTCTCGAAACCCTAGCCGAGCTCAAACCGATCTCGCCGCCGCCGCTCTCGGAAGCTCGAGGACGAGCACGAGTACGTCTCCCCCGAGCCCTCTTCTCCCCGCCATCGTCTCTCCCTTGATGCGCCCCTGAAGGGAATATGCCCTGAGAGGCAATAATAAAATGTTTATTATGTGTATTCCAAGTATATGATAGATGTTTATTTTGCATGCTATAATTGTATTAATACGGAAACGTTAATACATGTGTGTTTAATAAACAAACAGAAAGTTCCTAGTTATGCCTCTCTCATAAACTAGTTCGTTGATTAACAAGATGATCACGGTTTCCTGATCATAGACATTAGATGTTGTTAATAACGAGATCACAACATTAGTGTAATGGTGTGATGAACATTCATCCGAAGTATAGCATTACGATCAAAGTCATTGAGTTTATATTGCTATAAACAAACTACGAAGTAGTCCTAATCCTTAGACCATGAGATCATGCCAATCACTAACACCGGAAGAGTTTCTTGTTGACATCAAACGTCACTCCGTAACTGGGTGATTATAAAGATGGCTTCAAAGCTACTAAAGTGTTATGTTGAGAATCATGGATCAAGAGTGGAATTTGTTCATCCCGATGACGGATAGATATGCTCTGGGCCCTCTCGGTGATATCACATTGGTTACCTTGCAAGCAAGTGATTTGATCACTAGAATGTTATATCACGGGAACGAGAAAAGAGTGCATGTCAGTAACGAGATCAAACTACGTATGGAGATACCGATGATCGAATCTCGGACATGTAATATATCGTGAAACAAAGGAATTAAGATACAAGCGTAAAAGGTTCTGAAGATCACATGAAAAGTCATCGTTGAATGTGTGGGAGTTAGTATGGATCTCCAGGTCCCGCTACTGATTATTGATCGGAGAAGGGTCTCGATCATGTCCGCATTATTCGCGAACCGTAGGGTGACACACTTAAGGGACACTGGCATCCAGTTGGAGCAAATGTTTCATGCCGAAAGAATAAACAAGCGCAGGAATTTATTTCACTAGATACCGAAACAGGTTTTCAGGTGAAATTGCATAAAGTTGTTATGCATGTGAAATGGAATTCTAGCAAGGGGTTAATTGTGAATGTTTGTCATTAAAGTAATTGACAAAATTCTGAATAAAATAAAAGAGTTTTATTTAATGAGAGTTTGCATTAAATTTGGTGGAAATTTAATGGGAATTTGAGTGGACTTTTGAGTGGAGGGAATTTAAAGGACATTTTGTGAGTGGAGTGTCCACCCACATGAATGAAGGAGGGGAGGGGGAAGCCCCCATGGCCGGCGGCCACCCCCTTGGGTTCCCCCCTCCTCCTATAAAAGGATCCCCTCCTCTCACTTGTCTCTCACACCTCCTCGTGAAGGATCTCTCTCCCCCTCTAGAATTTATTCCCCATGGTCTCGGACTAGCGAGATACATGTTCCCGGTGGCTATTCGGCAAGAAAGGGTTGTGCTTCCTCTGCATCGCTGGAGCGAGGAGGCGGAGGTTGCCCGGTGTCTGTTACATGTGTGCGAGCACGGATGCGCTGCTGCTTTGCGGCGCTGGGACTTCCTCTCGATCTTGAGATCGGCAAGAGATCGTCTACATCAACCACGAGTTGAACTCGTTAAGCTTTGTCGGTCTTCAAGGGTATGTTCTCTACGGATATACATCCGCCCGTTGTTTGTATCTAGTAGATAGATCTTGGTACATAGTTCCCATCGTAGGAAATCTTTTGTTTTCTATGCTGCGAACCCTACAGTGGTATCAGAGCCAGGTTTATACGTAGATGCTTTACACGGCTAGTACACATATGAGTATGTGGGCGATGATGATCATGTTGTTGCTCCTTTGTTGTAATTTTGGATATTGGTGGCATAGTGGGATGAAGCGGCCCGGACAAACTTTACATGTCCTCGCACATGAGACCTGTTCCACGCTTGACATGCAACTAGTTTGCATAGGTGGCTAGCGGGTGTCTGTCTCTCCTACTATAGCCAATATCTATTTTGCAAGCGAGTTGTCAACAATTTGGTTATCCTCGTTGTGGTTCATGTTCGTAGGTAAGAACGGTTCTATCTCGAAAGCCCTAAGCCACGTAAAACTTGCAATGGATAAATTAGAGGCGTCTAGTTTAGATTGTTGTTGGGCTAGTGTTATGATATGGTAGTGTTGTAAGTAGAAGTATGAGATGATACTCTTACAACATACATAGCGTGTAATCTCCATAGACCTTGGACTTACACATATAGGTATGATAGTAATCATACCACGGTGCACATGATAGAGATCATATGCGGGAACCATATCATTTCACTAATAAACATGTGATGTTTGATAGCATCTTATATTGCTTGTTTAGTGCTTTGTTAGCATAATAAGATGATCCCTCTTTTAAATATCAAGATAAGAATGTGTTCTTCCTTTAGTATGCACCGATTATGTTTTTCATCGCTCCAAGACATCACGTGATGATCGGGTGTTCTTGGATCCACGACCATATTTCGGGTGTAAAACAGTTACACACGCGAATACTAAGGTTCTAACTTGGCGAGCCTAGCATGTACAGACATGGCCTCGGAACACGGACCAAAAGGTTAAGCATGAGTCATATAGTTGATATGATGCCCATTTGATGCTCTCCTTTGAAGCTACACCGACTCACGTGATGATCGGACTTGGTGTAGTGGATTTGGTTCATGTAATCACCAAAAAGGCACGAGGGATGTCGTTTTTGAGTGGGAGTTCATTCGTAATATGGATTAGTTGAACTCAATCTATCATACACTTAGTCTAAACTTTACAAATTCTGTTGTAGATGGCACCACCTGCTTTTAATTTCAATGTGTTCATGGAGAAGGAGAAACTTGCAACGAACGGTAGCAACTTTACTGAATGGACCATGAATTTGAGGATTCTCCTCTCTGCTGCACAAAAGCAATATGTGCTAGAAGCGCCGTTAGGCCCCCCACCTTTTGATGATGCCCCTGACAAGGAGAAGAATGTCTATCAGACTCGTCAGGAGGACCACAACTTAGTTCATTGCGGCATATTGTATGGGCTAGAGCCGGAACTTCGAAAGCGTTTCGAAAATGGCAATGCTTTTGATACAATGGGTGAGTTGAAAATGATTTTCCACACATATGCTGCTGTAGAGAGCTACAACGCTTCAGAAAAGTTCTTTAGCTGCATGATGGAAGAGCACAGCTCCGTTAGTGAGCATGTACTCAAGATGTCGGGTTACGCCGATAAGCTTGTGTCCTTGGGAATATCGATTCCCATTGACTTAGGCATCCATCGTGTTCTGCAGTCTCTGCCACCTAGCTATAAGAGCTTCGTGTTGAACTATAATATGCAAGGCATGAAGAAGTCTCTCCCCGAGCTTATGTCAATGCTTAAAACTGCAGAAGTGGAGATCAAAAAGGAACATCAAGTGTTGATGATCAATAGGAACACTGGTTTCAAGAAAGACAAGAGGGGAAAACGGAAGGGAAGTAAGGGCGGCAAGCCTGTTGCCGTGCCTGAAAAGAAACCTCGAGTTGGACCTAAGTCTGATACCGAGTGCTACTATTGTAAGGGGACTGGCCACTGGAAGCGCAACTGCCCCAAGTATTTGGCAGACAAGAAAGCCGGCAAGGCAAACAAAGGTATATATGATATACATGTTATTGATGTGTACTTGACTAGTGCTCGCAGTAGCACCTGGGTATTTGATACCGGTTCAATTGCTAATATTTGTAACTCGAATCAGGGGCTGCGGAACAAGCGACCGCTAGCAAGGGGTGAGGTCAAGATGCGTGTCGGCAATGGATCAAGCGTTGATGTGATCGCCGTCGGAACGCTGCCTCTCCACTTGCCGTCGGGATTAGTTATAAACTTGAATAATTGTTATCTGGTGCCTGCACTAAGCATGAACATTGTATCTGGATCGTGTTTGATGCGAAGTGGTTATTCGTTTAAATCCGAGAACAATGGTTGTTCCATTTATATGAATGAAATCTTTTATGGCCATGCACCGATGATGAATGGTTTATGTCATATCCCAAGATTTTCCAAATCTTGTAATGTGAAAATAAATGAATAAAATAAAACTTTGTTTGATTTTCAAGGCCAGAAGAAACTTTTTGAATTTAAATGGAACCTCAAACCCATTTGAATCAAATAAATCCTAAAGGGATTTATAAGGATAAACATTTATTAAAGTAAATTAAATGTTTTGGAATTACTATATTGGATCCTTTAAAAGATTTGGTTTTCAAAAGAAAAGGTGGATTTATAAATAAAGATTATTTAATAAAGCCAAATTAAACCCTGACCAAACTTTGGAAATTAAAACATTTAGTTTTGAATAAAAATAACAAAGGTTTATTTAAAATAAAATAATAAGGAATTAATATCAAATTTAATTCAAATAAAAGGTTTTACCATTTTAATTAAAACATCAAAACTTATTAAAATTATTTTAAATAAGTTTTCTAAGTATTTTATTTTCTTAATTAAAACCTACTAAAGTGTTTTGACCTTATTTTAGATTTCAAAATAAATATCTCAACAAAACAAATCCTATTTGTTTTAATAATAAGGTCTATTATATTTAATTAATAATGGACTCTAAAATAAAATGTTATTTTGTTTTAAAACAAGTTTCCAAGTATTTAATATTTAGGTTTTGGAAATATTTAGGTTTCATATAAAGATTTTATTAATCAAACTCTATTTGATTTAATAACTAAGGCCCATTTTATTTAATTATTAATGGACCCTAAAGTAAAAGGATTATTTTATTTTAAACAAGTTTTCCAAATATTCTTTATTTCCAAATAAAACCTACTGATTGGGTTTTGAAAATATTTGGATTTTAAATGAAGATTTTATTAAATAAAACAAACCCTGTTTTATTAAATAACTAATGATCCATTTATTTAATTAATAAATGGAACCTAAAAAGATTTAAAATAATATTTTATTTTGGAATGTGAATTATGTTGAAAAACAGAACCAAATTCAAAGTAAAGTTGAGTGTTTGTTTGAATTAATTTGAGTGTGGTTTGAATGTGTGAATAATTGTTTGAAATTCAAATCAGAAAATAGAAATAGAAAAGAATAAAACAAACAGGCAGAAAAAAAATATGGAAAAGGACAACCCAACAAGGCCCAGCCCAAACAGCCCACTTAGCCAGTTCTCTCCGCAGAAAACGATTCGAACCAACTCCCTAACCCGCAAAGCAGCTGACAAGTGGACCCATCCTCCCTCTTCTTTTCTCACTGACGCTGGACCCCACCTCTCCTGTTCTTCTTCCTCCCTGCGACTCCTTCTTCCCCTCACCTCGCGACCGTTTCTGTCCTTAAATTTCTCGCAGTCAATACACTTTACTGCAGCGATTACTCCTCACCGTGACCACTCAACGTTAAACGCCAGGCTTTCCTCTCCTTTATCCCCAGACGCCCCTCCTCGACACGCCTCCAGTCCATCGCAATTTGTCCTCGAACAGCTTCGTCTCTGACGAGCTTCCACCAACGAATACGGCCGAGCCACACCACCTCCTGCCTCCCCGAACACACGAGAACACTCACCGCACCCTTGCGCATCTTACCGTACCACCCATTTGACCGCGGGCGCCCCAGAGCCTCGGCTACGACAAACTTCTGAGCGCCGCCGTCTGCCTCTACTCCGACGACGCCCACAGGTTAATTCCGTCCACCCCTTTACCTCTCGTTCACGCACGCGTCTTTGCCAGGACTGTGCGCATCTGACCCTGTCTTCCTTTTGCCCTGGTACACGTTGTAGCCTCGTCCACGACGACCACCCGACGCACCCGACGCCGTCCTCCACTCCGGTGAGGAATTGCCGCAGACCCCAAGCGCCCCTCGCCCGACCAACACCTCCCCGAGCATCGCCGTAACCCCCTGAGCCCGGTGAGCTACTCCTCCTTCTTCCTCACCCCCTGTAGCGTCGCCTCCGTCGTCGACCGACCGCTCCACCGCCGTTAGCCACCGCAGCGCCGCCCATCTGTGGCTGGTGTGCCTAGCACCGTTAGATCGTCATCGTAAGGCCACGATAGAATCATTTAACGCTGAAAGGGTACGCCTCCAGAGCCGCACGATTAGACTTAATCTAACGCACCAGAGCGTGATCCGCAGCGAACCGGTATCGCCCAATCAGAGTGTGCCGCGTGTCACCTGTCTGTTTAAAAACAGAAATTGAAATCAGAATTTGATGCCATTTTCAAACCCTTATAACTTTTGATCCACACGTCCAAATTTGACAAATTTTATATCAATGGATTCAGGAGAACAAGCCCTATCCAACTGTGGAGTTAGTGTAGCAAATAGTAATTGTTATCTTGTTTGAATTTGCAGAAACATTTGTGTACTTGTTTAGGGTATAAAAATTGTTTAAAAATGATTTTTGAATTAAAACCTTTGCAAAATGGTTTGATGTGACCTTACTGACCCTAGGAACCAACCCTTAGTATTAAAAATGATTTTTGAAAGATTTAGGTTAGATTACTTGACTTAGTCATTTTCTAGCCAAATAAAAAGAATGGTTTTTATTATAAAAATGTTTATGAAAAGAAAACTTCAAGGAAATGTTTTGGACCAAACCTACTGACCCAAAAACACCAAGTTTTGCAATAGCAACTTATTTGGTGAACCCTATAGGCTAATGCCTTAGTAAAAAATAATTCTACACCACATAAAATAACACTTTGTTTTGAAAATAGTTTTAAAGTGAAACCTTTTGCAAATGACTTGGCCACTTTAGAAAATGACCATTAGATGTACCCAAATGTCTATGACCCACTAGGAACCACTTTTTCAAAACAAAGCTTGGCATGCTTGCATGCATTTCTTTGACTTTGTTATTTATGTGTGATGTTTTGCTTGATTGGTAGATTGAGTTTGTACCTTGCTTGATTGATTTGTAGTGACTTGAAGAGTGTGATTGTTGCAAAGATCAAGAAATGAACCTATACCCTACCAAAAAGGCAAGTGATACTTCATACTTTCTATCCTATTACTTTCACTATGCATTAGTGATTTTGCTAAATAAACTTGCATGGATTTTGCTAAGTATAGATCTTGCTATAGGAAAACATAGTAATGAATCCTTAGTAGGATTTTCCTAAGTTATAGATTCCTACTACTACCAAGCTTAGCCTAGCTAATAGAAAACATGGGTGGAATATATATTCACACTATGGAAAATATTCTAAGTCTAAGGACTTGTGATTTTGTTTAATAAAACAACTAAGTTAATGTATCACCTGGGTGGAATGGAAGGATTGGGATATGTTGAGTGGTTACACAAGGCCAGGGGACTGGTGAACCTTGTGTATCTCACTTGTGGATGGCCACCCAGGAAACAAAGGGATTTGAGATGTCAAATGTTGAGAAGCTTCAAGTGCAACCACTTGGCAATATGGGCTCTGCCATGATCATATAGGTTGCAAGAACTTAGCCATATGGACAGTGGGTGGTAGTGTTTGATAGGTTGGAGCACGTCCATTTTGGTCTAAGGGAAAGCTTCTGAAAGATTTTGTCTTGGGAAACCAAGTCTTGTGGGTAAAGTGCACCACCTCTGCAGAGTGTAAAATCTAAGTACTTAGCCATGTCCCTGGTAAAGGACAATTTGAGCATCAAGACATGGAAGCAATCAAGAATCTCATCATTCAAATTTCTAAATTAAAATCTTGTGGTTTGAACAAGGGATTGTTTGAATTCTTCAATCATTGATGGAGAGATGGCTTGGTACAAGGATCTTGAAATCTTTGATTGGGAAAAATGATTTTGTCAAGCAAAAACTTAGTATTTTCAAAATGATAAGAAAAATCTATTTTGAGCAATGCAAGCCTCAACTCCACTTAGCCAAATGCATATAGATGATAGACTCCACTATACTACCATAGTATCACTTGCCAATACAATTCAAATGTATTGACCCCTTTGTGGCTGTAACTTGTATGTTGCAGGTTTGATTGATTTTAGTGAAGATTGATTGTTTAGGATTACAAAGTCTACAACCAACATCTGCCTGTGGCACTTTGAAGATGAAGGACCCATGACTATATTTATTCCGCTGCAATGTAATGTAATAGCCATATGAGCTATGAAAGATGTAATAAAATTATGTTATTCCTGGTTATAAAGTTATATTATGACCTTTGTTTCTTGATATTACATATTAACTGTGGATGCTAGCTATTGATCCAGGGACTAGCATTGTAAACACAGGAGGGATCAATCTTATTAAAGGTTGGGACCCCCTTACAGTTTATTTCTTTTGGATCTCGATAATAATGTTACACATATTCATAATGTTGATGCTAAAAGGATTAAACTAAATGATGATATATCCGCATATATGTGGCACTGCCGTCTAGGTCATATTGGCGTTAAACGCATGAAGAAGCTCCATTCCGATGGACTTTTGGAATCACTTGATTATGAATCATTTGATACATGTGAGCCATGCCTTATGGGCAAGATGACTAGAACGCCGTTTTCCGGTTCAATGGAACGGGCGACAGATTTATTGGAAATCATACATTCTGATGTATGTGGTCCAATGAGTGTGTCGGCGCGAGGTGGATATCGTTATTTTGTTACTTTCACAGATGATTTGAGTAGATACGGTTATATCTACTTGATGAAACACAAGTCTGAAACCTTTGAAAAGTTCAAGGAATTTCAGAATGAAGTGGAAAATCATCGTAATAGAAAGATCAAATTTCTACGGTCCGACCGTGGAGGTGAGTATCTAAGTAACGAGTTTAGCACTCACATGAAAGAGTGTGTAATTGTTTCACAACTCACACCTGCCGGAACACCACAACGAAATGGTGTGTCGGAATGTCGTAATCGTACTTTATTAGATATGGTTCGATCTATGATGTCTCTGACGGACTTGCCGTTGTCATTTTGGGGCTATGCACTAGAAACTGCTGCATTCATTTTAAATCGGGCACCATCTAAATCCGTTGAAAAGACACCGTATGAATTGTGGTTTGGAAACAAACCTAAGCTGTCATTTCTTAAAGTTTGGGGATGTGATGTTTATGTGAAGAAACTTCAACCGGATAAAGTCGAACCCAAAGCGGAAAAATGCGTCTTCATAGGATACCCTAAGGAAACTATTGGGTATTCCTTCTATCACAGATCCGAGGGCAAGGTTTTTGTTGCCAAGAATGGATCCTTTCAAGAGAATGAGTTTCTCGCGAAAGGTGTGAGTAGTCGGAAGGTAGAACTCGAAGAGGTTATTGAACCTTCTCTTCAAAGTATGGCGAGTAGCGCAGCGCCGGAAGTTGTTCCGGAGTTGACTCCACCTGTTGAAGAGGGAACTAATGATAATGATCATGAAACTCCAAAAGAGAGTACTACCGAACCTCGCAGGTCAAGCAGGACGCGTGCAGCTCCCGAGCTGTACGGATATCCTGTCATGAATTTCATGGTTGATGAAAATGATGACCCTGCGACGTATGAAGAAGCGATGATGAGCCCGGATTCCAACAAATGGTTAGAAGCCATGAAATCCGAGATGGAATCCATGTATAAAAATCAAGTTTGGAACTTGGTGGACTTACCTCACGACCGAAAGGTCGTGGAGAACAAATGGATTTTCAAAAGGAAAACTGATGCTGATGGTAATGTAACCGTCTATAAAGCTCGACTTGTCGCAAATGGGTTTTCGACAAATTCAAAGAGTTGACTACGATGAGACATTCTCTCCCGTAGTGATGCTAAAGTCAGTTAGGATTATGTTAGCAATTGCTGCATATTTCGATTATGAGATATGGCAGATGGATGTCAAAACCATGTTTCTCAATGGTAATATTCAAGAAGAGTTGTATATGATACAACCAAAGGGTTTTGTCGATCCTAAGGATGCTAACAAGGTGTGCAAGCTTCAGCGATCCATCTATGGATTGAAGCAAGCATCACGAAGTTGGAATCTCCGCTTTGATGAGGTGATCAAAGAGTTTGGATTTGTCCAAACTTATGGAGAAGCTTGTATTTACAAGAAAGTGAGTGGGAGCAATGTGGCATTTCTAATATTATATGTGGATGACATATTATTGATCGGAAATGATATAGATCTTTTAAATGGTGTTAAAAGTTATCTAAACAGCAAATTTTCAATGAAGGACCTAGGTGAAGCGTCATACATATTAGGCATAAAGATCTATAGAGATAGATCTAGGCGCCTAATAGGGCTATTGCAAAGTACATACCTTGATAAGATTTTAAAGAAGTTTAAAATGGAAAATAGTAAGAAGGGGTTCTTACCTATGACACAAGGCACGACATTGAGTAAGACTCAAAGTCCGGCTTCGGCGGAAGAAAGAGAGATAATGGACAAGGTCCCCTATGCTTCAGCCATAGGCTCTATAATGTACGCCATGCTATGTACAAGACCGGATGTGGAACATGCTATTAGTTTGACTAGTAGGTACCAATCGGATCCAGGTTCAGAACACTGAAAAGCGGTCAAGAATATCCTTAAGTACTTGCGAAGAACTAAGGATATGTTTCTTGTATACGGAGGTGAAGAAGAGCTCGTCGCTAAGTGTTATGTCGATGCTAGCTTTGACACCGATCTGGATGACTCTAAGTCTCAATCCGGATACGTTTTTCTCATGAATGGCGGAGCGGTTAGTTGGAGGAGCTCCAAACAACCTGTGGTGGCGGGATCAACAACGGAGGCCGAATATGTTGATGCTTCAGAAGCGGCTCAGGAAGAAGTTTGGATGAAGGAGTTCATATCTGAACTAGGTGTGGTTGCAAACGCGTTGGACCCAATGGTGATCTATTGTGACAACAATGGTGCCATTGCCAATGCCAAAGAGCCAAGGTCTCACAAGCATTCCAAGCATATTAAGCGTCGGTTTCACTCCATCCGCGAGCATGTCAAGGATGGAGATATAAAGATTTGTAAAGTACATACGGATCTCAATGTAGCAGATCCGTTGACTAAAACTCTCCCTAGAGCAAAACATGATATACACCATAACTCCATGGGTGTTAGATACATCACAATGTAACTAGATTATTGTCTCTAGTGCAAGTGGGAGACTGAAGGGAATATGCCCTGAGAGGCAATAATAAAATGTTTATTATGTGTATTCCAAGTATATGATAGATGTTTATTTTGCATGCTATAATTGTATTAATACGGAAACGTTAATACATGTGTGTTTAATAAACAAACAGAAAGTTCCTAGTTATGCCTCTCTCATAAACTAGTTCGTTGATTAACAAGATGATCAAGGATTCCTGATCATGGACATTGGATGTTGTTAATAACGAGATCACAACATTAGTGTAATGGTGTGATGAACATTCATCCGAAGTATAGCATTACGATCAAAGTCATTGAGTTTATATTGCTATAAACAAACTATGAAGTAGTCCTAATCCTTAGACCATGAGATCATGCCAATCACTAACACCGGAAGAGTTTCTTGTTGACATCAAACGTCACTCCGTAACTGGGTGATTATAAAGATGGCTTCAAAGCTACTAAAGTGTTATGTTGAGAATCATGGATAAAGAGTGGAATTTGTTCATCCCGCGATGACGGATAGATATGCTCTGGGCCCTCTCGGTGATATCACATTGGTTAGCTTGCAAGCAAGTGATTTGATCACGAGAATGTTATATCACGGGAACGAGAAAAGAGTGCATGTCAGTAACGAGATCAAACTAGGTATGGAGATACCGATGATCGAATCTCGGACATGTAATATATCGTGAAACAAAGGGATTAAGATACAAGCGTAAAAGGTTCTGAAGATCACAGGAAAAGTCATCGTTGAATGTGTGGGAGTTAGTATGGATCTCCAGGTCCCGCTACTGATTATTGATCGGAGAAGGGTCTCGATCATGTCCGCATTATTCGCGAACCGTAGGGTGACATACTTAAGGGACACTGGCATCCAGTTGGAGCAAATGTTTCATACCGAAAGAATAAACAAGCGCAGGAATTTATTTCACTAGATACCGAAACAGGTTTTCGGGTGAAATTGCATAAAGTGGTTATGCATCTGAAATGGAATTCTAGCAAGGGGTTATTTGTGAATGTTTGTCATTAAAGTAATTGACAAAATTCTGAATAAAATAAAAGAGTTTTATTTAATGAGAGTTTGCATTAAATTTGGTGGAAATTTAATGGGAATTTGAGTGGACTTTTGAGTGGAGGGAATTTAAAGGAATTTTGTGAGTGGAGTGTCCACCCACATGAAGAGGGGAGGGCAAGGGGGCAGCCCCCATGCGCCGGCCACCCCCTTGGGGTCCCCCCTCCTCCTATAAAAGGAGCCCCCCTCCTCACTTGTCTCTCACACCTCCTCGTGAAGGATCTCTCTCCCCCTCTAGAAATTATCCCCCATGGTCTCGAACTAGAGAGATACATGTTCCCGGTGGCTATTCGGCAAGAAAGGTTGTGCTTCTGCTGCATCGCTGGAGCGAGGAGGCGTAGGTTGCCCGGTGTCTTGTACGTGTGTGCGAGCACGGATGCGCTGCTGCTTTGCGGCGCTAGGACTTCCTCTCGATCTTGAGATCGGCAAGAGATCGTCTACATCAACCACGAGTTGAACTCGTTAAGCTTTGTCGGTCTTCAAGGGTATGTTCTCTATGGATATACATCCGCCCGTTGTTTGTATCTAGTAGATAGATCTTGATACATAGTTCCCATCGTAGGAAAATTTTTGTTTTCTATGCTGCGAACCCTACAGCCCCTTCTTCCTGACCATTTCCCCCCTCCGCAGATCGCTGTTGCCTCTGTAATTGCTCGCCGGAGCACTACCTCCACCGCCGCCTCCATTCGTTCGTCGATGCCGCCTCGGGAAACAAAACGCGACGCCGATGACGCCGTCGAGCTCGTCGTGCACAGCCGGTCGTCGTCCACTACCCCACCATCGCCGGTGATCGCCTGAGCCGCCGCCACCGACGCCACCCGAGCGCCACCACCGCCTCTCGCTGTCTATTGCCGCTAGAGAGGAAGGAATTGATCCCCGCCATCCGATCTGCAATGAACGGTCACGATTAGATCTTGTCCGCGAAGGGGTACCGACGAACCAGCTTGCGCCATGTGTCGTCCTCTTCAGCCTGACACGCCAGCGCCACGTCAACGCCAGGTCAGCTCCTGCGCCCAGTCAGCGAAGAATATTCCCATGGAATATTCCCTGTGAATTTGAAATTGAATTAAAATTGCAGAAATTGTGTCAAACTTGTAAAATACATATAAAAAGATTGGTAGGTCCAAAAATAGCGTATAATATATCAATAGATTCATAAAATTGAGTAGATTATTAATATCAAGTTAGATCTAACTTTTACAGTACATGTTTACAGTAATAATTTAATTAGTTTTAATGGTCCTTTAGGTTAATAAATTCATAGTAAAAGATCTACTGGTCCAAAAATCACAAATAATATACCATTGTAAAGCTAGTTCCAATTAGATCATCAACTTGCAAATGGTTCAGGCAAATACGGTAAGGTTTTGCAGTAATTAAATAAATGGTTTAATGGCTTATTTAGAGTAATAAATTCATAAGAAAATAATTATTGTTCATAAAATTACAAATAATATGTCCCTGGAATCATAATTCCGTGGAGATTACAGATATATTTTTAGTTTGACTTGTAGGCAACAGAAACTATATGAATCACTTAAAACCCATTAAACACTATTTAAATCATACAAAAAGATCTATAACTCCGATTAGGGTGAATCTGACGTCTACTGGTTCGTATTAACGTCCTCTATCCAGTAAACCCAAGAAACAAATTTAATTCGACAGTTAGAACAGACGTTACAACAGAACTATTAAAAACCTTATATTGGCAAGTAATTATTAATAACAGGTACTCCATTGCATTAATTGGCCTCTTGCATGCATCATATACTTCAGTATTGTTTAGAGAACTAAAGTAACAATCATTGTGACTTATTAAATTGTCATGCATGCATTTGTTGCATTTGTTTGATCTCTATGTGCTATTGTTTATGTTGTATGCAATTGTTTGCTCGATAGATTGCGAGGAGTGCAACGTGTGTGATTGCAACGAGTGTTTGAACGACTTCAACTACAACCAAGGCAAGTAGATGCTACCTTGTTCATAATATTGTCCTACTATTTTCAATGCATTGTCGTGTATTTTGTAGATGCATGTGTAGGATATTACTATCGCTATGCTATGTCCTATTATGTGGTAGGGTTTTCCCTGTAGATGAACCACTGTTGGTAGATGTGCTTAGCCATGCTATGATGAACGAGGGCTGGGTTACATCACTGAAGTTGTTTCTAAATGTGTTGGTTTGCGAAAACTAAAACAACTTAATCAATAAATCTCCTGGGTGTGATGGGATTGATAATTTTTGGTGGTATCACTGCGGAAAGGCACCCAGGTATCAAGAGAGAATGATTAGCTTCTTTATTTTTTAGCTTACGTGTACAACCATGTGCCAATAATGGAATGGGCGGTTGGTTGGACTCAGTAGGTTGTGGTATCTTGAACCCACGTATCCAGAGATGTAGAATTTTGGTAGGTTGGACCGGTGCGTGTCGGGTTTGGGGAGCTACTTCCCGAACAGTCTCTTCTTGGACTTCTCCCTATCATCACCCAAAATGAGAGTGGTGGTAGGAGCTGGGCTGGCCAAGTCACATGGGTAAAGTGTACTAGCCCCTGTAGGGTGTACAATCTAATCGATTAGCTGTGTCCCCGGTTATGGACGTCTGAGCTGCTTGATATTGATTCCATGACATGTTTCTCGCTAATTCTAATTTCCTAATTGTTTTAATGTTGATGGATTAACTTAATTGGGATCTTTTCAACGAAAATCAAAAATTGTTTATGAAAGTAGGACAAAGGTATTTGCGGATGCAAGCTAGCCACAGCTCCACTTGCCAACTATGCATGTAAATGTTAGCACTATTGTCTCCTTTAATAGCTCTACTTGCCATACATTCCATGTATTGACCCTTCGGGGCTGCTATGATTCATGTTGCAGGTTGTTATTCCGATTATGAGTGATCGACTAGGTTGCGATACTCCACTCAACAGTTGTTCGCCTATGGCACAATTGAAGATGGAGCCTATCAATTGTTTATGCTTCCGTATGCTACTTGATATTAAGCTAGCATGTGTTCTAAGCTTTATTGTAATAATTACAAATTCTGGATCAATTCGTTATTTATGATGCACTGTTAAATTCTTTGGTATTCATCTGTACTGTGTGTGCCAGTGAACCGATCCAGGGATTGGCACTATACACATGAACTCAGCCTTATCAGGCGAGGGTGTTACAAAATCCATTTGTTCTCGACAGCCTTCCGGCCATCCGATAAGTCCACCAAAGTCCATACTTGGTTTTCGTACATGGATCGAATCTCGGATTTCATGGCTTCTTGCCATTTATTGGAATCTGGGCTCATCATTGCTTCCTCATATGTCGCAGGGTCATCGGTGTTGTCCACCAACATGACACTTATAACGGGATCATACCAATCAGGAGTGGTACGAGTTCTCGTCGACCTGCGAGGTTCTGTAGTAACTTCAACCGAAGTTTCATGATCAACATCATTAGCTTACTCTCTTATTGTTGTAGGCGCCACAGGAACTACTTCCGGTGCTGCGCTACTCGCAAGTTCGAGAGAAGGTTCAACAACCTCTTCAAGTTCTACTTTCCTTCCTGTGGCGCCCCGCAAAAACCACTACTAGAAAATCGCGTTGTTTTTGTGCATTGCATCATCATGACCGCATGCTCATGTCATCATGCCACATTGCATTTTAGCATCGTCATCATCATGCATTTGTTTGTCTGAAACTATTTTCGAAAAACATATTTTGTTTTCTAAATACCCCGCCTTTATTTCAAAATCCAAAACCCGGGTCTCCGGAATATTTGTTTTGTCTAACCACGGTTTGCAAAAGCCCCGTTTTAAATATTAAAATATTTATTTTATTTTTAGGGGCAGCCGTACCGGGCTGATCCGACCCAGTCGGCCACCCCCAGTACAAAACCGGACTACCTAAACCCTTTTCCTACCCCAACCTAATCTACCCACCCTTCCTCCACCTCATCCCACCCAATCGGTGCTCGCCACCTCAGCTATCCTCCCTCCATCCACCCAACCACCACCTGCCACCTCACCAACCCCCTCCCTTTTCTCTCCACCTCATCCCCACACCACTCCCCGCCGCCGCTGTGCACGCACACAGTGCCCACACACGCGCGCCAGCCCGACCCTGTCATGCCTGCCCTGGACCCACTCCCCAATCCCATACCCGGTCCCACCCCGCGGCCCCACCACGACGCCCGCTCCACCCCGTCGTCACCTACCCCGCTCCTCCCATCCCGATCCACCCGCCGGCCTCGCCTCCTTCCTCTGGCCGATCCCCGGCCTGGCCTCTGCCCTCGCATGGGTCCCCTTTCCCCCACCGTCGCGCGACCCTAGTCTACCCAGCAGCCGCGCGCCTCACCCCGTTCGCCCACCGTCGCTCCCTCCCCGCGCCCGCGCCCTCGCGACCTCGCCTGCGGCCGGCCACCGCTATCGACCTCGTCCACCGCCGCCATCCGCATGTGCTCGCCTCGGGCCACCACCGACCCGAGCCGCCCCTCCGGTCGCGCCAACCCCGCCGGTGAGCGCCACCGTCCTAGCTCCGGCCGTCTGCGACTCCCTCTGCTTCTCCTGCATCGGCACGCGGCACACCCTCGTTGCCCGTGTCGCTGTCGCCAGCAGCCGCATCTCCGTCGTCGTGCTCCGCCCCGTCCGTGTCTCCTCCCCCTGGCCGTGGCACGGGCCGGCGCGACACCGCCGCCTGGTTCTCCTTCGGGCGCCGCTCTCTGCAGGTTCTGCCCCAACCTCTGCGAGCTCGCCTAACCGCCCTCGGCCTAACCGCCACCCCAGGGCCACCTCATCGCGCCGGTCGCCAGCTGCCCCGCCTCTACCGGCGGGCTCCGCCTGCGTGTCGCGCGACCTTGCTGCGCAGCCCCGTTGCCATCCGCCGCCAGCCTCCCCGGATCCCCTGTCCTCATCTTCCCCTGCAGCGACGGGCGCCTCCTCGACCATGCCGCCAGGCTCGCCCGTGTCCGCAGTATTTGTTGCCGGTGGTCTTTTCCCTTTGTGGCTTTCGTGTTTGTTGCTCCTGCCAGGTTGGCTCGTTTCAGTGTTGTGCATGCCTCCTGCAGTTTGGTGTTGCTCGATGTTACGAGCTTTGTTGTGTGCACTGGAGGCTTGGTTGCTTGCCAGATCTCTTGTCGGACAAGATCGCCTACATGGATGTCAAGTTCCCTTTCGCGAACCCGAAGCCTCGAGCCCTCCTACACGGATCCGATGGCGAACCCCCGAAGACCGATCCCGCCGAGACCCGGGACGCCAAGATCTCTGTCGTGAAACGACAAGACCGACGACATGACCCGACGACCGCGGATGCGACAAGATCTACTCCGTTGTCCGAGAACGCTTCCGCCAAGACCGATCCCCGAGACCCAGACCCGAACCCTCGAAACCCCAAGATCTTCCGACCCAGATGTGTGACCCCTTTTCCAAGCCCCATATTTTTATAATATGATATATATCTTGTGCATATTAAATCATTCATGCTTGCATACATATTGTCATGTGGTTTGGGGGCCTTATGCCAATTCATCTCATAATTAAATATGGAGTCTATATGCGGGATATCTTTGTCTTATTCCGGACTTCATTTAAATTGGCATAGCGAACCGAAGCCATGTTTTGTCTTGCTAATCCAACATTTAATTTGCGGGGTATCTAAACAACATGAACCATCCAATAAACTGTCGGGACCCCGGTTCCGCTTAATATGGCCTAAATGCATCGCACCTTTGCCATGTCATACATCATACATGCATCATGCCCGATTTTCTACCGTAGTATTAAATAGTGCATCCGGTGTTTCTGCTAGTGCTTTGCTTCTTCACAGATTAGGCTGATGAGTTGATGCGAGTGTCGACCCGATATTCGGATGAACCTTCGGCAATGTTTTCAGGCGAGCACCTCCCCCTTTCTACCTATCTTACTTTTATAGTATTTATTCCCCCCTGTTGATCTATTGCTATCTGTGTTGCGATGCTCTAGTTTTCGTACCCGTGATATCCCTTGCAGCCTTATATTGCCTTGGACACATCCTATTACCTGTTGTTTGGTAGATAGTTGGACCTGCGCGTCGTAGTCGCTTGCTCAAGTGCTGTTGCGTGTCGTCAAGTACCACAGTTGTTGGAGTATTGCCGCATGTTTAATGTTGGAGATGATCATGGCTTTAATTACTGTTTAATAACTAAAATTGAAAGTAGGTAAATGCAGAGGCACCGGTGGGTAATAGACAATATTTTGGATTTTAACTGCTCACTGGTGTCCCGTAGGACCCCGAGTTCTTGACACCTGTTCCGAGATCGAGCGCGCTAACCACAGGTGGGGTGTATGGGCACCCCCATCGATTAGTACCTGATTTCAAAGTACTGTTCTGGGGGCCACAAAGTAGTTTGGAGCTTTATTACTATTCTGTACTTATGCCATGCTTTACTGCTTAATTTAAAATTGTGCGAGGAATGCACCTGTACTGTTTAGGTAAGCGGAGTGTTTTCGCGGTATCGACAAGCCCAGTCACATTTTCGGGTTCCCGGTCGTTTACAGCCACTGACGCAAACCCTGAGTCCGTCTCGGAGACCGGCCGACTTCGTTGCGGGTAGCTTAGTGGGGTGGCCCCCCGTGCTTGCTTTGGTTCTGGGAAACGTCGTGTCCGAAACCCCGTCGACATACCGTTGGGTGTATGTTTTGTGATCTTGTACCTACCTGATCTGACAACAAGGGTGTAGGTGCGTGTGGAAACTTTGGTGCACCCCTGCAGGGTTAAATCTTTTCGAGAAGACGTGTCCGCGGTTATGGACGACTTGGAGCACAGTTCTCGATCATAGACAACTATAACTAAAGTTTACTCTTATAATTTGACTTGTATCCAATATGACTAGTAATCAGCTTCACTACAACGGAATGGCTAAATAAAAGTACCAACAACTGCTGGGTTTGGGATGTCTCATGCTAATCGTATCTGACTAGTAAGTGTTGCAACTACAACGGAATGTTTAACTAAAACTGCCCACTGCTTATTATATCCGGATGACTCGTGCCATCTTTATTTGACTAGTAATTGCAGCAACTATAACGGAATGAATAAAACTGCCAACTGTGTGAGTTCCTCGGTTGACTTCCTCGTTTGGTCTCGAGGGGGAAATACCAGGATGGGTATGTTTGGTGGTAGTATCAGGATGGTTCCGAATAGGTCTTTCTTATCCCTCTCTGATAGCCTACAGTTATCTCGAGTCTCTATAGGTTGTTTAGTGCATGCCGCGCTGCCGCTCAGTCCACCATACCTATGTAGGCGAGGACCGCCGAATTCTAGCCTCGCCGTGTACTGGCCTCAGTACTGACCGCTCTCTCTTTTTCCTTTGCCCTTTGTCGGCACCCCTTTTGTTTAAGCAGGTTTTGAGATCGATGTCGTTAGCAGGGTTACCCTTCCGGCTTGGCCTGGGCAGGGTTATGGACGCCATTGGTTATTCTATAGGGCTCTTAGCTCAATTTGCATCTTGTCCGTACTCGGACGCTATATCGTTTTAAAGGTGATTTGGATCTTTATAATGTATATCTGTATTCTTGACTCTTTGAGTCGCTGTTGTATATATATGTTTTGTGGGTTCCATCGAGGACTATTGTGTAATGGTATTACTTCGTTTTCCACCCACACGCAAGTGCCTGGTGGGCACCTTTGAATCGTTTCTATGCGGGTTTTGGCGGGAAGCGCTGAAACTTGCATAGGGCCGATTCTGAGGGTGTTACACTTCCATTCACTTCTTTCAAGAAAATTCCTTCTCTAGAAAGGATCTATTCTTGGCAACGAAGATTCTGCCTTCGGATCTATGATAGAAGGTATGCCCAATAGTTTCCTTCGGGTATCCTATGAAGACACATTTTTCCTCTTTGGGTTCAAGCTTGTCGGGCTGTAACTTCTTTACATAAGCTTCGCAACCCCAAATTTTAAGGAATGACAATTTAGGTTTCTTCCCAAACCATAATTCATACGGTGTCGTTTCAATGGATTTAGATGGTGCCCTATTTAAAGTGAATGCGGCTGTTTCTAATGCATAACCCCAAAATGATAGCGGTAAATCTGTAAGTGACATCATAAAATGAACCATATCTAAGAGAGTTCGATTACGACGTTCGGACACACCATTACGCTGTGGTGTTCCCGGCGGTGTCAATTGTGAAAGTATTCCGTATTTCTTCAAATGCTTGCCAAACTCGTAACTTAGATATTCACCTCCGCGATCAGATCGTAGAAATTTAATCTTCTTGTTACGTTGATTCTCTACCTCACTTTGAAATTCCTTAAACTTCTAGAAAGTTTCGTACTTATGTTTCATGAAATAGATATACCCATATCTACTCAAGTCATCCTTGAAGGCAAGAACATAACGATAACCACCGCGCGATGCTACACTCATTGGGCCACACACATCGGTATGTATGATTTCCAATAAGTCCGTAGTTTGCTCCATCATACCAGAAAATGGAGTCTTAGTCATTTTACCCATCAGACATGCTTCGCATCTCTCAAGTGATTCAAGAAGTCCATCGGAATGGAGTTTATGCATACGCTTCACTCCAATATGACCAAGACGACAGTGCCACATATAGGTCGAGTTATTGCTCAATTTCAAACGTTTAGCTTCAATGTTATTAATGTGTGTATTTCCATAATCGAGATTCAATAAAAATAGACCATCTATCAAAGGTGCATGTGCATAAAACATATTACTCATATAAATCGAACAACCATTATTCTTGGACTTAAACAAGTAACCGTCTCGCAATAAACATGATCCAGATATAATGTTCATGCTCAACGCAGGCACAAAATAACAATTATTTAAGTATAAAACTAATCCTGATGGTAGATGAAGAGGTAGCGTGCCGACCGCGATCATATCAACCTTTGATCCATTTCCTACGCGCATCGTCACCTCATTCTTTGCTAGCTTCCGTTTATTCTGCAGTACCTGTTTCGAGTTACAAATATGAGCAACCGAACCAGTATCAAATACCCAGGCACTACTACGAGTACTAGTGAGATACACATCAATAACATGTATATCAAATATACCTTTATTCTTGATGTTGCCGTTCTTCAAATACGCCAAGTACTTTGGGAAATTCCGCTTCCAGTGACCTTCTCCCTTGCAGTAAAAGCACTCAGTATCAGCCTTAGGCCCAACCTTGGTCTTCTTTGTCGGCGCGGTAACTTTCTTACCGCCCGTCTTGAAGTTTCCCTTTTTATTAGACTTGCCTTGCTTCTTGAATTTGGTGGTCTTATTGACCAACAACACTTGGTGCTCTTTCTTGATCTCCACTTCTGCAGATTTTAACATGGAGAAGAGTTCTGGCAACGACTTGTCCATGTTTTGCATATTATAGTTCATCACAAAGTTCTTGTAACTTGGTGGTAGTGATTGGAGTACACGGTGAATCCCCAAAGCATTAGGAATCACTATTCCCAAGCTTTGAAGCTTGCTTGCGTGCCCAGACATCTTAAGCACGTTCTCACTGACGGAGCTGCCCTCTTCCATCTTGCAATTAAAGAACTTTTCAGAAGCCTCATAACTCTCAACTGTCGCGTGAGCCTCAAATATCATTTTGAGTTCACGGACAATATCATGTGGGTCATGGTTTTCAAACCTTTTCTGAAGCTCCGATTCCAAACCATACAAGATAGCACACTGAACTATGGAGTGCTGATTCTTCCGAGCGAGGAAAACATTCTTTACCTCATCGGTAGCAGTAGCTGCAGGTGGGTCACCCAGCGGTGCATCCAGCACATAGGTCAAATTACCAGCATTGAGGACAATCCTCAAATTGCGGAACCAATCCGCGAAGTTGCTTCCATTGTTTTTCAACTTTTCTTTCTCTAGGAACGCATTAAAATTGATGGTAGGGGCCGCCATTGATCTACAATATATTTGCAATAGTTTAGACTAAGTTTATGACAAATTGAGTTCTAATTAATAGTTAAATTAATCTAGGTGAACTCCCACTCAAAACAATATCCCTCAAATTGTTTTAGTGATCATACGAACCAAATCCACCACATCAAAACCGATCATCACGAGAGTTGATGTAGCTTCAATGGCGAACAATCAACATGTTCATCATATCTACTATATGACTCATGCTTTACCTTTCAGTGATCCGTGTTCCGAGACCATGTCTGTACATGCTAGGCTCGTCAAGATCAAACCTTAGCTTACGCATGAGCAAATCTGGCTTGCTCACGTTGTATACACTCGCAGAATCTAACACACCCAATCATCACGTGGTGCTTCGAAACAACGAGCTTTAGCAACGGTGCTTACTAAGGATGGACACTTTAAAACTTGAAATTTTGTGCTTGAGGGATCATCTTATAATGCTACCGTCGTAAACTAAGCAATACAAGATGCATAAAGGATTAACATCACATGCAATTCATAATATGTGATATGATATGGCCTTTGTTCTTGTGCTTCTGATCTCCATCTTCAAGCACGAACATGATCTCCATCATCACCGGTATGGTGTCAAGGTCAATGGCGCCGTTTCATGGTTTTCATCCACCAGCTTCAACTATTACAACTACTTTGAATAGACACGCAGGTCTTAACGGAATTTAAAAGACAACCATATGGCTCCTGCCGGTTGCCAACTTACAATAAGAAACATTGCATACATCATATATAATCACAATCATGGACATATCACATCACAGCACACCCCTGCAAAACAAAGTTAGACGCCTCTAATTTTCTTTGCATATTTTACGTGGTTTGGGGCTTTCAATAAGTGTCGTTCTAACTTACGAACAAGAACCACAATGTTGATGCTTGAACTATCAAGTGCCCATTGTAAATTGAATCTATACTATGATGGGAGAGACAGACACCCGCAAAGCCACTTATGCAATACAAGTTGCATGTTGAGCGTGGAGCAAGTCTCATGAACGATGTCATGTAAGGTTAGCCCGGGCCGCTTCATCCCATCATACCGTAAGATGCAAAGTACACAAAAAGCAATTGATAATAAAAGCACCACCGCCCACAATGACCATTGTGTTCTACTCGTGCAACAGATCTACATATAGACACGGCTCTGATACCACTTTATGGGTTCGTAGCATGAAAAACAAAAAAATTCTACCGCATGCACACAAACAAGCCAAGATCTATCTACTAGATTTTAGCAACGAGTCGATAGAAGCACTCACCCTCAAAGATTACAAAGCGGTTAACGAGAGCAGATTCTCATGGGTGATGTAGTCGTACACTTGCCGATCTCAAGATCGCGTAGACGATCCTTTCGGCGCTGCGTTTCGGCAGCGCTTCCGCAGTCGGTCACACGTTCGGTACTCGATGAATACCTTCCTCTCCCTTGTTCCAGCAGGTAGCGGAGGTTGTAGTTCCCCCCTCGCGATTCCGGCAGCACGACGGCGTGGTGTCGGAAGTAGAGGGAAGATCCCGCAGGGCTTCGCCTAAGCCGGATGCGAGTTATGGTGGATTAGGGTTTCCCGGAGATCTAGGGTTTAGATGACCGGGAGGAGGAGGAGGTGTCGGCGGTAGCGCGCGGGCGGCGGCGGCGCGGCGCGGGTGTGTGGGGAGGGCTTGGATCTTGTGGTGTTGGGGCATCCCTCCCCTTCTATTTATGAGGGAGGGGCAACCTCGGGAGGGGTGGGTTTGAATCCAAACCCAAACCCAAGTTGGATTGAGAGAAGGACTTGTTTCTTCTCCCACTAGGAAACCATTGTTCCAGTTTGACTTTCAATTTAGAGCTTTATTTCTCTCTTGCAAATGCCAACACCAAGTGACCTAGGATATGATCCAATCATTCCACATATCCATGACACATTCATGGACCATTCCCCTTCCGGACTGGTGAACCTTCTAGACCCTTCTAGAACCTCTCTGATGAAAACATCGGAAACTTTCCCGAACTCCGAAATATGACTTTCCTTATATGAATCTTATTCTTCAGACCATTCTGGATCTCCTCGTGATATCCCGGATCCCATTCGAGACTCCGAACAACATTCGGTATCCCTATTAACATTCCATATCTATTAAACAACATCGAATCCTTAAGTGTGTCTCCCTACGGTTCGTGAATTATGCGGACATGATCGAGACACTTCTCCAATCAATAACCAATAGAGGAATCTTGAAATTCATATGGCTCCCACATATTTCTACGATTACTTTATGATCGAATGAACCACTTACATACGATACCAATTTCCCTTTGTCTCACGATAGTTTACTTATCCGAGGTTTTGATCGTCGATATCTCTACATACCTAGTTCAACATCGTTACCGATAAGTACTCTTTTCTCGTTCCCGTGATATGTGATCCCTTGTGAGCCAGTCACATGCTTGCAAGCTAATTGGATGACATTCCACCGAGAGTGCCCAGAGTATATCTATCAGTCATATGGATGGACAAATCCCACTCTTGATCCATGTGCTTCAACCCATACTTTCCGAACACTCAATGCTACCTTTATAGCCACCCAGTTACGGTGTGGTGTTTTATGGTGATTTATAGCCATCAAAGCATCATTCCGGTGATGGTGATTAGCATGATCGCATGGTCGAAGGAATTAGGTTACTATGTATCAGAAATCTTATAGCAAACGAACTATTGAAATGACTTGATCTTAATGATACGCTTATCTATAGGAGTATGTCCATCATACCATTCTCCTAATGATATGATCTCGTTGTTAATAACATCTCAATGTTCATGATCAGGAAACCACAACCATCTATTAACCAACAAGCTAGTATTACAAAGAGGCTTTACGAGGGACTCTAATTTAGTTTACAAATCACACAAGTATTAATGTTTCCGGTTTAATACTATTCCAGCATGAAAGTAAACATTTATCATAAACACAAAGATATAATAATAACTACTTTTATTATTGCCTCTAGGGCATATCTCCAACAGATAAATCAAGAGAGAAATCATAATCTTTATCTTTAATATCTATGGGAGAGGTGGCAAACTTACGATCATAGGACTTCTTAGGTATAATAGTATGTCTAGCAAGGAGACTCTTAATAGCACTAGCACTATGTGTGTTTTGGCACTCTTCAACAAATTCATCAGTGATCTCAATGTAACCATCATTAATATCAAAACTCTCACTAGAACTAGGTGAGCTAACAGGTGTAACAGTGTCTTCACTAGGAGTTTAGATATTTCCTATACTGGCCATAGTAGCATCTAGAAAAGGACCTAATGAACCACTCGCATCAAGCACAGTAGAAGTAACATCATGAGTATCAAAAGCAGTTTCAGATTCAGCAGTAGTAGTAGTGTGTGTAGCATGAGCATGTGGTGGTGGTGTGACAAGCTTACTTATAATAGATGGTGAATCAAGAGCAGCAGAGGTGTTTAGGACTGTACCTCTTCTTGTAGTGTATGGTAAAATAGGGAACTTTCCATCATGAGACTTCCCCATGATGAAAGGAGTAGCAGTGAACAATAATAGTTCCAAGTGAACTTACAAATAAAGCTATGCTCCCTGGCAACGACGCCAGAAAATAGTCTTGATGACCCACAAGTGTAGGGGATCGCAACAGTCTTCGCGGGTAGTATTACCCAATTTATTGATTCGACACAAGGGGAGACAAAGAATACTTGCAAGCCTTAACAACTGAGTTGTCAATTCAGATGCACCTGGAAATAGTTCTTGCTCACAGAAGTTTATCAGTAGCAACAGCAGCAGTAACAGCAACAGTGAACAGTAGCAATAGTAACAGTAACGGTAAACAGTGGGATTCGAGTGCGGTAGGCATAGGGATGGATGGACGGGTGTTGCATGGACGAGTCTAAACATGTAACTTCAAGATCTAGGGCATTGCAGATAAATAATAACAAGCATCCAAGTACTAAACAATCCTAGGCATGTGCTCCAAATATAGTCATACGTGCTCGCAATGAGAACTTGCACAACATCTTCTGTCCAGCCAGCCCGTGGCAGTGGGGCCTCTAGGGAACTACTGGCAATTAAGGTGCTCCTTTTAATAGAGCACCGGAGCAAAGCATCAACACTCCGTGAACACATGTGATCCTCACACAACAGCCATCCCCTCCGGTTGTCCCAATTATTGTCACTTTGGGGCCTTTGGATCTGGACAAAGATATGTGTACACAACTTGCAGATAAGATCATAAACAATACTATCATAATGATTCATTAATAAATTCAGATCTGAGATCATGGCACTCGGACCCTAGTGACAAGCATTAAGCACAACAAGTTGCAACAAAGTCAAATAGCACAAGAGATACTAGGCACTATGCCCTAACAATCTTATTAGATTACATGATAGAACTCATCCAATCCCTACCATCCCTAGGCCTACTGCGGGGGATTACTCACTCATGGATGAAGGAAACATCGGTGGTTGATGAAGATGCGTTGGTGATGACGATGGCGATGATCCTCTCCAAATTCCCCGTCCCGGCAGGGTGCCAGAACGGAGTTTCTGGATCCGAATCTTGGTTTCTGGTGGTGGTGGCGGAGCGGAACTCTTTCTGGAAAACTATCGAACCCTCCTCGGTTTTTAGGTCGAAGGGCAACTTATAGGCGCAGAGGGAGGCCGAGGGGCTGCCTGGGGTGGCCAAACCTCCCCCAGGCGCGACTAGAGGTGGCCCGCGTCTGGGCTAGGTCTGGCCCACCAGGCCCCCTCTCTGTCTCCCCTTCTGGCTCCGTGGATCTTCTCGTGAGAAATAGTTTTTGGCATATTTTCTGGGATTTTTCCTGACAGTTCATTTTCTGCACAAAAACAAGACACCAAAGTAATTCTGCCGAAAACAGCGTCAGTCCGTGTTAGTTGCATCCAAATCCCACAAGTTTAGAGGAAAAACAATAGCAAAGTGTTCGAGAAAGTAGATACGTTTTGGATGTATCACTGGGATCAAAGAACTCTAAACATGAGCATGAAAGACGGAGTTCTAACAATAATACATAACAACTATTGTTGCAACATGAAAAGATACAAACAAAGATCATGAATAACATGCATTGAAAAACGTTTGTTTGTTTCACATATATAAAACATAGCATAGTGTCATTCAGCTTGTCCCTCATGGAGTAGCAAAACATAAATGCATAGGACACCTTCAAAGTTCATAAGGGAGACTAGATACAAATAGTCCAAGAACAAGCAATATCAACAATATGAATCAATCAATAAGTTTTGGGACAATGCACATAGAACTAAGAATGTCAACTATGCTCTCATAATTGGTGCCTATGGATTGAAGGTGGAGACTCAATATAGTAGTGGAAGAAAGGCCCTTCATAAAAGGGAAGAATGGATTTCAAGTTTCATAAAGAGCTTCCAAAAATTATGGTACTTGTTAGCTTTCATCTCTCATTGCCCCTATCATAAGCATCTTGAAGTGATTAAGGCTAAAGTGAACAAACTATGGAGTATATGATTGACAAAGTATAAGTTGGCAATCTCATGTCCCTTGAGTACAAGGGCCGCCCCTCATTCTACTCAACTTTAGTTACTTGCAAGTTGTTGTCATAGTAAATATATGTGTATCATAGAGAACCGCCAATGGGGTACCCCTTGCACATGTTAAAGGAGCTGTCCCATAACAAAATGACAAGGCAAGCAGACAATGAGCATCTCAGCAATCTTCTTATTTACCATGGGAATATGGTGCTTTTTTCTCTCTTTCCTCTTTTCTCATCTTTTTTTCTGAATATCATATCTCTTTTTTTATAAGAAGAATGCTTCATAGATATCTCACTATGGTGATGCTGCAAATTTCCACCATGATTAGGCATGGCTTAGGCAAGCGGCCCAGGCGTTTCTCTAACACATATACATAACTCCATGGACTTACAAGCTCCCCTTTTATTTCACCCCGATGATATCCATAAACAAAAGAGCATGATATCAACTGGGTAGATATTTACAGGTATTCAAAGCGTTCCCCGTGACAGCACGGTTCTGCTAATCCCAATGTATAAGTGCAAGCATATACAACATAGATGACACAATGGTTCAAGTTTATTAGGAGCAAGAAAAATAAAGTGTGCCATCAAGTTCGTGAGAGCTTTAATCACTAGTTTTTCATATAACAAAATACTTTTTAATTAGAAGATAGATGAAAACAAGAATATACTTGGAATGGTGTAACATACCATGCATATGAATTTATAGTGGACACTTTGGAATAACTTGGTTTCTTGGGAATTGGATGCACGAGTAGAGCTTACTCAGCAAAAGTGAAGGCTAGCAAAAGACTGGGAGCGGCCAACTAAGAGAGCAATAATGGCCATAATCATGCAGAGCGACAAAACATTACTAATCAAAGCATAAAGTGGTACCACAAGTCAAAAATAAATGATCATAGAGGCTAATGGTGACTGGTTAGAGTCATAACATGGTGTGAGCATGTGCCAAGTCAACCCAAACAAAGCATCAAAGGAGAATACCACAATACTATGCTTTTCTATGCTAAAACAACGCATGATTCTTTCAAGGCACACTAAGAACTCTCAATGATTTGGAGCAAGTCATGCTACATCAATAATCACTAAGCATAAGGTCAAAACAACATCTAGCATGACAAGATAAAGTGTAAGCCACAGTGAAAGCAAGCTCACTTTTGTACCACTATAAGCATGAAACTTTCTAATCTTGGTTGACTCCAACTTATTTGAAAACATCACAGCGAAAGAGGGGTCCAACTACTTTATTCAAGCAAACTAAGCAAACAAAAACCACAAATGAAAACTAAGACACTCCAAGAACAACACAACTGTACATGAAACAATAAAAATGAATTGTCTAGAAAGACATGAGCTTTTTATTGATGAAGAAGGGGATGCCTTGGGCATCCCCAAGCTTTGACGCTTGTACCTCTTTAATATTTCTTGGGTGACACAGGGTGGCTTCCCCAAGCTTGAGATTTTGTCCATTCTTCATCTCATTACATCAGTCATCCTTTACACCTGAAAATTTTCCTTTATACAAAAATTCACACAATCTTCATTAGCAACATTAGTGTATTCAAAAGATAATAGACCTTTGGGTTTTGTTTTAAAACAGAAAAACTTTCAATAAATACACAAGCTACTGTAGAAATTCCCTCAAAAATCTCAATTTCCCAAAAATAACCCAAAAAGGAATCAATAAGAAGCAAATGCAAATAATGGCAGAAATTTGTCAAAACAGACCAGCAGGTGAAAACCGATTTTTTGAAGACCTTCTATTTCTCAAATCAAAAGTTCTCAACTAACGAAAGTTATCTAACATCTAGGAGACTCAGAAAATTACAGCTCAATCCGACTTACAGATATTTTACACGAATTTTTATACTGGGGCACAAAAATCTGTTTCGGGACAGCAACTTCCCCAAACCTTACTTCCCTCTCATTAGAGTTTATTCTTGGTACAAAAGGCAAATAAAAAGGATAAGGAGAGGTTATTACAGAGGTATTAACTTCCAATACTCAAGAAAACTTTTGGATTATCTCCCAATACTCCCTCCGGTCCGGTTTATTAGGCGCGCACGTAGTTTAAGAACAACTTTGACCATTAGTTTTGATAAAAAAAAATTACATAATATGTCACAAAAATTATATCATTAGATTCATCTTTAAAACTAGTTTTTAATGGTATATTTTTTGGGAGAAATATAACATATTTTATTGGTCAAAATTGATGGTCAAAGATTTTCTTAAACTACGTGTGTGCCTAATAAACTGGACCCGAGGGAGTAAGTACTTTTCTTTAATGCCTTTAAGTTAGGCACAAAAAGCAAGAATCAAGTATTTTCAAATAAAAAAGCATTAACATCAAACCTTGCTTTCAAGGGAGGAACAAAAGGCAACTTTTCTCTCCTCATGGGGAAGTGTTCAATACCTCTCTTGAATGGAAATTGATATTTAATGGTGCCTTATTTCATATCAATGATGGCACCAACTGTTCTAAGAAAAGGTCTTCCCAGAGTAATAGGACAAGAAACATTGTATCCAACATCCAAAACATAGAAATCAACAGGGACATATGCATTGTTAACCATAATAAGAACATCATTAACTCTTCCCATAAGTTTCTTCTTACCATTATCATCAAGTGGGACATCTAAATAACAATCTTCCAAAGTTGGCAAATAAAGCATTTCATAAATCTTTCTAGGCATAATAGAGACACCGGAACCAAGGTCACATGAAGTTTTGAGATCAAAGTCATTCACTTGCATATTAATAATGGGTTCCCAACTATCTTCTACTTTCCTAGGAATAGAGGCTTTGTGTTTCAACTTTTCTTCCTTAATTTTAATAAGAGCATATGTAATGTGTTTTGTGAAAGCCACATTCATATCACTAGCATTAGGACTTCTAGCAAGCTTTTGTAGGAACATAATCACTTCAGAAATATTGCAACCATCAAGATCAAAATCAAACTTAGCATCACAGGTAGTAGGCTTAGGCATTGTGGTAGAAGGAATCGGGACTTCGTGTGGTTTGGTAACATCCATATTGGTGGTGGTAATAGTACAAACACTGTTGTTTCTAGCAATTTCAGCTTCTCTTCCCCCCTTAGCATGTAGTTGAGCTAACAGTCTAAAATTTTCATCAATAGTAACTTGTATGGCATGAGTAGCAACAAAGGTACTTTCCAAGGTTTCAGGTTTAGCAGCCATTTTATTAATCAAAGAGGATTGATCTTCAAACAAAGATGATATATTTTTCTCAACATTTAAAAGCTTTTCCTCCATAGTCTTGTTGAAGATAGTTTGTTTACTAATAAAGTCTTTAAGCAAGACTTCAAGTTCAGAGGGAGCACTTCAAGTATTGTTGTTGTAGGAGTTTCCATAAGTATTGCCATTATTAGGAGTATAAGGCCTATAATTATTGTTACTACCAAAATTATTCCTATAGGCATTTTTGTTGAAATTCTTATTTCTAATAAAGTTCACATCAACTTGCTCTTCTTGAGCAACCAAAGAGGCTAAGGGAACATTATTTGGATATATATGACTTTTCCATTAACAAGCATAACCATGATAACATCTATCTTATCACTCAAAGAGGAGGTTTCTTCAACAGAATTTACCTTCTTACCATGTGGACCTCTCTCAGTGTGCCATTCAGAATAATTAACCATCATATTATCAAGGAGCTTTATTGCAGCACCCAAGGTAATGGTCATAAAGGTACCTCCAGCAGCAGAATCCAACAGGTTTCTTGAGGAGAAGTTTAAACCTGCATAAAAATTCTGGATAATCATCCAAGCAGTATGTCCATGAGTGGGACAATTCTTAACCAAAGATTTCATTCTTTCCCAAGCTTGAGCAACATGTTCATTATCAAGTTGTTTAAATTTCATAATATCACTTCTCATAGATATAATCCTAGAAGGAGGGTAGTATTTTCCAATAAAAGCATCTTTGCACTTAATCCAAGAATCAATACTATTTCTAGGCAAGGATAGCAACCATTCTTTAGCTTTACCTCTCAAGGAGAAATGAAACAACTTGAGCTTAACGATATCTCCATTTATATCCTTATACTTTTGCATCTCACAAATCTCAACAAATATATTAAGGTGGGCAGCAGCATCATCAGAACTAACACCAGAAAATTGCTCTCTCATGACAAGATTCAACAAAGCAGGTTTAATTTCATAAAAGGTAGCATCAGGAACAGGTGGAGCAATAGGTGTACTCATGAAAACATTGTTGTTTGTGCTAGTGAAGTCACACAACTTGGTGCTCTCAGCGGAATTCATTTTTGCAAAGGTGGAACAGGCACACAGCAGTAGCAGCTAGAGCAGGAACTATTTTTTGATTGTGTGTTTGATAAGAGAAAGCAAAACCAAGGAAACTAACTTTTTTGTAATTTTTGATAAAAAGAGGCAAACAAAACAAGGCAAAAGAAACTAATCAAAACAAAAACAAAGTAAAGAGAAAGGTTATGGAGGACTCCCCTTGTGAATACGTCCTTAGCCTCCCCGTCAACGGCGCCAGAAAAAGGCTTGATGCAGCTCAGATCACTGAAGAGCTTCGTTGGAAAACCCCAAGAGGAAGGTATGATGAGTACAGCAGCAAGTTTCCCCCTCAGTAAGAAACCAAGGTTATCGAACCAGTAGGAGGAAGGAAACAACTAAAAGGTGTTGCTAGCAACTTGGAAACCTTCACAACACAAACTCAAGACTTTGCCCAAACGAACAGTGAGGTTATCAATCTCACCTGTTTGCTAAAAACAAAGGATTAATCATATGATGTGGAAGGTAATGGTGGCTTTGCAAAAAGTAAACAGTAACAGTGGAAGATGTATCAATGATAAAGATTGGACTGGGGTCCACAGTTCACTAGAGGTGTTCTCCTTAAGATAGATAACAAAACATGCTGGGTAAACAAATTACAACAGGGCAATTGACATGACTGAGCAAGGCACAACAATGCAATACTAGACATTCATGATCCTATGAGATTCGATTAGGCAATACAACAAGATACATAGACCGCCATCCAACTGCATCTATGACTAGTAATCCAACTTCAGGTTATCATCCGAACCCCCTCCAGTATTAAGTTGCAAGCAACAGATTACTGCTTTAAGCAAAGTGTGTAAGGTAAACAATCCACTTGTTCCATGAACAAGAGACTGTTGTTTTCTCCCTAGTAGCAACAACACATCTACAACCTTAGAGATTCCTGTCACTTCCCTAGACTAAATAGAGGCATGAACCCACTATCGAGCATAAATACTCCCTCTTGGAGTCACTAGCATCTAATCGGCCAAGATAGCTACTAGAAATGGAGAGCATGCAAGATCTCAAACAACATAGACATGATAGAATCAATAAGACAAAACCATTAATCAATCTGACATAGTAATCTCAATATCCATCAGATCCCCACAAACACAACATGAATTCTTACAAGGATAGATGATCTTGATCTAAACATGGTTGCACAAAGGAGGAGAAACAACCATATAGCTACTACATGGACCTGTAGTCCAAGATGTAACTACTCACGCTTCATACCGAAGGCTGGCATGGTGATGAACAAGGCCACCGGGATGATCTCTCCCCTACGGCAGGGTACCGGAAAGAGCTTTAGATCCCCCTCAATCTAGGGACGATGGTGGCAGCGTCTACGGACTATTTCGTGGAAGATTGATCGGGTCCTTAGGGTTTTGGTATTGAGGGGTCTTTATAGGCGAAGAGGCGAGGCAGGGGCACCCAGGGTGGCTGCACCCCCCCCCCCCAAGGTGCGGGTCAGGCTTGGCCACGCGGTCAGGGGGTGTGGCCCCCTGGTGGATCCCCTCCGTCTCGTATTCAGGCTCCATGTTCCCCACGGTAAAATATTGACTTTGGCTTTTGTACCGTCCAATTCCGAGAATATTGATTTTCTGCCTTTTCTGGAACCAAAAACATAAGAAAACAGGCAACTGGCACTATGTCAACTTATTAATAGGTTAGTCCAAAAAAACATATAAAACACCTCAAAGTAAAGACAAAGCAAATCAAAGTAGATACTAAACAAGCATGGAGCATCAAAAATGATAGATACGTTTACGACGTATCAACTTCCTACTCAATCAGCTGCTCATCCCCCCCTCGCACAGAGACCCAATCTCTCCTAACAATGGCGTTGAATGTTCCGGCAGGCTGGGGCTCCCCCGCTCCCAGTACAGTCTTCTTATTCTTCTTTGTTTTCTTCTTCTATGTCTACTTCTTATTCTTCTTCTTATTACTATGCTACATATTCCAGGGCGGCCATGGACCCTGAAAACAGCACAATGGCGGTGGCAGCGCTGAATGTTCCAGCAGGCCAGGGCTCCTCCCGATACAATCTTCTTATTCTTCTATGTCTGCTTATTATTCTTTTTCTTATTACTATGCTACATATTCCAGGGCTGCCGTGGACCCTGAAAGCAGCACGATGGCGGTGGCGGCCTTGAATGTTCCAGCAGGCCAGGTCTCCTCCTGGTACAGTCTTCTTCTTATTATTATTCTTCTTCTATGTCCACTTCTTATTACTACGCTACATATTCCAGGGCGGCCAAAGGACCCTGAAAGCAGCACGATGGCGGCGGTGGCGCTGAATGTTCCAGCTGGCTAGGGCTCCTAGTAGGACCCGTTCGGCCCTATTACTCAACTCAACGAGGTAGGAAATCCCGACATGAATTTGATTTGATTTTTGAGATTATAAATGTGGAAATATTATCATGTTTGCCCGCAAGTAGCCTCCAAGTAGGGACCACGCTCAATCTTCGTAGACACATTTGGGGTTTTTGTGACTTGAGTATTGTGCTTCCCTAGAACATGTAGTACAATTATAGAGTACCTATTTTAAATAACATGAATGATGCAGCAAGTGAAGGACGATTGCCGTGACAAGGTGGCCGCGATCAATGCCAAGATAGACAACCAACTGCAGGGTGCACGCTCCCTAACCCAGGCTAATGATCGCCTTCAAAGGCGTTTGTCTCTGCAGAAGGAGATCACGCTTGATTTTTCACTTAAAATCAAGAGGCTCGAAGCAGAGTGGGATGAGCTGCAGAGGGTGATAGACGAGCTGCAGAAGTTGATTGCACACAGCTTGTCCAAACGAGACCTGGCCATCAAGTTAATTACGAAGCTCTTGTGTGACAAGAAGAATCTCCGGAATAGATGCGTCCTCCTGCTGCACGAAGCCACCGAGACACGCAGAGAACGCATCATCGAAGCAAAGGCTGCCATCGAAGCCTACAATGACAGGGACTGTTGCCTGGATGCATTGAGACATATGAAGGAGGACATGGGTCGAGGTCTCACTTTGCCCAAGAGTCCAAACAAGGAGAATGGGGAGCTAACGGCAATGCCCAATTCAGATTCCGAGTAGAGGGGGCAAGAATCTTAGTTTTGTAATTTATACATATCGTGCTATTAAGGAATCTTGGAGCAACTCCTTACTTTTATGTTTATCTTACTTGCATGTCAACTGAATTATGGGTTTGTGTTCTCATGAATGGTCATCATCCTTTCTTTCCATTATGTATCTGAGCTTGGAATTAGATTATGACTATGCCACTACTATTTGGTTACATTGGAAAAACCCACAACACCCTTAGTTGGATATAGTCCCACGTTGCTTTGAAATTTAAATTAGGACCATGTCAATACTTTATCCTGTTGAATTGGGAAAAATTGGTTTTATTGCTCTGAAATTGAAATTAGGACTGTGCCACTACTTTATCCTGTTGAATTGGAAAAAAGGCTATATTGCTCTAAAACTGAAATTAGGACTATTCCACTACTTTATCATGTTGAATTGGAAAAAAGTATATATTGCTCTATCATAGAAATTAGAAATATGCCACTAGATTATCTTGTTGAGTTGGGAAAAATCCTATACTGCTCTGACATTATCTCTGGAATTAGGACTGTGCCACTAGTTGATTCTGTTAAAATTTGAACAATCCTTGATTGCTCTGTCCTTCAAATTATGACTTTGACACTAGTTAATTGTTTAAATTGTGGAAACTAACCACATATTTTTTTGTAGCAGAAGAGGCGAAAGCTCAACCCAGAACTACCGACCTAGCTAAAGGACAAGATGGCTATCAAAATGGAGAAGCAGAATTTTTAGAAAGTGTCCCATGACCGCCTGAGACAAGAAGTCACCATCCTTTATGACAAGTTCCATAGTTTGAAGGTGGACATTGCCGGCTGGAAAGAACTTCACGAGAAAAGTATCGCCTCGACGCATGCAAAGGAGGACATAATCAAGGATCTCATGGTGGATAATCTTAATCTTACTGATAAGCTTGTCGCTTCCTAGACGGAGCGCTTGAACCAACAAGAGGCGCATGTCCAAGTACTGATGGAGCAGGTAAAAACCTAATCGGACCTGATCGAACAAACCCCCGAACTGGAGCTTCTCAGGAAGTAAAATGAGCATCTCCGCGCCAAGCTCAGTGCAAACTATAAGTTCCTCTAAAAATAGTTTGCAAACTATGTGTTCTGACGGACCAAATCGTGTTGTATCCATGTAGTAGTGATTTTGTAAACGTGGACCTCTCTGTATGCAAACTATGCTTTCTTATGAAAGGTTATTTTGCTCAAGGATTGAGTTTGGATTAATCAAGATATCACAATTGCAAGTCTTCCAGTTAACCAGTTTCAGATATTTCCATGGCACAAATTATTCATCTAAAATTTCATTGATTGTGTGTAGCTTGTCCTTATTCTACTCGCGCTCCTTCTTCAGATCCTTCAACAGATCCGTAATGCAGTATTGTTGCTTCTTATTCTCTTCCATGAGCTGATCCCTCTCCTTTTCTGCCTTTTGAATCTTCCGTGTAGTTCCCACCACCAAGCTCCCATTGATTGTGTCATTTAGTTCTGACCGCAAATGCTTGATTTTCTGTTCCAGCTCATTATTTCCTACCAAGAGCTTGTAATTTTCTGCAACTGCATCATGGGAATTTTTAAATCTCCCCGACCTTTCGATCTCATGCATATCCCACAATTGGGCCAAACATTTCTTAAGTGCGTCTAGCCACTTAAGATCCACCCACTCTACTGCTTTACACACTGGGCCAACCTAAAAACACGGGACCTAATTATCAACATAACACTACACAATTTTCTTCATGTCACCATTGTACATAACGAAAGCAAACCTGATTTGTACAGCCAAAAAACCTTCTTCCAGTGTTACTACCTTCAAATGCAACATATTTCCTCAGTTTTAGCCCATGGTCACATGGTACTTCCCAATCGATATCTATGCCCTCCCAATCAGGGTCGTAGATCGTGAGTGATACCTATAAGGGAACAAAAAGCTAGAAATAAACACGATTGCATGCACATTTCAAGTCTTAGGTCGAGGTAATTACCAATGCCTAACTATTGCCGAGAAAACATAGGAACTCACATCGGGGAGGAAAGACTCGATGTCGGAGAGAAAGTTGTCGCTGCTCGACTGGTCGTCCTCGTCGTTCTAGGGCGGCATGGCGAATGCGGTCGTGGCGACGCGTCGGCGACGGTGAGGAGAGAGAGAGGAGGGTAGTGAGTTGAGAGAGAAAGCGTGGGGAAAGTGAAGTGCGTCAGCGTTGCAATATTGACTAAATTGGCATGCTACAATGGTTTAATTGATACAATGTCCCGTGGCTAGATTACTATCTCATATCTAATAGTTTTTCTCTTCCTTCATTTTAATTTGTAATATTAATCATGTACTTCCTCCTTCCCAATTTGTTTGACTTAGCAGCATACAAAATCTTATGTACCAACAATATAGGATTATGGTTTATGGTTTGTAGAGGACCCAGCCTGATAAGGTAGAGATCCCTGTAATTATAGTGCTAGTCCCTGGATCGAATAGCTAGCACTCACAGTTAAGATGTAATATCAAGAAACAAAGGTCATATTACATCGCATATCCAGAGATAAAATAATTCATTACAACTTATATAGCTCATATGGCTATCTTATTACAAAGCAGCAGATATATCTAATAAGTATGGAGTCCTTCATCTTCATGTGCCACGGGCAAACATGTTGGTTGTAGACTTGTAATCCCTACTCAACAAACTTCACTAACAACAAGAAATCCTGCAACATGATAAGTTATAGCCACAAGGGTCAATACATTTGAATTGTATTGGCAAGTGATATCATATTGATATGGAGAATTTAACATCTACATGAATATATGGCTAAGTGGAGTTTTGGCTGGCCTTTGCATAAAATAAGTTTTCCCTATCCTTTGTAAAATAGTTTTTCTCTTTTTCAACAACACTTCAACAAACATGGCACACTAGAAACCCTCCAGGTGCATCCCTTGTTCACCCAACAAGTTTTAACTTAGAGAAATTAGAAGGATGAGATTCTTGATCTGCTTCACTGTCTTGATGCTCAAAATTGTCCATAACCGGGGACACGGCTAAGTACTTAGTCTTACCCTCTCGAGAGGTGGTGCACTTTCCCCAGAAGACTCGATATGCATCGAGACGAGACTTTTCAGAAGCAATCCCTTAGACCACCATGGACGCGTTCCATCCTATCATCACTACCACCTTTTGTCCATCTGGCTGAGTTCTTGAAACTTAGTTGGTCAAGGCAGAGCCCATATGCCATGTGGCTACACTGGAAGCTTTCACGACAAGAATGTCTCCAATCTCTTTGTTCCTGGGTGTCCATCCACAAGGGAGATACATCAGGGTAAACCATAGAAATGGGCCCTGAGTAACCACTCAACAAAAATCCATACAAGTCCCATTTCCACCCAGGTGTTTCATTAACATCAGTTGTTTTCATTAGTCCAAAAATACTCATGTTTTCATAAGACATCATATCATGATTTCCACCTACAATTCTATATAGCTAGTCTAAGCATTATAAACTTACCATGTCTCCTATCTTTAGGAAATACTACCAAGGTAGATATTATGGGATTTGCATAGCATAGAAATATTTATGGGATTTGCATAGCATAGAAATATTTATGGGATTTGCATACCAAGGTAGATATTATGGGACTCAACATCGAACATCTTGTCTACGTCAATGGAGGGTGGCGGCGGTGCGGGCGTCACCGCGGACGGAACGGAGGGAGGAGGGGACGTGGCCTTGGAGGGCGATGGAGGCGAGAGGACGATGCGGCTGGCTGCCTTTGTCTTCACCTTGGCCGGCGGGGCACCCCTCGGACCGGCCGCCTTCGTATTCGTCCTGCCCCCATTCTTGGCAGCCGCAGCAGTCACAGCCGGCGGAGCTGCGGCCTCCGCAGGGGCTTCGAAGAACTGCTCCGGGAACCTCTTCCTCTTCAACGGGGTGGTGGTGGAGATCATGGCCGACACGTCTCCGGCGTTTGGCGGACCTCCGACGGGGACATCAACCACCGCGGCCAAAGGTGGTGCACCGCCAGCGGTCCACGGGCCTTGCGGAGGATCCATGGCAGCGAGATCCGGCTGCGTTGTTGCCGGGAAGGGCGGGGCGGAGGAGATCGGGCGGCGGTGACGGCGGATGGGTTTCGCTGAAACCCTTCGCACGCAGTGGAAGGGAGAATAGTGGTTTGGCCCTGTATTCCCCTTCCCACCCCGCACAAGTAGGGGGCGAAGAGCCGCCCCGTAACCAAAACTGGGAAAATCGATACGGGAGGCTGATTTACGGGGTCTCCTAGACGGCCGGGTAGAGCCCAACCCCGTATTTCGGTGGTTATTTTACGAGTTTGGCCCTATTAAGGGGTCTATTAGACATGCTCTTACCATGGTCGTGGGGACGAGTCGGGCTCAGGGGTGGTCGTGGGAGAGTCAGGGGCGCATGCAATCGTCGGGAATCCCTCGCCGGAGTCGAGGCCGTCGTTTGTTGCTTGCAGGTGAGGTCGTTGCCGAGCGTCTGGGGCACGGGAAAACACACGGGGAGCATCAGCAGGTGCGCAAGAGGATGGCGAGCAAACGAGTGTGAACTAGGGGCAAGGGGGTCTGTGCTCACCGGGTTTCTTGCCAGAGCTCCTCGGGGACAGCGGCAGTGCGGGCGACAATCTAAGCAGCCTGGGTGCTCTCCGGGTGCGAGGATTGACGGGAAAAGGAGAGGAGGGAGCGGGGATTAATAGGGCGTGGTCAGAGGAGGGTATTACTGCGTGATTCAAGCGCAATTACACGAATCAATTCGACCAGTAACGGCGGGGAGGGGAACGCGGGCTCGGTCGCTGGGTTGAAGACGACGACAACATGGCGGGTGGGGTCAGCTCGTCAACGGGTGTCTGCAGAGAGGGGCGGTGAGAAAACAATCTGCAGGGGAGAGGGAGAATGTCGGGTGGGCTTAGTTGGGCTGGGGTGCTGGGCTGGGGTGCGGGCAGGTATGATTTTTTTCTTATCTTTTTCCATTTCCATTTTATTTTTTTAAACAAATCATTTGATTCAAACATTAATTTGATTTCAAAACTTCACCAAAACTTTTCAGTAGGTTTTATACAAAAACCTAGTTGGTTGCTTAGTCCAACTAAGAAATTTCAAATATTTTTATAAATTAAAATTCATTTAAAATTAAGTGAGGCTCATTGGCTTTTATTTAAATAAAATTTGAATATGGTTCATAAGCCCATAAAATTTTATTTAAATAAACTTTTATACTTTTATATTATTTAATAAACTTTTATTCCATTTACTTATGGATTTTATCCATGGTTTAAATTGTCTTTGGATAATTCTTATTAATCTATTTCTTTCTTTGTCTTATATAATTCATATCTTTTTATTTATAGCTCCAAAAATGGTGATTCCAATTTGTATAATTTTATTTAATAATTATTTATCTTTATAAATCCTTTTTGAAATACTTTGTTCACAATTAAGTATTGATTTTAGCTATGAGCTTTATTAACCCTAGAATACTTTCTTTTATCTTATAGAAATCATAGGTTTTTATCCATGGCTCCAAATAGAGTGAAACCAATTCCCAAGGTTTTATAATATTTTTGTTTATAATTATTGTTTATTTAGGAATGTTTGTTGCTAAAATTTTATATGGAACAAGGCCATAGTCTTGTAGTAATCTTGATGTTGATTTTTCTTATTAGGGTTTAGGTTTTAGGTTTAACTGCTTCAAGTGTTCAAAATCAAGATACATTCCAAGCATGAATGCATTTGATCTGTTTGAGAATGTGTTTGTTACTTTCTCATTCAAATTTTGTTCAAGTAAGGTTTTAATGTTTCCATTTAGGAACAAAAAGTTTCTTTTTCCCCTAAATTTCATCATTCGTTTCTTTTGTTTGTCTATTTTTCACATTTCAAAATTTGCAAAATTTTGGGATGTGACATGGTTTAGGGTCTAATGAAATGTTTATTGTACTAACCCCTTAACCCTTATTCCTAAATCCTAGACATGTGCGTCCAATAGATCATTGTATCCTACTTAGTAAGTTCTTTTCCCTAAACCCTATGCTCGTTCATCCATGATAGTACTTCCTTCTAAGTAACATATAGTTATCCAGCGATTAGTCAAATTACTGATCCCATAGATCATTATATTATATCATAATCATGTCAATTACAAGATACTTATATACCACCTTGTTCAGTGATGGTGTCAATGAATGATATGTCCCAAAATCCCAACAGCTCACAGTACATTATATTACAATCTCTCAACAATCATAATCTCAGAAACAAATTTATCACATCATCTCAGCAAACACAATCATGTCAACTACAATATACCTGTGTCTTATTACAACAACGATGCTTTCATCGAGTGATATGTCCAAAAATATCAACAGCTCACAGAACATCGGATTGCAATCTCTGAACAAACACGACCACATCAACACAGTTTCAAAGTAACAACAATCTTTGTTACAAATACAGGCAGGGGAGCCCTGTGGTCTATTTGATAAGCCCTGGGTAGTAGCTCTCATCAGATCCGATCAACGTCTATCGCCTTGTTCTGTTCAGCCACAACAGGGCCTATGCATCCACTACAACCTGTCTAACAACATCAAAAATGGCAGACGGAAAGAACACCTTACTGGTTTGCTTCTTTCGTCGCATAATCTGCATCAGATCATCGGTATCCACAACCTCTATGAACTCCTGCTTCTTATGATACCACCACCGGAGTCATGCCATCTGCTTAGGGCCAATAATGATTTCCTTACCAATCATCTCTCTCAGTTCAACAAGAGTTATGTTTTTGAAATCGACGGCTATCTCCAGAGTACATGACGAAATTGGCTTACTAACTCCGCCATCAAGTTTAGCTATGGATGAATCCACCTCCAGGTGTATATTGAACTTAGCTTGATCAGCATCTGGTGGTCCGTAAACTCGAGCAGCAGAAGCTCTGGAAGCAAGATCTCCAGTATCTGCATACATATCATCAATCATCGCTTCAACTTTCACCTGACGATCGGCTGCACAACACTCCCAAAGCATCTGAAGCTCATGGGAGTGCTCAATTTTCACATAGGTATCACTCATGTTACGCCACACCAATGTTTCCCTCTGTCTGGATCCCCAAGGAATTCTAGAATGAAGCATATCTATCAGCTGCGAAACAGACATAATCTCTTTGTAGTTGACGAGCATACGCACATCCTGCCCGAACAACCCTCTCATAACCAAAATCTAGTTTTGCAGTGTACTGGCGGACATGAACCACGGACTCATATAGGTCCACTACATCGAAGTTGTTCCTAATTTGATTTAAAAGGGGACCTTTCAGTTCATTCGACACTACTTTGCAGTTACTAATCTACTTGCAAGACAAGGCATAGAAAAAAATCACCTCTCGCTCTTCTCCCGGGTGGTTTTGTTCAAGATCTGGGTTGCACGACCCCGCACTACAGCCGAACACTCCGCCGTCAGCCTAGATTTTCTCTTCAACCCGCTACTCGTAGGTACCCTGTTAGCAGATTTCTGGCTGACCTCCTCGCTAACCTGGGCTGCAGACCCCGTCACTGCTTCGCTTGTCTGGCGTTGTGCCTGAGACGCTGGCTCCAACAAAGCTGAATCAGTCGCCGACGTAGCTACCACCTTGGCCTCGCTTGACATGTCGCTTCCGAATTCAGTGTGTGTGTGGGGGGTGGGGGGGGTGAGGGGGCGGGGATAAAAACGACCGTCGCCGCCGAATCGGATTCAGTGTAGGGGGGAGAAAAAGGATCACCACCGCCGGATTCAGTGTCGGGGGTTAGGAAAGTATAGAAATGGATTTGCCCGTGCGGCACGTGGACGGTGACTTAGAAGGGGCACAACAGGGACACGGCAGGTACTAATGTAACGGAATATCCTAACATAATGGCTAAGATTTGAAAATATTTGGTTTGGCCACCATTCACTCGAAATGCCTCTTTCGGTAATTACCCCTCGAACATTTTGAATCGCGGTGATTACACGCAACTCGGACCCCACGTTGCGTTCGCCTACAAACTTTCGGTTCGCAAAGTAGTATCTCCACACAGTCGCTAGTACAGAGCGTGGGGAGTTGCCCGCACGACATGGCAGGCCGAGACTTGGGCACCCAGTAGGGTGGTATAGGGTACCGTGGCATCGTCGGTAGCTTCGCCGCCCGGACTCCGGCAGTATTACTAGATGATAGTACTAGGTGATTTGTCGGCACATTGTATCTCTTTTTAATTTACTGAAACTTACATCTTATCTCAATGACATGTGGGTCTCGAAAGACGAAGACAGAACGCAAACACGTCCCAAAATTGGATCGCCAGTCTGGAACTGACAGTTTACACCTTTGTTGGGAGCTTGCTTTAGAGAATCTCCGCTTGGCTACCCAGGACGCTGTTCCAGGGCGAAAATTTGGTGCGAACACCGAAAATCGGCCTATTCGTGTTCCCAGGAACCTCCTTTCCTCCGGATTTGGGCCAAGTTTGGTCCGGGGTTCCCAGGCCATTCCCAAGATCCCAGGAACGCCCTGGGAACGTCGAACGAAGCGAAGCGGCGTGTGGACCCGCCGAGTCAGCGACGGAAGTCGGGTCGCCGTCCTCCTCGGAACCCCGCGACCGTCGTTTCCCCTTTTCCCGCCCTCGCCGTAATAACTGCCCGTCGCGTCGGCCATGCGTCGCCGTAATGTCGTGCCACCGCCGCCCCCTCGGCTCCCATGACGGACCAGCGGGCAATAACTTCTCGCTGTTTCCCCTTTTCCCGCCCTCGCTGCTACACCCCTCCCGCTCTTGCCGCCCATCTCGGCCTAGAAAAGCCGTACCCCTCCCCGGAGCTCCTGACACTCTCTCACAGCTCCACGGCCCCCAACTCCGACGAGCCACACACTCCGGCGAACTCACCACTCTCCCCTCCCCCCACACTTACCCATGGCCGAGCGGCTTCCCGGCGATGGCGCTGCGGCGAACGGCTTCGGCCGCCGCACGCTCCAGCCATGGGAGGCGCGAATGCTCTACGACACCGGCTATATGGCGCCGCCAGACACGCTGAATCCGCCGGGCTGGAAGCTTAGCGTCGGCGGCATCCCAATCCCGCTTGCGCCGACTAGGAGGACTTTGCCGTAAATATGGTGATGGAGCAATCCCTCTGGGAATTGGCGTCGCAGCCGCCTGTGGAGTCGTCGTTGCCGGACATCCTGGCCTGGTCCAGGGCGGACTGGGAGGAGCAGGAGCGCCTCCGTGTCCAGCGCCTGCAGGAGGAGGCCGAGCGACAGGCATGGTCCGGGCGCGTGCTCGTCTACCAGGACGCCCCACTCTTCGTCCTCGACGACGAGGACGGCCCCTCCTACCAGCCCTGGAGGTGCGGCGACGTCGGCCAGGGGAGCTCCCGCCCGCCGCAGTCGCCGAGCGACGATGACGGCGGCGACAAAGACGACGGCAATGCCGATCCCGGCTACACCTCCTTCTACAGCAAGGTCGGCATGTAGAAGCGGCAGCTTTTTTTTAATGTTTTTAGTTTATTATCTAGCCTAAATTCCGGGTGTTTGCTCGAACTCGATGTAATCCGTCTATATTCGCCCATAATCCATGAAATTCACCTAAATTTCATCTTATCTCAATTTCATGTGGGTCCCGAAAGACGACGACAGAACGCAAACACGTCCCAAATTGGATCGCCAGTCTGGAACTGACAGTTTACGCCTTTGTTGGGAGCTTGCTTTAGAGAATCTCCACTTGGCTACCCAGGACGTTGTTCCCAGGGTAAAAATTAGGTCCGAACACCGAAAATCGGTGCATTCACGTTCCCATGAACCTCCTTTCGTCCGGATTTGGGCTAAGTTTGGTCCGGGGTTCCCAGGCCATTCCCAGGATCCCAGGAACGTGCTGGGAATGTCGGACGAAGCGAAGCGGCGTGTGGACCCGCCGAGTCAGCGATGGAAGTCGGGTCGCCGTCCTCCTCGGAACCCCGCGACCGCCGTTTTCCCTTTTCCCGCCCTCGCCGTAATAACTGCCCGTCGCGTCGGCCATGTGTCGCCGTAATGTCGTGCCACCGCCGCCCCCTCGGCTCCCACGACGGACCGGCGGGCAATAACTTCCCGTTGTTTCCCCTTTTCCCGCCCTCGCCGCTACACCCCTTCCGCCCTCGCCGCCCATCTCGGCCTAGAAAAGCCGTACCCCTCGCCGGAGCTCCTGACACTCTCTCACAGCTCCACGGCCCCCAACTCCGACTAGCCACACACTCCGGCGAACTCACCACTCTCCCCTCCCCCCACACTTACCCATGGCCGAGCGGCTTCCCGGCGATGGCGCTTCGGCGAACGGCTTCGGCCGCCGTATGCTCCAGCCATGGGAGGCGCGAATGCTCTACGACACCGGCTATGGCGCCGCCAGACACGCGGAATCCGCCGGGCTGGAAGCTTAGCGTCGGCGGCATCCCAATCCCGCTTGCGCCGACTAGGAGGACTTCGCCGTAAATATGGTGATGGAGCAATCCCTCTGGGAATTGGCGCCGCAGCCGCCTGTGGAGTCGTCGTTGCCGGACATCCTGGACTGGTTCAGGGCGGACTGGAGGAGCAGGAGCGCCTCCGCGTCCAGCGCCTGCAGGAGGAGGCCGAGCGACAGGCATGGTCCGGGCGCGTGCTCGTCTACCAGGACGCCCCACTCTTCGTCCTCAACGACGACGACGAGGACGGCCCCTCCTACCAGCCCTGGAGGTGCGGCGACACCGGCCAGGGGAGCTCCCGCCTGCCGCAGTCGCCGAGCGGCGGCAAAGACGACGGCAAGGCCGATCCCGGCTACACCTCCTTCTACAGCAACGTCGGCATGTAGAAGCGGCGGCTTTTTTTAATGTTTTTAGGTTATTATATAGCCTAAATTCCGAGTGTTTGCCCGAACTCAATGTAATCCGCCTATATTCGTCCATAATTCATGAAATTCACCTAAATTTTAGCCGAACGCAAGAACTCGGCCTAAAAAACTCAGCGATCCAGGCCGAAAACGAAAACAAGTTTCGTCCGGCCTACCTCCAACGAGTGGGGATACTCTTAAACGGCGCTGAAAAGTTCATATACGACCCGCCGGAATGCTAACCCACTTATCGTAGAATTTTGTGGGGAAACATAGCCGCCAGAAACCAACTTGAGCGTGTCACGAAATAGCAACTTCATCAGCTAACATGCAAGCGTCACATTACTCATTACACATCGTACTACTAAGTACTTACCAGCATATATACTTGCCCATCTCCACGTTAAAGCACGAACAGCACAGCTCTGTGGTCTGTGGCTCACACACAGTGGAGGAGTAAGCCAGTCCAGAAACAGCTACTAGTAATTCTTTTACACCCTGCTTTGCCCCAATAATAACCCCAAGCTAACCCACTCTGACCCTAAGTAATTTTTCCATAATCCCAGGGGCCAATCAAAAAGAAGCACAAAAAAAACAGAGTCCCTCGCCGCCGTCCATGCCGCTGCCGTTGCCTATAGCCTATAGGCAGAAGCAGCCGCCGTTGTACTTGGCGGCGCCATTTACGTCCTTCATCTGTTCTCCCACCTTCCTCACCGTCACAGACGCGGGAGCGCACGGGGACCACTCCGCCGCCAGCCGCACCCTGGCCAGCCACCACCACCCGTTCCCGCCCTTCTTCTTCCTCTTCGTCGCCGCCAACTTAGCAGAAGCAGCCTCGGAAGCCAACCGTCTGTTCTCGCCGCGCAGCCTGTCGATCTCGAGGGCGGCCGCCTTGCGTTCGGCCTCCCAGGCGGCCAAGGCCTCGTAGCACTCCCGGTTGCGCATCTCGAGGCCGTACACCTGCGCCTGCAGCGCCTCGACCTTGCGGCCGAGCATGCACGCCCGGTGGTCCTCCCGCAGCTTGACGACGAGGCGCGCCATCTCCGCGGCGCGGCGGCGCGTGTACCCGAGCTCGGCGGCGGCCGCCGCGGCCTCCTCGTCGGCGGCGGAGGCGCGGAACGCCAGGCGCGCGTTCTCGCCCAGCAGGACCAGGCGCTCCGACTCCAGCACGTCGAGCAGGCTACCCTGCAGCTCGATCTTGCGCGCCGACTCCGCGCTGCGCCGCCCCGCCTCGTCCGCCAGCACGTCCCGGCCCACCCACGCCATGACTAGCTCCGCCAGCACCAGGTCCCCGTCCGCCGCCGGCGAGGCGTGGGTCGGAGCGAAATGGTGGTTGTCATGGGTGGTGGAGTGGGGCTGGAAGGATAGGGAGCTGCCGGCGTCGGAGGAGCGGTCGTCGACGTCGGAGGAGCACTCTGAGATTGCGGCGTGGGAGTTGACGGTAAGGTTGAGGTTCAGGTGGGACGTCTTGGCGAGGAGCGACTGGGAGTAGCGGTCGGCGAGGTAGAGGTAGCGGTGGTGGAGGTCGGTGAGCAGCGCGAGCAGCTGCGGGCGTCGGTGGTAGTAGTTCTCGGCGCGCTCCGCGAAGGAGTGGTCCGCGGCCGCGTCGTCCGGCACGTTCACCGCGAGAGAGCGCACCCGCTGCTCGATGTCTGCAGAGCCATACAGTATTCACATTAGTGTGATAATAAGTGAAAAAAACACGTCAGAAGTTTTCGTCCCGAATTAGCATGGTCTCTGATGCTGCCAGTTATTTATTTTTTTGTACTAGTAGTATACTGGTATCTGATACTGCTAGCTTAGCTAGTACTCCTAGCTGTGAGTAAAATGGTAGTACACTACTACTACTCCATCTGTCTCAGTTTATAAGACTTACGCGTATAACTAAATCGTCTGCATGAGCTATATATTATAAATTATATAATATAAAAATTATATCATTAGAAAATACAACATTTGAAGTTTCTAATAATATAGTTTTTATTCTACGTATCTCATTCTAAGTTGGTTAATTTGTTAACCTAGAAATACGCGTAAATCTTATAAACCGAGACGGAGACGGAGGTAGTAATAAACTTCCCATCCTTAAATAACCGGTCCTTTCCGATACTAAAAACCGAGAACGGCGATTCACTTGGACTTGCTGTTTGTTAGTACACATTGGAAAAAAAAAAAAAAAAAAAAGAGGAAAACTGGTACTCATTGGACAAAGATGCAGAGGTAAGAACAAACGGTGGGAGGTGACATAGTGGCGTACGTTGACACAGACTGCTCGCTGTGATGTCCTTATTAGGATGAATTCGTGACAGCAGCAGGTCGTGAAGTGAAGGGAAAGGGTTTGACCTGGAATGATTACGTACTTGCCGCCGGCGCTCGCTTTTGTCACATGGTGGTGGCGGCAATACTATAGTGTTGGAATGGATGGTTGAGCGGCAGAGTTGAAATTTCGAAATTTGAGAAGTTGTGGTGGTGATGATCGGTGGAAGAACACCCGTCCGTCCGTCCGTCCGGTCCAGTGGGGAGATTCCAGGACGAGGAGGTAGCGAACAAAAAGAGAAGGGCCAGCCAGCCAGACGCGCGTCATCATCACTGTCTCTCTCTCTCTGTTTCTCCACGGGTCGGACGGAGCAAGTAGGAACTCTACGGTATAGCTAGGCGAGAATCCTGCGCGTCATAAATTTGGGATCATAGGACACCCGTGAGGAGCTTCCATCAGTTGTTCGCGTCACGCTGTACTAGTCAAGTACTGTCACGACACCTCCCTCGCTCGGTCGGTCGGTCGTCATGGGTACTAGTACTACAGTGGGACGCGAGAGAGGGAGGATTAAACAAACGTCGAGAGAATCTACCGACTGTAATCCTGCATCCTAGGCTGAACTAGAGGTACATACTACTGGCCAGTATTAAACGAAGGGACTACGGTAGTATCGCTGCTGCACAAGTCAGTGTAGTAGTACTTACTCCCTCTGTTTCAAATTACTCCGCGCACACGCTTACCTAGATGGTCTAGTATTCTCTCATTTTTCATCAAAAAATTCTTAGAATTTTTGGTATAAGTAGTACATATTTCATACTATCTATTTCAAAAATTTGCGGATTTTTTTGAATGAAAAATAAAAAAGTACTAGTTCACCTACATAAACGCACCGGCGGAGTAATTTGAAACAGAGGGAGTAGTACTAATAATCAGATCCCCGATTCGGTGCGGTGGATCGGATGGAATAACCACGACCCCGTAGTACTACTACTACTACTAGGCACGCGCGCGTGGTGGACAGAGCTCACGAGTAGTACTAGTATGCTCCTGCTAGTGCATACTAGTAGCAAGGCACGCACAGGTAAATCACAGGAAACAGTGGCGCGCACACAGACAGATGTGGTTGTGCGTGAAAACGGAACAGCTGGAGCAGTAACGGGGCACGGGAGGGATGGATGTACAGTAGTATGATCACCTGCGATGGCCGTCTGGAGCCAAGGCGGCGGGCACGTTGGCAGCAGCCGAGGCTCCGGCTCCAGCTCCAGCTCCTGCGGCCGCAGAGCCTCCATGGCCGAACGCGGACCCGATGCGGCGTGCCCCGGGTGTCCTCTGAGGCTGATATCTCACGTCGCTAGGTAGGCAGCGTAGGCCTAGTTGCTGCTGCTGACTGACTGCCTCGTCTCTTCGCCTGCTGCTGCTGCGTCCCTTTGGCGCCTGGCGCAAGGCAAACACCCACGCCGCTCGTGATGAGTCGTGAACAGCGGCGGCGGGCGAGAGTCTCGTCCCTGTCTCTAGTCTGTCTGAAACCTGCAAACATAGCAGAGCAGGCTTGGTAAAGCTGTGACCGTCAAGGAATGGACCAACAGGTACATCCAAAATAATCAGCCAGGAAAATTAAAAAAAAAATAGTATTATCAGAGGGTCACTGCAGAATTGAAGATGAAAAAGTAGTGCCGTGGCAGCGACGGCGAGACCGGGACGTGACGCATCTGCGTAGTCGCGTCGCAGGTTTTGGGGGTATGGGCACGAGGCTGTGCCGATTGGACTTGCTAGGGGGATCGCTCATCCCTAAATCTCCACACGACAAGCCGGAGAGGGACCGGGCGGGCCGGGTCTTCCCTGCTTTTACCCTGCCCTGCCCTCAGCTCTACTCCTAGTCCTAGTCTCCTAGCTACATGGCGCCAGGGTTAATTACACGGCCGTCGAGGCGACGAGCAGCCATCCACTCCATCCCCGTGTTGGAGTCAGTGTGTGTGTGCGTCATTCGCATGAAAGGCGATCGAGGTAAAAACAATGGTGACACGGTTGGCCGGGCGGCGGTAAAAAAAGTACGTATGAGCACACTCCATTGCTGCCGCACCCAAGGATTTATTTCAAACCGCTAACCCGCCTCCCTTGGAGGCTGCTAATGCCACCCATCAGAATCCTACAGTTAGCCGATCCCAACATAGTACTACTACTACTACTGCTGCTGTACTTACTTCCTTGTACAGTTCTGCGAACTGTACTGTGTTCTTGTTTAGAGCTCAGGATAAACAAGCAACATTTGTCCTGGTATCGCAAGAGTTTCAGTTTACCTATAATAACGGTTGGGGGGCGTGGCGAGGATAAACAAGACCTTGTAGTACTTGACCTTTGCTTTTGCACATAAATGAGAGGAGAGGACGGCGACATGCGTATACTAGTACTACTAGTGTTGCTGGTACTGCCGGGGCAGTGGAGTTGTTTACTGGCTTCTAGTGCATCCCTTCCTTGCCTATCCCTTCCCAGCAGCTGTTAGAGGGGTTTTGAATTTCGGAGTGAGCTGCTCCTACAGATGATGAACAACCAATGGCTAAAGCAAAAATAAAGTACTAGTAAATGGTGTTCACCTCGGCTCTACATCTACAGAGGATAGAGCGCGAAACGCACTTAATCTGACAGTTCACCAAAACAAGAGATTTGGTTAGACGCATTTGGGAAGTTACTACTACTGCTGCTGCGCAAATGAGAGAGGAGCCAAGCAGACTCTTAAAGATCAAATTATCTCTAGGAACGAAAAGAAGAAACTGCAGACACCATGAACTAACCATCTCATTGGAGAGAGAGCGAACGAGAGAGAGAGAGGGACTTACAAGTCACTTGGGGATGGAGGCGGAGAAGAAGAGCAGTTACGGAAGGGAAGGAGAGACCACCGCCATTGTTCCCCTTCCAAGGAAAGGAACCAGAGAGGAGCTCGAGCAGCTGTCCGTCGACTTTGGGGTGACGAGGTCTTCTTTTGTTCCAACTAGTACTACTGCTGGACGGACAGAGGAAGAAAGAGACATCGGCTCGCTATATAGCAGCAGGCAGCAGCAGCAGCTTGTGACGAGTTGTGCCGTCCAAGCTTCGCGCCGGGCCCCCTCGCGGTAAGTAGGCCCCATCGGTTCATCACAGCCGTCCAGACGGGATTTGCTGCTGGGTGATTTGTTGACGAGGGCACAGTGAATGTAACTAAAAAAAGCGCTTTTGTTGTTGGAGTACTAGTAGAAAAGAAACCCAACGAACCTACCAAAACCACCCAGCATCCGTTTCAGGACAACTAACTTTATTACTATCAAGGCAAAGCCATTTAACTCTGACCGTTAATGCGACACGACACATTCAAAAGGTTGTTGTGTCGTAGATGGGCATTCGAACCCAGTCACCGGGAGATTGAGAGAGCAACAGGATCGCGCCTGAAAATCGTTCGACGCTTCAAATTTCCTAAGTAGTCACATCTTTGTTCGAATCTCCTTGATAAATGTAGAGGCTGGCAAGCTAGCACTTGTTGGTACGAGCTTTCAATGATGAGAAATCACAACTTCTAAGAAACGACCGTGTCATTGGGCGAGTACATAGTTTCAGGATTCAAGCATCAGGATCCTTCATAAATGTAGAGCAACAGGATCGCGCCTGAAAATCGTTCGAGGCTTCAAATTTCGTAGTCAGATCTTTTTTCGAATCTCCTTGATAAATGTGGAGCTGGCAAGCTAGCGCTTGTTGGTTGGAGCTTTCAATGATGAGAAATCACAACTTCTACCGTGACATGGCGCAAGTATATACTTTGAGGATTCAAGAACCAAAACTGGATTCTAGACTTTCCTGAAAGATCAGTAAATCCGAACAGAGTCACCAAGGGAGAGAGCATAGAATCACGCTTCCAAATCGTTCAAGCATTCAAATCTCAAAAATCCCAGGCTTCCTAATAATCTCAAGACTAAATTTGTAACTGGCAAGGCCTTTCAATGACTGTAAACAAATTGATTTCTAAAAACGACCGTAACATGGTCCGAGAATATACTACTATGAGGAAATTAAGTTTACAAAACTGGTTCTCGAGTTTCCTGAAAACAGGAACAGTTGGCAGGCATTTATGATAGGAGCATTCAGTGCCTACAAAATGCCCTTTAAAGATCAGCTCTGCAATAGGCCTACGATTAGATGAGTGTGCTTCCATTGAAAAATAGAGCTTCCTAGCAGTTCCTATATACGCTGTACATGTCAGGCTAAAACATGGTGTCCACTAGTGTTAGGGAAATAATCACTAGGTATGCCAACTAAACTAGATGTCTCAGGCTCTCGAGCTCCCTCAAAAAATGGAAAGTTTCAACCAAAACAAATGAAAAAATGATACAACATCTTGGAAGAAAAATCCTGTGCTTCTCTCTCGCTATTACCCCCTACCGCCGCTCTCTACTATGCGCGGTTTTCGAGTTATCTTCGCCATCGTCTTCAGCTTCGCACTGTCCGGACTCAGGCCCGGAGACTTCGCCTGGGCTCCGCTTCTGGCTGCCGTCATCTACCACGGGATTGTCAGAATCCATTGGCACGGCGCCTTCTTCCTGATCACCGCTGCCACCACCGTCGGTGTCGGGCGTGGCCGCGGCAGCCTTCAAATGCCATGGCGAAGGTGGCATAAGGTGCAAAATAAGTGTTATGATCGCCATCGACATACAACAGAACAGCTAGCCCAGATATGCTCCAGAGGATGCTCCAAGTACCTGTGGCTCTTTCGGGTGAGATGAGGTGCCCTTTGTGTCTTCCCTTTTAGGTCGTTTCGCCTTCTCACCAGGTTTTGAATTAAATTTGGCGCGGACGTCGGGTGGCAACAGTTCTGGAGGTACAACCCCTTCAATCCCATATTCACAAAACTGAAATAAGAGGGTAACCATTAGCTGATATTAAAACATGGATTTTGTGCTCAGGCTCACATGCCCCCCTTTTTCTTAGTTTTAAAATGGGCATTTTCAGAGTAGATTTTGTGAGAAAGCATGTGAACTAGCAAAAAACTATGCAGTAATATGCCCATCTGTGAGCTGTATAAAGAAGATAGAATGAATGCCAAACATAGCAATAATGACTTAAATGAGTTCAAATTTAGTCTCGTAGAGCACATAAACATGCATATCGTTTTTGCGCATATGTTTGCTTGCGCACTTTTTAGACAAATGCACATCTTTCCTTCTGATTTTTTCTAGAATTTTAAATAAGACTTCTTCACTCAGGAGCATGTGCATACATTACAATAACAAAAAGCATATATGCTGAGACTGTATAACAATGGTGTAAAACATACTCGAGAAAATCCTTCCAAATCTTGTCTGGCTGAAAACCGTAAACCTTTCCAGCAATAAACCTGTGAAACAAACAATGCTCTTGAGACGATCAAATCTTTTCAATAGAAAAATGCTATGTAGTTTCCAAGATAGGCCATATGCAGAACAAGATAACAAACTCTTGAAATCAGTTTACATGAAACAAGGATGACTCCTCATTTCATGAGACAACAATAAAAGCTCAGGGCCGTTTGTTTCTGTCTAATGTGATGATAACCATCCCTATCTTAGTGTCCGACAAGACCCATTACCACGGCAGCAGCATTTCTAGCTCTACAGGTAACATTTCATATCAGTATTGTGTCAGGTTAATAATCATGGGCTGAGAAGTGCTGAGTTCTAATAAATGAGGATACAGATGCCTGCCTCCACATTTTCTTTGAAGATGAAACATATAAGCACAATAACACATCAAGTTTCCAGATTAATACACGCAAAGTCAGAAAATAAAAGGGAGAATTTCTATGGCATCTGTTAAAACTATGATAACACCAAGAGAACTTGTTCTGGAGAATAATATGCTTTTTGTCTTAATGGGCTATTGGGTCCAATTTGATCTTTTGCATCAACTTGACCATAGTATGGATGACTTATGCAGTACATAGATAACTAACTGGGATCCAGTAGTGTCCTCACTCGATCAACTTTTAGTACAACCACTCGAACTTACACGATTATTTTTGTGGTGATAATCCTCCTCGATTCCAGCGGATGGGTCCATCTGCAAGTTCACATGAAAAAATCAGTATTAGAGGATAGTGCTGATACGCTGCTGTGGTTACAACAAAAAGATGGATGAACCATAGTTGCAAAATAACCCTGAAAGAGTAAAGTGCTTACATCTTCTGCAAGTGGTTTCCAATATTCTGTTATTGATGGTGTGCAGACTCGGTCAGGATCAGTCAAAGCATTCTGCAAATAAGATATGGGGTCCAAAAATTAAAAGTTTGAAAATTGTAAGTCTAAAAAAATGTGTCTACAGGCACATAAAGGGATGTGGAATACTGCGGTGCCATTCAACTGAATGAGGCAGTAACTTGCAGAAAAATTGTACCGCGCCCTGTCGTACTGAGTATTCCCATTCAGATGGTTCAGACATTTATATATATAAGTAAATTTGGACACTAAGAAAAACCAACATTATTCAATGAACTAACAATACTAAATGGGCCTAAAACCGTTGCAACTTCTACATTGGTACACGATCAAATAAAACAATAAAGACAAGTTGTAGCTACAACATACAGGGTTTAGTTCTGCCCATTTCCACAGTTGGGCAAGTTCTTTGTTTCCCAGTCTCCACCTTGGCTTGCTACAAGAAAACAGAATATAAAAGAGTTTGAAAGCAGCAGAGCAGCATAATAAGCTCTAAAATTGCAAGGGCGAAAACAGCTTATAATTCTATCACCAACCTAGCCAGCACTTATCACGCCCTAAATTCCTTTTATCACAAAATAAAGCTATTATGATTAAAGTTTGGGCCTGGACTTTCTAGTGAGAATTTGTACTAAAAAACTGGTACGATGAATATCATATTTAGCAGGAGTTTGCACAACATAATACCCAACATGAACTTCATAAAAAATAACAACCCATTTACTACATAAATCAACATGAATAAGCTCAATCATTTGATAAGCATGCTGATCTGAAACTGGTCAGTTCCATACTCAAGTGAAAAGTTGATCAAGAACTGGATAGAACGACAAGAAAAAAATTAATTCATAGGCGGAAATAATGATATCAGCCTAGTGGGAAACAAGCCAGGCATATAAATTCCATATGTTCGCTTCATGATAATTCACAAAAAGGTGTTTGCCACTACATGCATCCAGTTACGCCTAGCTTAACCAGATATATAACATGGTCGATAATTGCATTTATATGTTCAAAGGATTCATTGCCTGAAGAAAGCAAGTAGCATACCGTTTTCTGACTCCAGCTTGAACTGGTTTCTTTTCAAAAGGTTGTTTTTCAAATGCTGGACACCCATCTCTCTTCCACCAAACCTTTTCAAAATGCAGCCAGAGTGATGAGAAATGAGGGTGAGAGATTGAGAACGACATTGAAGCATAAGACTTGTACGGTGCACCAAAATGTATACCCAGTTTTTTTCTCGCTCAAGAATATGCTCAATGCTTTGTAGGAATTCCTTCCCTTTTGGTGGAATCATCTCCAGAAGATTCTTAACACGCTCTTCACAGGATTTGATTTCCTCTTTCTGATTAAAGGAGGACAACATATGAGATTATCTAATCCACGGAATTAACACATAGTTCAAAGATGGTTTCAGAAGGCTCTTAAAGAAACCAAAGGATAGCTAAGTCAATCACAATTCCTGATTTACTATACAACCACCATGCCAAGTGGCCCAGTTTATTTTTATCAGGCAGTCACAGTTGATATAGTTGACCCAGTTATACTGGTTGACATGTAGTACTTCACGCTAGCACGACTTACAGTATGGAACACCTTGCTTATGTGAACACGTCATGCAATACACATTTACCTATATACTTGGATCCCAACTGAACATTTTGAAAAGCATATACAATAGGTCATACCAATTGTTTCTACCCGCATATAGGTATACCTCTAGCAGTATTACCTGTGGAGTCATGCAAATACCAGGTACAACAGACACCCAAAAGGAAAGAATTTCATGCGAATGCACATAGCTCAAACATCACAATATTTTAACAGTTATATATTGAGACATAAATCAATTACTGAATAAAATTGTTCCAAGTGTTCGTACCTATGGCATCTGAGTTTACTTATAAGTAATATTTGTACATTTGAAATAAACAGTCAAGGTATTTATTGCTCACCATGCTCTCGGATGGACCATCCTTGTCACTCTTTCCAGGCGCCTGAGGAACAAAACAACTTTGTCAGCAGTCCCCTCAAAGATAGTAGCAGGCTATTGCTGATATGAGGGGAAAAGGGAGATACTTGTCTGTAATTATTGCAAGATTCTGCAACTATGTTCCAGTTCACAATTCACTACCAACAAAGAAGTAACATCAGTATAAACCTTAATTAGTTACAACTTTCCTTCCAATTCTTGCCAAATGCATGCCTGCATGCCAGTGTTCTACAGCATGTTTATGGTTATTAAGCCACGGGCAACACCAGCAACCGTAAGTGACAGTAACGCTTGTCTATCAACTATGGTATAGTTAATCTTAGCTAGGTATGGGAGAACTTAGCGATTGCATCGCATAGTCAACAGGTAGTATCATTCAACATAGTAAGAAGCTAGCCAGGGTGGAACAAAAGCAGATGATATTTGTACGGGAGATAGAAAGTGAAGAAGAAAAACAGCTTATCGTAATGGCACATGTAGCCATGTCACCAGAAAATACACATGTTTTGTGACAGAGAACAGGCTATATATGCATATAAATAAACAAAACTAGGATGCAATGAGTTAATAGAAAATTAAGAAATGTACAAAGAAAAGAGCTATTTTGGCTTTTCTTAATTATCCGGAGGACAAAAGCATGTCACCTATCAAGAAAACGGAAGATAGACGGAAACCCCTTAATGCTTGGCAAAATTGAACAAGAATGACCAATAGGCACAAACTGAAGTTGCATTGACAACTAAATTCCAACTTTGTGTACCTTGAGATAGTCAAAAAATATAAGGCATTGGACAAGGATGTGACGTCGAAAACTGGCGTCTTTCAACTGCAGATAAAGAATGTTATATGGCTACACAACAACACTGAACAATTACCAGGAAAAAATCAGTTGTTAGATGCACAGCAAGAATTACCTCTAAACCCATCAATTTACTGCTAGTAAGGTACTTAATATTGAAAGCAGCATCTTCCTTTTGTTCGAGATTATTATGTTTTCCATCAGCATCGCAGAGAGGCTGAGCTTCAAATGTACTTAACACAACCTGAAATTCAGTTATTAGTTAACACCAATCAGAACTTCGGAACTAATGAACTGGAAAAAAATGCGAAAAGCGATGTCACTTGAAAATTGAAGGAGAGTGTACCGTTAAATTAGAAGCAAACTTTTGCCATTTTGTTGGGTTTGTAGTAGTCAAAGCTGGATTCCTGAAATGCTCCTAGAATAGAAATAAAGCACAAATGTTGAGCATTGATAAAACCTGATGTTGGGAATTAACAACATTTGAGAGGTTTGATGATGATTTTGAAAGAGATTAACAAGTACAATATATCAACCTGTAGACTCCACAGGGTCTGGTAGAAGTTGAAATCAACAGTAATTCCTGAGAAACAAAGGTGCATTAGGGAATGCTATCATTTAAAGACACTTTCCTGAAGATACAAAAAACAGGACAAATTTGCGAAGTAACATTAAAAAAAGTGGTGCTACTTTTATCAGAAGAACACACTCACCATCGGTGGCATCTTTCTCATACTTAGTTTCGTTTGATGTGTTGAAGACTCCCTTAATGTTTAGAGCTGATGACATAGAAGAGAAAAAGGACTGAGCGGTGTATCTAGAAGACAGTTATAACTCCTTAACAGCAAGGGGCCAAACTAGTTAGAATGGGAGAAGATGTAATATGCAAACCTGAACGCTCTGATAACGGGAAGAAATGTGCCAGAAACATGATAATACGTCCACAGAATACAACATCGTTTGACTGAAATTTCATAAGATGGAAACTATCAATGCTAGTATAGAACAGAAACTTTGTACCTGACTGAACTCCAAGAAATAAAAAGAGTGCCTAGCTCGCTGAAGTTTAAACATTAAAGATTATTTCACTGATAAAGCTAATAGTTCATATATTACACCATAAAGGCGTCATTAGCAAAGATTTTATTGAACAGTTTTGAGTTCAATAGTAGATAAAACTACCCACCATGGAAATAAGGCAATCTCAATTTAATCACCAGTATGACCACTACAGCAAATTAGCTTACAGATTAGGCACAACAACATAACCATATCTAACCTTTGAAAGTCTTCGAAGAAGTTGGTTGCAAGTCCTCAGCATAACCAACTTGCCACGCCCAAAGAGCTCTTGCTAGAAATAACCCAAGATGATGATACATTAGCAAAACTATGACATACATCATGTGTGCCATACGGCCATACCAGAACCAGAACCCGTTAACGAGTACAAATTCACAATTACCTTCCCCAAGACATCCTGTTTGCTCTCGATATACCCAAAGACATCTTTGCAGTCTTTGATAGTTGACATGTCAGTCAAATCTTCTAACAGCTGGAATACCATACCACCCTCAACATGCCCTCTTTCACAGAGGTAAAGCATGATATCTAACAGGACAAAACTTCCATTTATCAGAATAAAAAAACATGACACAAAGACTAGCAAGGGCTGAGAAACAAGTGTTGACAACAAATATATTTGGAAAACACTGGTAAAAGAATTGTCACTGACCAAGAAGACGTGTTATCAGGCAATTACTTTCTCCGCTGTCCAGTGAGTTTCCATATTGCATAATTCCATTACCCGACTGAACTGCAGAAGACTTGAGTATAAATGTAAAACATATCAGCAACCAATATTAGTTTCTAGGAGTACATCTGCGTGATCAAATAACAAGGAGTGCATCAATTCATCTCACTTCCTATTAGGGCAACTTGCATCCAGGTACCAATCAAAAATATAGAAACATTTAGTGGAATGTATAGACTGGACGACAATTGTTTCAATTCTCTAAGTTTCAACAGTGAGGCAGTAGCCCAGGAAAACTTAAACATGCATCATCACTTTGCAAAGAACAATAATACAGCCAAAATCTGTGATAGAAAAGCTTACGACGAGCTCCTGCAGCAACCTTCGCAGGGCATTCTCCAAGGACTGGTTCTCCTCGAGCACCAGCACCGTTTGCTTCTGCCAAATCAGATGAGAAACCGGTTTGAAATACATGTATATGCATTTACAACACAACACAGCACACCTCAAGGATTGCCAAATACGGCAAAGCAAAAAAAAACAAGTTGACAGTCTGCTACCAAATCATCATCTACCAAAACGGTGGAAAGCAAGTCACATTGCGCAACCTATACCTGAGGCTTAATCGCTTCCTGAACCGCCTGGAGGGCGAAAGCTTCCGGGGATTCGTTCCTGGCCAGCGCGGTCCGGAACACTCCCTGCGAGCAAGCAAGTAAATCGAAATTACGGGAGAGTACGGGAACAATTCCGCTAGAAGTCGCAGCGCATCCTCTCCGCTGGTCCCCCTAGCGCCCCGCGCCGGCCTTGTGTACGGGAGGAAGAGAAGGGTGGTCGGGAGAGGGCTCACGATGATGCGGTCGCGGTCGGCGTGGCTGGAGACGGCGGCGAGCGTGGAGGGAGAGGAGGCGGGCGCTCGGTCCTTGGTGAGAAGGATACGGAGGCCAGAGTTGGACGACGGCGGCGGCGGCGGCGGCGGCGGAGGCGAGGGCTCCGCCATGGTGCGGTAGGGTTCTGCTTCGAGGGGCGCGGGTGAGTCCTCCTCCAGGATCGGGATTCAGCGACTTCCCTCTAGCAAGCAAACCTGGCCATCGGGCCGTGCTTGGGCGGGCCGGCCCGCGGCACGCCAAAAAAGCCCGGCCCGAGCATGGCCCGGCACGTGGCTTGACGGGCCGTGCCTGGCCCGTGGCACGCGGGTGCCGTGCCCGTGCCACGTCCCCGGGCACGGGGGCCGGCCCGGCACGGCCCGTCAGCAGATACAGCACAGTATTTTGGAAATACTAGAGGCAAAAAGAGTCCCAGCGGGACTCGAACCCGGGATCTCTAGCACCCAGCACGAACAGCTAACCACTACGACACCGAATCTTAGCTGATAAGCTCTAATTTTGATCAATATTAAAGGTTAACTAGACGGGCTAGAGAAAATGAATGACGGGCCAACGTGCTTGACGAGCCACGGGCCGGCCCGTGAAGCTTTCGTGCCGGGCTCGGGCCGCCAGGCGGGGCACGTGGCACGGCCTGGCACGGCACGTGGCTTGGCGGGCCACAGCGTGCCGTGCCACGTGCCGGCCCGTGCCGGGCCTGGGCCGTGCCGGGCCGGCCCGTTGGCCAGATTTGCTAGCAAGTCACGCTCCCATTGAAATCCGGACATCCAGCGTCTGACCAGGATCCAACGAACAGGAACGGTCCAACACAAGATCTCCTCCAGGCTCCAGCGTTGGCACCAGGCAGTTTTCGAGCAGGAGAAAACCGAACACGCTCCAAACAAGAAACCCTCTTATTCATATTAATTGACTTTGATTTATAAAAATTAGATGAACCTATATATAAATAGTGTCTAGATTCATTCAAATCTAGACAAATTTGAGTCAATTAATATGGGCCAGAGGGAGTACCGACAATTTTGTATTTTTTTTTGCAAATCAAAAATTTTGTAGTACCTCCTCTATTAACAAGTGACTTGTGTTTATTTAGATTGAAGTGACTTGTCTTTATCTAGATTTGAACGTATTTATATACTAAAACATGTCTAGATAAAATATGTCTAGATACGTATGAATTTAGACAAACCAAGGATTTGTTTAGTAACACCATTTTTTCTCTGTATTTGAAAGATACTACAGTTTATTAAAATACCATAGTTGGAAACGGGGGAGGGCACTACTAACCCACCTTTCTCCTATCTAAGCCAAGATTATAAGGGCTAATTAAGCAAAAAAGATTAGGTTGGGGGCGGAGGACCCTCATCTCGACTCGTTGGGCGAACGCATGCCAAAATCCGGATTAAACTTTGGCCGGACTGCGCAAGTTTTCGGTCTGGGTACGCCTAGTTTCCCACTCACGTCTAGTCCGAGTTCCCGGGTCGCCCGTTTCCGCTCAAATTCGGCTCATATTCGGCTCAAGTTCGTCCAAATTTTGGTATAGTTCGTCATACAATGAATACGAAACATTTTAAGACCAAAGTTCGGCGAAATTTTAAACAGAGTTCGGCATAAATATAAACATAGTTCGTCCAGAAGTGAAAATACAACATATTTCGGCCAAGTACAGCTGGGCGAGCGATGCGAGGATCTGCAAGCGCTCTTCACCTTCGGCGACCTCGGCACTCTCCTCCTCCAGGAGTACGGCGAGCATCTCCTCGTCGTCGGAGTCCATGGCGAGTATCTCGTCGTCGTCTGAGTCCATGGCCGAATCCGGCCAAATGCCGAACACTTGGCGGGCATGGTGGTGGGAGAACGTAGCGAAGCAGAGCTACGGCGAGGCTAGTTTGGCGAGAGCTGTGGCGGAGAAGGCGTCGTGGTGGGCGGCAACTACGGTGAGCGAATCTAGAGGCGTGGGCATGTCTCGGCGCGGTGGAGCTCCGTCGGCGAAGTCATGGCGACAGGGCGCGCTGGGAGCTCTTCGCGGCAGTCTGGGCGAGTGGAGTGGGTGGGAATGGGACTGCTCGCCGATAGAGCTGGCCCACACCCTTTTTTGCGGCGTCCTGCGTCCCCAGAGCGTACCCGGAAACCTGGGTTCGGCCTGGGTAGGCAGGACCAAAACACGCCAAAATCCGGACGAAAACAGGTCCCTAGGTACGTGAATGGGCTGATTTTCGGTATCCGGACCTATGTTATTTTTGCCTTACTAAAGAAAGAGGTCTAGACCTCTTTTTCACCGAATACTCAAAACTGAAATTTCTCATTGCCAGACGTAGCAATACCATTGTTTTAGAATACTTTGGTTTTACAAAAATTAAGCAGCCAAATGGAGCCCAAGTCACTTATTTCTGGATGGAGAGAGTGTTTTTTACCAGACTTTCGACGCTCAATGGTAATTTAGAAGAAAATAGACAGCTAAGAGCAACTCTAGCCAATACCGCATATCGGTCTGATCCGCACAATTTTGGGCCGATATGTGGTTTTTGCCTAGAAAAAAGTATCGAATGAAACACCAAAAATGGCAAGGCTCGTAAATGTTTCAGCGGTTTAAAACTCCACATCGACCTCTATATCTATGGTTTCCGCGGGAATGTGGTAAACCACGTTGTCTTTTCACATCCCTCCCCTTACAGATTTCGCCGTCGCCGCACTCGATTTCTTCGCTTTGGTACCGTGTCGTGCGAAATGTTGTCGGTCAATTCATCACGCAGTGGCAGCATTTCTCCGTGCTAGGGAGCCTCATATGTCGTCACGTCATCCCCTCATGAGCGTTGCGCGCATCTCCGAGGTTGTATGTTGCATAAAAGCTCTCTCGTGGTGCCATGCTGATAGAAATATGTTGGAGATATGCCCAAGAGATAATAATAAAATAGTTATTATTATATTTTTGTGTTTATGATAAATGTTTACATCACATACTATAATTATATTAATCGGAAATATTAATACTTGTGTGTTTTGTAAATATAAAAGAGTTTCTAGTAAGCCTCTTGTTAAGCTAGCTTGTTGATTAATAGATGATTATGGTTTCGTGATCATGGACATTGGATGTTATTAATAACAAGGTCATATCATTAGGAGAATGATGTGATGGATACACACACATAGTAAGCATAGCATAAAATCAAGTCATTAAGTTTGTTTTGATATAAGCTTTCAGATACATAGTAACCTAATACTTCGACCATGAGATCATGTTAATCACCATCACCGGATGAGTACTTTGATGACATCAGTGGTTCCACCACCCTGGGAGGGGGTCACTTGGGTTGTGGCATGCCCTAAGGTCCAGCTGTTGGAGATATGCCCAAGAGGCAATAATAAAGTGGTTATTATCATATCTTCATGCTTATGATAAATGTTTACATACCATGCTAGAATTGTATTAAACGGAAACATTAATACTTGTGTGATTTGTAAACATAATAGAGTCCCTAGTAAAGCCTCTTGTTAAACTAGCTTGTTGGTTAATATATGATCATGGTTTCCTGATCATGAACATAGAGATGTTATTAACAACAGGGTCATATCAATAGATGAATGATATGATGGACACACTCCTACAGTTAAGCATAGCATAAATATCAAGTCATTTAATATAGTTCATTTGCTATAAGCTTTTTGATACATAGTAACCTAATTCCTTCGACCATGAGATCATGCTAATCACTGTTGGAGATATGCCCTAGAGGCAATAATAAATAAGTTATTATTATATCTTTGTGTTTATGATAAATGTTTACATTCATGCTATAATAGTATTAACAGGGAAACATTAATACTTGTGTGATTTGTAAACTTAATTTGAAGTCCCTAGTATAGCCTCTATACCTCACTAGCTTGTTGGTTGATAAATGTTGTGGTTTCCCTATCATGAACATTGAGATGTTATCAACAACAAGATCATATCGTTAGGAGAATGATATGGTGGACATACTCCTATAGATAAGCGTAGCATAAAGATCAAGTCATTTCAATAGTTCAATTGTTATATGCTTTCTGATACATAGTAACCTAATTCCTTCGACCATGAGATCATGCATATCACCTTTACCGGATGGATGCTTTGATGACATCAAACACCACACCGTAACTGGGTGGCTATAAAGGTGGCATTGAGTGTTCGGAAAGTATTGGTTGAGACACATGGATCAAGAGTGGGATTTGTCCATCCATATGACGGATAGATATTCTCTGGGCCCTCTCGGTGAAATGTCATCCAATTAGCTTGCAAGCATGTGACTGGCTCACAAGGGATCACATATCACGGGAACGAGAAAAGAGTACTTATCAGTAACGAGGTTGAACTAGGTATGCAGAGATACCGATGATCATAACCTCGGATAAGTAACATATCGTGAGACAAAGGGAAATTGGTATCGTATGTAAGTGGTTCATTCGATCGCAAAGTAATCGTAGAAATATGTGGGAGCCATATGAATTTCCAGATTCCTCTATTGGTTATTGTTCGGAGAAGTGTCTCGATCATGTCCGCATAATTCACGAACCGTAGGGAGACACACTTAAGGATTCGACGAGTTTTGAGTAGTTATGGTATTATGAGAAAGAGACCGAATGTTGTTCGGAGTCTCGGATGGGATCCGGGATATCACGAGGTGATCCGGAATGGTCCGGAGAATAAGATTCATATAAGGAAAGTCCCGTTTCGGAGTTCGGGAATGATTCCGGTGTTTTCATCGGGAATGTTCTAGAAGGTTCCGGATTGTCCGGCACTCCGGGGGGGAGGGTACATGAGTGTGTCATTGAATGATTGCATCATGTACTAAGTGTTCTTGCTGTTCCAAAAACATGAAAGTCAAATTGCCAGTTTGAAAGTCAAACGGCTAAAACAGGAAACTGTGGGAAACAGGAAACTGTGGGAAACAAGCAAGAGGAGTTGGAACCAACTTGGAGGAGGAGTCCAACTCCTCCAGGCCGGCGCCCAGCCCTAGGCCGAGTTGGGGAGGGACTCCCTACCTCCCCTGGCGCGCCAAGGCCCCTCCACCCATAAAAGGAGGGGCAGGGCTCCTCCTTGAGACACACAAGTTTCCACCTCTAATCTCAGGTTTAGAGCCGTTTGGTTTAGAGCTTCTAATTGCTTTAGCCTGCGGTTTAGAGCCTTCTAATTGGTGTGTCTAATCTCTAGACCACTAATAGCCCTCTCTCATAATCCACCATACTCGCTCCGGCTTAAGGCGAAGCCCTGCGGGATCTCCCCTCTACTTCCGGTACCACGCCGTTGTGCTGCCGGAATCGCGAGGAGAGTGCTACAACCTCCGCTGCCTGCTGGAACAAGGGAGAGGAAGGTCTTCGTCGAGTACCGAACGTGTGACCGACTGCGGGAGCGCTGCCGGAACGCAGCGCCGGAAAGATCGTCTACACGATCTTGAGATCGGGAAGAGTACGACTACATCACCCACGAGAATCCGCTCTTGTTAAACGCTTTGGAATCTTCGAGGGTAAGTTATTCCATCGACTTGTTGCTACAATCTAGTAGATAGATCTTGGCTTGTTTGTTTGTATGCGATAGAAATTTTTTGTTTTCCATGCTACGAACCCCTACAGTGGTATCAGAGCCGTGTCTATATGTAGATCTGTTGCACGAGTAGAACACAATGGTCATTGTGGGCGTTGATGCTTTTATTGTCGATTACTTCTTGTGTACTTTGCATCTTGCGGTATGTTGGGATGAAGCGGCCCGGGCTAACCTTACATGACATCCTTCATGAGACTTGCTCCACGCTTGACATGCAACTTGTATTGCATAAGTGGCTTTGCGGGTGCCTGTTTCTCCTAGCATAGTTAAGATCCAATTTACAACGGGTGATCAACAATGCTAGTATCAATGTTGTGGTTCTTGTTCGTAAGTTAGAACGACACTTATTGAAAGCCCCAAACCACGTAAAATATGCAAAGAAAGTAGAGGCGTCTAACTTTGTTTTGCAGGGGTGTGCAGTGATGTGATATGGCCATGATTGTGATTATATTTGATGTATGCAATGTTCCTTATTGTAAGTTGGCAACCGGCAGGAGCCATATGGTTGTCTTTAATTTATGTTAAGACCCACGTGTCTATTCAAAGTAGTTGTAATAGTTGGAGCCGGTGGACGACAACCATGGAGAAGCGTCATTGACCTTGATGCAATGCCGATGATGATGGAGATCATGTTCGTGCTTGAAGATGGAGATCGGAAGCACAAAGAAGAAAGGCCATATCATATCACATATATATTGAATTGCATGTGATGTTAATCCTTTATGCATCTTGTATTGCTTAGTAGACGACGGTAGCATTATAAGATGATCCCTCATGCACATCAATTTCAAATCATAAAGTGTTCACCCTTAGTTAGCACCGTTGCTAAAGCTTGTTGTTTCGAAGCACCACGTGATGATCGGGTGTGTTAGATTCTGCAAGTGTATACAACGTGAGCAAGCCAGATTTGCTCATGCAGAAACTAAGGTTTGATCTTGACGAGCCTAGCATGTACAGACATGGTCTCGGAACACGGATCACCGAAAGGTAAAGCATGAATCATATAGTAGATATGATGAACATGTCGATTGTTCGCCATTGAAACTATGTCAACTCTCGTGATGATCGGTGTTGATATGGTGGATTTGGTTCGTGTGATCACTAAAACAATGTGAGGGATATTGTTTTGAGTGGGAGTTCACCTAGTTTAATTTCATTATTAATTTGAACTCAATTTGTCATAAACTTAGTCTAAACTATTGCAAATATGTTGTAGATCAATGGCAGCCCCTACCATCAATTTTAATGCGTTCCTAGAGAAAGAAAAGTTGAAAAACAATGGAAGCAACTTCGCGGATTGGTTCCGCAATTTGAGGATTGTCCTCACAGCTGGTAATTTGACCTATGTGCTGGATGCACCGCTGGGTGACCCACCTGCAGATGATGCTCCCGATGAAGTAAAGAATGTTTACCTCGCTCGGAAGAATCAGTACTCCATAGTTCAGTGTGCTATCTTGTATGGTTTGGAATCGGAGCTTCAGAAAAGGTTTGAGGATTCAGACCCATATGATATTGTCGAGGATCTCAAATTGATTTTTGAGACTCATGCGGCAATTGAAAGTTATGAAGCTTCTGAAAAGTTCTTTAACTGCAAGATGGAAGAGGGCAGCTCCGTCAGTGAGCATGTGCTTAAGATGTCTGGGCACGCAAACAAAAAGTTCAAAGCTTGGGTATAGTGATTCCTAATGCTTTGGGGATTTACCGCGTCCTCTAATCACTACCACCAAGTTACAAGAACTTTGTGATGAACTACAACATGCAAAACATGAACAAGACGTTGTCAGAACTCTTTGCCATGTTGAAATCTGCAGAAGTGGAGATCAAGAAAGAGCACCAAGTGTTGTTGGTCAATAAGACCACCAAATTCAAGAAAGGCAAGTCTAAGCAGAAGGGACACTTCAAGAAGGGTGGTAAGAAAGTTACCACGCCAACGAAGAAGACCAAGGCTGGGCCTAAGCCTGATACTGAGTGCTTTTACTGCAAGGGAGAAGGTCACTGGAAGCGGAATTGCCCAAAGTACTTGGCGGATTTGAAGAACGGCAACATCAAGAAGAAAGGTATATTTGATATACATGTTATTGATGTGTATCTCACTAGTACTCGTAGTAGTGCCTGGGTATTTGATACTGGTTCGGTTGCTCATATTTGTAACTCGAAACAGGTGCTGCAGAATAAACGGAAGCTAGCGAAGAACGAGGTGACGATGCGCGTGGGAAACGGATCAAAGGTTGATGTGATCGCGGTCGGCACGCTACCCCTTCATCTACCATCGGGATTAGTTTTATACTTAAATAATTGTTATTTGGTGCCTGCGTTAAGCATGAACATTATATCGGGATCTTGTTTATTGCGAGACGGTTACTTGTTTAAGTCCGAGAATAATGGTTGTTCGATTTATATGAGTAATATGTTTTATGCACATGCACCTTTGATAGATGGTCTATTCTTGTTGAATCTCGATAGTGGAAATACACATATTAATAACATTGAGGCTAAACATTTGAAATCGAGCGATAACTCGACCTATATGTGGCACTGTCGTCTTGGTCACATTGGATTGAAGCGTATGAAGAAACTCCATTCCGATGGACTTCTTGAATCACTTGATTTTGAATCACTTGAAAGATGCGAAGCATGTCTGATGGGTAAAATGACTAAGACTCCATTTTCTGGTATGATAGAGCGAGCTACAGACTTATTGGAAATCATACATACCGATGTGTGTGGTCCAATGAGTGTAGCATCGCGCGGTGGTTATCGTTATGTTCTTACCTTCACGGATGATTTGAGTAGATATGGGTATATCTATTTCATGAAACATAAGTCCGAAACTTTCGAGAAGTTTAAGGAATTTCAAAGTGAGGTAGAGAATCAACGTAACAAGAAGATTAAATTTCTACGTTCTGATCGTGGAGGTGAATATCTAAGTTACGAGTTTGGCAAGCATTTAAAGAAATGCGGAATACTTTCACAGTTGACACCGCCGAGAACACCACAGCGTAATGGTGTGTCCGAATGTCGTAATCGAACTCTCTTAGATATGGTTCGTTCTATGATGTCACTTACAGATTTACCGCTATCATTTTGGGTTATGCATTAGTAACAGCCGCATTCACTTTAAATAGGGCACCATCTAAATCCGTTGAAACGACACCGTATGAATTATGGTTTGGGAAGAAACCTAAATTGTCGTTCCTTAAAGTTTGGGGATGCGAAGCCTATGTAAAGAAGTTACAGCCGGACAAGCTTAACCCAAAGCGGAAAAATGCGTCTTCATAGGATACCCGAAGGAAACTATTGGGTATACCTTCTATCATAGATCCGAAGGCAAAATCTTTGTTGCCAAGAATGGATCCTTTCTAGAGAAGGAATTTCTCTCGAAAGAAGTGACTGGAAGGAAAGTAGAACTCGACGAGGTTGTCGAACCTTCTCTCGAAATTGCGAGTAGCGCAGCACCGGAAGAAGTTCATGTGGTGCCTGCACCAATTAGAGAGGGAGCTAATGATGGTGATCATGAAACTTCGGTTGAAGTTGCTACAGAGCCTCGGAGATCAACGAGAAATCGTACCACTCCAGATTGGTATGATCCCGTTATGAGTGTCATGTTGGTGGATAACACCGATGACCCTGAGACATATGAGGAAGCGATGATGAGCCCAGATTCCAATAAATGGCAAGAAGCCATGAAATCCGAGATTGGATCCATGTACGAAAACCAAGTATGGACTTTGGTGGACTTACCGGATGGCCGAAAGGCTGTCGAGAACAAATGGATTTTCAAGAAGAAAACAGATGCTGATGGTAATGTTACTGTCTATAAAGCTCGACTTATCGCAAAAGGGTTTCGACAAATTCAAGGAGTTGACTACGATGAGACTTTCTCACCAGTAGCGAAGCTAAAGTCTGTGAGGATTATGTTAGCAATCGCTGCATATTATGATTATGAGATATGGCAGATGGATGTCAAAACAGCATTCCTCAATGGAGATATTGATGATCCTAAAGATGCTAACAAGGTATGCAAACTTCAACGGTCCATCTATGGATTGAAGCAAGCATCCCGAAGTTGGAATCAACGTTTTGATAAGGTAATCAAAAGTTTTGGTTTTATACAAACTTATGGAGAAGCTTGTATTTACAAGAAAGTGAGTGGGAGCTCTGTAGCATTCTTAATACTATATGTGGATGACATATTGTTGATTGGGAATGATGTAGACCTTCTTAATAGTGTCAAGGAATATTTGAATAATAGTTTTTCAATGAAGGATCTTGGCGAAGCAGCTTACATATTAGGCACAAAGATTTATAGAGATAGATCGAAACGCCAAATATCATTGTCACAGAGTACATATTTGGACAAAGTTCTAAAGAGGTTTGGAATGGAAGAAAGCAAGAAAGGGTTCTTGCCCATGTTGCCCAATACGACCTTGAGTAAAACTCAAAGTCCGACATCGGCAGAAGATAGAGAAAGGATGAGTAAGACTCCCTATGCATCAGCCATAGGATCTCTAATGTATGCCATGCTATGTACTAGACCCGACATCGCATATGCTGTTAGTCTAACTAGCAGATATCAAAGTGATCCAGGAGTGGATCATTGGACAGCGGTCAAAAACATCCTTAAGTACTTGAGAAGAACTAAGGATATGGTTCTTTCTTATGGAGGTGATGAACAGCTCGTTGTTAATGGTTACACCGATGCTAGTTGGAACACCGATCCGGATGATTCTAAATCACAATCTGGATACGTATTTATTTTGAATGGTGCAGCAGTTAGCTGGAGGAGTGCAAAGCAAAGCGTTGTGGCGAGATCTTCAACTGAATCGGAATACACGGCTGCTTCGGAGGCTTCACAAGAAGCGATATGGATGAAAGAGTTCATTACAGAGCTGGGTGTGGTTCCTAGTGCGCTGGACCCAATGTTTATCTACTGTGATAACATGGGCGCCATAGCCAATGCGCAAGAACCAAGGTCACACAAGAAGCTGAAGCATATCAAGCTACGTTTTCACGCTATTCGAGAACATATCCAGGATGGGGATATAAAGATTTGCAAAGTACACACAGATCTGAATGTGGCGGATCCGTTGACTAAACCTCTCCCGAGGGCAAAACATGACCAACACCAAACTGCCATGGGTGTTCGGTATATTACCATGTAATCTAGATTAGATGACTCTAGTGCAAGTGGGAGACTGTTGGAGATATGCCCTAGAGGCAATAATAAATATAGTTATTATTATATCTTTGTGTTTATGATAAATGTTTACATTCATGCTATAATAGTATTAACAGGGAAACATTAATACTTGTGTGATTTGTAAACTTAATTTGAAGTCCCTAGTATAGCCTCTATACCTCACTAGCTTGTTGGTTGATAAATGATTGTGGTTTCCCTATCATGAACATTGAGATGTTATCAACAACAAGATCATATCGTTAGGAGAATGATATGGTGGACATACTCCTATAGATAAGCGTAGCATAAAGATCAAGTCATTTCAATAGTTCAATTGTTATATGCTTTCTGATACATAGTAACCTAATTCCTTCGACCATGAGATCATGCATATCACCTTTACCGGATGGATGCTTTGATGACATCAAACACCACACCGTAACTGGGTGGCTATAAAGGTGGCATTGAGTGTTCGGAAAGTATTGGTTGAGACACATGGATCAAGAGTGGGATTTGTCCATCCATATGACGGATAGATATTCTCTGGGCCCTCTCGGTGAAATGTCATCCAATTAGCTTGCAAGCATGTGACTGGCTCACAAGGGATCACATATCACGGGAACGAGAAAAGAGTACTTATCAGTAACGAGGTTGAACTAGGTATGCAGAGATACCGACGATCATAACCTCGGATAAGTAACATATCGTGAGACAAAGGGAAATTGGTATCGTATGTAAGTGGTTCATTCGATCGCAAAGTAATCGTAGAAATATGTGGGAGCCATATGAATTTCCAGATTCCTCTATTGGTTATTGTTCGGAGAAGTGTCTCGATCATGTCCGCATAATTCACGAACCGTAGGGAGACACACTTAAGGATTCGACGTTGTTTTGAGTAGTTATGGTATTATGAGAAAGAGACCGAATGTTGTTCGGAGTCTCGGATGGGATCCGGGATATCACGAGGTGATCCGGAATGGTCCGGAGAATAAGATTCATATAAGGAAAGTCCCGTTTCGGAGTTCGGGAATGATTCCGGTGTTTTCATCGGGAATGTTCTAGAAGGTTCCGGATTGTCCGGCACTCCGGGGGGGGGAGGGTACATGAGTGTGTCATTGAATGATTGCATCATGTACTAAGTGTTCTTGCTGTTCCAAAAACATGAAAGTCAAATTGCCAGTTTGAAAGTCAAACGGCTAAAACAGGAAACTGTGGGAAACAGGAAACTGTGGGAAACAAGCAAGAGGAGTTGGAACCAACTTGGAGGAGGAGTCCAACTCCTACAGGCCGGCGCCCAGCCCTAGGCCGAGTTGGGGAGGGACTCCCTCCCTTCCCTGGCGCGCCAAGGCCCCTCCACCCATAAAAGGAGGGGCAGGGCTCCTCCTTGAGACACACAAGTTTCCACCTCTAATCTCAGGTTTAGAGCCGTTTGGTTTAGAGCTTCTAATTGCTTTAGCCTGCGGTTTAGAGCCTTCTAATTGGTGTGTCTAATCTCTAGACCACTAATAGCCCTCTCTCATAATCCACCATACTCGCTCCGGCTTAAGGCGAAGCCCTGCGGGATCTCCCCTCTACTTCCGGTACCACGCCGGTGTTCTGCCGGAATCGCGAGGAGAGTGCTACAACCTCCGCTGCCTGCTGGAACAAGGGAGAGGAAGGTCTTCGTCGAGTACCGAACGTGTGACCGATTGCGGGAGCGCTGCCGGAACGCAGCGCCGGAAGGATCGTCTACACGATCTTGAGATCGGGAAGAGTACGACTACATCACCCACGAGAATCCGCTCTCGTTAAACGCTTTGGAATCTTCGAGGGTAAGTTATTCCATCGACTCGTTGCTACAATCTAGTAGATAGATCTTGGCTTATTTGTTTGTATGCGATAGAAAATTTTTGTTTTCCATGCTACGAACCCCTACAATCACCATCACTGGAAGGATGCTTTGATGACATCAAACACCACACCGTAACTGGGTGGCTATAAAGGTGGCATTGAGTGTTCGGAAAGTATGTGTTAAGGCACATGGATCAAGAGTGGGATTTGTCCATCCATATGACGGATAGATATACTTTGGGCCCTCTCGGTGGAATGTCATCCAATTAGCTTGCAAGCATGTGACTGGCTCACAAGGGATCACATATCACGGAAACGAGAAAATATTACTTATCGGTAACGAGGTTGAACTAGGTATGCAGAGATACCGACGATCAAAACCTCAGATAAGTAAACTATCGTGAGACAAAGGGAAATTGGTATCGTATGTAAGTGGTTCATTCGATCACAAAGTAATCGTAGAAATATGTGGGAGCCATATGAATTTCCACATTCCTCTATTGGTTATTGATCGGAGAAGTGTCTCGGTCATGTCCGCATAATTCACGAACCGTAGGGAGACACACTTAAGGATTCGATGTTGTTGAGTAGTTATGGAATGATGGGTAAGAGACCGAATGTTGTTCGGAGTCTCGAATGGGATCCGGGATATCACGAGGAGATCCGGAATGGTCCGGAGAATAAGATTCATATAAGGAAAGTCCTATTTCGGAGTTCAGAAATGATTTCGGTGTTTTCACCAGGAATGTTCTAGAAGGGCCTGGAAGGTCCGGCACTCCGGAAGGGGAAGGGTACATGGATGTGTCATAACAATGTGGAATGGTTGCATCATATACTAGGTCACTTGGCTGGGCAATATGAAGAGAGAAATCAAATTCAAGTTTGAAAGTCAAACGCCAATTTGAAAAGTCAAATCCGAACATTGCTTGGTGGAGGGAGAGTAGGAAACCTACCTAGGGTAGGAATCCCACTCCCTCCACCCGCAGGCCAAGGAGGAGGAGTTGGAGGAGGACTCCCTCCTCCCAAACCGCCTCTCCCCTCCTATATATTGAGGGGTAGGGCACCCCTCTCCCACATAACTCCAAACCCTAGCAAGGCGCCTACACCTCTCCAAGTGTTGCCGCACCTAGGGCTCCTCAAGTCGCCGAGTTAGGTTTTCTCTAAACCCTAGCCGCCGGCCAAGCCACCCCCCTTGGTACCTCTAATCCGTAGATCGCCAAGGCCCTCTCTTACTCCACCATACTCGCTCCGGCTTAGGCGAAGCCCTGCGGTATCTTCCCTCTACTTCCGACACCACGCCGTCGTGCTGCCGGAATCACGAGGAGAGTGCTACAACCTCTGCTGCCTGCTGGAACAAGGGAGAGGAAGGTCTTCATCGAGTACCTAACGTGTGACCGACTGCGGAAGCGCTGCCGGAATGCAGTGCCGGAAGGATCGTCTACGCGATCTTGAGATCGGCAAGTGTACGACTACATCACCCACGAGAATCTGCCCTCGTTAACCGCTTTGGAATCTTCGAGGGTGAGTGCTTCTATCGACTTGTTGCTACAATCTGATAGATAGATCTTGGCTTGTTTGTATGCATGCGGTAGAAAATTTTTGTTTTCCATGCTACGAACCCCAACACCAGCCGGCCAACACTAGTAGAAGGGTAAAACCCTAGTTTGAATTGTCAAATCCTAGTTTGAAAAGTCAAACTTCCCAACTCTTCCCCTTGGTGGCCGAGTTGGGGGACACGGCTAGGGCTGGGAACCCTTGGTCGGCCGCCCCCCTATATAAGGAGGGGTGGGGCGCACCCCCACAACCCATTGTCCTTGGCGCCTAACCCTAGCCGCCGCTTCCCCTCTTTCTTCTTCACCGTCCTGCTCCGGCTTAGGCGAAGCCCTGTAGAAATCGCTCCTCCTCCACCACCACACCGTCGTGCTATTGGGATTCCGAGGAGATCTACTACCTCCGCTGCCCTGCTAGAACCGGGAGAGGAAGGTCTTCATCGACTTTGTACGTATGACCGACCGTGGAAGCGCTCCCGGAATGCGGAGCCGGAAGGATCGTCTACACGATCTTGAGATCGATAAGTGATCGACTACATCAACCACGAGATCTGAATCCTGTTAAACGCTTTGGATCTATGAGGGTTAGTTCTCTACAATCTCGTTGCGCTCATCTCGTAGATTAGATCTTGGCTTTGTCATAGATTAGATCTTGGTTTTCTGGATTCACGCGATAGAATTTTTTTGTTTTCCATGCAACGAACTCTACAGTGGTATCAGAGCCGACTCTATGCGTAGATCTGTTGCACGAGTAGAACACAATGGTTTTGTGGGCGTTGATGCTTTTGTTGTCGCTTGCTTTTCGTGTACCTTGCATCTTGCGGTATGGTGGGATGAAGCGGCCCGGGGTAACCTTATATGTTGTCGCACATGAGACTTGCTCCACGCTCAACATGCAACTTGCATTGCACAAGTGGCTTTGTGGGTGTCTGTCTCTCCCACCATAGTTAAGATTCAATTTACAACAGACACTTAACAATGCTTGTATTAGCATTGTGGTTCTTGTTTGTAGGTAAGAAAGGTTCTTATTAAAAAGCCCCAAGCCACGTAAAACATACAAAGAAAATTAGAGGCGTCTAACTTGTTTTTGCAGGGCATGCGATGTAATGTGATATGGCCATGATGTGATTGTGGTTATATTTGATGTATGTAATGATCCTATTGTAAGTTGGCAACCGACGGAAGCCTTATGGTTGTCTCTAAATTCGTTAAGACTTGTGTGTCTATTCATCATGTAATCGCTTTATTCTAAATAGTTGTAATAGTTGCTGTTGGTGATTAAAATGATACCCCTAACCCCGGGGGATACGTAACTTTCATCCCCCGGGTCGTTTGGATGTGACCGAGGTTGTGGGTGGGGCCCGTCTTCATTATATCGTTGATTCTTATCCCGATTCATTCCCTACCGTTGTTCCTCGAATCTTCCTCCCAGCGCACGCGGGTGCGACACCTCGATCCCCTCTCTCGTTGTAGGGTTTCGTAGCATGGAAAACAAAAAATTTCTACCGCATACAAACAAACAAGCCAAGATCTATCTACTAGATTGTAGCAACGAGTCGATAGAATAACTCACCCTCGAAGATTCCAAAGTGTTTAACGAGAGCGGATTCTCGTGGGTGATGTAGTCGTACTCTTCCCGATCTCAAGATCGCGTAGACGATCCTTCCGGCGCTGCGTTCTGGCAGCGCTCCCGCAGTCGGTCACACGTTCGGTACTCGACGAAGACCTTCCTCTCCCTTGTTCCAGCAGGCAGCGGAGGTTGTAGCACTCTCCTCGCGATTCCGGCAGCACAACGGCGTGGTACCGGAAGTAGAGGGGAGATCTCGCAGGGCTTCGCCTTAAGCCGGAGCGAGTATGGTGGAGTATGAGAGAGTCCCTCGACGATCTAGGGTTTAGACACGCCGAGGAGGAAGCTTGGCCGGTGGCTAGGGTTGCTAGGCGGCGGCGGCTTGACCTAGGTCGGCGGCGGCGGCAATGGAGGTGGCGGCGCCGGCGGCTAGGGTTTAGAGGTGGTGGAGTTGTGTGTCTAGGAGGGGAGCCCTGCCCCTCCTTTTATAGGTGGAGGGGCCGGCCGACCAAGGGGAGGAGAGTCCCTCCCCAACTCGGCTTGGAGGTGGGCCGGCGGTGGAGGAGGGACTCCTCCCCAACTCGGTTTCCTCCTCCTTCCCCACTTCCCAAAAATAGCCGTTTGACTTTCAAACTAGCCGTTTGACTTTTCAAACTAGGATTTGAATAAACCCTCTATTTTGTTCAGCGATGACATCGAGTACATAATGCAATCATACCAAATTGATAAAACACATTCATGTACCCTTCCCCTCCGGAGTGCCGGACATTCCGGAACCTTCTAGAACATTCCCGATGAAAACACCGGAACCATTCTCCAACTCCGGAACGGGACTTTCCTTATATGAATCTTATTCTCCGGACCATTCCGGATCTCCTCGTGATATCCCGAATCCCATTCGAGACTGCGAACAACACTCGGACTCTTTCTCGCCATTCCATAACTACTCAAACAACGTCGAATCCTTAAGTGTGTCTCCCTACGGTTCGTGAATTATGCAGACATGATCGAGACACTTCTCCGATCAATAACCAATAGAGGAATCTGGAAATTCATATGGCTCCCACATATTTCTACGATTACTTTGCGATCGAATGAACCACTTACATATGATATCAATTTCCCTTTGTCTCACGATAGTTTACTTATCCGAGGTTATGATCGTCGGTATCTCTGCATACCTAGTTCAACCTCGTTACCGATAAGTACTCTTTTCTCGTTCCCGTGACATGTGATCCCTTGTGAGCCAGTCACATGCTTGCAAGCTAATTGGATGACATTTCACCGAGAGGGCCCAGAGTATATCTATCCGTCATATGGATGGACAAATCCCACTCTTGATCCATGTGTTTCAACCAATACTTTCCGAACACTCAATGCCACCTTTATAGCCACCTAGTTACGGTGTGGTGTTTGATGTCATCAAAGCATCCATCCGGTAAAGGTGATATGCATGATCTCATGGTCGAAGGAATTAGCTTACTATGTATCAGAAAGCATATAGCAATTGAACTATTAAAATGACTTGATCTTTATGCTACGCTTATCTATAGGAATATGTCCACCATATCATTCTCCTAACGATATGATCTTGTTGTTAATAACATCTCAATGTTCATGATAGGGAAACCACAATCATCTATTAACCAACAAGCTAGTATTATATAGAGGCTTTACTAGGGACTTCAAATTAAGTTTACAAATGACACAAGTATTAATGTTTCCTTGTTAATACTATTATAGCATGAATGTAAACATTTATCATAAACACAAAGATATAATAATAACTACATTTATTATTGCCTCTAGGGCATATCTCCAACAGTCTCCCACTTGCACTAGAGTCATTTAATCTAGATTACATGGTAATATACCGAACACCCATGGCAGTTTGGTGTTGGTCATGTTTTGCCCTCGGGAGAGGTTTAGTCAACGGATCCGCCACATTCAGATCTGTGTGTACTTTGCAAATCTTTATATCCCCATCTTGGATATGTTCTCGAATAGCGTGAAAACGTAGCTTGATGTGCTTCAGCTTCTTGTGTGACCTTGGTTCTTGCGCATTGGCTATGGCGCCCATGTTATCACAGTAGATAGACATTGGGTCCAGCGCACTAGGAACCACACCCAGCTCTGTAATGAACTCTTTCATCCATATCGCTTCTTGTGAAGCCTCCGAAGCAGCCGTGTATTCCGATTCAGTTGAAGATCTCGCCACAACGCTTTGCTTTGCACTCCTCCAGCTAACTGCTGCACCATTCAAAATAAATATGTATCCAGATTGTGATTTAGAATCATCCGGATCGGTGTTCCAACTAGCATCGGTGTAACCATTAACAACGAGCTGTTCATCACCTCCATAAGAAAGAACCATATCCTTAGTTCTTCTCAAGTACTTAAGGATATTTTTGACCGCTGTCCAATGATCCACTCCTGGATCACTTTGATATCTGCTAGTTAAACTAACAACATATGCAATGTCGGGTGTAGTACATAGCATGGCATACATTAGAGATCCTATGGCTGAGGCATAGGGAGTCTTACTCATCCTTTCTCTATCTTCTGCCGATGTCGGACTTTGAGTTTTACTCAAGGTCGTATTGGGCAACATGGGCAAGAACCCTTTCTTGCTATCTTCCATTCCAAACCTCTTTAGAACTTTGTCCAAATATGTACTTTGTGACAATGATATTTGGCGTCTCGATCTATCTCTATAAATCTTTATGCCTAATATGTAAGCTGCTTCACCAAGATCCTTCATTGAAAAACTATTATTCAAATATTCCTTGGCACTATTAAGAAGGTCTACATCATTCCCAATCAACAATATGTCATCTACATATAGTATTAAGAATGCTACAGAGCTCCCACTCACTTTCTTGTAAATACAAGCTTCTCCATAAGTTTGTATAAAACCAAAACTTTTGATCACCTTATCAAAATGTTGATTCCAACTTCGGGATGCTTGCTTCAATCCATAGATGGACCGTTGAAGTTTGCATACCTTGTTAGCATCTTTAGGATCGACAAAACCTTTGGGTTGCATCATATACAACTATTCATCAATGTCTCCATTGAGGAATGCTGCTTTGACATCCATCTGCCATATCTCATAATCATAATACGCAGCGATTGCTAACATAATCCTCACAGACTTTAGCTTCGCTACTGGTGAGAAAGTCTCATCGTAGTCAACTCCTTGAATTTGTCGAAACCCTTTTGCGATAAGTCGAGCTTTATAGACAGTAACATTACCATCAGCATCTGTTTTCTTCTTGAAGATCCATTTGTTCTCGACAGCCTTCCGGCCATCCGGTAAGTCCACCAAAGTCCATACTTGGTTTTCGTACATGGATCCAATCTCGGATTTCATGGCTTCTTGCCATTTATTGGAATCTGGGCTCATCATCGCTTCCTCATATGTCTCAGGGTCATCGGTGTTATCCACCAACATGACACTCATAACGGGATCATACCAATCTGGAGTGGTACGAGTTCTCGTTGACCTGCGAGGCTTTGTAGAAACTTCAACCGAAGTTTCATGATCATCATCATTAGCTTCCTCTCTAACTAGTGCAGGCACCACAGGAACTTCTTTCGGCGCTGCGCTACTCTTAATTTCGAGAGAAGGTTCGACAACCTCGTCGAGTTCTACTTTCCTTCCAGTCACTTCTTTCGAGAGAAATTCCTTCTCCAGAAAGGATCCATTCTTGGCAACGAAGATTTTGCCTTCGGATCTATGATAGAAGGTATACCCAATAGTTTCCTTCGGGTATCCTATGAAGACGCATTTTTCCGCTTTGGGTTCAAGCTTGTCCGGCTGTAACTTCTTTACATAGGCTTCGCAACCCCAAACTTTAAGGAACGACAATTTAGGTTTCTTCCCAAACCATAATTCATACGGTGTCGTTTCAACGGATTTAGATGGTGCCCTATTTAAAGTGAATGCGGCTGTTACTAATGCATAACCCAAAATGATAGCGGTAAATCTGTAAGTGACATCATAGAACGAACCATATCTAAGAGAGTTCGATTACGACATTCGGACACACCATTACGCTGTGGTGTTCTCGGCGGTGTCAACTGTGAAAGTATTCCGCATTTCTTTAAATGCTTGCCAAACTCGTAACTTAGATATTCACCTCCACGATCAGAACGTAGAAATTTAATCTTCTTGTTACGTTGATTCTCTACCTCACTTTGAAATTCCTTAAACTTCTCGAAAGTTTCGGACTTATGTTTCATGAAATAGATATACCCATATCTACTCAAATCATCCGTGAAGGTAAGAACATAACGATAACCACCGCGCGATGCTACACTCATTGGACCACACACATCGGTATGTATGATTTCCAATAAGTCTGTAGCTCGCTCTATCATACCAGAAAATGGAGTCTTAGTCATTTTACCCATCAGACATGCTTCGCATCTTTCAAGTGATTCAAAATCAAGTGATTCAAGAAGTCCATCGGAATGGAGTTTCTTCATACGCTTCAATCCAATGTGACCAAGACGACAGTGCCACATATAGGTCGAGTTATCGCTCGATTTCAAATGTTTAGCCTCAATGTTATTAATATGTGTATTTCCACTATCGAGATTCAACAAGAATAGACCATCTATCAAAGGTGCATGTGCATAAAACATATTACTCATATAAATCGAACAACCATTATTCTCGGACTTAAACAAGTAACCGTCTCGCAATAAACAAGATCCCGATATAATGTTCATGCTTAACGCAGGCACCAAATAACAATTATTTAAGTATAAAACTAATCCCGATGGTAGATGAAGGGGTAGCGTGCCGACCGCGATCACATCAACCTTTGATCCGTTTCCCACGCGCATCGTCACCTCGTTCTTCGCTAGCTTCCGTTTATTCTGCAGCACCTGTTTCGAGTTACAAATATGAGCAACCGAACCAGTATCAAATACCCAGGCACTACTACGAGTACTAGTGAGATACACATCAATAACATGTATATCAAATATACCTTTCTTCTTGATGTTGCCGTTCTTCAAATCCGCCAAGTACTTTGGGCAATTCCGCTTCCAGTGACCTTCTCCCTTGCAGTAAAAGCACTCAGTATCAGGCTTAGGCCCAGCCTTGGTCTTCTTCGTTGGCGTGGTAACTTTCTTACCACCCTTCTTGAAGTGTCCCTTCTGCTTAGACTTGCCTTTCTTGAATTTGGTGGTCTTATTGACCAACAACACTTGGTGCTCTTTCTTGATCTCCACTTCTGCAGATTTCAACATGGCAAAGAGTTCTGACAACGTCTTGTTCATGTTTTGCATGTTGTAGTTCATCACAAAGTTCTTGTAACTTGGTGGTAGTGATTGGAGGACGCGGTAATGTAGGGGTTCGTAGCATGGAAAACAAAAATTTTCTATCGCATACAAACAAACAAGCCAAGATCTATCTACTAGATTGTAGCAACGAGTCGATGGAATAACTCACCCTCGAAGATTCCAAAGTGTTTAACGAGAGCAGATTCTCGTGGGTGATGTAGTCGTACTCTTTCCGATCTCAAGATCGCGTAGACGATCCTTCCGGCGCCGCGTTCCCGCAGCGCTCCCGCAGTCGGTCACACGTTCGGTACTCGACGAAGACCTTCCTCTCCCTTGTTCCAGCAGGCAGCGGAGGTTGTAGCACTCTCCTCGCGATTCCGGCAGCACAACGGCGTGGTACCGGAGGTAGAGGGGAGATCCCGCAGGGCTTCGCCTTAAGCCGGTGCGAGTATGGTGGAGCTTATGAGAGAGGCTATTAGTGGTCTAGTAATTAGACACACCAATTAGAGGGCTCTAAACCAATTAGAAGGCTCTAAACCGAAACAGCTCTAAACCGGGGTCTAGGTCTAGTTTCTAGTTTAGAGGATAGGAACTTGTGTGTGCTAGGAGGGGAGCCCTGCCCCTCCTTATATAGGTGGGAGGGCTGGCTGCGCCATGGGGAGGAGAGTCCCTCCCCAAGTCGGCTTGGTGGGGCGCCGGCCAAGGGAGGAGTCCTCCCCCAATTCGGCCTCCACCAATCCTCCTCTTTTCCCACTTCCCAAAATTGGCAGTTTGACTTTCAAATTAGCCGTTTGACTTTTCTAATTTAGGAATTAAATAAACCCTTTATTTTGGACAGCGAGAACACCTAGTACATGATGCAATCATTCCAACTTGCAATGACACATTCATGTACCCCTTCCCCCCCGGAGTGCCGGACATTCCGGGACCTTCTAGAATGTTCCCGATGAAAACACCGGAACCATTCCCCAACTCCGAAATGGGACTTTCCTTATATGAATCTTATTCTCCGGACCATTCCGGATCACCTCGTGATATCCCGGATCCCATCCGAGACTCCGAACAACATTCGGTCTCTTTCTCATAATACCATAACTACTCAAACAACGTCGAATCCTTAAGTGTGTCTCCCTACGGTTCGTGAATTATGCGGACATGATCGAGACACTTCTCCGAACAATAACCAATAGAGGAATCTGGAAATTCATATGGCTCCCACATATTTCTACGATTACTTTGCGATCGAATGAACCACTTACATACGATACCAATTTCCCTTTGTCTCACGATATGTTACTTATCCGAGGTCATGATCGTCGGTATCTCTGCATACCTAGTTCAACCTCGTTACTGATAAGTACTCTTTTCTCGTTCCCGTGATATGTGATCCCTTGTGACCAAGTCACATGCTTGCAAGCTAATTGGATGACATTTCACCGAGAGGGCCCAGAGAATATCTATCCGTCATGTGGATGGACAAATCCCACTCTTGATCCATGTGTTTCAACCAATACTTTCCGAACACCCAATGCCACTTTTATAGCCACCCTGTTACGGTGTGGTGTTTGATGACATCAAAGCATCCATCCAGTAAAGGCAATATGCATGATCTCATGGTCGAAGGAATTAGGTTACTATGTATCAGAAAGCATATAGCAATTGAACTATTGAAATGACTTGATCTTTATGCTACGCTTGTCTATAGGAGTATGTCCACCATATCATTCTCCTAACGATATGATCTTGTTGTTGATAACATCTCAATGTTCATGACAAAGAAACCACATCATCAATCAACCAACAAGCTAGTGAAGTATAGAGGCCATACTAGGGACTTCAAATTAAGTTTACAAATCACACAAGTATTAATGGTTTCCTTGTTAATACTATTATAGCATGAATGTAAACATTTATCATAAACACAAAGATATATAATAATAACTACATTTATTATTACCTCTAGGGCATATCTCCAACAGTCTCCCACTTGCACTAGAGTCATCTAATCTAGATTACATGGTAATATACCGAACACCCATGGCAGTTTGGTGTTGGTCATGTTTTGCCCTCGGGAGAGGTTTAGTCAACGGATCCGCCACATTCAGATCTGTGTGTACTTTGCAAATCTTTATATCCCCATCCTGGATATGTTCTCGAATAGCGTGGAAACGCAGCTTGATATGCTTCAGCTTCTTGTGTGACCTTGGTTCTTGCGCATTGGCTATGGCGCCCATGTTATCACAGTAGATAGACATTGGGTCCAGCGCACTTGGAACCACACCCAGCTCTGTAATGAACTCTTTCATCCATATCGCTTCTTGTGAAGCCTCCGAAGCAGCCATGTATTCCGATTCAGTTGAAGATCTCGCCACAACGCTTTGCTTTGCACTCCTCCAGCTAACTGCTGCACCATTCAAAATAAATACGTATCCAGATTGTGATTTAGAATCATCCGGATCGGTGTTCCAACTAGCATCGGTGTAACCATTAACAACGAGCTGTTCATCACCTCCATAAGAAAGAACCATATCCTTAGTTCTTCTCAAGTACTTAAGGATGTTTTTGACCGCTGTCCAATGATCCACTCCTGGATCACTTTGATATCTGCTAGTTAGACTAACAGCATATGCGATGTCGGGTCTAGTACATAGCATGGCATACATTAGAGATCCTATGGCTGAGGCATAGGGAGTCTTACTCATCTTTTCTCTATCTTCTGCCGATGTCGGACTTTGAGTTTTACTCAAGGCCATATTGGGCAACATGGGCAAGAACCCTTTCTTGCTATCTTCCATTCCAAACCTCTTTAGAACTTTGTCCAAATATGTACTTTGTGACAATGATATTTGGCGTTTCGATCTATCTCTATAAATCTTTATGCCTAATATGTAAGCTGCTTCGCCAAGATCCTTCATTGAAAAACTATTATTCAAATATTCCTTGACACTATTAAGAAGGTCTACATCATTCCCAATCAACAATATGTCATCCACATACAGTATTAAGAATGCTACAGAGCTCCCACTCACTTTCTTGTAAATACAAGCTTCTCCATAAGTTTGTATAAAACCAAAACTTTTGATTACCTTATCAAAACGTTGATTCCAACTTCGGGATGCTTGCTTCAATCCATAGATGGACCGTTGAAGCTTGCATACCTTGTTAGCATCTTTAGGATCGACAAAACCTTTGGGTTGTATCATATACAACTCTTCATCAATGTCTCCATTGAGGAATGCTGTTTTGACATCCATCTGCCATATCTCATAATCATAATATGCAGCGATTGCTAACATAATCCTCACAGACTTTAGCTTCGCTACCGGTGAGAAAGTCTCATCGTAGTCAACTCCTTGAATTTGTCGAAACCCTTTTGCGACAAGTCGAGCTTTATAGACAGTAACATTACCATCAGCATCTGTTTTCTTCTTGAAAATCCATTTGTTCTCGACAGCCTTCCGGCCATCCGGTAAGTCCACCAAAGTCCATACTTGGTTTTCGTACATGGATCCAATCTCGGATTTCATGGCTTCTTGCCATTTATTGGAATCTGGGCTCATCATCGCTTCCTCATGTGTCTCGGGGTTATCGGTGTTGTCCACCAACATGACATTCATAACGGAATCATACCAATCTGGAGTGGTACGAGTTCTCGTTGACCTCCGAGGCTCTGTAGTAACTTCAACCGAAGTTTCATGATCACCATCATTAGCTTCCTCTCTTATTGGTGCAGGCACCACAGGAACTTCTTCCGGTGCTGCGCTACTCGCAATTTCGAGAGAAGGTTCGACAACCTCGTCGAGTTCTACTTTCCTTCCAGTCACTTCTTTCGAGAGAAATTCCTTCTCTAGAAAGGATCCATTCTTGGCAACGAAGATTTTGCCTTCGGATCTATGATAGAAGGTATACCCAATAGTTTCCTTTGGGTATCCTATGAAGACGTATTTTTCCGCTTTGGGTTCAAGCTTGTCCGGCTGTAACTTCTTTACATAGGCTTCGCATCCCCAAACTTTAAGGAACGACAATTTAGGTTTCTTCCCAAACCATAATTCATACGGTGTCGTTTCAACGGATTTAGACGGTGCCCTATTTAAAGTGAATGCGGCTGTTTCTAATGCATAACCCAAAATGATAGTGGCAAATCTGTAAGTGACATCATAGAACGAACCATATCTAAGAGAGTTCGATTACGACGTTCAGACACACCATTACGCTGTGGTGTTCCCGGCGGTGTCAACTGCGAAAGTATTCCACATTTCTTCAAATGCTCGCCAAACTCGTAACTTAGATATTCACCTCCACGATCAGAACGTAGAAATTTAATCTTCTTGTTACGTTGATTCTCTACCTCACTTTGAAACTCCTTAAACTTCTCGAAAGTTTCGGACTTATGTTTCATGAAATAGATATACCCATATCTACTCAAGTCATCCGTGAAGGTAAGAACATAACGATAACCACTGCGCGATGCTACACTCATTGGACCACACACATCGGTATGTATGATTTCCAATAAGTCTGTAGCTCGCTCCATCATACCAGAAAATGGAGTCTTAGTCATTTTACCCATCAGACATGCTTCGCATCTTTCAAGTGATTCAAAATCAAGTGATTCAAGAAGTCCATCGGAATGGAGTTTCTTCATACGCTTCACTCCAATGTGACCAAGACGACAGTGCCACATATAGGTCGAGTTATCGCTTGATTTCAATCGTTTAGCTTTAATGTTATTAATATGTGTATATCCACTATCGAGATTCAATATGAATAGACCATCTATCAAAGGTGCATGTGCATAAAACATATTACTCATATAAATCGAACAACCATTATTCTCGGATTTAAACAAGTAACCGTCTCGCAATAAACAAGATCCCGATATAATGTTCATGCTCAACGCAGGCACCAAATAACAATTATTTAAGTATAAAACTAATCCCGATGGTAGATGAAGAGGTAGTGTGCCGACCGCGATCACATCAACCTTTGATCCGTTTCCCACGCGCATCGTCACCTCGTTCTTCACTAGCTTCTGTTTATTCTGCAGCTCCTGTTTCGAGTTACAAATATGAGCAACCGAACCAGTATCAAATACCCAGGCACTACTACGAGTACTAGTGAGATACACATCAATAACATGTATATCAGATATACCTTTCTTCTTGATGTTGCCGTTCTTCAAATCCGCCAAGTACCTTGGGCAATTCCGCTTCCAGTGACCTTCTCCCTTGCAGTAAAAGCACTCAGTATCAGGCTTGGGTCCAGCCTTGGTCCTCTTCGTCGGCGTGGTAACTTTCTTACCACCCTTCTTGAAGTGTCCCTTCTGCTTAGACTTGCCTTTCTTGAATTTGGTGGTCTTATTGACCATCAACACTTGGTGCTCTTTCTTGATCTCCACTTCTGCAGATTTTAACATAGCAAATAGTTCTGGCAACTCTTTGTTCATGTTCTGCATGTTGTAGTTCATCACAAAGTTCTTGTAACTTGGTGGTAGTGATTGGAGGATGCGGTAAACTCCCAAAGTATTAGGAATCACTATACCCAAACTTTGAAGTTTATTTGCGTGCCTAGACATTTTAAGCACATGCTCACTGACGGAGCTACCCTCTTCCATCTTGCAGTTAAAGAACTTTTCAGAAGCTTCATAACTTTCAATTGCCGCATGAGTCTCAAAGATTAATTTGAGATCCTCGACAATATCATATGGATCTGACTCTTCAAACCTTTTCTGAAGCTCCGATTCTAAACCATACAAGATAGCACACTGAACTATGGAGTACTGATTCTTCCGAGCGAGGTAAACATTCTTTACTTCATCGGTAGCATCAGCTGCAGGTGGGTCACCTAGCGGTGCATCCAGCACATAGGTCAAATTACCAGCTGTGAGGACAATCCTCAAATTGCGGAACCAATCCGCGAAGTTGCTTCCATTGTTTTTCAACTTTTCTTTCTCTAGGAACGCATTAAAATTGATGGTAGGGGCTGCCATTGATCTACAACATATTTGCAATAGTTTAGACTAAGTTTATGACAAATTGAGTTCAAATTAATTAATGAAATTAAACTAGGTGAACTCCCACTCAAAACAACATCCCTCACATTGTTTTAGTGATCACACGAACCAAATCCACTACATCAACACCGATCATCACGAGAGCTGATATAGTTTTAATGGCGAACAATCATCATGTTCATCATATCTACTATATGATTCATGCTTTGCCTTTCGGCGATCCGTGTTCCTGAGGCCATGTCTGTACATGCTAGGCTCGTCAAGATCAAACCTTAGCTTCCGCATAAGCAAATCTGGCTTGCTTACGTTGTAGTCACCCGCGGAATCAAAGACACCCGATCATCACGTGGTGCTTCGAAGCAGCAAGCTTTGGCAACGGTGCATACTAAGGGTGAACACTTTTAGAACTTGAAATTTATGTGCATGAGGGATCATCTTATAATGCTACCGTCGTCTACTAAGCAATACAAGATGCATAAAGGATTAACATCACATGCAATTCATAATATGTGATATGATATGGCCTTTCTTCTTTGTGCTTCCGATCTCCATCTTCAAGCACGAACATGATCTCCATCATCACCGGCATAGCATCAAGGTCAATGACGCTTCTTCATGGTTGTCGTCCGCCAACTTCAACTATTACAACTATTTTGAATAGACACGCAGGCCTTAACAGAAATTAAAGACAACCATATGGCTCCTGCCGGTTGCCAACTTACAATAAAGAACATTGCATACATCAAATATAATCACAATCATGGCCATATCACATCACTGCACACCCCTGCAAAACAAAGTTAGACGCTTCTACTTTCTTTGCATATTTTACGTGGTTTGGGGCTTTCCATAAGTGTCGTTCTAACCTACGAACAAGAACCACAACATTGATACTAGCATTGTTGATTACCCGTTGTAAATTGGATCTTTACTATGCTAGGAGAAACAGGCACCCGCAAAGCCACTTATGCAATACAAGTTGCATGTTAAGCGTGGAGCAAGTCTCATGAACGATGTCATGTAAGGTTAGCCCGGGCCGCTTCATCCCAACATACCGCAAGATGCAAAGTACACAAAAAGCAATCTACAATAAAAGCATCAACGCCCACAATGATCATTGTGTTCTACTCGTGCAACAGATCTACATATAGACACGGCTCTGATACCACTGTAGGGGTTCGTAGCATGGAAAACAAAAATTTTCTATCGCATACAAACAAACAAGCCAAGATCTATCTACTAGATTGTAGCAACGAGTCGATGGAATAACTCACCCTCGAAGATTCCAAAGTGTTTAACGAGAGCAGATTCTCGTGGGTGATGTAGTCGTACTCTTTCCGATCTCAAGATCGCGTAGACGATCCTTCCGGCGCCGCGTTCCCGCAGCGCTCCCGCAGTCGGTCACACGTTCGGTACTCGACGAAGACCTTCCTCTCCCTTGTTCCAGCAGGCAGCGGAGGTTGTAGCACTCTCCTCGCGATTCCGGCAGCACAACGGCGTGGTACCGGAGGTAGAGGGGAGATCCCGCAGGGCTTCGCCTTAAGCCGGTGCGAGTATGGTGGAGCTTATGAGAGAGGCTATTAGTGGTCTAGTAATTAGACACACCAATTAGAGGGCTCTAAACCAATTAGAAGGCTCTAAACCGAAACAGCTCTAAACCGGGGTCTAGGTCTAGTTTCTAGTTTAGAGGATAGGAACTTGTGTGTGCTAGGAGGGGAGCCCTGCCCCTCCTTATATAGGTGGGAGGGCTGGCTGCGCCATGGGGAGGAGAGTCCCTCCCCAAGTCGGCTTGGTGGGGCGCCGGCCAAGGGAGGAGTCCTCCCCCAATTCGGCCTCCACCAATCCTCCTCTTTTCCCACTTCCCAAAATTGGCAGTTTGACTTTCAAATTAGCCGTTTGACTTTTCCAATTTAGGAATTAAATAAACCCTTTATTTTGGACAGCGAGAACACCTAGTACATGATGCAATCATTCCAACTTGCAATGACACATTCATGTACCCCTTCCCCCCCGGAGTGCCGGACATTCCGGGACCTTCTAGAATGTTCCCGATGAAAACACCGGAACCATTCCCCAACTCCGAAATGGGACTTTCCTTATATGAATCTTATTCTCCGGACCATTCCGGATCACCTCGTGATATCCCGGATCCCATCCGAGACTCCGAACAACATTCGGTCTCTTTCTCATAATACCATAACTACTCAAACAACGTCGAATCCTTAAGTGTGTCTCCCTACGGTTCGTGAATTATGCGGACATGATCGAGACACTTCTCCGAACAATAACCAATAGAGGAATCTGGAAATTCATATGGCTCCCACATATTTCTACGATTACTTTGCGATCGAATGAACCACTTACATACGATACCAATTTCCCTTTGTCTCACGATATGTTACTTATCCGAGGTCATGATCGTCGGTATCTCTGCATACCTAGTTCAACCTCGTTACTGATAAGTACTCTTTTCTCGTTCCCGTGATATGTGATCCCTTGTGACCAAGTCACATGCTTGCAAGCTAATTGGATGACATTTCACCGAGAGGGCCCAGAGAATATCTATCCGTCATGTGGATGGACAAATCCCACTCTTGATCCATGTGTTTCAACCAATACTTTCCGAACACCCAATGCCACTTTTATAGCCACCCTGTTACGGTGTGGTGTTTGATGACATCAAAGCATCCATCCAGTAAAGGCAATATGCATGATCTCATGGTCGAAGGAATTAGGTTACTATGTATCAGAAAGCATATAGCAATTGAACTATTGAAATGACTTGATCTTTATGCTACGCTTGTCTATAGGAGTATGTCCACCATATCATTCTCCTAACGATATGATCTTGTTGTTGATAACATCTCAATGTTCATGACAAAGAAACCACATCATCAATCAACCAACAAGCTAGTGAAGTATAGAGGCCATACTAGGGACTTCAAATTAAGTTTACAAATCACACAAGTATTAATGGTTTCCTTGTTAATACTATTATAGCATGAATGTAAACATTTATCATAAACACAAAGATATATAATAATAACTACATTTATTATTACCTCTAGGGCATATCTCCAACAGGTAAATCCCCAAAGCATTAGGAATCACTATACCCAAGCTTTGAACTTTTTGTTTGCGTGCCCAGACATCTTAAGCACATGCTCACTGACGGAGCTGCCCTCTTCCATCTTGCAGTTAAAGAACTTTTCAGAAGCCTCATAGCTTTCAATTGCCGCATGAGTCTCAAAGATCAATTTGAGATCCTCGACAATATCATATGGGTCTGAATTCTCAAACCTTTTCTGAAGCTCCGATTCTAAACCATACAAGATAGCACACTGAACTGTAGAGTACTGAGTCTTCCGAGTGAGGTAAAGGTTATTTACTTCATCGGCAGCATCAGCTGCAGGTGGGTCACCCAGCGGTGCATCCAGCACATAGGTCAAATTACCAGCTGTGAGGATAATCCTCAAATTGCGGAACCAATCCGCGAAGTTGCTTCCATTGTTTTTCAACTTTTCTTTCTCTAGGAACGCATTAAAATTTATGGTAGGGGCTGCCATTGATCTGCAACATATTTGCAATAGTTTGGACTAAGTTTATGACAAATTGAGTTCAAATTAATAATAAAATTAATCTAGGTGAACTTCCACTCAAAACAATATCCCTCACATTGTTTTAGTGATCACACGAACCAAATCCACCACATCAACACCGATCATCACGAGAGTTGATATAGTTTCAATGGCGAACAATCGACATGTTCATCATATCTACTATATGATTCATGCTTTACCTTTCGGTGATCCGTGTTCCGAGACCATGTCTGTACATGCTAGGCTCGTCAAGATCAAACCTCAGTTTCCGCATGAGCAAATCTGGCTTGCTCACGTTGTATACACTTGCGGAATCTAACACACCCGATCATCACGTGGTGCTTCGAAACAACAAGCTTTAGCAACGGTGCTAACTAAGGGTGAACACTTTATGACTTGAAATTCATGTGCATGAGGGATCATCTTATAATGCTACCGTCGTCTACTAAGCAATACAAGATGCATAAAGGATTAACATCACATGCAATTCATAATATGTGATATGATATGGCCTTTCTTCTTTGTGCTTCCGATCTCTATCTTCTAGCACGAACATGATCTCCATCATCACCGGCATTGCATCAAGGTCAATGACGCTTCTCCATGGTTGTCGTCCACCGGCTTCAACTATTACAACTACTTTGAATAGACACGCGGGTCTTAACAAAAATTAAAGACAATCATACGACTCCTGCGGGTTGCCAACTTACAATAAGGAACATTGCATACATCAAATATAATCACAATCATGGCCATATCATATCACAGCACACCCCTGCAAAATAAAGTTAGACGCCTCTACTTTCTTTGCATATTTTACGTGGTTTGGGGCTTTCAATAAGTGTCGTTCTAACTTAAGAACATGAACCACAACATTGATACTAGTATTGTTAATCACCCGTTATAAATTGGATCTTAACTATGCTAGGAGAAACAGGCACCCGCAAAGCCACTTATGCAATACAAGTTGCATGTCAAGCGTGGAGCAAGTCTCATGAACGATGTCATGTAAGGTTAGCCCGGGCCGCTTCATCCCAACATACCGCAAGATGCAAAGTACACAAGAAGCAATCGACAATAAAAGCATCAACGCCCACAATGACCATTGTGTTCTACTCGTGCAACAGATCTACATATAGACACGGCTCTGATACCACTGTAGGGTTTTGTAGCATGGAAAACAAAAAATTTCTACCGCATACAAACAAACAAGCCAAGATCTATCTACTAGATTGTAGCAACGAGTCGATAGAATAACTCACCCTCGAAGATTCCAAAGTGTTTAACGAGAGCGGATTCTCGTGGGTGATGTAGTCGTACTCTTCCCGATCTCAAGATCGCGTAGACGATCCTTCCGGCGCTGCGTTCCGGCAGCGCTCCCGCAGTCGGTCACACGTTCGGTACTCGACGAAGACCTTCCTCTCCCTTGTTCCAGTAGGCAGCGGAGGTTGTAGCACTCTCCTCGCGATTCCGGCAGCACAACGGCGTGGTACCGGAAGTAGAGGGGAGATCTCGCAGGGCTTCGCCTTAAGCCGGAGCGAGTATGGTGGAGTATGAGAGAGTCCCTCGACGATCTAGGGTTTAGACACGCCGAGGAGGAAGCTTGGCCGGCGGCTAGGGTTGCTAGGCGGCGGCGGCTTGACCTAGGTCGGCGGCGGCGGCAGTGGAGGTGGCGACGCCGGCGGCTAGGGTTTAGAGGTGGTGGAGTTGTGTGTCTAGGAGGGGAGCCCTGCCCCTCCTTTTATAGGTGGAGGGGCCGGCCGGCCAAGGGGAGGGGAGTCCCTCCCCAACTCGGCTTGGAGGTGGGCCGGCGGTGGAGGAGGGACTCCTCCCCAACTCGGTTTCCTCCTCCTTCCCACTTCCCCAAAATAGCCGTTTGACTTTCAAACTAGCCGTTTGACTTTTCAAACTAGGATTTGAATAAACCCTCTATTTTGTTCAGCGATGACACCGAGTACATAATGCAATCATACCAACTTGATATAACACATTCATGTACCCTTCCCTCCGGAGTGCCGGACATTTCGGAACCTTCTAGAACATTCCCGATGAAAACACCGGAACCATTCTCCAACTCCGAAACGGGACTTTCCTTATATGAATCTTATTCTCCGGACCATTTCGGATCTCCTAGTTATATCCCGAATCCCATTCGAGACTCCTAACAACATTCGGACTCTTTATCATCATTCCATAACTACTCAAACAACGTCGAATCCTTAAGTGTGTCTCCCTACGGTTCGTGAATTATGCAGACATGATCGAGACACTTCTCCGATCAATAACCAATAGAGGAATCTGGAAATTCATATGGCTCCCACATATTTCTACGATTACTTTGCGATCGAATGAACCACTTACATACGATATCAATTTCCCTTTGTCTCACGATAGTTTACTTATCCGAGGTTATGATCGTCGGTATCTCTGCATACCTAGTTCAACCTCGTTACCGATAAGTACTTTTTTCTCGTTCCCGTGACATGTGATCCCTTGTGAGCCAGTCACATGCTTGCAAGCTAATTGAATGACATTTCACCGAGAGGGCCCAGAGTATATCTATCCGTCATATGGATGGACAAATCCCACTCTTGATCCATGTGTTTCAACCAATACTTTCCGAACACTCAATGCCACCTTTATAGCCACCCAGTTACGGTGTGGTGTTTGATGTCATCAAAGCATCCATCCGGTAAAGGTGATATGCATGATCTCATGGTCGAAGGAATTAGCTTACTATGTATCAGAAAGCATATAGCAATTGAACTATTAAAATGACTTGATCTTTATGCTACGCTTATCTATAGGAATATGTCCACCATATCATTCTCCTAACGATATGATCTTGTTGTTAATAACATCTCAATGTTCATGATAGGGAAACCACAATCATCTATTAACCAACAAGCTAGTATTATATAGAGGCTTTACTAGGGACTTCAAATTAAGTTTACAAATGACACAAGTATTAATGTTTCCTTGTTAATACTATTATAGCATGAATGTAAACATTTATCATAAACACAAAGATATAATAATAACTACATTTATTATTGCCTCTAGGGCATATCTCCAGCACTCGTACCCAGCGCTCGCGCCTACCGCCACCTCCCATGCGCTACTGCTCATCCACTCCTCCTTGAGCGCGCCTTCCCTGTCGTCTGAGACGTCCCTCAACCACCTCATGTCGCCCTCTGCGCAAGCCAAGATCGTCCCACTCCTCTGCATGTCGCGCCGCCATAGCTCGCCCCCGTGGTGCAGCCACTCGCCGCCGCCCTGCCAGGCGACCATCACATGCACTCCAGTGGCGCTCCCGAGATCTCTGACGGATCTTCGCCGCCGCCCACTTCCTCGCACGCTGCCGTCCCTCCCATCTCCGACGAGTTCTTATTGCAGGGCTGCGATAGGGGTGATGCTGGAGCACGGGACGAGCAAGGAGGCCATGGATGGAGGTAGAGGTGCTACCACGGTGAGATGATGGTTGTTCTGTTACTGCAATGGTGATGCTAACGATATGTGCCATTGTTGCTACGGAAGGTAGGCGGAGTTGCTACCGAAATCAGACGGAGTTGCTACCGGATGGTGCCCGACCAACAGTGCTACGGACGGCGGGCGGCGTTGCTACCAGCCGCAGCGCCGGTTGCTACAAGTGGCAGCGCCGGCTGCTACCATAGGCATGCAGTGTTGCTACGAAAGGTCTGAGCCGGTGCTACGAGTGGCTGCGTCGGGTGCTCCTTGGGTGAAGCGGGGACTTATTTTTGCTACATGTTCTTTTTGCTATGTATTCGTTTCTCTTTTGCTACATAGGTGTTCTCTATATGCTACATTGTTCCTATACAATTTTTGGGCTATGAATTTCGATGATGTCTGCGGCGTCTTTGCTACAATAGGATAATTATTTTGCTACAACCGATTTTGTGGTTTTGCTACAATTTCGTAAATCTTTTGCTACAAAGTCTTCGACGAAGTCCCCGGGCAAAAGTATCCAGCGAAGTTAGTTTTGCTACGGTAGGACTTTTTTTTGCTATAAAGTCTGCGGCGTCTTTTTTTTATTTTCTTGATCGAACTTTTTTTTGCTACACATAAAAGCGAGACAATTTATAGAAAAAATGAGACTTAATATAGCAAAATCAGGATCTAGACGTTTTTAAGGACACGTGGCAGCACGGCTTTGGGGAGTTATGCCGGGGACGCGTAGTATGCCCTTTCTGTAAATACTAGTAGAAACCGAAACGACAAGGGTAGCTGTGGATACAGAGTGGAGAAGTCCAGGAATCTATTCCTGTCGAAAAGTAGCTCTCCGTCCCATTCTGGGTTTACACACGATTTGAGATTTGCGGTGAAAAAAGTCAGGCCGAATACTGATCCTTCTTTTGGGCTTGTGCTGCGGTGAACCCCGAAACTGTTCTAGAAGTCCAAGAGAAGTCACCCAAAGACGTACTGCTCCTGGCGTGCAAGTGCAAGATTCCAAGTAGTAGTACAATCCGGCAAACCATGCAAGCCAGATCAATGTCCAACACGACATTAGTTACACATCTGTTCTACTACGCGCGTGTCAACATATATAACAAGCTGCGGCTTCCTGACCAAACCACAGAAACCATCATCAAAACCCTAGCAAATTGCCAGGCTACCTCATCGTCGAAGCAAACTATAGCCATGGGCGAACGAGGCTCCAAGGACTGCGATTGCTGGGACTTCATTGGGTGCGGCCTCCTCGTCCTGGCCGTTTACCTCCTTCTGTGCGGGTACTGGCCTGATCCGCCGCCGAGGTACTCCGTCGCGATCGGCTCCGTGTCCGGCCTCGACCCGGCCACGGACCTGGGGGATGGCCGCGCGCTCGACCCCGCCTTCAACCTCACCATCCGCGTCGACGCCTCCCGACTCAAAAACGACGGGGCGTGCCTGGACGAGGGCACGTCCGTGCAGGTGTCCTACCTCCGGGTGCCGCTCGCAGTCGGCAGGGCGGCGTCCGCCGCCTGCGCGGAGGCCGGAGGACTGAGGGACGTGGAGGTGATGGCGCGCGGGAGGGGCGTGGCCGTGCTGGGCTTCCTGCTCGACAGCCTCGCCGAGGACCTGCGCCGTGGGGTTGCCGCGTTCGAGGTCACGCTCATGAGCCCGAGATACGGCGGCTGGGACGTGACGACTTGCCGGGGGAAGGTCGGCGACGCCGCGAGCCTGGAGGCGCCGTGTCCGTACTCGTCCTGGGTAAAACCCGGCTTGCCGGTGCCGCAGCAGCCCGGGGGTTCTTCCGGCAGCGGTCTAATGCGCCGTCCACGCAAGGTGGTTGACAATGTAAGAGATGAAGACGGCGGATCGACGTCCCCTGCAGCCACACTAGCTAGAATATAAAACGCTGGATCGTGTGTAATTTTGCAGCAGTAGAACTGGCCATGCAGTAATAGTAATATTGGATTAAACTAGGTACTGTGGTTCTGCAATTGTTGAATTGTTAGTGCTGGAAAAAAGAAATTTATTAAGTATTTTTTATCAAGATTGTTTGCTCTTTCAGTTATACCTTTCGGCAGTCTCCTCTAGGAAGAAGATCAACCCTGATAAGTAGTTAGTCCAGTCTGCAAATTAGTCTGAAAGAGTCGGGACGTGCTTGTTGGTTGGTTCAGTATTTCAGCCCCTAGTCTTCGCCTAACTCGTCATTCTCATAATCTTTTGAATCGGGATCTATGGTTGTAGCACTTCTTCATTGTATTTGTGACATGGTTTTGCTTTCCTTTTCCCAAATAGTTGACATTCTAACACATTATTAGCATTCTAATCTTTGATTACTTCTTAAGGAAATCAACCAGTAGGTTTTTGAGCTGAACATAAGGAGTGGTGTGCGGATCCAAAGGTAGTTATTAATACTCCCTCCGTTTTAAAATATAAGATGTTTTAGCTTTGTGAAGAAAATGTATCTAGACTTATTTTAGTGTCTAGATTCACTCCAAACATGAGTGAACCTACATATCAAAACAAGTCTAGATACATTCACTTCACAAACCTAAACATCTTATATTTTGAAACGGAGAGAGTATATCTTTAGATTAGATTTCCACGCCGTTGGTGAGTAACTGAGAAGTACTACATGTATAACAGTCAGTAGAAGATTTGTTCTTTAATTGAAACATGCTAGACAATGTGAAATTTAGTTCGCTATTAGAATATTTGTTTTTTATGCCATGGTGGGGTGGAAGGGAAAAATTCATATGACCAATGTAGTTTGGAATTTTATCAAACACATATAAGGCCGTACATCGGGAACATCTTAATTTCTCCTGTAAATGGTGTGCATGATGCTGGTGAGTCTGGCACTGTTAGAAAACTCGGAGAGAGGGTGGCAGCATGTCAAACCCCTTTGCTACCGGTGAAGATCGGGGTGTGAGGTCTAGGAACAAGAAAAGATTTGGGATAAAATGGTGTTTGTGGTAGCAACCAGACCTAAAGGAAACAGGGACTGGGGACTGGGAGAAGATGGAGACAAGAGAGTTCATCCTTTGGTGCAGTTTCTTTTCGATGCTTTCATGTTGGTGCTGCTACTTTATCTAATTTGAATAAATGTGAAGGTGACCTCAAATTAGTTTGACCTCTAACAAGATAGCATGCCACATCGCTTTCTCAAGTTATGAACACCGAAATTTGGATAATGGTAAGAAATTTTAACTTTTTATCATGAGCTACAACTTTGCAAAATGTGAAGGTGAGCCTAGCATGCATCCGTGCATAATATATAGCTAAACTCCATAGTGATAATAAGATAATAACAAGTACTCCCTCTAATACAAAATAGAATGTATATATATATATATATTTTGTTAAAGTCAAACTTTTTTACATATAGTTGGTCAAACTTTAAATTTATTGACTTTGATCAAAAATTATACGCGTCCTAATTTAGGATAGAGGGAGCACTCTGTAACAACAATAATGGGCAGGATGCTAGACGCCAGATCCATTCATTGCTACATAAATAGTCTGAACCCTGTGAATAAATAGGAGGAGCATATTGCCACAATTATCAAAACATTCAACAATGCCCAAATCAATGCTTTAGTGATTTTTACTGGACGTTTTGAGGAGAAATGCTACACGTACGGACAACATCTACAAAAAAATTCATACAGACTGCACCACGCTACAGCAAATTGGAAAAAAACAGAGAGATCGTGACCCACAATTCAAGGAGAAAAAAAAAAACTAGGACCAACCAGCTGCCTTCATATCAGTCCGTAAGATCCATTCCGTAGGATGTTTCCGTAAGTATAGTGTTATTGCGTTTTGAGTATGCTCTTGAAGAGTGATTTTTTTTCTACTGAGTGATTTTTTTTCCACTTCCTCACATGCTTTAGTGTATATGTTATACATACAAATTTAGACAAATCTTCATCTTTTTCTGGACAGATGGAGTAACATTTATCAACCGAGAGATATGTTTGTAGTTGGTTGCACCACTTTGATGTGAGAACAAGGAGCAATACACTTATTTCTTTGTCTAAGAAAATAATTTACATATAATAAAATATACATAATGCAATGTGAAGTTTCATCCTTGCGGTGTAGCTAGGACATGGAGCGGAGCCCTCTTGCGCGAGGTGATCCCAGGCGCCTCCTCCATGTCCACCTCTGCTGCGACTTCCGGCAACGCCCAGTCGAATCGAGCGGCAAGGTTCGCGATCGCGACCTCCATTATGGACATGGTGAAGTTGATCCCTGGGCATACCCTCCTCCCGGAGCCGAACGGTATGAGCTCGAAATGGTGACCCCGAAAGTCCACCCCGCTGCCGAGGAACCTCTCCGGCCGAAACTCCTCCGGGCACTCCCAGGTGTCGGGGTCCCTGCCGATGGCCCATGCGTTGACGATCACCATGGTCTTACTGTCGATGTCGTACTGTTGGATGCTGGTAGGCTCCATGGCCTCACGAGGGATCAGCAGGGGCCCCGGAGGGTGCAGCCGCATCGTCTCCTTTATCACTGCTTTCAGGTAAACTGTCCCCTGCAAATCGTCTTCAGTAATCAAATTGTCCGTTTGGGAGTCGGTGTTTGCATACCTCAGCTCGTGTTGTAGCCTTTCCATGGCTCCCTTGTTGCGGAGCAGCTCTGCCATTACCCACTCCAGGACGATGATGGTGGAGTCTGCCCCTGCCCCGAAGAGATTCTTTGCACATGGGAGAAAAATGAGAGAAGTTATGATTTAGCACTATGACACCAACACACCCAAAGAAGATGAGGTTAGTAAAAATTATACTACGTCACAACAAATATTCAGAGAGAAAACTTAAAGCATGTGGACTATACATAAAAAACTATGGTAGGATATGTGTTGAATATAATATATTCATCAAATATTATCTTGTTCTTTCTTTAATAAAAAGCATATATTAATATCATGAAAGTATCAATTACACTTAATCTCTGCAACAGTGCATTGTCCTACCGGCCTTACAAATGCACACAACCTAGAAAAAAAAAAGAAATGCAAAAAAAGTACCGCTACAAGATCAATTCCTTGTAGCAGCGACACTAACACCACCAAAACAACACCAGAAGCCCGACCTTTCCAATAGCGACGCCTTCAAGAATAAAACAATACACGCTGACGAGGTTCGATCTCGTCAATGCCTATTATTATGGACTTGGGTTTTGGAGAAGATGGGGATGCTGGAGATCGCGGAACGGTTAACAAACAAGCAACACGGGGACACGGTGTTTACCCAGGTTCAGGCCCCCGGCGGGAAAACCCTACTCCTGCTTGTCTGCTCTTGATTACGGCAGAACAAGGTTACAGGGATGCGCAGATGCAATCTGGTGTGAGGTGCGTATGAGGCGAGTTCAAGGCATAGATCTGTAGAACTGTTGTGGTCTAGTCTATTATATCGTAATCTGTCCTCCTCGTTGGACCCTTCTAGCCTTTATATATGGGGAGGCTAGGTCTCTGGGTGCCAATACAATTTGGTTACAAGTTGTATTCAAACTCTAGTCTTGATCTTTTCTTATCTTATGCGCTTGGGAGTCCGTGTCCATATGGGCTTCATAGCGGCCGAAACGTTATAGGCGTCATGCACCCTGGTAGGTCGTCGAGTGGGCCTTCCGTTGGCTAGACTAGGTATGCTAACATCGGGTACCCGTAGGGCATATCCATGTCAGTAGCCCCGAGTGTCCATTCAAAATATAGATTCGAGTGGAGACTTAGTTGTCTTGAACCTTGCATTTGGATGTCGGAGTCGAAAGTTGTGTCGAGTGCGAAGAACTTTACCCGGAAGTTCATCGGGTCAGCTGAATTTGTTCGGTTGTTGTAGAGGAGTCAACATTATGGACGTAGTCAACACAATGGACTATAGGATGCGCGACCAGCGCTCCCTATGGGAGTAGCCCCCGAGTGTCTGTTCGAGTCGTAGACTTGAGCAGAAACTTATAGTCGTCGGTTTGACCAAGTTTCACATGAAGTACCACGTAGTCTGCCGTGCGCAAGCGGTTCTCCAGATTTTTCTTTTTCCTTCTTGAGAAGTGTGATGGAAGGAGATCTTTTCTAGTGTGAGCTTCCCAAGTCGGCATCTGCAGGTGCCTAGACTGCTTCTTGAGATCACGAGTCTTTGCTGGTACCATCAAATTGTCTGCCGCGAAGTGAGGAAGATGAACGCGCTGGAGCGGATAAACTGGCCAAATATAATTTGGCTGCGGTTGATGACGACGGATCTGAAGTGGATCCTCTTGCTAGAAGTCGGCGAATCATAGATTGCTTCGGATGGGACCGTCACGACCGGACGATTAGTGTCCTCGCTTCGCACAGACGGCGCCAATTGACGAGGTTCGATCTCGTCAATGCCTATTGTTATGGACTTGGGTTTTGGAGAAGATGTGATACTAAATATCGCGGAACGGTTAACAGACATGCAACGCGGGACACGAGGTTTACCCAGGTTTAGGCCTTCAGAGGGAAAACCCTACTCCTGCTTGTCTGTTCTTGATTACGACGGAACCGATGGTTACAGGGGTGCGCAGATGCAATCTTATGTGAGGTGTGTATGCGAGGTGTGGCAGAGAGATCTATATCTGTAGATCTATTGTAGTCTAGTCTATTGTATCGTAATCTGTCCTTCTCATTGGACCCTCCTAGCCTTTATATATGGGGAGGCTAGGTCTCGGATGCCAATACGATTTGGTTATGAGTTGTATTTAAACTCTAGTCTTGATCTATCCTTATCTTGTGCGTTTGGGAGTCCGTGTCCATATGGGCTTCATAGCAGCCGAAACGTCATAGATGTCATACACCCTGGCAGGTTGTCGAGTGAGCCTTCTATCGAGCTGGACCATGTATGCTAACATCGGGTACCCGTAGGTCATATCCATGTCACAAGCGCCATCGTCGACCGATCAAAGATCATATATTTTCACCTTGAAGAAAGTCCTCGCTCACAAAATAATGTCTTCAACAAAGCCATTGCTAGACACAACCAATTAAGGCCACACCTTTACAAGGTAAGACTATAAACTTCTCATGTGATGTCGCCCCACTAATAGTTGGGGCTGCAAGTCATAGATCGTCCAACTAGTTCTCATCGCCAAAAAGAATCAAACCACCATCTCTAGCCCTCATATTCCTGATTTCATAATATTCTTCGCATCTAACTTCACCATGGACTGAAATACGTGTCCCATAAGTGTTGTTAGCATAAAACTACCACTTTACGTATCAAATTTACCAAATGGTACCAGTCGACCTTCAAATCATAAAAAACTACCTGATTAAAAACAAGTTGTCGCAAAAAGCATTGATTGTCTTTTGATCATGAATTGACACGGTAACTGACAGTGGGACCCACCTGACAGGCCGACGTGGCACCCAGTTGACGTCTCTCCGACAAGACCGTTAACAGCCATTAGCATAAAACTACCACATTTACAGTCAAATTTCCCAAATGATACCGGTTGGCGTCTCAATCGCAAAAAACTACTACATCGAAACCAAATTTTCGCAAAAACCACTAATATCACAAATTGACTGCGAATCTGACAGCAGGACCCACTTGTCAGGGCTATTTGCTGACGTGCACTGGGACCCACATGTTAGTGCTATTTAAAGTCCAAAAATATATCATGAAAAATCACCACCGCCTTCCACCCGAGCCAAGCGCCGCCGTCTTGCTCCAACCGCGCTGACGTGAGATCCAGGTCCTGCTCTACATGCGCCGCCGTTAGCTCCAGTCCTGCTCCACATGCGTCGCACTGGTTTTCCGCACCCCTCCTCATGACCAGGTCGTGGTCGTCGCATCCTCCTACTCGAGGCGCGACACAGGTGGTGGACAGTGACGGGGCAGGACGGGGCGACGACCGTGCTGGTCAGGGCAGCGATAGGACGGAGCCCATGGTGTACATGCGACGAGGGGACAAGCCAGGACGGCGCTGGTGGTGGACGGGCAGGCCGATGAAGCGGTGCCGGTGGTGGACGGGACAAATGCCGAGACGGGCCAGGTCAGCGCCGATGGTGGACGATGCGGTGGCCGTGCATGTCGGTGCTGTCGATGACGGGGCAGACCGGGGAGGCGCTGGTGGTGGACGAAGCGGTGGTGGTGCGTGCTGGTGGTGGCGGGGCAGACCGGGGAGGCGCTGGTGGTGGACGAAGCGGCAGTAGTGCGGGCTGGTGGTGGATGGGGTAGGCCGGCGGCGGTGTGGTCAACATCATTGAGAGAAAAACATATACTTTTTGTTTTTTTCGATATTTTCAATAGGGATGACATGTGGGACCAGTCCATGTCAAAAATAGATCATGACAAGTGAGTTCTGCTGTCAAATTCGTCGTTAATTCGTGATATCAGTGTTTTTTGCGAAAACTTGATTTCGATGTGGTAGTTTTTTGCGATTGAGCCGCTGAACAGTACCATTTGGAAAATTTCACTATAAATATGGTAGCTTTATGCTAATGACCGTTAACGGCCTTGTCGGAGAGGCGTCAACTGGGTGCCACGTCGACCTGTCAGGTGGGTCCCACTGTAAGTTACCGTGTCAATTCATGATCAAAAGATAATTAGTGCTTTTTGCGACAACTCGTTTTCAATCTGGTAGTTTTTTGTGATTTGGAGATGGACTGGTACTATTTAGGAAATTTAACATGTAAAGTGGTAGTTTTATGCTAACAACTCGTTCCATGACGATAACAGATAGCAGAGCTTCACAATGCTCTCTCTGAAATCAAACGGTCAGAAAAAACATGGATACGCACGACCGAATTCCATTCGATCTAGCAATTTTCAGGCATAAGGCGCCCACAGAAGTTCGTCGGCGGAGCCTTCCAGAATTCAACACTCTGGCGTGATCACCGAGGGCATGCATCAAACAGATCATCATATTGGTGTGAGAGAAACCCGAGGACCGCCTCCATTATTCAAGCCGAGCAAGTAGCCCTCACGCCACCTGCTGGCCACAGAGGAGAAGATGAACCTGACCGCTACCGATCTTGTTGGATCTGGCTTCAGATCCCAAGGATCCACGCTGCTTCCTCCGTCGAAAGCACACTGTCTGGTCATACACGCAGTTTCTACCACAACCCGCCGACCCAGAATGGATCGAGGATAGGCCAATTGCCACCGCCGCCCGACATGGCTGCAACGCCTCAGATGACTCCATCGTGCCGATGTGCCCTCCTCCAGCGCCACCACCACCGTGCATCCACCTCCACTTTGGCGAGACGGGCGCCGCCACTACCGCCGGCGTCGGCATCGGCCAGGGGAGGCACAAGGGGAGAGCGGTGACTAGGGTTACGGGAGCATCCGGAGTCATCCTAGGCGAAGGCGACCTGGGAGGAGTTTTCACCGAGGTTTTATAGATGTTTATACCTTTGTACTATAATATATTGATATTTTAGATATTTTGACACACCGTAGATGTTATGGTGCTTAGAAACCACTAAGAAAGTTGAGAGATGCACCATGTTTGCCGAGTGTCATTTGTCCGGTACACAACAAAGGTTTTGCCGAGTACCAAACACCACTACTTGGCAAAATAAAGTAACCTAACAGGCTGAGGATGGAGACGACGAGGGCCACGTGACAGTTAGGTTTTTCGAGTTCCCAGCTTTGCACTAACATTTAAATTACTTTTATTACTATAAATACAATAAAAACCTAAGAAAAAAGATGAGTGTTGTACAGGATTATACTATGTCACCAAAATCGAGAGAGAACTCATATATAGCATGTGACCTATAAAAAACAAGTGGTAGGATGGGAATATATTTGAATATAATTCTCATTGTATTTTATCTCAGAGGTAAGCACAACATATTAGGTCAAACTTTACTGAACCCTATACCTTTTGTACTATAATATATTGATTTTTTAAAAAATTGACACACTGAAAATCTTTAAGCAAAATAGGTGCTGGATGTCATGATGCTTAGAAAACCACTGTCGAGAAAATTCAGAGATGCACCGTGATACAACTAGCTAACCTGTCCCGTATGGTGCATTGCTAGAATAATCGAGAAAATTCAGGGAGCAAGTATTTGTACGTTGTGAGTGTAGAAGTGTACATACCGCCAGGAGAGCCTTTACGTTGTCCCTGCTGAACAACCACTCTGCCTGCTCCACACCCCTGAGCGACAGCAGCACATCCACGAACGTGCTGTCCTGCTGCTGCAGAGCTTCTCCTCCTTTGTGGACTCCCATGCGTCTCTCGGCGGCGTCGACGATCTCCTCCAGGACGCGGTCGATCCTCTCAAACGCCTTGGCCACCTTGGCGTCCGTGCCGTCCAGGGCGGCGACCCACGCCAGGCTCGGGAAGTAGTCCCCGACGTGGAACGTGCCGAGCAGCGCGTTGCCTTCCTCGAGCAGCGCGTCCACCTTGCCCCCCCACCCCTCCACGCGCGTGGCGGCGCTCGCCCCGAACACGATCCGCCCGATCACGTCCTTGGCAAACCCGGCGAGGAGCTCGCTCACTGGCACGACGCCGTCAGCCCCGTCGCATGCCCGGAGCCGAACCTTCCGCACCAGCGCCACCACCTCCTCCTCCCGAATGGCGCGGTAGGCGCGCACCCGCGCGGGGCTCAGGAGGTGCAGCACGCTCGTCTTGCGGGCGTGGAGCCAGTACGGCCCGTGCGGCGGGAAGGCGACGTCGGTGCAGCCGTAGAAGAGCTTGGACGGGATGGCGAGCGACGGGCGGGTGGCGAAGACGTGGTCCTTCGTCTGCATGACCTCCCGCGCGGCACGGGCGGAGGACACGACGACGGCGCGGACCTGGCCGAGATGCAGGAGCATGACAGGGCCGTGGGCGGCGGCGAGGGCGGCCAGTGTGCGGTGCGGGAGGTTGCCGCCGGCGAGCTGGTGCAGGTTGCCCACGAGAGGGAGCCGCCACGGGGAAGGCGGGACGGTGGCCACCCGGGATGGTCTCCTGGACTTGGTGGAGCGAGAAGAATGAAGGAGTAGCGTGCACATGATGATGACAGGGATGAGGAGGAGCGTGAGGAGGAGGACGGTGTCTTCCATGTTCGTCGTCTGCGGGGGTGCAGGGCTCAGGGCTGCAGTGGTGCAGGAGAAGCTTTAGAGAGTGGGCTGATACTCCGATCTGAATCAACATGAATGTCAAAGTAGACACATGGGAAGCAGAAACTCCTGACCCGTATGTCGTGGAGAATTTAATTATCTCCACTCCCAAATTCATTGACTCACCTTGTTCTAGATACATCTACACACTAATGGAGGGACAGGTCGCTAGACTATACTTTTGCATCGGACACATAGGCTTTTCAAAGTAACATTCTGATCAAGGTTTTGAGATGATTGCGGCACCGACAGTATGTCATTATGGCCGCCATAGCACAATATGGATTTTGGTGTGATTGGTTTGTCGTCCTTCGTGCAATAGTGTTCCACCGACGAGGTCCCTTCAGGGTTCCTACCTCATACGGCTCATAAATTGCTATATCTTAATTTCTCATATCTTAACTGAATTCGATTTCTCAAAAATCAATCGATTAAGCAGACGAAGTTAATTACCAAAGTTTTAAACCCTAATGTTTCTATACTCATACCGTCCATACTTGTGCCAAGATAAGATTTGCGGTCTATAATAATCAATTAGACTTCTCTCTGCGCCCTCTAGGGGCGCGGCTGTAAGGCTTCTTCGATGAGACTATCGCCGTTTCATATAAAGGGAATATCACTATTTATTTAAACATGCCTAGCAGAGCGTAGAATGGACCAGTGCAAAGAAAGGACTTAGTTTATCAATAGGTCGAAAGCAATCTTAACAGGCAAGGTGGGACTAAATGCTCCATCGAATTAGGGCTGTCAAAAAAGTTCGGACTTGACAAACTGTGCGAGCGATTCGGCGCGATAACAGCTCGGCTCGAGCTTGATTCGTCTCTCTAACAAACCAAACTCGAGCCTGTTTTCGAGCTCGCAAGCTTAGTCGAGCCGAACTCAAACAATTCGATAAAGCTCGTGATTTTTGTACAACCGCAAAATTGAGACTACTATTATTATTCGATTTATTGTAAGACCGCTAAAATAATTATGCTGGCATGTTGGCATTGTATTACTATTATATGAAACTTCAAGCCATTTCTGCTATTCCGTTTTCAAGCTTTACTATTTTCTTGATATATAGCTGCATGTCGATGTACTAAAATTTTCTTACCGAGCTTCAACGAACCGAGATCAAGCCTACTCGAGATTTGGTCGAGCCGAACTCGAGCTTAGATGTAGGCTCGAAGGCCAACCTAGGCTCGCTCGAGCTCGAGCTGAGCCTAACAATGTTCGCTCGAGTTCAGCTCGTTGACAGCCCTACATCGAATAGTGTCTTGTACCGTCAACCTGACTTGTGAAGACGTAACGTGGATAAGCGGTTCACATGTATCGTGTACATGCGCGGAGGGCGTGAACTATTTGACAAAGGCAAGCGTGACGTTCACTTGGACAGCGGAATGTCTTATGTCCTATCGTCTAGGTCGAGTCCAACTTGTTAAAGTGACTAATCTTAGCGTGTCTGTTTGAGTTTAGGGCGAGATTACATCTAATGACTATCCGGCCGTTGCCTCCGCGGTGCCGACGACGATGGCCACGCTTTGTCTCTGGACCTTCGTGCACCCTAATGAGATCCCTTCACATGGGGAGGTCGTGACAGGGGCGGCGTAGACGGTGGTTGGCCTACGGTGCGGCGTGTTCACGGGTGCACGGAGGGAGGGGGCTCACTGACCCGCTGATGGGAGGCGTTTAGGTTATTGTTTTGGGTGCAACTGCAGGACGGTGACAGCGGCACGATGCCCTAGTGGTGGTGTTGTTCCTCATGGTGCTGCGGTGTGGTTGTAGGACGGTGACGGAGGTGCGTGCCCTTGCGTGGTGCTGTTCCTCGTGGTGCTGCGGCACGGCTACAGGCGTGTGGAGGCGTCACGATTTCCCTAGGCAACGACACTACTCATCTTGGTGCTGCAGTTTCGAGCCTGATCTGCTCGTTCCTTTTGCCGGGAGTCGACTGGTGGTGTAGGGATTGCCGGATCGACATGAACAAATGGTGGCGGTCCTAGGGTTCCTCCTGTGCAATGATGAAGATCTGCTCGCTACCAGCGCTCTGAAGTGGACACATAGAAAAGAATCGTTGTGAAGAAGAAGATACACATGAAACATAAAATTTGACACTTATTTTCACTACCAGCAACATTACATTGTTCATACTGTTCACTACCAATGATATTACACTGCTTACTCTATGGTACATCCATCTTCAGCACACTAAATCAACGACTAAAGCTAAACCTATACTAAAGCTAAAGCTTTATAACTAAATCTATGCCTCAACGTAGTTCTACCTGTGTTGACATAGCTCCGGCTTCTCCTCGTCGACGCGGTTCCCGCGTACGTCACGTTGAGAGGACACATGTCCGACGCGAACTCTTCTCCCTGTCGACGGGCTCCATAGTGATGCGGTTCTCCCGTTGAAGCTTCTTCCGGTCGAGGGGCTCCGCGTCAATGTGGCTATCACCGTTCATGCGGTATGCGGCTCACACATCTCCCTGTTAACGCGTTTCCCGCATTCGTCACGACAAAAAGACATGACCCTAATGCAAACCCTTCTCCCCGCCAACGGGGCTCCCGTGTACATCTGGCATGAGGACATGTCGGCGATTTGAAGGCGTAGAAGCGCGTCCAACGTAATGCCAGAGAGACATCGTAGGTGCGGCTGAAGATGTAGTGTGTTGGCTATCTCTATGTTTTACATGCAAAAGCATGAACCTATGCTTCCGCTGCGCGTCGTCCTAGAAGAGCACCAGGACGCCACCCGGAACACGTTGGATACAATGAAGCCATCGTTCAGGGGGACCGGCGATGTCTCTCTAGGATCACAGACAGAGAAGGTAAGACGAACCAAGGCAAGAGGGAAGCTAATGCGATGCAGGAAATGACAAAGACAGATGGGTCTTTTATAGGCTATATGCGGTGGGACGACGAGGTTTTTTCTGCTAGCTCAGATCTCAACGGGCCACACCGCATGTAAGGACCCGCGGACGGCGAGGATTTCCACTGCCAACTGAGGTCTCGACCGTGACAGCCCGCGTCCGATGCTGGCTTGGCTCTCGTCTATGAGAACCGGCGTCTATCGAGGTTCCTGCGCCACGTTGGCTCAGGATGGGTCCTACCGCACGACAGCTCGTCACTGGCCTGCAACAACCTACGCCCGGTGTGGGATTCTAGTGCCACATCCGTGTTTGACGGGACCCACCACCCGGCGAGTGTGGAGGCCTAGTGGTGGTGCTGGAACACCTTCTCACAACGCGCTTTCCTTCCCATAGACACTGACGGCAGGACCATGGAGCACGCGCGGCCCACCGTCCAATGATGCGGAGCAGGAAAGGGTGGAGACCTCTCTACGGCAGTGAACCCAGGGCGGCAGGTCCCGCCTCCCTTGGGAGAGCAGCGCTCCGTCGCGATGTCACCGCGTGTTCCTCTCTGTGGTCCATCGAATGGCCTAAAAAAATTGGAGCGACGTAGATAGCAGAATCGGCCGAAACTTTCATGTTATATTATTTACTCTGATATATGGATGGTCTTTACTCCCCCTCTCTTAGATAAAGAGAAGTGCGAACAAAGAGAAGAGAAGCTCAAGGACCCTACTCCCCAAATAAATAGTATGGGGCTTGCATGGAAAATATATGGTACACAGGTCTTGAATTGTTTTTGAGCCGTCACTCTTGGCTCCTCTCTTCTTGAACCTCTTGATCTTGCTTCTCTCATGACAATTAAATAGGTACATCAGTGTATTTTATGCTGGGAATTAGGTAAGAGAGCAACCTTTATGTATTGATTTTTGGAAGAAATATCCCCTCCTGTAGAAAGTAAACTTTGTCTATTTTAAAAATAAAAAAATAAATAACGCACAAATTCTATTTTGAACTTTTTATATATTTTCAAAAAGAATGCAATATTCTTCTTACAGTCAAACACTCGATTGTTGACAATGTAGTCTATGAAATTAACTCTGAGCTTTTCTAACTGTAAGAAAGTAATTAAGCACCAATCATATTAGAATTATGTACTTATTTATCCATACTGTTGCTCGGGAGCTCAAGGATGTTTTGAGAACAAAGAGAAGAGAAGCTCAGGAGCTCAAGGATGTACTGATTTATCCACACATTCACAAAAGAGCAACATATAGGCTTTGCCTAAAATATTCTTCCTTGGTGAACACAAAGACAACATTTTGCTGGTGCCCTGACAATCACCCTTTTCTTAGTCAAAATAACTAAAAAAAAATACCATGTTACCAAACTACGATTTTGAATAGAACGGTTGCTCCTGATATCTTTAGCTAGGCTAGCTAGTTGGCAGCACATCGGTCGAGTACATGTTGCTTAGTTTCTATGTGTTGTTTATCTTTCGCTGGTTGATTCTTGTTTAGACTATGTGTGATCCTTGAGTTGTAATAATGTTGAATACTGAACTTATTAATAAACGGATGTGTGTATCAATTGATGCAGAGGTCAGGGTCTTAATTCCTCTTTTGTAAAAAACATACTAAGATTTTGCATATAAGAAAAGAAAAGCACATGACTATCAATCCTGTGTATCATCTTTTTTGAAGTAGACTACAAGCCATAGATGTCCATAAGTGAATCTGAGAAGATAAATGCAAGAAGAGTACTATACTTTTAATTTAACTTGAATATCTCTTAAGTAAAACAAAAGACAATGAAAAAAGAGAGATAAACTAAACATTCTCACAAATGAATAAAGGAAGTCGCCGCCGTTGTCTTTGGAGGAGGACCCGCCGATGGAGGAGAGTGCCACCCGTCGAGCACTCGATTCATTGGTTGCTCGCTTGCGTTGCTCGAGTTGAGCGTTCACTGCCTATTGGCGGTGGAATTCCTTCATGAGTAGCCAGTGGTAGGCCATCAACATGCCGCGAGATGCATCTTATGGTAAGGGTTGCCCTTTAGGGCCTCCCTAACTCTTTCCCATCCAGCATCATCCAGATGGATCTGAGGGCGACACAAGTCGCCGCCGTTGGCAGCGTTAGGGTTTGGATGGATGTCCCCATTGAGGTTTGCGGGATTGCCCCCGTTCCCGGTGTCGGGGTTGGGCGGGTCGGTTCCGTCTCTGGCATTGTCGTGGAAATCGTCACGGATGGTGACAACGGTGCACATGTAGCGATGAGGGGAATCGTTGCTCCCACAACTTTCAGATCCGGAGCCGTAGGCCGTCTCGCCTGATAGCGGATCATGTAGACCAGAGTCGCAACTGTTGTTGCTACCCTTGTAGATCGGGTTGGGCTCGTCTATCTCACTTAGCATGCCGATCGGAGGCGTCCAAGAGGCAGGTGCGATCGTCGGAGGCATCACCTGCTCGGGAAGGCAGAGTGTGCCGATCTTGCCGACCTGGAAACATAAGCTCCTGATCATCATGTGGACTCCGTCTCCTATGGAATCGAAGTTCGGGCGCGCTGTCAGCGAGTGGATGGTGAAGTCGATGGTGCCGAAGAGGAGGTGGTTCTCCAACGCCGAGGAGTCGAAGATTGCAGGTGATGGGGCTGTCACGATCGCAACATCAACGCTGCCTGTTTCCATAGACGGCGCCAATTGATGAGGTTTCGACTCGTCAATGCCCATTGTTATGGACTTGATTTTGAGGAAGAGGGGTGCGCTAGAGATCGCGTTCGACTAACAGACAAGTAACACGGGACAAATGATCTACCTAGGTTCAGACTCCTGGAGGGAAAATCCCGCTCCTGCCTGTCTGCTCTTGATTACCGGCGAAGCCGAAAATTATAGGGGTGCGCAGATGAGATCTGGCGGGTGTGTGCTAGGTTTTTCGATGTTCCTCCTCGCCGTGCTCTCCCGGCTTTTATATAGGTAGGCCAGGTCCCGGGATAAGGCCGACTCGGTTGCAGATTAGTATTTTACCCTTTCAACTTTCTATCTAAAGCTAGTCGTGTCGTTCAAGGAGTCGCATCCTAATGGGCCCGGGTCACCCGAATTCTTCCTGGGCTTTTGTCATTAGATATGGATAATCACGTGGGCTCCCGCTGGTCCGGACCAGATAGGCTAATACCAAATACTTATAGGACATATCCATGTCAATGAGCATGTGCCATTTTGTTGTTTACGGATAAAGAATGACCCTACATAAAAATCTAAAATCCCCGGTATGTTTGAAATATGACCTAACCTGATATAGAAAACTCGCTCACGTAGTGAACTTTAATTCTATATACTGATTTAATATCAGACAAAATACACATATGGTCAGTAGTATGACTTCCAGAGTAACACCAAGAACAAGCGCGCGCACACACACCACCACCGGTCACGGTGTCACTCGACATCTAATGAACACCGGAGTTGCGGAGCTTTAACAACAACAACAACAAAAGGTCACCGCATATGTCTCGCTACGGAGGGATTGTTGTCTCCCTCTGTATTCCGCTTTGACGAGGGACACAAGTTACCAAACCTAGGGTTTGATCATATCTGAGCTGGGTTAGAACAGCCCTTCCAACCATATGTTAGTTCTGCTCAGTAGATAATACTGGAAAAAAACTTAGCGTCGCAACAATATCACCGGCAAAAAACCGTAAGCCTGTTACTCGTAACATGAACCGCTGGCGGAAAAAAGAATGTCATTTATATATAGGTAGCGAGCTGATCACCGCAGGGCTTATGGCTGACAAGCAAAAACAAATTGTGCTTGATACGTGTGCCTTGTGGGCGGACATGGGGGCCGAGAAAAAGTCATGACAGTTGACCTTTACGGTCGTCACAGCTGTACTGTAAAGCGACGAAGATGAAGTGAAATAAGTTAGTCGTTGGGTCATACCAAAAACTAGTGGCAGACTTTTTTTATCCTTTGTCACTGTTTATAGGTATACCGTTAATGACCTGATATAGAAACTCATCGGATAGTTGTGACGGTTAGTACCGACGTTGGTATTACCGGGTTCGTCCGGCTGGGCAGATCTATCGGTGACTAACAAGTATGGTGTGCATTGATGGATTTTGCTAACTTTCTTCGGGTGCGCATGTGTGAACTTTATTCGATGGATTTTGCCATTTCAGTTGAACAAGGTGTGGTGAGGACCGGAATGTCGAGTGATTATGGAGGTTGACTGCCTGGAGGTTGTAAACCTCCGGAATACTCATCACGATGACGTATCGGCCATGGCACCGATTATGTACGAAGTTGAAGAGTTAGCTTGTAGTTTTACTCTTGCTCAAACATGTAGGGAACGAGATGTTCCGAAAACCAATACTTTGGTCATGCTTCTCGCACGCCGGCTTCGTCACGCGAGATCACACGCTGCATATATACGGGTGGTCCTTCTCCTAGTGCTTCTCGGCGTGCCGCACCTAGCCCTGCTTCCATTGGTGATTCTACGATACCTCGACGTAGGTTACCTAACTTCGTGTTGGGGGATCTCAGTTTCTCGAGCTAGAGCTAGGTGTAGGGTTCTCGGGTTAGAGCTACATGTCGGGCTCTAGGGCTTTGTATGCACTTGATGATGATACTACTTTGGATGATGATGATCTTGCTATGTGTATGATGATCTTGTTTGGATGATGATGATCTTTTTGCAATGATTTTTCTGTGATTTTTGCTGCAAACAAAATCCAAAAAAAAATCCGGCGTCCACTATGCCGACGGCTTAGCCGTCGATGTAGGGGTTAACATTTGATGAATTGTGGTGTCGTAAAGGTAACGCTGGGCCGACGGCTTAGCCGTTGCCATCCACACGGGAGCCTCCCTGGCCTAGCAACTAGGCCAGCTGAAGCTAGGCCGACGGCTAAGCCGTTGACATAGCCTGCTGCCAGGCCAAACGGCCGTTAGCCGCCATGGTCTACGCCGACAACATATACGCTAACGGCTTGTCTAGGCCGTCGGGCTGACTTATGTGCCAACAGCTATTTTTCCTACGCCGACGAGGGATTACGCCGACAGCCGTACGTCGATGACAACCATCGACATAGCCTACGTCAAAGCTTGGTGCACTTTGATGATGACGAGTAGTGAGCTGGATGTGCCTCTGAATTTCCTTGTCGCCGGTCTTTTGGCTGAGAGCATGCGGGTTCTTTTATTGATGAATAGAAACTCTCCGGCTTCCCCGCAAAAAAAAAAAAAATGGACGGAGGGAACATAATAGAAGACGTGACCATGTTTTATTATCCATTTTTGGATGAAGCACGCAAGCCTTTCAGGTGTTGCCGGAAAATATTATTTTTACTGGATAATAACAGAGGTGCACCCAAGTAGTAGTAGCTACGATAATGAGCGGTCATCGTACGCAAATATGTTGTACACGATCGAAGTGCGATCTTCATTCCTGGCCAAACAAATAAAAAGTGCGATCTTCAAAATTGCGAGTTTCCAAAGAAAACTCGATCGGAAGTTTGAGAAGCACGCAAACATGTTGTATAAGTGGAAGGTCCCATATTAACGGACACATAAAAAAATGGACAAATCCAGCATAATAAGCGTGCAAATATCTGCATCAGAAGATCTTGGCCGAAAATTGCTGGATGGTTTCAGATCTCCGCAGCCGTGACCGTGATCCCTCAGCACGGCGTGCCTGCCGCCTTGACCTATCCTCCATATAAACCCCATCGTCATCGCCATGCGCATCGACCCACAAAGCCGACCAAGAAACGAAACTTATTATACAACGTCTCCGGCCGGATCCATCGACGACGATGCCGTGTGAGGACGATTGCTCAAACTGCTGCTGGTGCCTGTGCGCGCTGTGGTGCGTAGTCCTCGTCGTGATCCCGTGCCTAGCCATCGCCGAGGCCCTGCGCCACCAAGACCCGCTCTACTCCGCCGCCATCAACTCCTTCTCGGGCCTCGACGACGCCGACCTTGCCGGGCGCCCCACCGATCTGAACCCGCTCTTCAACCTCACCCTACGCGTCACAACGCGCAGATTCTTCAGCAGCGGATGCACCCATCCGGGCACCGTCGTGGAGGTGTCCTACGCCGGCGTCAGGCTCGCCGCCGCCGGCCGCGTTGAGCGGTTCTGCGCCAAGCCGAGGAAGGCCAAGGAGATGACCGTGGAGGCCTGGGGCACGGCGGTGCAAGTCCCCGAGTTCGCGCTGGACAGGCTCGTGGAGGACGCGCGGGGCGGCGTGAGGGCGTTCGACGTCGCCGTCACCATGCCATCTGTTGGTTAGGAGAACGATCGCTAACCCTCCGGGCCGATCGGTTCCGTGTTAAATACTATGGGTGGAACAGCCCCACCCGTGGCTTACAAGGAAGGAGACAAAGAATTAAGAGGGGGAATTAAGAGGGAGGCAATCAAGGATATGGCAGTTATTGGGAGAAGACCCGGTGGTGTACTACACCATGCGGTTGACCCTGGCCATATAATTGATGCGTACAAAATATTGGTTAACACCCCCCCTTAATCTAAGCCTTGAATTACATTGAAAGGTTTAGATTACGTCTAAATTCAGAAAATTCTCTAATCGGAAGAGCCTTCGTAAAACCATCAGCTAATTGGTCCTTGCTTGATATGAATCGAATATCAAGTAGTTTGCCTGCAACTCGTTCTCGGACAAAATGGAAATCAATTTCAATGTGTTTGGTACGAGCATGAAATACTGGATTTGCGGAGAGATAGGTGGCTCCAAGATTATCACACCACAAGCATGGTTTGGCATGAATTGTAACGCCAAGCTCTTTAAGGAGAGCTTCGACCCATATTAATTCAGCAGTGGCATTGGCAAGAGCTTTGTATTCAGCTTCAGTACTTGAGCGAGAAATGGTGACTTGCTTGCGAGCACTCCATGATATTAAATTTGGACCATAGAATATGGCAAAACCACCCGTGGAGCGTCTATCATCAAGGCAGCCAGCCCAATCGGCATCTGAAAAACCACTTAGAAGGGTGGAATTAGATTTTTGAAAAGTAAGTCCAATATTTATGGTACCTTGCACGTATCGCAGAATCCTTTTTGCAGCTGTCCAATGGGTGGTGGTAGGAGCATGAAGAAACTGCGAAATTTTGTTGACTGCAAATGATATGTCAGGACGAGTGAGAGTGAGGTATTGGAGACCACCAACAATGCTTCTATAATGAGTGCTATCTTCGACACCAAGAGGAGTTCCATCAGTTAGAGATAATTTTTCAGAGCTGGATAATGGAGTAGGGCAAGATGTACATTTATTCATGCCAACACGGAGAAGCAAGTCCTTGGCGTATTTTTCTTGAGTGAGTAGAAGTCCATCATCGGTACTCTTAACTTCAATGCCTAAGAAGAAATGAAGATTTCCAAGATCCTTGAGGGCAAAATGTTTATTCAGGTCATGAAGCAGGGTTGAGATAGCATTTTCTGAAGAGCTAGTCACAATGATGTCATCAACATAGATCAATACAAACATGGTGATACCAGACTTATGAAAGATAAATAGAGATGTATCAGCCTTAGATGGTTGGAAGCCAAGAGAAATGAGTTTTGAACTGAGTTTAGAGTACCATGCACGAGGAGCTTGTTTGAGTCCATAGAGCGCTTTGTCCAATTTGCATATATGACGGGGAGCAGCAGGATCTTCAAAACCAGGTGGTTGTTTCATATAAACCTCCTCTTCCAGAACACCATGTAAGAACGCGTTCTTGACGTCCAATTGGCGAAGACTCCATCCGCGAGAGACAGAGATTGCAAGAACAAGCCGAATAGTAGCAGCTTTGACTACAGGACTGAAAGTATCTTCATAGTCAATACCATAGCGTTGCTTGAAACCCTTGGCAACCAATCTAGCCTTGTAGCGGTCAATGGTACCATCGGCATTTTTCTTGATCCGGTAAACCCATTTGCAATCAATTATGTTTTTGTTGGTGCTAGGCGGGACAAGATGCCATGTGTGATTTTGAATCAAGGCATCATATTCTTCTTTCATAGCACTATGCCAATGTTGATCACTCAAGGCGTCCGAGAGATTTTGTGGTTCACCTGTAGATAGTAATAGACCATAGCGTACGGTTCCATCAGTATAAATTTTTGGATTTGTTATACCTTTTTGAAGCCTGGTACGTTGTGCAGGGATAGGTGGTGGTGTAGTATTTTGAGCCGAAGATTCTGTAGCTGAGTTTGTGGCAGATGATTGCATGGAGACAGTTTGAGGTGAGGCAGCAGATCCCACGTCACTGGGGGACCGGTTTGAAGCAGAGGATCCGGTGGCGCATTGTGTGGCTGGCGATTCCGCAGAGGCCGATGCAGAGGATCCTGATTGACGCGGTCCAATTGATGAGGCAGGGGACCGCGTGGGCGAGGTGGACTCGGCAGCGCCACGCGCGGGAGGAGGCGCATGCGACCCGGTCCTGGCGCACGGTGATCGAGGGAGGGAGGCGGTGTCCAGGGAGCGCGCGGGAGAATCGGGCTGGGATCCCACGCCAGGCGTGTGTGCCACCGCGTCATTAATTGCTGGAGCTGTGCGAGGTGACCCAGAGTTAATTTCGGGATCAGCATTGAGTATGTCATTAATTGCTGCAGCTCCGGAAACGTCTGCATGCGAATTGATTTCTTGATCGCTTGTGCTGATTTCTTCACTAGAACTTGGCTGCGTTGAGGGAGTATCTGGAGTACTTATCTCGGGAACCTGAGTATGGTTAGTGGCAGGCACAAAATGCATGTGATCATTATTATTCATATCCTCAATAGTACGTGTGATAGAATGAGAGGTTTGTGGTAGAAGCAAAAGCTCTTGGCTGAGACGAGTACCGGCATTAGATTTTAGCGAGGCAAAAGGAAAAATGTTTTCATCAAAGACTACATCGCGAGAGATATATATCCGTCCAGTGGACACATCAAGACATTTTACACCTTTGTGAATGGGACTATAGCCAAGAAAAACACATCGAGTAGATCGAAAAGCTAATTTCCTTGTGTTGTAAGGGCGAAGATTTGGCCAGCAAGCACAACCAAAAATACGAAGGGAGTCATAATTTGGTTTAATATTGAGAAGTTTCTCCGTGGGTGTGGCGAAATTGAGAGTTTTTGTGGGAAGCATATTGATAAGAAATGTGGCGGTAAGGAAAGCTTCATCCCAAAATTTTAGAGGCATAGAAGCATTTGCAAGTAAGGAGAGGCCAACTTCAACAATGTGCCGATGTTTTCTTTCCGCGGAGCCATTTTGTTGATGAGTATGTGGACATGACACATGATGAGTGATGCCAACTTTTTGAAAAAATGAATGTAGTTTTTCATATTCACCACCCCAATCTGTTTGCATAGTGATAATTTTGCAATTAAATTTGCGCTCAACAAATTGTTGGAAGTTGAGGAAAACTTGGTAAACATCGGAGCGTTTCTTGAGCAAATAAATCCATGTGAATTTGCTAAAATCATCGATAAAGCTTACATAATAGGAATGTTTTCCAACGGATGTAGGGGCAGGTCCCCAAACATCGGAGAATATTTGTTCCAAAGGAACGGTAGAAACGCTAGTAGAAACCAGATAGGGCAATTGATGACTTTTTGCTTGTTGACATGGGTCACACACATATGGGTTTATTTCATGCGAGTGAACAAGATTATTTTTGCGAATAATTTGTTGAACAATGAACGAAGATGGGTGCCCTAGACGACGATGCCAAGTAGACGATGAAGGCTTGAGAGTGATGAAGGCGTGCTTGGAAGACTCCATGGAAATGGGCACAAGAGGATATAATCCGCCATGGCATGGACCTCTAAACATGATTTTCTTCGTGGCCTGATCCTTAATCAAAAAAAAAGATGGGTGAAATTCAACAAAGGCATTGTTGTCTAGGGCAATTTTATGAGTGGACAACAGATTTTTAGAGGCACTTGGCACATGTAGAATATTTCTAAGATGAAGAGAACTATGAGGAGTATGAATAATCGAATGACCAACATGTTTTATTGCCATACCTTGTCCACTAGCATTGTGGATTTGATCGTTGCCTTGATAGTGCTCATGGGTAGTTAACTTGCTCATTTGTCCAGCCACATGATTTGTGGCACCCGAGTCCATGTACCAATTTGTGTCAACTCCATAGGAGGCGACATTCGCACCTTTCTCTTCATGATGGGAGTCATCATCTTCATCATCTCCATAGCGCCACCAACATTCGCTTGCGGGGTGCCCATATTTTTTGCAAATTTGACAAGTAACATCTTGATGTGGAGACGGTGTGCGATTACCTCGTCCACGGTTGCGTCCTCCTTTTGGTGGTGGACGACGGCCATCATAACCATCATTACGACGTGGAGGGCGCCCTTGGTTGTGGTTGCGGTGACCACCACCGCCATGGCCACCACCACCATAGTTGCCTCCACCATGACCTCCTCCGGATTGATGACGATAGCCACTACCACCATGGTTAGGGCGATAGCTACTGCCACCACCCCCACCACGGCGAGTGGCAGAATTGACCGAGGAGGAGAAGGTTGTGGTAGACTCCTCCTCGGCAAGCATCTTTTGGCGATAGTCGTAGGCAAGAAGCTGATTGCACACATCCGCAGAAGTAGTGGAGGGAATTGCATTAATAGTGGCAACGAGACCATTGTACTCACCATGGAGGCCAGCAAGTAGGTACTCCTTGAGTTCGTCATCGTTGACGATCCTCCCCGCAGAGGCAAGTTCGGAGGCAAAGCCCTTCATTTTGTTGATGTAGATGTTGGCGGAGAGGTCGCGTTTCTTGGTGTTGGCGAGAGAGGCACGTAGCATGCCGATCCTGGCCTTCATTTGGGCGGAGAATTTTGCATCAATGGCCGCCCACATCTCGGCCGCATGCTCCAGACCGAGAAGATCAGCAGTGATCTCCGGGGAGACGGCCTTGACGAGATAGCTCACCAGTTGTTGATCCCGCGTGATCCAGATCCCATAGGCTGGATTTGAGACCTTGGTCTTCTTCCCTTCCGAATCTTCAATCTCCATGGTTTTTGGAGGCGCACGGTCGGAGCCATCAAGCAGCTCCATGGCCTGAGCGCCCCGAACAGCCGGTAAGACCTGACTTTTCCAGTAGAGGAAGTTGGATTGTGTGAGCTTTTCTGTGGGAGGGGCTCCTAGAGCCGCCACCAGATTCATCCCAGCCGAAGCCGAGGTAGACATTGTTGGGAGGGAGGGAGGAAGGAAAAAAAAAAAGGAGTTTATTTTTCTGGGCTGTAGTTTGTGTTGGGATGGAGAGGACGTCAGGGAGAGGATGCTCTGATTACCATGTTGGTTAGGAGAACGATCGCTAACCCTCCGGGCCGATCGGTTCCGTGTTAAATACTATGGGTGGAACAGCCCCACCCGTGGCTTACAAGGAAGGAGACAAAGAATTAAGAGGGGGAATTAAGAGGGAGGCAATCAAGGATATGGCAGTTATTGGGAGAAGACCCGGTGGTGTACTACACCATGCGGTTGACCCTGGCCATATAATTGATGCGTACAAAATATTGGTTAACACCATCGACCCACCACAGCGACCACCATGGGAAACTGGTGGCGTGCAAAGCCCTGCAGGTGGGGGATGGCGCCGCCTTGGGATCTCCGTGCGCCGTTTCTGACGTCGACACCGTCATGGCCGTGCCCAGCGGCAAGGACGGCGGTACGGCGCCCTAAGGTTTAGATGTGGGACAAAAACAAGTTTTAGGGCATAGTCTAAGTATGATGTCAAGATATTTAAGTTTTAGAGCATAGTCTAAGTATGATGTCAAGATTTTCTTTCTTGGAGAATTTTGCATGCAGACGAAGAAGTCCATCCTTAATTTACTCTCTTGTCTCTTCTCTTCGATTGTGTTTCCGCGGTCGTCGTTTGCAAAGTTATTGGACAGTCAACGTGCATCCCTGTAATTTTTGTTTGGAAAACCATTTGCAATGCATGTCTGCCACGGCTTCGTAGGACCTGGTGCCCACCCGGGACCCAGCTTCAGTGACTTGTGTTATCTAAGTCTTACCATGATTTGGTGCTATCAAACGACCGACGTGCTCCCGTTTTCGTCTTGGTGCAAGAAAGAGAACTGCAGGTTATCAAACAAGATGTAGAGGTTGGCAAACAAGGTCGGATAAGGGTATGGACCGAGAAATTGATACAGCCTACCAAACGTGTCCTTATTGTCGATCGTGTCTAGACTCGTGGTGCACGCCATCTGAGTCCATCCGAGTCCAATACAACAGTAGCTTGGCCACTTGGTCCACGCAATCCTGAGTCCACATGTACCGCGCGCGTACGGAAGAAAAGCGTCTGCGATTGATGGATCCTTAGAGTATCTCTACCCGCGTTTCTAGGGCGTTTTTTTTTGTCCGGACGGCGATTTTCACCCGGTCGCGTTTCCTAGATGCCGGTTTCGTCTGGATTCGACCCAAGTTTCTTCCGAAATTCCCAGGCCGATCCCGAGGCGCTGGGAACGTCATGCGAACGCCGGACAAAGCGAAAACGCTGGTGGGCCAACCCTGTCGGCGACTTTAAGCCGAGCTCCCGCCCTTTTCTTCTTCCCTCCCGCCTTTCCTCTCCATTCCCCCCAACTCCCGCCAGTTCGACGAGCTCCCGCCCACCATGCTGCCCAAGGGTTTCGTCGAACCCCAATCCACCATCGGCGAACCAGAGGAGAAAAAGGAGAAGAAACTGAGAGCGTCGACGAAGCGGCCAGAAGGCTTGACCAACACCGAGTGAATGCCCCTTGTCCAGAAGAGGAAGGTCGAGTCGAACAGCGCAGGGACAGGAAGGACAAGGCGAAAGCGCTCGTCGAGGCCCAGGGTCTCGCCGACGAGCAGGCGATAAGGGCAAAGCAGGCAACGGCGTCGCGTACCGTGATGTCGCACCCGAGGCCAGTTGTCCCCCCGCAATACGGCGCCCACTAGGGGAGCGAGCCAAGCGTCGGCTCGCCGGCCAGGTTCCCGCCAATCTCGCCGGCCGGCTTCTAGGAGAGCCAAGTGAACCCGCAGTAGAGGTACTCCTCCTTCCCCGAGTTCGACATCGGGTTCAACCCGAACGTGTTCTTCCCCTGCCCCGCGACTCGCCCTCCTCCGACCTTCAACGTCCCCTACTCTACCTCTCCGGCATACACAGGCCCTTCGTCATCCATGCGCCACAGCCTTCTTCCGTTCAATGGCAGCTCCTCGCCCGCAACCTTCGGCGAGCCATACGCCCACAATGTGTTTGGCGGAATGTTGGCCGAAGTGTACATGCAGGATATAATCGCCTCAGGTTTGGCCGGCAACACCTCCTTCTTCATTCAAGAACAGTCCCGGGCCCACGCCAAACACGACATCAAGTCTCAGGATTTCGCCAAAGGCCAGGCCGAACAGACGCAGCCCGATGACATGGAGGACGCCGAAGGATATGCCTTGGCTCCGGCGAAAGCCAAAGGCAAAGGCAAGAGGATGCCGAGCACGTCGGCGCCGGAGCCCCAGATCAAGTGGACGGCGCTTTAGGACCTTTGCCTCGCCAACGCCTGGAAAGCGGTGAGCATGGATGTCATCACCGGTGCCAACCAAAATTTAGACAATTACTGGAAGTGCGTGAAACTAGCGTTCGTCGAGTGCATCCTTTGTGACCCGAAGTATAGCAAGATTCGCATGGAGCAAGGGGAGAAAGCCATGATCAACCATTGGGGACTCATCCAGCAGGCATGCATCAAGTGGCACAACTGTCGCAAGAAGGTCGACCGCACACCCGTCAGTGGTGAAAGCATGGATAGCAAGGTACTTTGCCGCACACCCGTAAACCATCGGGGTCTCATTCATGACTCTCCTGACACACTTTGCCTTGCCTTTGCAGCTCCTCCGTGCACTCGGCATCCATCGGGACGACACCAAGACGGAGTTCAAGTTTTACTATGTGTTTTCCGTCATAGAGAAATGCGAGAAATGGCTGCACACTCACGTGAGCCTCGCCAAGGCCAAGGACGGCGTGTACAACCTGGAGGCTCCTTCCCCTGTTGCTGGCGAAGGAAGGCCGCAGCTCGGCCAGAAGAAGGCGAAGATGCTAAAAGCTGCAGGACCCCCCCCCCCCCCCCCCCCGCCGAGCGTCTCCATGCTTCAAGCGAGAAGTGCATTGCCGACACCAAGGCCCATGTCGAGAAGAGGGAGGAGAAGGCCGACGAGAGGTGGGTGTAGCTGCTCCAGAACCAAGACCGCAAGCTCGACCTCCTCAAAGCCAACTACGCCGCCAAAAAGAGGAACACGGATCTCCAGTTCCTCATTTGCGGCGAAGACACCTCGGCGATGAGCACGCCGGGCACGGCCTAGTACATGGCGCACCACAATGCCATCCTCTAGGAGGACATTGCCGCCAGCACGCCAAGTTCAATGCCGACCGGCTCCGTCACCACTACTATGCCGAGCTCTGTTTCCACCTCCAACCAGTCGGCCGGCCACGCCGCTGATGCACCCATCCCCGTTGCACCAGACACGCTGGAGGAGTCCTTCCCCATCGACGAATGAATGCAGATCCATTTTATCTAGTTCTATAATAATTTTGTCACCGAACTTTTTCGGTGTAATTCTGTCGAACAACTTGGGTCGGAGATTTCACCGGCGGAAATGAAAAATATTCAAATATCTTTCATTTTTCTTCGTCTGGAAGCTCGGTTTGGGAACGCGAGTGGGAAACTCGACGTTCCCAGACCGAAAGTTACGTTCGTCCGACGCTATTTAGGTTTGGCATGAAAATGGCCAACGAGTGGAGGTGCTCTTAAGCCCGACTCCGGCGACGCTGTACCCAATCGATCCCAACTCGACACGTACATATGTACTACTCACGAAAACGAAACTAACTATGCCGGAGAAAAAAGAGAGCGAATCATGAAAATTTCCTTGCGGTAATAACACACACAAATAAAAGGACACATTCCTTATGAGAAGGTCACCGGGGCAGAGGTTTCCACCACCTGAATTTTCATTATTAGAATATAAAAAGCTCACAAGCCGGATGGCAGACATATGGAGAAGGGGAGGGCTGGTACATGCGGGCGAGTACACCAAGTAACACACGCGGGGGGGGGGGGGGGGGGGGGGGGGCGGGCTACTACGATTCCTGAGGCAGGAGTCCCAGGTGTTGGCCTCGCCGCAAGAGCCCGCGCCCCTTCCATAAGACAGTGTCGGCACGGCACATAGTCCGGGCGCTCAGCACGGAAGGCCCAGCCCTTCCCTGTGTTTCCACAGATTCCAGCAGCAAAGGATGAAGAACGTCGGCATCGTTTCGGGGGCGACAATAGCATAGGTATGCAGCAGCTTCACATCGGCGATAGCATGGGCATGACCGAGGCCTAGAAGCGCTTTGTTGCAAAGGGGCATGCATGAGAAGATGACGTGCGACGCAGGTTCACTGTCCGCGTTGCAGATGGGGCACCTCGCTTCATCCTCCGTGAGCATATTCTTCCGCGGCCATGCAAGAAGGCGCGCGACTGGATTTTCACCAGGAGCCAGGCAAAGAACTTCGCCTTGGTTGGAGCACCACCAAATAAAGTCGAGCGGGTCGAGGGCGTGGGAGAAGAGAGCCGGCATGAGCTGACAGAGGGCACCTCCGCCCCGCCAGTTGTCCATCTAGAAGCAGGTCCTAGCGCCGTCGCCCACCAGCCGCGTCGAGATGCTCCAATACAGCGGCACAAGCGCAGCCAAGGCCACCTAGTGCGGGCCAGCAGCGGCGTGCTTGTCGTCCGCGACCGGCCCACGGATCGAAGAAGACCATGCCCACTTCGCCCAAGGAGAGAGAGGCAGCGCAGCGAGTGCAGTTTGTGAAGCAGCTTGAGTTGAAGACAGGTGTTCTGGGCCGGTCGCAAGGCATTTGACACCCAGCGTGTTCTCAATATACCAAGACATAGACAAATCCTACTTATCGGGTGAGCTGGAAAGATTAGTTAAGTCCCTAGCTGGTTATAGGTTACTACCATAAAGCGTCCATGACCTCATAGACAAGACATGTTGCAAACCTAGCTACCAATGTCCTCCTCCCGATATCAACCTTGTATCAACCCCAGAACTTGTGGTTATTGTTTCCCCCAAACGTAACAAACCAAAGTTGGGATGTGATAGAGAACATGCTCGGGCAGATAGCGACAATGTTAGGACATCTCCCACCGGATTGACCACTCTGAATCGGTCTGCACGGAGCCCGGACGACAAAAACCTGCTCCAGCGGTCCGACCAAAATGGTCAAGTGTGTCTGGACCAACCCATTCCTGGCCTAAATATGTGCTCGAATGCGTCGATGCGGACATCGCGTGTGTCCTCCCTTGTGTCCTCGCGTCCGCACACGGGCCTGCCTAGGAGTGACCGGGTGCTTCGTATGCTACCACGATCAGCACGCCATTGATAACCAAGGCCAGCCAAAGGCTGACGAGCGGTCAATGCTGCTAAACCGAAGCAACTGCTCCCTGAACACTGCGTCAAGGGCGCCCATGGCCTGGCCTCTTCACACCCTTGCCATTGCCATTTCAAACCTAGGCAGTCCCCTCTCCACCAAATCCATGCCCTGGTGGAAGAAGACTATGATGAACGACCACGATGCTGGTGGTTCCTCGTTGGGCCGCCGCCATCGTCACACTGAGCGTCCTTCTCCTACGCTATCGTCGCCTACACTTATCGTGCGAGATCCTCGCGCACCTCTACCAGAGCGCCAACCCCGCGCAGGACTTCGGCGCTGCGACCGCAGCGGCCCGCGCTGGACGCGCTTCTGCTACGGTGGGCGGTGCCCTTTATCCTCCTGATAGGGACATGCAGTACGTGCCTGTTGCCGAGTGCCAGCGCCATTGGAAGGAGCGCCGCCCCTGCGAGCACCACGATGTGTCTCTGCCAGGGGCATGACACTTGAACCGGGTGCGGGTCGCTATGCCGCTAGTGTCGACAGACGAGGCACTGCTCGACTGGGAGACTGAGCGCCGCCGGCGCCAGCTGCCAGCGCACCTCTGTAACGACCCCGCATACGAGCTCCGCGATTTTCTAGATAAAATTTCTCGACTGGGAGCACGGGGTGAGGCGCCGCTCACCCTATATGTGCGACTTCTTGTTCGAGTGTGGCGTTGACCTCTCCGACGCCAACTTCTCTGGCACCAACGGCAAAGACGACGACTGGGGGAGGAGCTGGCGAACGTCAAGGAGGAGGATCCCATGCCACCCGACATGGTCATGCCACCGGGATACGACGAAGACGAAGCCATCCGTGCCGCCATGAAAAGCATCCAAGGCAGAGGAGGATGCGAAGTGGCGGTGGGAGGGGATGTAGGACGCCATCAAGCTCTCTGCCTACTTGGTGGAGTATGGTAACCAGTTGCCCCCGCCGCCCCCGTTGCCAGAGGCATGGCCTGGCCAGTACCATCAGGCGTTGCATGAGGAATGGGGGCATGTTGTGTGGGAATCGCCACCGCGCGCCCCACCCGTACCCATGATGCCGCCGCACCAGCAGTCGCCTCCACCATCGGCGTATGATCTGCTGGGGCCATGGTCACCGCTGGTGTTCATCGACCTCTCCAACAAGCCTGATGACTAGGTGTCGCTGTCGCCTCCGCCACCACCGTCTTATCGGCTGCCAGATTCCCTAACCGTAGCTAGGATTTATTTTAGTTATGTTTTTTTATTTTCTAGTATCTAAATTAAGACAGTTTATGTAATATATATAAGTTTTTATTTTATTTTGGTTTTTAATGTTTTATATATTTTTTAAAATGAATCAGCGCCGCTGGGGCACCCTGACCCAAAAGGACAAAGGTCAAATTGACTTGTTTTGTATCCATGGACTGAATCAAAGAGACCGATCTAGATACATATCGTATCGGTCGGCCAGATGAAAATGCCCTTAGACCCGTACTACAAGAGACAAACCGCTTTGCTTCCCGGACACAGGTGCTCTGTGTTCATCTTGCTCATAGCGCGGAATAAAAATCTTTAAATTGGAAGTTACTAAAAACAATTTGAGCTATGTGAATGAGTTCTATCGTTAGATATTTTTACATTATACACGTACATAAGGAGAGGATGACTCTGCAAATGTTGCTACGACTTTTAGTATGGAAGTTTTACATGGGCCATGGTGATCACGTGAGGATGAGAATAGACGAGTCTGGATCCAGTGTGTCACAATGCGAATAAGAGCACCTCCACTCGTTAGACGTTCTTAAACCGAAATCCGGCTCTATTTAGCGCTGAGCGATGCGACTTTCAGCCTGTAAACGTCTAGTTTACTACTCGCAACAATGTCCAACACCCAGTTTGAATTCTAGGCTTCTAAGAGCCGAGTTTGGTGGATCATGGCAGTTTGGTGGATCATGGGCCAACATAGCCAACATGAGCGGTATGTCGGCCCACCTATTTTAAATTTCAAATATGGCGGGATAAGGGACCGAAGTAGCAATGGGCGAGATCAGAGGAACATGATCTAAAACAAAACGAGTTCTAGGGTAGATCATAGAATTCAGGAGTTTCTCCTGGTCAGGATTGATAAAAAAATTTGTCGGTTTTATTGGAGGGTAGAGATAATCTATTACTGGACTAGGCATAGCACCTTTTTTTGAAGTGCCCGTTGAGGAGTGCCAGTTCGATTAGGTTGAGGACATGGTTGGTGTCGGTAATGGAAATAGCTTCAGACTGCATGAAGTGCCTAACTTCGTGGTGTCACGGGTGAAGACATATTGCGCGGCAACATATCTGGTAACCATGCACGAGCTAGATATGTGAGTATTTGTTTTTTTAGGCAATCACCGGGGGGAGAGGATCCCCACCTGAATTTTCTTCAAAACAATGTTTTACATATTACAGAGAGATAGGTGGTCGCGCCAAGCAGCGGCAGCCACCTTTAGGTCCATTCGTCTAAAACGGTGTGTCCAAATAGTAAGGTCGGATATTATGTTTCTAATAGTTTCATTACAAGACTGATCGTCTTGCCTGAATGCTTTGGCATTGCGTGCATCCCAAATCTTTCATAGGATGATCATGAGCATAGAGGGCCATGCGGGTTCCGGTAGATGTGGGGGTAGTGTAGTCGTCCAGAGCTGCGGGAAGGGGGAGTGCATGGGGGTGATACCGATCTTGCTCCATACGGCGATGGCGGTTGGGCAGAGGAAGAATAGATGATCCCTATCCTCGGTGAGCAGGCCGCATCGTGGGCAGGTGTCGTTGTCGATGATGTTCTTGTGCTTCAAGTTGGCCCTAGTATTAAGCCGGTCGAGGTGGAGTAACCAGACGAAAATCTTCACCTTGTTGGGCACCGGAGTGCCCCATATGAGCGCCGCCTCCGGGTCCTGGCTGTGGGTCTGTAGCAGCTGGTATGCTCCCCTGGAGGAGAAGCTGGCCCCCCCAGGAGAAGGCGGGAGTCCGGCGCCTCGGATAGTGTAACACCCTGCAACAAGGAAGACAAAGAGGCGAGCTCGGTGGCAGCAGCGGCAGTTAGTCGATTACGCAGGCCGTCCTGAAATCCATTATGCAAAACATCAGACACAAACGCGTTCGGCTGGGTGTGGTGGGAGTATAGGGCAGGATAGGCTATATGTAGAGGTTCAGAGAGGAGCCATCTGTCCTGCCAAAAAAGAACGGACGAGCCTTTGTGGACAACACGCTGTGTAATCTGGGATAGTAGGGGGAGGTGGCTAGCAATAATTTTTCCTAAGTAAGTTTTGTTTTGTTGGTGGAGAGGGTGGAAGGGGGAGTGGTGGATGAGCCAGTCTCTCCACGGGAGAAGATCAGCGTGAAGGAACTTGTAGCAAAATTTCAGCAAAAGGCAAATATTCTGTGAGTTAATATTTTTAACACCAAGACCTCCAATATTCTTAGGGGAGCAAACTTTGTCCCAGGCGACAAGACACTGAGCACCTGAACATGAGTCGTCAGCAATCTAGAAGAAGGCACGTCTACGCTTGTCCATCAGCTTAATGGTTAGCTTAGAGAGGAGGAAGGAGGACATGAAGTAGGGAGGGAGTCGAGGACGGAGGACAGGAGGATGAAACGACCACCTTTAGAGAGCAGGGTGGCACGCCATCCGGACAAGTATTTGTCACATTTGTCGATGATGGGTTGGTAAGCCGACGTAGGAAGTTTGAGGGGGGATAGGGGTAGTCCGAGGTAGGTTTGGGGGAAGGCTTGGATTGGCGTCTGTAGAATGTCTGCGATGGTCTGGGATAAGGCTGTCGGGATGTTCATGGGGACGAGGGTAGTTTTATGGAAGTTAATCTGTAGGCCGGTCGCATTTGCAAAGGTCCGAAGGATTTCTTTGAGGCGCGTTGCCGCCTCCGCGGATGCTTGGACAAGAATTAGCATGTCGTCAGCATATTGTAGGACGGGGCATGGTAGAGAGTGTACAATGGGGTGTGTGAGGGTACCGCGGGATGCTTTATGGGCAATGAGCTGTTGCGGGATGTCTGCCATAATGATGAACAGGTATGGTGAAAGAGGGTCTCCTTGTCTCAACCCGTTTTTGCAGTTTATCCAGTGACCTGGGACCCCATTTAGGAGGACAACCGTTTTGCCTATTTGTAGGATCATCGATATCCAGGCGCAGAACCTGGGAGGGAAGCCGCGGTGCTGCAATGTTTTAATTAGAGAGTCCCAGCAAACAGAGTCGAAGGGTTTTTGAAAGTCTAGTTTGATGACCATAGTAGGAGCCTTTCTCTTGTGGCAGCAGTTTAACAAGTCGGCAGCGTAGACAAAGTTGTCCGAGATGCTCCTGCCGGATATGAAGCCATTCTGATCGTTGGTTACGAGCAGAGGGATGAGGGGTTTTAGCCGATTTGTGAGTAGCTTGGAGATGGCTTTCATTGGGCAGTTCTGAAGGGAGATGGGCCTAAAGGCTTCCGGCGATCGGGCGCCTTCGGTTTTTGGGAGGAGTACCATGTATGCCCTGTTAAGCCCGTCAAGGTCGGCCTGGTGGTGGAAGAATTGGTCGAAGAGCCTAACGAGTCTTGGTTTCACGATTGTCCAGAAGAGCCTGAAGAACCCCGGCCCAAATCCGTCCGGCCCCGAGCTGGCAGTCTTGTGCATGTGGAGGAAGGCGTCGGATATTTCCTGGTCGGAGAAGGCGTCACCTAGGGACCGGAGTTGAGGTACCGGAGCCGGGTAGATAGAGTCGAGGTTGAAATCCCAGGAGGGTGAGAAGGGTGTTCCAAGAAGATTGGAATAGAAGGAAGTCAGGATTTCCATTTTTTGGGAGTGATTGGTAATCTCTGTTCCGTGGTGGTCTAGGGCCCGCGGTGGGAAGCAGAGACGTGGAAGAATCTAGTATTTTCGTCGCCTTCAATGGCGTACCTATATTTTGATCTTTGTTTCCAATGGTTCACACGGTGTCTGATCGCCCGTTTAAGGGTGGTAATCACAATCGCCCTAAGGGCGAGCTCAGGGGGGGACAATTGCCTGCATTCCTCAATGGTGTCGAGAAAATTTATTATAATTTTTGAGTTGGATTCCGCAATGTGTGGTGGCAGTCTGGACCGGCGCCATGTTTTTAGCGCGATGCGGCATTTTTTTAGCGAGGCAACAAGCGCTCTAGCGGCATTTGAATCAGGGCGCGGCCCAGCCCATGCGGCAGCAACCGTAGGCCGACAGGAGGGGAATGTGGCCCAGCTGTTTTCGAATCGGAAAAAGGCGGGACGCGGAACCGACGTCGAGATGGTGGCAACGATCGGAACGTGGTCAGAGAGGAAGCGTGTTAGAGATGAGATTGAGGATTTTGGGAAGTGTTCATCCCAGGCTAGGTTAATGATATGTGAGTATTTGTGATTCAGGCAAGGACATTCTTGGTCCCATCAAAATACATGCACCAATACAAAAGTGGTGTTCAAAGGTATTTGTACTTAAAATGGAATTCACAAAGTATCTAAGAGTTAGATCGGAGTTTTCTAGAAGTTTTGCTTTGTAAGTATTTGTTTTCCATTTTTAAGAATGCAACTTGGGTTTATCGAGTTAACCCCATTTAGAATCCGTACAACAATTATTTTTAAAACATCAGACACAAGAAAACCTAATATTTGATCACGACACCATATGTAGTGTCTTACAATACCGTTACAAATTCCAAAAGTAAATATGCTTAACATAGGTGATAAATGACAAACCAGGCAGGTGGACAAGGTATCCTGCTTATTAACAACACACATACGAATGAACCTATGGGAGTTCAGGTCTACAACTTATTCTGTCCATTAACATGGTAGCTCACCAAGATTTCAAGGGTATATTTCGATTACTGAATAGGGACCCAGTACCGGCATAATTTTGTAATCATCACTGAACCCAGCATCAGAAAAGATTCCCTTCCACTCACATTCGTTTCGCTCCACCCCGTTGATGCACATCATGAATAGGTTTTGTATGGCTTCCATCTCATCTATTTTCTTCTCTTCGTGTGCCAATCCTCTTACCATATCTATAATTATAACCTTTCCACCTGCATTTCTAGCAGGGATGGCTTCCTTGCAACGTTGAAGTATCTTGACACAGTCATCATGACCCCAATCATGTAAAATGTTCTAGAACAAATATGCATAAAAAATTTAAGAAAAATGTAAGAATTTAGTGAAAGATGAAAGAATGAAACATTACACTATAAGCCATAGATGTCTTCTCGAGAAGTAAATCATAGTGGGTGAGCAAATAAAATATCCACCGGTGGTTAGTACTGACCAAGTAGGTATTACAAAAATGTCCATAAGTAGGGAGTAAATAAAATAAAAGTTATTTCAAAAAACCCGCAATTGGCAGGCTTAAATAATTTATGTTTGACAAGTAGCAAAGTTACACAACCTATGAAAAAGGGAATGGGAGAGAGTAGACTAATACAGTACAAGCTAGCAAAAAGTGAAAGGAGAGAGAATGTGAGGCATGCATGGTAGATAATCATGCAAGCTAGAATTCCGCTCTCGGTGAACTCTCTAGCCGGAGAGTTGTTGTGCAAAGTTCCTACGCTTCTCGGGGTTCCTCTCACTACCCTGCGGGCTATATGGAACTAGCATTGAAAGAAAATAACGCGAATGCGAATATGAACCCTTTGCTAGTCGGCATTGGCGCTCCTTTTAGATGGCAAGGGGGATACCACACAGCCGGCCCGCATGCGCTACCTATGCTTCCCGGGGAAGTGACTCTTGCGCCCCATGTGTTGCGACACACACACTCTTTACAACCTGAACCTGCTTCACGAATATTTTCTTAGGTATTTAATATGTAAATAGGTATTATTTATTGATCCAGAGTAGATATTTAATATGTAAATAGTTTTCAATTGACAATAACTCTTGATTTTTCCTCCTATATACTCCAATTAGATCACTAGACACTTTAATATGTGGATTTATGATGATATTTTTTATGTAACCTGAATTTTAATTTTTTGTATATGCATGCATAGGCTTAAATTTTTTGTATACACAACAGTTCTTTCATTCATCCATGCCGTACATATCGTCTTGTTCCGAATTAGGAGTTACTATACTGCATCGGCCGGTGGAATGGATTTAAACATGTCACCGGCCACGAACTGCAGATTTTCAGGACTGGCGCCCTGTTGGTGCTGGCCGATGACGTGAGGAAGGTCCATGATTTTCACTACCTATAGCAATTTTAATATGTGGATTGACGATTGTATTTTGATGACACCAGCAGTTTTAATCTTTTGTGGATGCGTGTATACATACACAACGGTTCCTCCATTCATCTCATACGTCTTTTCAGATTAGTAACGTAGTATACTCCATTTAAGGAACTATGTTGCATACTGTAGTGAATGGATGGTTGTATGCAATCATTATAATTGATGAAAAACGATGCATTCGTGAAAAGGATACCTTGAGCACGACAGCATCTGCCGATGGAATGGATTGAAACATGTCACCGGCCACGAAGTTCAGATTTTCATGACCGGCGTCGACCTGCCCGGCGATAACGTGAGGAAGGTCCATGACGGTGCACTTGATGCGCGGGAAAGCACTTGCGATGACCTTGGTGCCCGCGCCCTTTCCGCCGCCGACGTCGACGAGCGAGCTCAGGCCACGGAAGATGCGTCCCTTGTCCATAATAATGACCTCCAGGAAGACCTGGCTGTCGGCAGCCATGGAGCCGTTAAGAATGTCGTTGAATTCGGCGTCCTTTCTCCCCATCTCCCACTGGGAGCAGCCGTGTGCCACTTCGAAGAGGGAGCCGGCTCCCGCAGGCGCCGGCTCACTCCTCAACCAGTCGGGCATGCTGAAGAAGGAGGAGACGACGAGAGGGTTCAGCAGGAAGGGCACCATAGGGGACAGGTTGTGCCAGCCGACGAGGAAGCGGCACGTCGTCGTCAGCCCGTACAGCACAGCACCGCCGCCGTCTTCCCCGGCGGTACTGGTGGTGAAGATGCCGGAAGCGGTGAGCAGTTCCATCACGCGCTGGAGGTCGGCGACTTTGGCCGGATGTACCTTGGTGTCGGTGGCGATGTCGGCGAGGGTGGCGGTGCCGCCACGGCGGTGGATGGCGTCCGGGATGCCCAGATCCACGGCGCACTTGAGCGACAGGGACTTGACGTAGCCGAGAAAGTGGTTATGGAGGTCGGCAAGACCAACGAGGAGCTCCTGTGGGCTTACTTCGGCCAATAGCTTGAGCGTCATCTTTCTAGTTTAGGTTACTACACAGTGTGTAAACGTAAGCGTATGGATGTAGACTCGAGTTCTTGGCCCTGTCTAGACAACTACTGCCAAGGCCTTTTTATAAAGGACGAAACGGAGCACTCCACTGGGGTTGAAAATAGTTTCCATTATTTCTAGCCACTCGATCAGTTAGGTGAAATAGCTGCATCATTCAGTTATCAAGATGCCATTATAACTGGTAAGAATGATAAAATATGATGTGGAAATGAATAGAAAATAAGAAAAGTTATCCCTATCGCATTGCTTTCTTCTGAGGGTCGTCGGAGTCCGTGTAACAAGTTTGCATATCACGCTGAAAAGTTTCAGAATTCAAAGTCCTTTCGAGGAAACATAACAAGTTCCATATCATAGTTACATCAAGGTCCCTAACGTTAGCGTTTTTTATGGTGTCATGGTGGCGCAGCTCAGACAGCGGTGGATGCGCTACATTGAGTAAAGGTAACCCGGCTTCCATCCCATCTCGGTGACGTTTACGGCGTCGAGAAGCATGTGGGATATGGTCTTCGCCGGGCATGTGCTACGGCTTTGTGTCTTGTTGATCTCGTTGCCGGTCTGGTCCTGGCGTCCTTGCAGTGTGGCGGCGCGGATTGCTGCTGGTTTGTGGTGGATGGTGAAGGATTCGACCGCTTGATAGGCCGGGTGGCGTTGGTCCTAGATCCGGCGTTGAAGATGCTCCGAGAGCTCATCCGTTAGATGTTCCTTAGCAGCATGCTAGATCTAGTCTTACGGGGTTGATGGTTATTGCGTCTCATTAAGGCTCCATGGTTAGGGGTTTCTTCAGTGCTAAAGTGTGAACCAGCTGCAGGTGATCTTTTTCTTCTCCAGCAACGACGAAGGATTTGGGTCCTTATTAGTAGTTGCTGCGAGGGCAGTTTGCAATTGTCCAACCCTTTGTTTTCTTCTTGTCTTCTTTTGCTTGTATGCATATCATGTTTATATTGTTACAGTTATAAATACAAGTAATATATCCATTCCCAAAAATACAAGTAATGTATGCCCACGGGCGTACATAGTAAAAAAAAACCTTATTACTTTACATAGAGTTTTTTTTCTTATTTGAGCATGTCCAGGTTATATGAGTATATATATTTTTATACATAGCACATTGTATAATCAATCTAGCTGCACTTAGCGTGTTGTATAACCATACAATATGTTATTTATTCAAAAAAAAAGTAAACTGCAAACGTAAGCGTAGATATAGACTCTAGTTCTTGGCCCTGTCTAGAGAACTCCTGCCAAGGCCTTTTTATAAAGGACGAACGGAGCACTCCATTGTTGAAAAACATTGTCCTAGCAACCACCCTGTCTCACTCTCATCAATCACCCTGTCTCTGCTAAATATATCATGTGGTGCATCTCCTTCTTGCAACATAAATATGTTTTTACTCTCATTTTCCTAGCAACCAACTTATACCTTACCAAATAGGGTTAAGGCTGCCGACAGTGAATCACTACGGGACGCGCGCGCTACGCCGAGGGCAAAAGGCCGTCGGCGTAGGCCAAAATGCCCTCGGCGTATGGTACGCCGAGGGCTGCCCTCGGCGTAGCCTCCTTGGCAAAGATCTCCCTCGGCGGAGCACACTCAAGCCGTCGGCGTATCAAAATGCCGCCGGCGTATGCTACGCCGAGGGCTTTGCCGTTGGCGTAGCGGCCGTCGGCATAGCCTGTCGACCGGTTGCAAAAATATTTTTTTTTTGAATTTTTTTTTGAAAAATAATAATTTTATTATTTTTTTTCTCAATTTTTTTAATCTTTGAATTGTTTCACTTGTTAATCTCCTACTTTGAACATTTTTAACACTAATTATACTTACTATTTGATTAAATTCCAGTCTTAGTCAAACTTTCCAGCAGGTCACCCATCCTAATACTACTCCAGCTTCAGCACGCTTAACTTCCTCGTTCCTTCAGAATCCGTTTCCGCAAAGTAATTCATACATTGGTGTCAATACTATGATATCAATCCTATTAACTCTTATATCATCATGTCACATGTTTGTATTTTTTGAAATTACAAACAATTATTTGAGTAAATATTAATGAATAAGTAAATATATTATTGAATTCAAATAAAAATATAATAATTTAATTTTTTTGTATTTTTCTATTTAATATAGAATAATTAATATCTTTAAATCGAAATTCAACAAATAATATGTTTAAATTGATCAGAAAAATGAGAGGAATCCAAATATGATATCCATATCAACTAATCACAAACCCTCCGTTTTTTAATTAGCTATTTGGTGGTTGCTTTACAAAATCCCCTTTTTGCGCTCGGATAATGAAAAATGCCTTTTTGGTGCGATGAAAAGGAAAACTTGCATTGGATCTTTGATAAAATATCATATTGTGAACCTAAAAATGATTTTTATAAAAAAATATGAGCATCGGATCATGTACCTGTAGTTCATATCTGACCCACTTCCTACCAATTCGGCATAAATTTGTCTTTTTCACCAAAGGTGGACGGAAAGGTTTCGGATCGCCCTGTTGGGACATTGTCCATATAAGGTGGTATAGTATTTTTGTAAAATGTGGTGATAGTATTTTGAATTAGCCATTTGGTGGTTGCTTCACAAAACCATCCGTTTTTTATGCTCGAAAAATAGAAAATGGCTTTTTGGTGCGACGAAAAGGAAAACTTCCTCCTGTAACATTGTTCGCCATCCCATGATGCATGTGTATGCATAATATGGGCACATTATCACAAACTATGCCTTGATTATAGCCATAACATTGGTCATTTGACCCGAAAGCCAAGAAACCTCGAATGAGATAGGTCATTTTGTGAAGGTTTTTTTGAGACATAATCAATATATCAAGTTTGCTATTTTTCCTTATAACTATGTCACATAATATGACACCACGCGAAGGTTTCGCATTGTTTCGATCGTTTTTGAAATTTTTATTCCCGTTTTAAACTATCGTCAAACTTTGTCGAACGGCGGACATAAAGATTCTTAGCTCGGGGCCGAGTCTCGCTAAACTTTCATTAGATCTTTGATAAAATAGCATATTGTAAACCTAAAAATAATTTTTGTAAAAAACATGAGCATCGAATCATGTACCTGTAGTTCATATCTGACCCACTTCCTACCGATTCGGCAGAAATTTGTCTTTTTCACCAAAGGTGGACGGAAAGGTTTCGGATCCCCCTGTTGGGACATTGTCCATATAAGGTGGTATAGTATTTTTATAAAATGTGGTGGTAGTATTTTGAATTAGCCATTTGGTGGTTGCTTCACAAAACCGTCCGTTTTTTATGCTCGGAAAATGGGAAATGGCTTTTTGGTGCGACGAAAAGGAAAACTTTCTCCTGCAACATTGTTCGCCATCCCATGATGCATGTGTATGCACAATATGGACACATTATCACAAACTATGCCTTGATTCTAACCATAACATTGGTCATTTGACCCGAAAGCCAAAAAACCTCGAATAAGATAGATCATTTTGTGAAGGGTTTTTTGAGACATAATCAATATATCAAGTTTGCTATTTTTCCTTATAAATATGTCACATAATATGACACCACGCGAAGGTTTCGCATTGTTTCGATCGTTTTTGAATTTTTTATGCCCGTTTTAAACTATCGTCAAACTTTGTCGAACGACGGACATAAAGATTCTTAGCTCGGGGCAGAGCCTCGCTAAACTTTCATTAGATCTTTGATAAAATAGCATATTGTGAACCTAAAAATTATTTTTGTAAAAAAACATGAGCATCGGATCATATACCTGTAGTTCATATCTGACCCACTTCCTACCGATTCGGCATAAATTTGTCTTTTTCACCAAAGGTGGACGGAAAGGTTTCGGATCGCCCTGTTGGGACATTGTCCATATAAGGTGGTATAGTATTTTTGTAAAATGTGGTGGTAGTATTTTGAATTAGCCATTTGGTGGTTGCTTCACAAAACCATCCGTTTTTTATGCTCGAAAAATAGAAAATGGCTTTTTGGTGCGACGAAAAGGAAAACTTCCTCCTGCAATATTGTTCGCCATCCCATGATGCATGTGTATGCATAATATGGGCACATTATCACAAACTATGCCTTGATTATAGCCATAACATTGGTCATTTGACCCGAAAGCCAAGAAACCTCGAATGAGATAGGTCATTTTGTGAAGGTATCTTTGAGACATAATCAATATACTAAGTTTGATATTTTTTCTTCTAACTATGTCACATAATATAACACCACGCGAAGGTTTCGCATTGTTTCGATCGTTTTTGAATTTTTTATGCCCGTTTTAAACTATATATAATTTTATGTTTTACTTAATTTTTATTTATAAATGTGTAATATTTGAGTGTAGATAGATAGGTCTTATTTTTCTGCAATTTTTGATATATTAATTGTATTTTTCCGAATTAGAATGATTTAGTTATGATTTTTCAAAGTTTTTTTTCCATACAATCCCCCAAGAAGAGGGATCGGGTTCCATTATCATCAGACAACGGAACAACAACCACACATATCGTCATAGTACTGACCCGCCTAGGGGGTCAAAAAGGGAAACAGAAGTTCAACTTACACACTAACCAAAATAGACAGAAAATAGGAGGGAAGATGGAGACGCAAGAACACCGCCCGCAGGCTAGTGGGAAACCGTCCAAAACAGAACATCACCAAAAGGAACTAAAGAGCTGAAAGCAACACCAGCATCATGCTTTTTGCCAGTCCCCCTTTTGTTTTTATCTTCCAGTTTTCCTTCTCTTCTCCCTCCCCCTTTCCAGTTCCGGAGCTTCACGACCACGATCTCCAGGAATTTCAGGCAGTCCCAGGAAAGGAACAGGGGCCACATCCATAGCCGCCGCATCAGCCAACGTGTTCTGCTGAAGAGTATCTGCTCCAGCTTGCAGCACCGCCCGGTCGTCCTCCCCATGCAAACCTGCCCAATAACGAATGAACACACAAGCATATATGACCAAATCAACAGGTGAGTTAATGAGCTTTTTTTCAAAGCAAGCTCTATTCCTAAGTTTCCACATAGCCCAGCCTATAGCCGCCACCACCGTAATCTGCACATTCCTACTAACCCCCACATACTGAGAAGCCCACCAAAAATACTGGGAAAAAGAACCAGGTCTATTTGCAACACCAACAGCTCTGGCAACCACCCCCCAAACATATTTAGCAGCCACACACGAAAAGAACAAGTGCCCAATGCTCTCATCCTTCCTACAAAACCGACAAGTAAAATCTCCAACCCAATTCTTTCTTCTCATATTGTCTTTGGTGAGAATAGCATTATGCCAGATAAGCCACAACCAAATCTTAATCTTTAAAGGGATTTTTGCCTTCCACAGATGTTTAAAACTTCTATCAATCCCCACATTCGACAGATGCGTATACATTGACTTAACAGAGAACTTGCCAGATTTACTCCACATCCACACTGGCCTGTCTTTTTCCTGATTCAGACACACCCCAGATACCAATTCTCTCAACTGCTCCTGATGATTCAACCCATCAGTATCCAACCATCTCCTAAACAAGAGACACCATCTTTTCTTTGCCATGTCTGCCACTGTGATTCTTTGGTTCTGACAAATATCAAATAAATCAGGAAACCTATCTTTCAGGGGTGAGTCCAAACACCAAGCATCATGCCAGAAATCAGTCAATTCCCCATTACCAATCTTCATTCTCCTACCAGCCAAATAGAAGCCCCTAATCTTAAGCAAATCCTGCCAACATGGAGAATCACTCTGCCTGTGTTTCACATTACTAATCCCACCTTTTTTCAAATATTTTTTCCTCACAAAAGCTTGCCAGGGACCTTCCTCAGCTTCGAGGCGCCACCACCACTTACATAGCAAACAAATGTTAAAGAGCCTAATATTTTTAATCCCCAGTACACCTTTTTTCCTGGGCCTACACACATACTTCCATTTCACCAGATGATATTTCTTCTTGCCCACTTTCCCATACCAAAAGAAGGCTCTAGTCTGTTTCTCAATTTCTTCCACATTTGACCTATGTAAGAGAAACATAGTCATAGGGTAAACAGCCACACTAGATACACAAGCAATGATTTTAACATGTCTCCCTCCCAAGGACAGAGCTCCCCCATCCAACCATCTAATTTTTTCTTCAACCTATCACCAATAAAGCCTATTTCAGCCACTGAACATCTCCTGCTACAAACCGGCAAACCCAAATACTTAATAGGCCAGCTACCCTTCTGACAGTTAAACATCTCAGCATAATTGGACAATTTCTCCTCATCCTCTAACACCATCATCACCTCACTCTTCTCAAAGTTAATCTTGAGACCAGACATGGATTCAAACAAATATAACAGCAATTTTAAGTTTCTAGCCCCCTCAGGATCTTCCTTAATAAACAGAATGGTATCATCAGCATATTGTAAAATGGCAATTCCTTTATCAAACAAATTACCAACCAAACCTGTAAACAACCCACCAGCCTGAGCATTAGACACCATCTTAGCCAAACATTCCCCTGCCAAATTGAACAAAAAAGGAGAGAAGGGGTCCCCTTGCCTAACCCCCTTAAAACTGCCAAAGTAAGGACCAGTTTCCCCATTGACCTTAACACTGAGAGTACCCTCAGTCACAACACTTTTTAACCAAATCATCCAATCATCACTAAAACCTTTCTGCTTACAACAATAGAACAAAAAGTCCCAGTTGACCTTGTCATATGCTTTCTCAAAGTCAATTTTCAAAACCACACCCTGCTGTTTCTGACTTTTCGATTCTTTCAAAATCTCATGCAATAGAGTCACACCATCTGCAATAAACCTCCCCTTAATAAAAGCAGTCTGACAAGTATCAATTAGTTTCCCCATCACAGGCTCAGTTCTAACTGTCAGAGTCTTGGTAAAAATCTTAAACAACACCTGGAGCAGACAAATAGGCCTATACTTCTGAATCCTATCAGCATCATCACCCTTTGGCAGCAGAGTAATCACCCCATAGTTAATGCTTCTCAAATCAATCTTATGAGCAAAGAAATCATCAAACACAGCCATAACATCTGTTTTAATAACTATCCAACAATGTTGATAAAATTCAATAGGAATCCCATCAGGACCAGCAGCCTTATTTTTCTCCATCTGATCAATAACCTCCTTAACCTCTTTCTCAGTAAAAGGCACTCCCATTTTCTCCCTATCTTCATCATTAAGTTTCTCCCAGTCCTGCCAATTATCATCTGCAAGCCTAATAGAAAACCCACCAGCAGGCCCAAACAAGGATTTATAATAACTAGTAGCATGCTTCAGGAGATCACAGGTCCCCTGAATCTCATTCTCCCCATCTTTCATTGAAAAAAATCATTTTCTTTCTCCTCACCCCATTAGCAATCCTATGAAAATATTCAGTATTATTGTCACCCCTAAGCAACCAATTGTCCCTCGACCTTTGCTGCCAAAATCTCTCCTCATTTTCATACACCTCCAACAACTCTTTCTGAACAACTGCTTTTCTTTGAAGTTGCTCAACAGTAAGCAAAATCAATTCCTCAATACTTTCAAGTTCCTGCAGCTCCTCTACCAACCTCTTCTTCCTTTTCTTTTCCTCTCCCCTTAAATGGACCCCCCAACCTTTCAAATCATTTCTGACATTTTTGAGCTTTTTCTGCAACCTATCCAGACTGTTCTTGCCATTCACATGTTTTTTCCAAACTTTCTCCACCCTGGCCAAAAAATCATCACACTGTAACCAACTTTTCTCAAATCTGAATTCTCTACCCCCTGGTTCTTGTCCTTCCATAGTATCCAGGATCAAAGGACTATGATCAGAAACCTCCCTAGACAACTTGTGTACTGTAGTGAGAGGAAACAGCTTCTCCCATTCTCTACAAACTAAGATTCTATCCAGTTTCTCCAAAGTCGGATTCTTCTGATTGTTAGACCAAGTAAATTGCCCACCAGACATACAGATCTCTCTTAACCCATGAGCATTGATAATTGAATTAAACATGTGCCCCCACTTATTCAAAACATGACCTTTATTCTTTTCAGAAACACACCTAATCACATTAAAATCACCTCCTACCAACAAAGGAATAGTTTGATCCTGACAAACCTCAGCTAACTCAACCAAAAACTCCTCTTTATTCTCCTCTTGGGCAGCCCCATACACAATCACCAGATGCCACTGAATCTGTTTCAAAACATCAAACACCTTCATCTTAACATGAAACTTACCCACAGACACATCAACCTGAGTCAATTTAGAGGAACGTAGGCCCCCCAAAATGCCTCCTGATTTTCCAACAGATGGCAACCAACTCCAGGAAAATTGATTCATAGGATCAATCCTCCTGAAAAAAGCCTCAGAATAGTCTTTCTTAATAGTTTCCTGTAAACCAATAAAATTCACCCTCTCCTGCCTCAACAAACTATTCAGATAAGCACCTGCACCTTTCTTCCCCACACCCCTAATATTCAAAATAGCACCTATCATAAAACAGACTTTCTCTCTCTTGTTCCAGTCACAATACCACTCATAGGGTGATAATTGTGAACCTTCACAGGAGCAGCCTTTAACTTTCTCTCCCTCATAATAGAACCAATTCTCAACTTTTTCTTTTGTTTCCTAGAAACCACAGGAGTGAAATCTTCGTCATCATTACTAGCCTCCTTCCAATCCAGAAACAAAACCTTCTCATTCATATCAGGAGCACATTCATTCACTACCTGCCTCCTATCCTGCAAACTATGTCTAGCAATCTCTAATTCTTTTAAAGAGTTAATATGTTCGAAAGATAAATAAGAAGCATCTATCCCCATTTCCAACGCTCTATGCATAATAACATCATCATCCAGAACAGCAAAAGAATTATGTAAATTTAGATTTGTACCTGAAAGGTCTCTAGGATTTTGTTGAGCCAAATGCCCTTCAGCCATGTTTCTAGCACCACCTTGATCAACCACCCTCGAGCTCCTTCTAATATCCTGCTGTTCTTCCACTTCAACCACTTGATCAGCTTGGGAATCCACACTTTCCTGGGTAGAACCATCAGGTTGAGACAAACCAATAACCACTGTTTCCTAATCTTGATTGACAGCTTCCATGTCCTGAGCACCCTCCAACCCAGAACCCCCAACAGTTCCTTTTTTCTCACTATCAAAAGAGGAACCAAACGAAGTATCAGTAGAAGCACTGTCATTTCTTGCCTGTGCACCCTCCTCTTGCTCATCCTCCTCTTCCAGCAGATGCCCATATTGCTTCATGAGTTCATAATGCTTGTCACTACTCTTATCCTTCAACAGCCCCCTGATAAAATCATCAAACCTCTGGGGACCAGCAGCAACCTCAGTATTGACCTCTTTAGCCACCTTAGAAGATGGATCTTGCTCCACATCCATGAGATTACTGCCCAGCCCATCTCCCCCAGCCACATTTTCCTGAGTATCAACCTGCATCCCCACAACAGCTGATCTATTTTGATTACCCGTCCCATCACCATCACCAGAGCCACCTGCAACATTCTCTCTAATCACTAATCCCCTCGAACGACCAACCCCTCCAGCACTAGCCCATATGTTAGCCATTTTAGTCCCAAAAGAGACACCCCCAGAGTCCTCCTGCTCCACCACCACCTGTTTTCCTTTGTCCAACCCAGCTTCACCAGTACCATTCCCACCATGTTGACGACCCCCAGCACCTCCAACATTACTTGCACCAGGAACAGTTCTTTGCCCATCACCATCAACAGGTCTCCCATGTTCAGCTTCACCCTCATTCTCCTTATTCACCCCATCATTACCATCCTGCCCATCAATCCCCACAGCAGAAGGCAGAGTTGATACAGCATCTGGAGCAAAAATCTCCCTGGTATATTTGAATTCATAAATCCCACCTTGCATCTCCCCCTTCTGGTGTTAGGGACCAAAGAAACATCTAAACAAGCAATTTTTACTCTCACATAAGCCAAGTTCCTCAAACTATTCCTGTCCAGGGCCACAGGTTTGCCCACTAAAGAAGCAACATAGAAGACAGTTGATTTCTCCCTGTACTTCATAGGGATACCCACAATTCTAAACCAGGCTTCTTCCAACCATTCAACAGGTTGCAAATCTCCATTCCACTTAGACAGCTGAATCACAGCATCAGGAATTGTTTTCATGAAGACCTTCCCAAAATGGAAGTCATCAATAGACCTGGCAGAAGGAAACCTCATCAAAAATTCCACATCATTAATGGACCTGGCATTAAATCTCCATCCAGACCCCATAGCATCAGCCCAAATTTGGAACTCCTTCTCCAGATCCTTGCCAGTGACATCACCCCTCACCACACTTATATGAGCATAATGCAGCTGGTCCATAGACTGAACATTTGACTCCACCACAGGAATAGAATGAAAACCCTGTTCAAAATCAGTACTGCCAAAGAAGAGAGGAACATACTCCCATGGTTTCCTCTCTTGACAGACCAAAATGCTATGATCCTTCCCACAATTATCACACACAACCTCTTCCTCAATCACATCAAGCAACTGCACATCCCCAGAACCACCAGCCACAACACCATCCCTCGGCATACTCACTACTGGTGGTGGTACAGAGGACCCCACCAGAGTAGTAGCCACAGCATCCGACTGAGTAACTGATAAAATTGGTGACAAATTCACAGGACGATTCCCCCCAACAGGCACATTAACAGAAGTAGAGGCTGAGGTGTTTATACCAGAAACAGATCGAGTGATAGGCACAGAAGTGTTCAACACAACTCGAGGCACATTAACTTGTTCAACAGTTCGTGCAAAAACCGGCTCCCCCCTTCTAGGATTCGAGTCAGAGTTACCTGATCTGCCTGGGAAAGACGTCGCATCAGACCCAGAACCTTGCTGCATCTCCGGGCGATGGCTCCACCGGCCCCGATTACGAGCCTGTTCCGCTTCGCGACGGCGAGCCTCCGACAGTGCACGCTCCCGAGCCAAAGCCTCCCTGCGCTGATCCTCCAACCTGGCTTCAATTTCCGCCTGCCTCAACTCATCACGATGCCTCATATCACGACGCCGAGCATCCTGCTCCTCACGGCGCCGCTCCTGCTCACGGATCCATCCACTCTCCCTAGGATTCCCCTCCAAACCTCTGCGATCAACAGGAAAACGGCCCTGTCCATACCCAGATCCGAATCTGCTCGCATAGGGACCAGATCGGACTGGGGGACGAGAAGGCGAACCACGCCCACCACGAAATCTCCGATCCATGTCAGATTCCGCAGCCACCACCTGAGCAAACGATCGAGAATCCCCCGAAACAACGCCGCTCCACTCCACCGGAGCAGCAACCCGCGGCGATGATGGTTGAAGAGGAGGCGGTTCCCGGACGAACACCACACCACACACACCGCGAGATCTAGAAATGGCGAAAGGGGAAACGGCTCCCGATTTAGGGTTTGGGAAAACACGAATTGGAGGCGAAACTGACCGCGGCTCGCGCTCCGCCGTATTAGTACTCCGCAGCTCCCCTGGCAGGTGGTCCTCCCCCAGCGTAGCCCCACCGTCAGCGCACACTGTTTTTCCACAACCACCAAGCCGTATCACCCGGCACGTACGCACGTAGGGCGACGCACCGGCGACACCGCTAGAAACTGCTCTCGCCACCACCGGCGGACCCACGAGAACGTGCCATCCCTCATGTACCAGGCGTGTCCCGTACGAAAAACTCACCACCGAACACCAACTCGTCAGGATCTGTCCCGATGCATCCCACAACGACACCTGTCCCGAGCTCTCTCTCGAGATCTGGCCCCGTCGGCAAGGGCTAATCAGATCATCGGCCACCTCACGGATTATGGCCCTCCAGCTCCCGATCAGCCCCCGACGATCATCGGAGCAAACCGCCGTGGAGATAGGAAGGAGAGAAGGAGAGACGGGGAGAGACTGCATCGTACCCCGCTTTGTCATCCTGATTTTTCAAAGTTTAATGAGATAAAATAAAAAATAGCTACGCTGAGGGCAGCCGTCGGCGTAGCATAGAATATGCCGAGGGCAATTTTACGCCGACGGCTGCTTGGCGGGGCTGGCCTGGACGATGGCTACGCCGAAGGCCCCGACGTTTGGCCGTCGGCGTAGCTTCCCATTCCTGTAGTGAATGCTTAGTATCTACATATCTCACACACATAATCAACATATTATGAGGACCATAATCACACAACCCAAGGTAATATCAGTCTATAGCCTAATAAGTAAAAACTCTTGTATGGCACTAACTTTATGATATTATGCATTAACATGGACTAGTAGCATATACTACATGATGCTAGTTGCTGCTATTCCCCACTACGACTATTCTTACAGAACTCTATTAGGGCAAGACGGTTCTACTCACAAAGTAGTTTTGTTTCAGTAATGATGATTAGTTTTGTTTCGGTACACACGCTACAAATATTGACCGGGATCTATCGACGATGATGGGCCGGTAGAGGATAATGCCTTTTCTGATCGAGTGCGCGGTGGCGCTACAGGATACGATAGATTGGCAAACTCCACGATCGAGATGCATCATTCCACGCAGGGTAGCAGTACTCGTCACATCCTGGTCTTGAAGACGCCATTATGCCTTGATCTTGACCATTAATTACTAGTACTACTACAGGGAGTACGTATACTCCACTTGCTACCGACGCATGCAGTTATCATGGTCTTGCCCGGAGCGGATCGACATGCGGTGACCATGATATAGCTGGGCGCTAGGAACAAAAGTCCTAACGACTGTACTCGCAATTAATTTGATCTTGATCGTTGCTTCCTAACTACTCTAGCGGCTTTGCTGAACTAACCAATACTCCAGATTTGGAATGTGAGTTGCTCAATATAACTAGAAGACTTTTCCACAAAGAGAAGGTCTGGTGTTGCCACCGACGTCAACATCAACAGTTATAGAGACAATGTTAGCTCGACCTTTTAATTAGCTGCATTTTTCTCATTCACATATTATATATTCCGAGGCATCGGTACATATTAAAAATTGGGTCACAAATTTGGAATGACCTCAGCATTCAAATTATTTGATCTTGTTACTGCTGGTCATTATGATCACCAAAGAGTAAGTAAAATGCATTCTAGAGATAGTATTTATGATCTTGCTCTTCTTCTCTCTCTGTCTGTCACTGGCCTCATCTTCAGGTTCTTGTGTCGTTGCAGTACTAGTCCTAGCATCTATTGCAGTTCTTCTCTTTGCTTCTCCCCTGGCACCAGCTCTAGTAGATCTTCTCCTGCCCTTGACTCTTCCTCCGCCTGGTTGACTTGCACCACCACTTCCCCTGCCTCTTCCTCTTGTTATTGCTTTTGCAATCCTTCTGGTATCTTGTGGAAGAGTAAATAGCACCGGAGGTCATAGAACTTGTCCCTCACTTGCACTTAAGTCACAGAACTTGTAAAATAGACTAACCAGTCACACAACTTGTCAAACGCGTGCACCGCAGGTCATAAACTGCTTAACCGACCGGTTTTTTTAAAAAAACTCGTCACGTGAGATTGCCTCGTAAGGTTAATAGGGACTTCTAACAAAAACGTTAATATGGACTAAAATGTATCCAGACGGAAGCTCAAGATCTTTTTCTCTGCTTATCCTGCTGTCATTCATCTGTTGATCCTGTACCATATAACGGAAGCTATTCTTGTCAATTTATTTGGTAGTTGGTTTTGGCAGCAGCTAGCTGACCATGATACATATTTCAAATAGCTAGGTTCGAACCATGCATGAGCGCAGATTCGAATACCGCAAATCTGGAGGCTGGAAGGGTTAGGAACCTCAATACGTGAAGAAAAAAAAGTAGCAGATCATCACGAACAGGGAACAACAACTCACTAGTGTAGTAATCAGCGATGTCAGCAAGAACAGCGCACACCACGAACAGGAAAGAGTATCAGATCGATTCGATCAACATGAATCCTTACGTGAACTTTTTTTTTGACTTTGTGTAACTAACTTGAACTGATCTAAAAGAAATACAATTTTAACTGAACCTGGCCAGATAGACAGACATGAGGGGTGTTTTGTAAAATTTTAAGTGACATATTGACCGAACGTGACACGTGCATTATGCGTTGTGTTAAAAACCGTCTGGTTAACCGGATTGTGACTTGCGGTGCACGTATTTGACAACTTGTATGACCGGTTAGTCTATTTTACAAGATGTGTGACTTAATTGCACGTGGGGGACAAGTTCTATGACCTCCGGTGCTATTTACTCCTTGTGGAATGCTATATCCAGCTACTACGACAAATGCATTCTCTGGTAAGGGCCCTTGATCTCTTGTTAATCGTACATTGACATTCTTCCTGGATAATAAATAGTTGTAGGATTTCGGCTTCACGATTTGATAGATGCATGTAGGACTAAAAGTGATCCTAATGTGATAGTTGTAGGACTTGGGATGTAATTAGCTCAGATTAAAGGGCACATATCTCTCTCATTCTTCCTCTTCTGCAGGTATCTCTCTCGCATCACTCGGTTCTCTGATGTGCTGCCGCTCGCTGCCATGCCGACCACTCCTGGCTGCATCCGCCGCCGCCACCAACTGAGAAATTTGTGCCTTGTTCGCTCCATCGGAACCCCTCAATGTTGACTTTTCTGACCACCTAGGGTAGTATAAGACGTATGAAAATATGGCCTATCATTTATGTTGCATTCTACCAATAAAGTCACGTCAGGTTTTTTTCTAGAGAATCTTGTGTGCTAGATGTCAGATTATCCAATATTTGAGCGGTAAAGCTTTGTTCCTCATGTAGATATGGTCCCATGTGAGAGACTATAGTACTTTTTTTTTGCAAATAGGACTATAACATTAAAAGAAACATCGAACATTATGAAGCAGCTCAACAAAAATGAAAATTACATCGAGATGCTTAAAAAGTCTTTCATCTTTAACTTCCAGACCATGTCAACGGAGCGCCATTACTGCCGCTCCTCCCTGAGCCGGCTTGACGTTGTTGGTAGAGGACAAGAAGTGGCCGAACGGGTCAAAAAGACCACATCCGTTCCGAAGACGAAGAATAAGGACGAACTGTCGATGATGCTCTTTGACCATCCGAAGATACCCATAGCCAGAAGAAGTCCTCGAGGACCACACCACTCCCACATGCTCCACGACATTGCCGTCTAGATGGGGTTGAAGTCAGGAAGACCTTATTGGAAGAAACACCGCTGCCACCACATGAGCTCCGCCCCACCAAACTTGAACCCTAAAACAGGAAAACGGATCCCTCCAGTTGGCAGGGGCCTCGATCCATCCCACCTCCATGTCCCGAAGGCTACAAAAGCGAGGCAGATTGGCGGCAACCTGCTAGCTCCAAATTATGACACTTTTTACCGAGGATTATCCATTGGTTTTCACTTGGTTTTGTTGGTTTTTATATTTAAACTAACACTAATATCGCAAGTTAGCGAAACCTTATATTTTTAACACAAGTTTCAGATTCTGGACACTTTTGAAAGGATTCAAGGCCATTTTTGAGCAGATTGAAACAAATCAAGCAAATCTCTAATTGAAGACTTCCTGATTCGAGGCTCCTGGAGCCTTAATGAGCATCAGTACGAGCGGAGCTTGCCCGTACGACCCGCACATACTACACGCAGCCGCCTTCGCCTCATAAGTATAAGCACTTTTCGTGAAGGGGACAACAACGAAAAAAGATGTAGCCGGAACCATCCATTCGAGAATAAAGGAATAAGAGATCTGAAGGAGAATAAAAAGTTCTATTAATCCTTTCCCAGATCTCTCTCTCTCTCTCTCTTATATATATATAAGAGAGAGAGAGAGAGAGAGAGAGAGAGAGAGATTCACACTTGTAAGATTAGGGTTTGAGACTCTATTCATACTTTGTTTTGTATTGGATCTGATCTTCCCTTTATTGTGGCTTGCTACGGTAATATCAAGATGAACTACATTTACATTATGATTATATCATTGTTCTATTTTCATCTCATGTGCCAATAAATCCCCATATGCATGTGAGATATAGGGAATTGGTGATATATGATGTGCCTATTTTATTTCACCTATTTGTGATTATCCTTATGATTATTCTGTGTGAGAATGATTGTCTTATTGCGGCTAATGCTTGTTGTATAATTTAAGGGCTCGGACAAAATGATCCTGAGATCTCATAGACATGAATTTGTTTGCTACTAAACCAGCGACCCTCGGGTGACACGGCCAATATCAAGGGATAGTATAACTCGAGAAGAACGAGGACCACTAAGTTTAAAGCCTTGTATCTAGCCTTACAACCTTAATTGTTGCGCTGACCATGGATGTTGTAACATGAAATGGATCATTCAAGCAAGCAAATCTACCAAGAGGAATCTTGACTATTATATGGATTTGCTCGTCTATTTGCACACTAATAAGAAGTATTATAATCACTTATCTCATTTATTCCACTTGGCACATTCATTATCACCATGAACCATATCTCTACGCGTCTAATCTTTTATCTGCAGAAAACTCAAAGCAATATTAGTACTATTTACTTTTATATTTTTTACTTTAAATATTTCTCAAAACTCAATTCTCAACCATTCGCTCACCTTCTTTTCATCTCAATTCTCACAGTCAATTTTATCAAGACAATTGACACCTTGAGTGGGACAGAAACATCGTTCATAAACACTTCTTGTTGGAATCGATATAAAAACTAGAACTAATACTTTCATGAAAATGTGATCTGACGAACATGTGCTCTTGCAGGCCATCACGTCCCCGATAGGAGGCGACAAAACCCTAACCGCCTTTGCAGGGTGGGGAACAGACTGAACATGTAAATGTGTTCCTTTACCCTTCTCGTTCCAACTTTAGTCGTGCTTTCGTTCCAACTTTTTGTTCAATACGGGTGAAAATTTAGTTCCCATGTAGTCGTGATTTTGTTCCATTGACGTTGAATTTATTGTTTTATTTCATAGTCCAAATTTTTTGTTTCTTGTGACCTAAAATTTTGTTTAGTCTTAATTTTGGTGTGCTTTGTGTTGCGACCATAGAGATGTACTCTATCACGCGGTTGGTACCCTCTACACATGAGGTAACTTCTTTGTAATCGCAAACTTGTACTCCCTCCGTTTTAAAATATAAGATGTTTTAGCTTTGTGAAGCAAATGTATTGAGACTACTTTTAGTGTGTAGGTTCATTCTAAACCCGAGTGAATCTACACACTAAAATAAGTTTAGATACATTTGCTTCATAAAGCTAAAACATCTTATTTTTTGAAACGGAGGGAGTAGTGGATAGGTCGGACTTTGTGTAAAAGACAATATTCAATCAAAAGCACATGCAAAGAAAAAAGTGCACGACACGCATGAGAAGGCATAGCAGCTTCTTTTAGGGGATGTCCATCGGGCCGACCCATCCGGTCGTCCCACACGATCCGTTTCTGTTCGTTTGGGCCAGCCGCGCCTAGCGGCGCGATCCATTTGTCCGCGCTTGGCCAGCGGTGGCTAGCGTTAGCCAGAAATTTCATATTTTTGCAAAAAAAATTATAAAATTAATTTTTGGAAAGCAAATAAACTAGAATAGGTAATCAAATTGAAATAGTACTTACATATAAATAGTTCAGGCTCACATGGTTCGATAGAAAACAACTAAACTGTTATTCAAATTACACGAAACAAATAAAGGATTAAACATTGATGTATCCCGCACGATCCTATATATTCTTAAACGAATCTAGTTAAAGCCGTTCATGGGTTTGCCTGTGACACACATTTTCATATCCAAGCTGCTGGATGGCAGCAGAACATTTTTTATAAGAGGAGAAGTCAATCTTACCGGTATAATCGTACTTGGTGATACGTCGGAAACGTATCTATAATTTTTGATGTTCCATGCTTGTTTAGTATCTACTTTGCTTTGCTTTGTCCAAACTTTGAGGTGCTTTTTATATGTTTTCTAGTACTAACCTATTAACAAGTTGCCACAGTACCAGTTGCTGTTTTCTGCTGTTTTTGGTTCCAGAAAAGCTAGTAAGGAAATATTCTCGGAATTGGACGGGACAAAAGTCAAAGTCAATATTTCACCGAGGAGAACATGGAGTTCAGAGGAGAGACGGAGGGGCGCCACAGGGTGGCCACACCCCCTAGGCACGACCCAGGGTGGGCCCGCGCCTGGGAAGGGTGTCGGCCCCCTGGCCGCCTCCCAGCCTCGCCTCTTCGCCTATAAGAAGCCCCCGATGCCTAAACCCTAAGCACCCGATCAATATTCCACGAAATCATCTGTATCCGCCGCCACCATCGTCCCTTGATAGGGGGATCTTAAGCTCTTCCCGGCACCCTGCCGGAGGGGGCGATCATCCCGGAGGCCTTCTTCTTCATCATGCCAGCCTCCGGTATGAAGCATGAGTAGTTCCACCTTGGACTACGGGTCCATGTAGTAGCTAGATGGTTGTATCTCCTCCTTGTGCTTTCATGTCTAGATCTTGTGAGCTTCGTTCATGATTAAGATCTCATATATTTGTAATCATGCATGTTGTGTTTGCGGGGATCCTATGGATATTGAGATTACTATGTCAGATTGAATAATGGTTTTGTCTTATTGATTCTTTCATGTCTATGTTGTTTGTGATCTTGCATGCTCTCCGTTGTTCGTAGCTATCTTGGCCAAGTAGTTGCTAGTGACTCCAAGAGGGAGTATTTATGATCGATAGTGGGTTCATGCCTCTACTTAATCAAGGGAAGTGATAGAAATCTCTACGGTTGTAGATGTGCTGTTGCCACTAGGGAGAAAACAACGGTCTCTTGTTCATGGAACAAGTGGATTGTTTACCTTACACCCTTTGCTTGCAACTTAATACTAGAGGGGGTTCGAATGATAACCTGGAGGTGGACTTCTAGTCATAGATGTAGTTGGATGGCGGTCTATGTATATTGTTGTATTGCACAATCTAATCTCATAGAATCTTTATGTCTAGTATTGCATTGTTATGCCTTGCTCATTCCTGTCAATTGTCCTGCTGTAATTTGTTAACCCTTCGTGACATGCTTGTTTATCTAAGGAGAGCCCTTCAGTGAACTATGGACCCCGGTCCAATCTTTACCATTGATACATCTTCCACTATTACTGTTTACTTGCTGCAAATCATCGTCACCTTCCACACCATACAGTTAATCCTTTGTTACAGCAACCAGTAAGATTGACAACCTCACTGTTTGTTGGGGTAAAGTGTTGAGTTTGTGTTTTGTAGGTTTCCATGTTGCTTGCAACACCTTTGAGACGTTTCCTTCCTCCTACTGGTTCGATAACCTTGGTTTCTTACTAAGGGAAGACTTGCTGCTGTGCTGCATCACACCTTGCTCTTGGGGTTTCCCGACGAAGCGCTCCACGTTGACGCAGTGGCATCAAGCTTTTCTGGCGCCGTTGCCGGGGAGGCTAAGGACGTCTTCACACGGGAAGTCCTTCTCAACCTTTCTCTTTACTTTGTTTTTGGTTTGCTTAGTTTCTTTTGCTTGGTTTTGTTTGCCTCTTTTTATCAAAAACTCCAAAAAAAATAGTTTAGTTTGGTTTGCTTTCTCTTATAAAAAACACAAAAAAATTAGTTCCTACTCTAGTTGTCACCTTGCTCTAGCTCACCATGTTGTTCCCCAAGTTCACCCTGAAGGACCTTTCAATAGGTAGTGGCTCCATAGTTGTAAAAGATAATCTTAAAGAATTCTTTAATCATGTTAGCAAGCTTGAGAATATTGAGGATAGATCTATAGCAGAACTTGCTCCTAATTATGAAATTGTTGCAGCTTCTTTAGTTCATATGTTGGAGGCTAGGTTTGTTAGCCTTAACCCCATGATCAAGATTTTTTTCCTAAAACTAAAAGAAGAAAATAACGCTGAAAAGATGAGAATTTATCCTTAAAACTTTACTAAAAGAGTTCCATGATGTTGCTAAGGAAGCCAAAAAGGTCTTTAAGCGTTTTAATATTCTAGGCTCATGTGTAGATGTTGTGGGTACTCTAGATAAAACAAAACCTAGAGAGGAAATTAGGATACCCATACCCTTTAAGCTTGTTGGAATGCATGAAGCATTTGAAAAGAATTTTGATTGGATTGTTCCTGAAAATCCTTTTGATGAAAGTAGTAAACCAAAGAGAGATGAGAAGGGATCCTCCAAAACCCATTTGGATGAGATACCTTTCATAGTTGAATACTTTGCAAGTATTGATCTTAACTCTTCATTTGAAAATACTTGATTTCTTGCTTCTTGTGTCTAACTTAAAGGCGTAAAAGAAAAGTACTTGTTGAGAGATAACCCAAGAATTTTATTGAGTCTTGGAAGTTATTACTTCAGTAATGACATCTCCTTATCCTTTTTGTTTGATTTTTGTGCCAGGAATGACCTCTAATGAGAGGAAAGTAAGATTTGGGGAGTTGCTATCTCAAAACAGATTTCTATCCTCCACCATAAAAATTTCTGAGGAGTCTCAGTAAGTCGGATTGAGCTGAACATTTATGAATATATCCCCCAGTTTGTTAGATAACTTTCGTTAGTTCAACACTTTTTGATTTGAAACATAAGATCTTCGAAAAAATCGGTTTCTACCTGCTGGTCTATTTTGACAGATATCTGCCATTATTTGCATTTGCTTCTTATCGATTTCTTTTTGAGTTATCTTTTGGGGAATTGAGATTTTTAAAGGAAGTTGTTTCAGTAGCTTGTGCTTTTAGTGAAAAGTTTTGTTGTTCTAAAGCTAAACCCAAGGGTCTATTATCTTTTGAATACACTAATGTTGCTAATGAAGATTGTGTGAAGTTTTGTATGAAGGAAAATTTTCAGGTGTAGAGAGAGAATGATGTAATGAGATGAAGAATGGACAAAAGCTCAAGCTTGAGGATTCCACCCTGGTTTCACCTAAAGAAATATCCAAGAGGTACAAGCGTCAAAGCTTGGGGATGCCCAAGGAATCCCATTCTTTATTACTAAAAAGCTCAGGTGTTTCTAGACACTTCATTTTTATTATTTCATGCACTGTTGTGTTGTTCTTGGAGCGTCTTAGTTTTCGTTTGCTTTGCTTAGTTTGTTTAGTGTGCTTGAATAAAGTAGTTTGGGCCCGCGTTCTCGCTGTGTTGTTTCAAATAAGTTTATTGGTGTTGGAAAGGAGTAGAAAATTCTTGCTTGAAAGTGCAAGAGGAGCTTGCTTGGATAGTTCCAAACAATTAGGATTGCTTAGTGCGCCTTGAAAGAATCATGCGTTGTTTTAGCATACAAAATCATAGTATTGTGGTATTCTCCTTTGATGCTTTGTTTGGGTTGACTTGGCACATGCTCACACCATGTTATGACTATAAACAAGTCACCATAGCCACTATGATCATTTAGTCCTTGACTTGTAGTACCACTCTATGCTTTGATTAGTAATGTTTTGTCGCTCTGCATTATTATGGCCATTATTGCTCTCTTAGTTGGTTGCTCCCAGTCTTTTGCTAGCCTCCACTTGTATGAGTAAGTTCTACTCATGCTTCCAACTCCCAAGAAACCAAGTTATTCCAAAGTGTCCACTATAAATTCCTATGCATGGTGTGTTACACCAAAAACAAGTATATTCTTGTTTTCATCTATCTTCCAATTAAAAGTATTTTGTTATGTGAAAACTTAGTGACTAAATCTCTCACGAACTTGATGGCACACTTTATATTTCTTGCCCCTAATAAACTTGAACCATTGTGTCATCTATGTTGTATATGCTTGCACTTATACGTTGGAATTAGCAGAACCATGTTATCAAGGGTAACGCTTTCAACAATGCACCTGCACTTTGTACACGGTTGATATCATGCTCTTTTGTCTATGGATGTCGTCGGTGTGAAATAAAAGGGGAGCTTGTAAGTCCATGGAATTATGTATTTTGTGTTATAGAAACGCCTGGGCCGCTAGCCTAAGCCATGCCTAATCATGGTGGAAACTTGCAGTATCACCATAATGATCAATATGTGAATCATCCTCAATAAAAACCTATGCAAATAGCAAACTTATAAGATGCTTATGATAGGGACATGAGATTGCCAACTTATACTTTGTCAAGCATATACTCCATAATTTGTTCACTTTAACCTTAATCACTTAAATATGCTTATGATGGGGGCAATGAGGGCTGAAAGCTAATAAGTACCATAATTTTTGGAAGCTGTTTTTGAAACTTGAAATCCCTGCTTCCCTTTATGAAGGGCCTTTCTTTCACTATTATATTGAGTCTCCACCTTCTACTTTTAGGCACCAGTTAAGAGAGCATAGTTGCCATTCTTAGTTCTATGTGCGGTGTCCCAAAACTTATTTATTGATGCATATTGTTGATATTGCTTGTTCTTGTGCTATTTGTATCTAGTCACTCTTATGAACTTTGAAGGTGTCCTATGCATCTATTTGCTACTCTATGAGGGACAAGCTGAATGCCACTATGCAATGTTTTCTGTATGTGAAACAAACAAATGTTTTTCAATGCATGTTATTCATGATCTTTGTTTGTAGCCTTTCAAGTTGCATGCATAGTTACTTTGTCTTACTGTTAGAACTCCATCTTTCATGCACATGTTTAGAGTTCTTTGATCATAGCTTTCAATGCTTGGAAATGGTTTGATCTTGGTTTTGATGGTGCATGTCACCTCAAAAATTATTCTTTTTATCACTTACCTACTCGAGGACGAGCAGGAGTTAAGCTTGGGGATGCTTGATACGTCGGAAACGAATCTATAATTTTTGATGTTCCATGCTTGTTTAGTATCTACTTTGCTTTGCTTTGTCCACACTTTGAGGTGCTTTCATATGTTTTCTGGTACTAACCTATTAACAAGTTTCCACAGTGTCAGTTGCCTGTTTTCTGCTATTTTTGGTTCCAGAAAAGCTAGTAAGGAAATATTCTCGGAATTGGTCGGGACAAAAGCCAAAGTCAATATTTCACCGAGGAGAACACAGAGTAAAGAGGAGAGACGGAGGGGCGCCACAGGGTGGCCACACCCCCCTTTTCGCGGCCCAGGGTAGGCCCGCGCCTGGGCAGGGTGTGGGCCCCCTCGCCTCCTCCCAGCCTTGCCTCTTTGCCTATAAGAATCCCTCGATGCCTATAACCTAAGCACCCAAACAATATTCCACGAAACCATCTCTAGCCGCCACCACCGTCGTCCCTAGATCGGGGGGGGGGGGGGTGGTGATACGTCGTAAACGTATCTATAATTTTTGATGCTCCATGCTTGTTTAGTATCCACTTTATGTTTTGTCTACACTTTGAGGTATTCTTATACAATTTCTAGAACTAACCTATTGAAAAGATGCCATAGTGCCGGTTGCCTGTTTTCTGCTGTTATTGGTTTCAGAAAGCTAAAAAATGAATATTCTCGGAATTGGACGGGATAAAAGTCAAAGTTCATATTTTTCCCTGAACGATACGGAAAATAGAAGAAGAGACGGAGGAGGACACCAGGGTGGCCACACCCTAGGTGGGCGCAGGTCCCACCCTGACCGCGCCCACAAGGGGTGTGGGCCCCCTAGCTCTCCACCGACCTTTCCTCCTTCGCCTATAAGAAGCCCCTGACTCAGAAACCCTAAATAATCTGGGAGAAAGCCACGAAAAGTTCCGCAACGCCGCCGCCACCGAAGGGGAGATTCGGGGACATAAAGTCTCTGTTCCGGCACCCTGCCGGGACGAGGAAGTGCCCCCGGAGCCATCTCCATCGATCTCCACCACCATCTTCATCACCGTTGCTGATTCCCACGATGAGGAGGCAGTAGTTCTCTCTCGAGGCTAAGGGCTCTACCGGTAGCTATGTGTTCATCTCTCTCTATGCATGATCTTGTTGTGGTCATGAGCTTTGTAATCAAGTAGATCTACTCTGTTACTCAAGTGTTTCAATAGATCTCTGCTCTCCCCATGTGTGTGAAAGTGACAGCATGCACGCGATGGTGGCTCTTAAGCTAGAGTCTACATAAATACTCATTGTGCTTTAATAAATCTATGTATTCCCCACGTGTGTGAAAGTGACAGCGTGCACGCCGTGTGTGGCACTCAAGCTAGATTATATATACATATTTTTATGAGTTATATTTTGAGTTGGTTGTCTTTATAAAATTGTGGTGTTTGTTGGAACCGTCTAGCGCTCAAGGTGACAATGTGGGGTTATCTAGATTGAGAAAGGCGGACTTTGAGGAGTGCTGTTATAGCCCTACCATGGATTAGAGTGTCCAACCGGAGAGTAGTTAAGAGTAGTATCATGAAGAGAATATATTTATTGAGAGTGTTCACTACTGAAAGTATGATCCCTAGGCCTCGTTTCTAAGCATTGAAACACCGTTTGCATCTAGATCTGTTGTATGTTTGCTTGCTTCCATCTTTATTTCAGTTTGCCTTTAGTTTCTCCCACGTCAACAACAAGTTAGAAGCTATTTTCTGGCACCGTTACCACTTGTATTTAACTATATCTTAGCCGAACTAGTGCACCTATACACCTGACAAGTGTATTGGGTGTGTTGGGGACACAAGATACTTCTTGTATCTTGATTGCAGGGTTGCTTGAGAGGAAATACCTTTGACCACTTCCTCCCTGAGTTCGATAAACCTTGGGTAATCCACTTAAGGGAAACTTGCTGCTGTTCTATAAACCTCTACACTTGGAGGCCCAACAACTGTCTACAAAAATAGAAGTGCGTAGACATCAAGCTCTTTTCTGGCGCTGTTGCCGGGGAGGTAAGGTAAAAGGTACTCACATCCTCTTGGTGTGTGAGTGCTCGGAGTTATTTCCTTTAGATTATGCAATTTTGTCTTTTTGTCTCTTGTTTTCACTAGTTAGGCTTAATAGAAAACAACAACAAAATTAGAGAGCTTTATAGTATTTATCTTGAGCTAGGACATGAAGTGTTTGAAGAGAAAATTAAAAAACCCATGGAACTTTATTTGCATGCTAATAGCAATGTTATTAGTATGAATTCTTTGGACACCATTATTGCTAATGTTATGGAAAAGTCTAAGCTTGGAAAGCTGGTTTTGATGAGCATGATATTTTTAGTCCCACAAGCATAGAGGAGAAAATTTTCTTTGATGCTAGTTTACCTCCAATAAGTGATGACTGCAATGATGAATATGATATTTTTAGTCCACCTACTATTGCGGAGAAAATTAATTATGATTACAATATGCCTCCTATATTTGATGATTATGGTGATGAGAATAATAATGATAGCTATTTTTTTGAATTTGCCCCCACTAAAATTAATGATATATTACAAACAAATTCCCCAGTATGTTAGATAACTTTCATTAGTTCAACACTTTTTGATTTGAGCAACATAAGATCTTTGAAAAAATCGGTTTCTACCTGCTGCTCTGTTTTGACAGATTTCTGCCATTATTTGCATTTTCTTCTTATTGATTCCTTTTTGGGGTTATTTTTGGGAAATTTAGATTTTTGAGGGAATTGATATAGTATCTAGTGTTTTTAGTGAAAGTTTTGTTGTTCCAAAGCTAAACCCAAAGGTTTATTATCTTTTGAATACACTAATGTTGCTAATGAAGATTGTGTGAAGTTTTGTATGAAGGAAAATTTTCAGGTGTAAAGGAAGAATGATGCAATGAGATGAAGAATAGACAAAAACTCAAGCTTGGGGATGGCACCCCGCGTCACCCCAAGAAATATTCAAGAGGTACAAGCGTCAAAGCTTGGGGATGCCCAAGGCATCCCCTTCTTCATCAATAAAAAGCTTAGGTCTTTCTAGACACTTCGTTTTTATTGTTTCATGCACAGTTGTGTTGTTCTTGGAGCGTCTTAGTTTTTTTTGTCTTTTTGCTTAGTTTTCTTGAATAAGTTGGTTGGAGGTCAGCACACTTCTTTTTGAGAGAGACACACTCTGTTTTCATTGCCTAGAACACTCTAGTTTTCACTCTTATTATTCTGTGAGTGTTCACTTTTGCTAGGACTGTGTTTAGCCTTAGTTTTCTTGTGCTTATTGCTTAGAAATTTTTAGTTCTCCTTTGTGGAGTTATGAGCCATTCTCACTGATCTTTGTTGATTATTATCTTTGTAAGTTGTTTCAAATAAGTCGATTGGTGTTGGAGAGGAGTAGAAAGTTCTTGCTTGAATAGTACAAGAGGAGCCTGCTTTGACTGTGAATTAGACTTTATCATGCCATGCTAGATGTTGTTTTGACCTTATCCTTAGAGATTATTGCTGTAGCATGACTTATTCCAAATAATTGGGATTGCTTAGTGTGCCTTGAAAGAATCATGTGTTGTTTTAGCATACAAAAGCATAGTATTGTGGTATTCTCCTTTGATGCTTTGTTTGGGTTGACTTGGCACATGCTCACACCATGTTATGACTATGAACAAGTCACCATAGCCTCTATGATCATTTAGTACTTGACTTGTAGTACCACTTTGTGCTTTGATTAGTAATGTTTTGTCACTCTGCATGATTATGGCCATTATTGCTCTCTTAGTTGGTCGCTCCCAGTCTTTTTGCTAGCCTCCACTTGTATGAGTAAGCTCTACTCATGCTTCCAACTCCCAAGAAACCAAGTTATTCCAAAGTCTATGCATGGTGTGTTACACCATTCCAGGTATATTCTTGTTTTCATCTATCTTCCAATTAAAAAGTATTTTGTTATGTGAAAACTTAGTGATTAAAGCTCTCACGAACGTGATGGCACACTTTATATTTCTTGCCCCTAATAAACTTGAACCATTGTGTCATCTATGTTGTATATGCTTGCACTTATACGTTGGAATTACCAGAACCATGTTTTCATGGGGAACGCTTTCAACATTGCACGTGTACTTTGTACACAGTTGATATCATGCTTTTTTTCTATGAATGTCGTCGGTGTGAAATGAAAGGGGAGATTGTAAGTCCATGGAGTTATGTATTTTCTGTTAGAGAAACGCCTGGGCGCTAGCCGAAGCCATGCCTAATCATGGTGGAAACTTGCAACATCACCATAATGAGCAATCTGTGAAGCATCCTCAATAAAAACCTATGCAAATAGCAAATAAAAAGATCGCTGAGATGCTCATTGTCTGCTTGTCTTGTCATTTTGGTTATGGGATAGCTCCTGTACCATGTGCAAGGGGTACCCATTGGCGGTTCTCTATGATACGCATATACTTACTATGACGAGAACTTGCAAGTAACTAAACTTGAGTAGCATGAGGAGTGGCCCTCGTATTCAAGGGACATGAGATTGCCAACTTATACTTTGTCAAGCATATACTCCATAATTTGTTCACTTTAACCTTAATCACTTCAATATGCTTATGATATGGGCAATAAGGGCAAAAATCTAACAAGTACCATAATTTTTGGAAGCTCTTTTTGAGACTTGAAATCCCTGCTTCCCTTATGAAGGGCCTTTCTTTCACTATTATATTGAGTCTCCACCTTCTATCCTTAGGCACCAGTTAAGAGAGCATAGTTGCCATTCTTAGTTCTATGTGCATTGTCCCAAGACTTATTGATTGATGCATATTGTTGATATTACTTGTTCTTGTGCTATTTGTATCTAGTCACTCTTATGATCATTGAAGGTGTCCTATGCATTTATGTTTTGCTACTCCATGAGGGACAAGTTGAATGCCACTATGCTATGTTTTCTATATGTGAAACAAACAAACGTTTTTCAATGCATGTTATTCATGATCTTTGTTTGTAACCTTTCATGTTGCATGCATAGTTACTTTGTCTTACTATTAGAACTCCATCTTTCATGCTCATGTTTAGAGTACTTTGATCCCAGCTTTCAATGCTTGCAAGTGGTTTGATCTTGATTGTGATGCATGCCACTTCAAAAATTATTCTTTTTATCACTTACCTACTCGAGGATGAGCAGGAGTTAAGCTTGGGGATGCTTGATACGTTCTAAACGTATCTATAAATTTTGATGCTCCATGCTTGTTTAGTATCCACTTTGCTATGTTTTGTCTACACTTTGAGGTATTTTTATACACTTTCTGGAACTAACCTATTGACAAGATGCCACAGTGCCAGTTGCCTATTTTCTGCTGTTTTTGATTTCAGAAAGCTAAAAAATGAATATTCTCTTAATTGGACGGGACAAAAGCCAAAGTTCATATTTTTCCATAAACGATACGGAAAATCGAAGACGAGACGGAGGAGGACACCAGGGTGGCACACCCTAGGTGGGCGCTGATACGTCCAAAACGTATCTACTTTCTCGAACACTTTTGCTATTGTTTCTCCTCTAAACTTGTGTGATTTGGATACAACTAACACGGAAAGACGCTGTTTTCAACAGAATTACCTTGGTGTCTAGTTTTTGTGCAGAAACTCAACTATCAGGAAAAATCCCGGAAAATATGCCAAAAATCCTATTTCACCAGAAGATACACGGAGCCAGAGTACGAGACAGAGTGGAGGCCTGAGGGGGCCACACCCCTGCCAGGCGCTGGCCAGGCCTGGCCGCGCCTGGGGTGGGGTGCGGCCACCCAAGGTACCCCCTCGGCCTCCCTCTTTGCCTATAAGAAGCATATTGACCTAAAAATCGAGGGGGTTTGACATTTTTCCAGAAAGAGTTCCGCTGCGCCGCCATCACCAGAAATCACGATTCGGAACCAGAAACTCCATTCTGGCACCCTGCCTGGACGGGGAATTTGGAGAGGATCATCGTCATCACCAACGCCTCTCCATCAACCATCCATGTTTCCCTCGTCCATGAGTGAGTAATACACCGCAGTAGGCCATGGGGATGGTAGGGATTGGATGAGTTCTATCTTGTAATCGAATAAGATTGTTAGGGCATAGTGCCTAGTATCTCTATTAGTGCTATTTGTCTTTGTTGCAACTTGTTGTTCTTAATGCTTATCACTAGGGCCCGAGTGCCTTGATCTCAGATCTGAACTTATTATTGAATTATTATGACAGTATTGTTTGTGATCTTATCTACAAGTTGTGTACACATATCATTGTCCGGATCCAAAGGCCCCGAAGTGACAGAAATTGGGATAACCGGAGGGGATGGCTGTGATGTGAGGATCACATGTGTTCACAGAGTGTTAATGATTTGCTTTGGTGCTCTATTAAAAGGAGCACCTTAATTGCCAGTAGATCCCTTGAGGCCCCGCTGCAACGGTCTGGCAGGACAAAAGATGTTGTGCAAGTTCTCATTACGAGCACGTATGACTATATATGGAGCACATGCCTATGATTGTTTAGTACTTGGATGCTTTATCTTATTTATCTACAGTGCCCTAGATCTTGAAGTTACATGTTTAGACTTGTCCATGCAACGCCCATCCATCCATCTCTATGCCTACCGCGCTCATATCCTACTGTTTGCCACTATTGTTACTATTGCTCTTGTTTTACTGCTGCTGTTGCTTTGCTTTTGCTACTACAAACTGTTGCTACTGATAAACTTCTGTGAGCACGAACTATTTCCAGGTGCAGCTGAATTGACAACTCAGTTGTTAAGGCTTTCAAGTATTCTTTGGCTCCCCTTGTGTCAAATCAATAAATTGGGTAATACTACCCTCGAAGACTGTTGCGATCCCCTATACTTGTGGGTCATCAAGACTATTTTCTGGCGCCATTGCCGGGGAGCATAGATTTATTTGTAAGTTAACTTGGATCTATTATTGTTCACTGCTATTCCTTTCATCATGGGGAAGTCTCGTGATGGAAAGTTTCCTATTTTACCATCCACTACAAGAAGAGTTACAGTCCTAAACACCTCTTCTGCTCTTGATTCACCGTCTGTTATAAGTAAGCTTGTTACACCACCACCACATACACATGCTACACACACTGCTACTACTACTGAGTCTGAAACTGCTTTCGATACTCATGATGTTACTTCTACTGTGCTTGATGCGAGTGGTTCATTAGGTCCTTTCCTAGATGCTACTATGGCTAGTCTAGGAAATACTAAAACTCCTAGTGAAGACACTGTTACACCTGTTAGCTCACCTGAGTCTAGAGATAGATATGATATTAATGATGGTTACATTGAGTTTACTGATGAATTTATTAAAGAGTGCCAAAACACACATGGTACTAGTTCTATTAAGAGCCTCCTAGCGAGACGCACCATTATTCCTAAACTGTCCTCTGATCCTAAGTTTGCCACCTCTCCCATAGATATTAAAGATGAAGATTATGATTTTTCTCTTGATTTATCCTATTTAGACATTGTTGAGAAAGAACCTTTTTGTGGGACTGAAAATGAGAGTGTTGTGGCTCATATGAATGAGCTTTCTACTATGAGTGCTTTATTCTCTGATGATTTTAAGATGTGCAAGTACTTTGTTACTAAGATCGTCCCTTTTTCACTAAAAGGAGAACTAGGGCTTGGTTTAATAGATTACCTCCTGGTTCCATTGATAGCCCTGATTGTTTGATTGCTTCTTTCTTCCAGAAATATTTTCCTCCTAGTGCTAGACATGCTGCTTTGCAGAGACTTTTTGATTTTAAACAGGGAGAAGAAGAGAAATTGCCTGAGTCATGGACAAGGTTCTGTGACTTGATTCATGCACATCCTAGATGTCAATTTCCTAAAAATGAGCTTCTTGATATTTATTATAATGGACTAACTGATGATTCTAGGACATACCTAGATAGCTTTGCTGATTGTGTTTTCAGGAAAAGAACTCCTACAGATGCTGAAGAATTAATGGCTAAAATAAGCAAGAATTATGATGATTGGACTTCAACTGAGCTAAATACGCCTGAGCCTATTACTCCTGAACCAGATGTGCCTGAACCGGTTCCAATACCAACACCAAATAAGAGAGGAGTTATTGCATTAAATGATGAAGTGACGAAGGAAGATAAGAAGTGTCTAAAGGAGAAAGGTATTAGAGATGTAGATGTGAAGAATCTACCTCCTATAGAATAATTATGTAAGCCAATTCCCCCACTCATCTACACTCTCTCCAACACTTTGATGAAGGTGATATTCCTTATGGTAAGCCTCCTGATCAATGTTTAGAGGAACTTGAAATTTTTATTGTTAAGCAAGGTAATTTTAATAAACAAGTTCAGAATCATTTATTGGAAAACTCTAGAGCTATTAATGAGTTGAAAAATATTGTGGAAAGAACTGCTAATGATATTAAAATGCTTTGTAAACACTTTCAAATGGTTCAAACTCAAATTGATCAACTTGCTAAGGTGCAAAAGGATATGCTAGTTAATGCCTTAGGAGATAAACATGCTTATGGAATTAGAACTAGGAGTGGTATAGCTACTCACCATGATATGCATGTATTTACGATGACAAGAACTTACAGGTAACTAAAGTTGAGTAGCATGCGGAGTGGCCCTCGTACTCAAGGGACATGGGATTTCCAGTTTATGGTCTGTCAAGCATATAACTCAGATTGAACATCACTTAAACCTTAATCATATAAAGATGCCTATGTTAGGGGCAATGAGAGCTCAAAGCTAATGAGTACCTTACTTTCAGCATTTGGAAGCCTTTCAAACTTTTCAAAACCTTTTCACTTCCTTGTTGAGTCACCACTTATTCTATGAGCACCTTCTTGAGAGCATAGTTGTCATTCTTGTGTTTGTTCCAAAAATTGGTTAATTATGTCATGACTTTGATGCTTGTATATCTGATATCTTTACTTCTAGTCTTCACTTGAACTTCAGAGGTGCCTTGGCATTTATATTATGCTCTACAAACAAAGGCAAGCGAGATACCACTCTATTAACATTGCAATGTGGCTTATGTTTATGTTTCATGCTACTTATTATTATTGAGTTGGAATATCTTCATAGCTTGCAATGACTATTGAGTAGACTTAGTTGCATACTCTTTATTATGAATTGTTTAAGCATCTACTCCTGTGCTGATAATATATACATCATACGAAGCAAATGTGTTCGTGAAAGTTCTTTTATCGCACTCAGTTTTCAACTGAATTGCTTGAGGACAAGCAATAAGCTAATCTTGGGGGCAGTTGATACGTCAAAAACGTATCTACTTTCCCGAACAATTTTGCTATTGTTTCTCCTCTAAACTTGTGTGATTTGGATACAACTAACACGGATTGACGCTGTTTTCAGCAGAATTACCTTGGTGTCTAGTTTTTGTGCAGAAAATCAACTATCAGGAAAAATCCCGAAAATATGCCAAAAATCCTATTTCACTAGAAGATAATGGAGCCAGAGTACGAAATGGAGTGGAGGCCTGAGGGGCCCACACCCCTGCCAGGCGCGGGCTAGGCCTGGCCACGCCTGGGGGGGGTGCGGCCAACCCAGCACCCCATCGGCCTTCCTCTTCGCCTATAAGAAGCCTCTTGACCTAAAAACCAAGGGGGGGGGGTTCGACGTTTTTCCAGAGAGAGTTCCGCCGCACCGCCACCACCAGAAACTCCGTTCTGGCACCCCGCCGGGATGGGGAATTTGGAGAGGATCATCGCCATCGTCATCACCAATGCCTCTCTATCAACCATCCATGTTTCCCTCGTCCATGAGTGAGTAATCCCCCGCACTAGGCCATGGGGATGGTAGGTATTGGATGAGTTCTATCACGTAATCGAACAAGGTTGTTAGGGCATAGTGCCTAGTATCTCTATTAGTGCTATTTGACTTTGTTGCAACTTGTTGTGCTTAATGCTTGTCACTAGGGCCCGAGTGCCATGATCTCAGATCTAAACTTATTATTGAATCATTATGATAGTATTGTTTGTGATCTTATCTACAAGTTGTGTACACATATCATTGTCCGAATCCAAAGGCCCCGAAGTGACAGCATTTGGGATAACCGTAGGGGATGGCTATGATGTGAGGATCACATGTGTTCACGGAGTGTTAATGCTTTGCTCCGGTGCTCTATTAAAAGGAGCACCTTAATTCTAGTAGTTCCCTTGAGGCCCCGCTGCAATGGGCTGGCGGACAAAAGATGTTGTGCAAGTTCTCATTGCGAGCACGCATGACTATATATGGAGCACATGCCTATGATTGTTTAGTACTTGGATGCTTTATCTTATTTATCTACAATGCCCGAGATCTTGAAGTTACATGTTTAGACTTGTCCATGCAATGCCCGTCCATCCATCCCTATGCCTACCACGCTCATATCCTACTGTTTGCCACTACTGTTACTATTGCTCTTGTTTTACTGCTGTTGTTGCTATGCTTTTTCTACTACAAACTGTTGCTACTAATAAACTTCTGTGAGCAAGAACTATTTCTAGGTGCAGCTGAATTAACAAATCAGTTGTTAAGGCTTGCAAGTATTCTTTGGCTCCCCTTGTGTCGAATCAATAAATTGGGTAATACTACTCTCGAAGACTGTTGTGATCCCCTATAATTATGGGTCATCATGCGTGGGCCCACCCTATTCGCGCACAGGGGGTGTGGGCCCCTGGCCCTCCATCGACCTTGCCTCCTTCGCCTATAAGAAGCCCCTGACTCAGAAAACCTAAATAATCTGGGAGAAAGCCACAAAAAGTTTCGCAGCGCCGCCGCCACCGAAGGGGAGATTCGGGGGACAAAAATTCTCTGTTCCGGCACCCTGCCGAGACACGGAAGTGCCCCCAGAGCCATCTCCATCGATCTCCACCACCATCTTCATCACCGTTGCTGATTCCCATGATGAGGAAGGAGTAGTTCTTTATCGAGGCTAAGGTCTCTGCCAGTAGCTATGTGTTCATCTCTCTCTCTATGCATGATCTTGTTGTTGTCATGAGCTTTGTAATCAAGTAGATCTACTCTGTTAATTAAGTGATTCAATAGATCTCCGCTCTCCCCATGTGTGTGAAAATGACAGCATGCACGCCATGGTGGCACTTAGGCTAGAGTCTACATAAATAATCATTGTGCTTTAATAGATCTATGTTTTTTCCCATATGTGTGAAAGTGATAGTGTGCACGCCGTGTGCGGCACTCAAGCTAGATTATATATATATATATATTTGTTATGAGTTATATTTTGAGTTGGTTGTCTTTATAAAATTGTGGTGTTTTTTGGAACCGTCTAGCGCTCAAGGTGACAGTGTGGGGTTATCTAGATTGGGAAAGGCGGACTTTGAGGAGTGTTGTTATAGCCCTACCATGGATTAGAGTGTCCAACCGGAGAGTAGTTAAGAGTAGTATCATGAAGAGAATATATTTATTGAGAGTGTTCACTAGTAAAAGTATGATCCCTAGGCCTTGTTTCTAAGCATTGAAACACCGTTTGCATCTAGATCTGTTGCATGTTGTCTTGCTTCCATCTTTATTTTAGTTTGCCTTTAGTTTCTCCCACGTCAACAACAAGTCAGAAGCTTTTTTCTGGCACCGTTTCCACTTATATTTAACTATCTCTTCGCCGAACTAGTGCACCTATACACCTGACAAGTGTATTGGGTGTGTTGGGGACACAAGAGACTTCTTGTATCTTGATTGCAGGGTTTCTTGAGAGGGAATACCTTTGACCACTTCCTCCCTAAGTTCGATAAACCTTGGGTCATCCACTTAAGGGAAACTTGCTGTTGTTCTACAAACCTATGCACTTGGAGGCCCAACAACTGTCTACAAGAATAGAAGTGCGTAGACATCAGGGGGATCTGAAGCTCTTCCCGGCACCCTGCCGGAGGGGAGATCATCCCGGAGGCCTTCTTCTTCATCATGCCAGCCTCTGGTATGAAGCGTGAGTAGTTCCACCTTGGACTACGGGTCCATGTAGTAGCTAGATGGTTGTATCTCCTCCTTGTGATTTCATGTCTAGATCTTGTGAACTCCGTTCATGATCAAGATCTCATCTATTTGTAATCATGCATGTTGTGTTTGCGGGGATCCGATGGATATTGAGATTACTATGTCATATTGATTAATGGTTTTGTCTTATTGATTCTATCATGTCTGTGTTGTTTGTGATCTTGCATGCTCTCCGTTGTTAGTATCTATCTTGGCCAAGTAGTTGCTAGTGACTCCAAGAGGGTGTATTTATGCTCGATAGTGGGTTCATGCCTCTACTTAATCAAGGGAAGTGTCAGAAATATCTACGGTTGTAGATGTGCTATTGCCACTAGGGAGAAACCAACAGTCTCTTGTTCATGGAACAAGTGGATTGTTTACCTTACACACTTTGCTTAAAGCAGTTATCTGTTGCTTGCAACTTAATACCGGAGGGGGTTCGGATGATAACCTGAAGGTGGACTTCTAGTCATAGATGCAGTTGGATGGCGGTCTATGTATATTGTTGTATTGCCCAATCGAATCTTATAGGATCTTTATGTCTAGTATTGTATTGTTATGCCTTGCTCAGTCCTGTCAATTGTCATGTTGTAATTTGTTTACCATTCGTTCCATGCTTGTTTATATAAGGAGAGCACCTCTAGTGAACTATGGACCCCGGTCCAATCTTTACCATTGATACATCTTCCATTGTTACTGTTTACTTGCTGCAAATCATCATCACCTTCCACGCCATACAGTTAATCCTTTGTTATAACAACCGCTGAGATTGACAACCTCACTGTTCGTTGGGGCAAAGTCTTGAGTTTGTGTTGTGTAGGTTTCCACGTTGCTTGCAACACCTTTGAGACGTTTCCTTCCTCCTACTGGTTCGATAACTTCGTTTTCTTACTAAGGGAAGACTTGCTGCTGTGCTACATCACACCTTGCTCTTGGGGTTTCCCGATGAAGCGCTCCACGTTGACGCAGCGCCATCACTTGGCCTCGAAGTAGTTATCGTACTCCGCCACCCCATTGAGAATTTGCAAGAACAGGTCCCTCGATATCTGATAGCGGTGACGAAATGCTTTATCTTTGAAGACTGGATCAGTTGGATGAAAGTAGTCCTTGTAAAGGTGTATGTGGCCTTCTTCTCGATCGCGCTCCTGGTTGGTTTCGCGCCACTTGGACAAGCCACCTCTGCGCGGCGGCCGGAGGTAGTGGTTGTGCGCCATCTGTGCAGCTGCCAACAGAATATCAGTCTCACCGTCCGACTCCTCCTCAGACAATGACTCCATGAAATTCTTGTAGAAGAACTCTATTGCCCTTCGGCTGTTGCCCATCTGCAACGTATGCGTCCGTAAATGGCGATGCCAACTCCCGCAGCGGACCGGATAACCTAGAAAAGACCGGCAAACGTACCTTAGGCACATGATCGAGAAAGTTGTGTGCCACGCAGAGGGTGTCGCGCGTCCAGTACACGGGTGGAGACCGGGGCGGCAAGATTTCCTGCAGTGCATCCAGACAACCCCGGCAACGCGCGTGGCCTGCGGTGGCGCTCGATATCGCGGGGTGGGGGGTGGGGGATGCAACGAGCGGTGGCGGTGAAAAAGATTGCGCCTGCTCGAGTAATGTGATATGGATTGTGAGGATTTAGAGGAGGAGAGTGTCTGTTGTTCCACTGGCAAGAGAGCCCGTGTGAATTATTGGTAGGACGCTCTCGGACAAGCGTGCTATCCTGGACGACACAATCGAGGCCCATATTAGGTGCACGGATGGGTCGAGCCTGACACGTTTGTCAGGATAAGTCGGGCCGATCGGGCGCCGCGCACGTCACGGCGTTCGCACGAACGATATCGAACGCGCTCGGACATAATGGGTCAACCTGGTGGAGATACATTTAAATCCTGGATACATGCGTCGGTTCATGACGTTGCCTAACTTTGTGCTCCTAGCATCTTAAATATCAATCTGCGATAGGCTGGTGCCCCAAAACTAGCAAACGGCCCATGAAGGTTACGCAGGCCCAACCTACCTGGACATCCCAGACGTCACAGAGTAATTCCCCCGCCGGCTGTGTTGGATGATGTTAATGAGCCACGTACCAACATACCAAGTTAGAGGCAACTTAATAGCCCCTGTCTGACTATAAGCCGTTGTCTTGTTACCTAGAGGCAATTTAGTAGTCAACATATACAATAGGTAGATACTACCTTCGTCCTAAGGCTTAAACATATACTTCCTTTGTTTGGGATTTTAGGGCCAGAGAGCTTTTTCAGATATTTTAAGATTATTAGTCCAGAGACTTAACTCTCCTAGTTTCCATCGCCGTAATAACAGCCGCTGCTGACTTTTAGGGCGTGTACAATGGTACACCTCAGCTGTCTATAAAGACCAGCCACGTAGGAGATATTTAGTACGTGGAAGAGAGATAGAAGAGAGAGAAGACTACCGTCTGTAAAAGTACGGACGGGCTATTCCCGCAGAGATCGCTCGTTACCGACGGGTGTTTTCTCGTTGTACGGAGGTCGTCTTCTATTGTGGGCCGAGAAAATCTCGTGCTCGTTACAAAATTTCCTGTTTTTCCGGAGCTAACGGACGGCCTAATAGACAGCTTACTATACACGCTGTCTTTAATTCCCTTTGCTCATGACGTGGAGGCATTATATAGACACCAGTTGTCTGAACCCTTGCTCATGCCCTTAGCTCCCACCTAACGTTTTCATTCTCGACAATAACTCCAACCATATGTAACAGCCAATGTACCCGCTACAAACAAGGAGTTGATTGGCCACTTCTTTTCTTTAGCCGCGTGGTGAGTGAAAAGGGAATTAAGGAATGAGGGAAGCTGAAATAGGCCCGAGAATTTTCTTGGTACGGGAGAAACGGCCCTCCGGCCTAATAATCCCGTACAGAGGGAGTAACGTTTTTAAAAAGTCAAACTACTTAAAGTTTTACTAAGTTTTAGAAAAATAATAATATTTAAAATACATAATTCATACCCTTTCATATATCATGAAACATATTTTTATGTGATATCTATATAATATAATAGTTTTTAATAGTTTTTTCTAAAAGTTTTGTCAGACTTTACACGGCTTGACTTTTCAAAAAAGTTATATACAAGCCTTGGGATGGAGGGAGTATGAGAAAGTAATACTTTATTAACACATGTCTCATCTTACATACTCAAGGTGCGTAGGAGAACTTGATGTAGTTGGCTTTTAATTTAGATTCTGCTTCACTTCTCTCTCGTCTTCTCACTCATCTAACTAAACAAAACAATAGTATTTTAATCCTTATAGCCAGCTTACCAGGATTTATTGTATTTTCTCTTAGATGCTGTTAGCTCTCCTCTCGGACAGCGAGCAACACGATGTAAGAGAAAAATTTGAATTTTATAAAAATAATTTTGCCACACTCTTATTAGGACTAGTGGCACTTCTCAAAGTGCCTATGATTAGGTTTTCGCCATTTTTGCCGAAGTGCCCTATAATACAATTAGGAGAAAAAACCAATTTGAGGTATTTTGCTAAATTCCCTCAAAATTTAATTACTGCCACTTAAAGAAGTGTCCCTAAATGGATTTTGAGCCATTTTGCTAAAGTGCCACAAAAACATTTAGAGACAAGGGTAAAGGTGGCACTTTTAAAAGTGCCCCAAAAGTATTTAGGGGCACAAAACTCAAATTTATGGGCACTTTAATGTGCCAAAAGACTGCCGCTATCGTGTTGTAGTTGGAAACGCGCTATAAAAAAATCTAGTGCATAAATCGGATCAAGTTATGCGAGAAGGAAGGGAACAAAACATACCCTCGAAGATGTCGATGACGAGGTTGGTAAAGACGGTCGTCGACCCCCACAATGAGACTTATGTATTATCCCACGAACGGCTCCTCGATATAATGCTCCAAGTGTACCACCTACACCAGTATCCATATGTACAAGATCAACAGTACCACGTCGAAGTGCGATCAAGCACACAGACAAAGCATGAATGTGTCGTTGAAGATCCGACAGGGCTTCCGCAACACCGTCTAGATTAGATCTAAACATATGTGTTACTCGGACAACCCTCCGAGGATGTTGATGAAGTTCTCCATGAGATGACGATAACGTGAGGAGAAGAACCTCGATGATCTGACTCTAGAGGTAGAAAGCGGTGGCGGCGGGTTGATGACGGCGGGTTGGGGATGGGTGGCTTTTGGACTTGTTCTCTGCCTCTCTTTTCCCCTCCTTATATAGATCCAAGCCATCTCTCTTCAAGTAAGAGTAGAAGTAGGAGTCGGAGTCCTATGAGGAATCCTCCCTCCTCTCCAAAACCAACCTAGAGGGAGTTCAAGTCCTCCTAGGACTCCACCTTGTCCACCCGAGTCAGCCAGGGTCCCCCTATCCCATGTGTGTGGCCCCTCGGGACCATTGTGCCCACTAGGTATTTTATTCATAATAAAATATAAATGATTTTTCTGAGTTTCGGAAAAATTTCGAATACTTCCAAATTTGTTCCTAAATCATCCCAACACCTCACATGCAATGTTCAGAACCATTGCGCACACTCTCGGTGGTACTACGGACGCCTCCGGATTATTACAAGACTTTCCAAAACCTCCTTTGGAATTATTCCATCCACAGATCTTCAAATCGCACAAACGTTCAAGACCCTATGAGTTCATCCGATACATGTGGACATGTCCAGAACACATTCTAATACAATGATTTCTAGTGGTACCTTGATGCACATAGTAACCCCTGCACATAGAACGAAGTTCTTTTATCGTGTGAACCATTGTATTACTTAATTGCACATAGTATTACTTCTCGATACTTTACATTGCCCGAGGTGAAACACTAGGTTATCCTTGTTATCCGACATTTACTCTTTACTCATTATGTGTCATCAATGTTCATGTGATAAACAACTTGATCACGTGTCTAGCCAGACGATGACGAACATTACAATATATGAGCAGGCCCAGAGTGTATATTTCCATTATTAGGAGTAGAAATTTTCGCAACTACACCATATATAATATGGGCATATTATCCAGTAAGAACAAAGATCGATGTTATGATCACCCTATCGCAAAGCAACGTTTGAAGGTCTTGTCACTTCCATATTGTATCCAAGTTAATATGTGTCTTATGGTATAACGATGATTTAGTAATGGTAATACTTTCTATTTAGAAACTCCTGACAACAATATTAATGATGCATTCTATGGTATATTAAATTGGGTCTATCCATCATTGTTGTTCTCTCAACAACTCCAATCTGACATATCATCGACAACGCTATAACACTTTGTATTTGCCCATATTTATGTAACTGGGACTATCAATGATATACAAACTAGTCTTAGAGGTGAGACTAGGGTCATATAAATGGTCTTTATAATTTCACACATGTATTAGGGTTTTCTTTCAAATACTCATTATTCAGAACCAATACAATTATAGAACATAACAATAAACTTAATGATGAAACATAAATATAAATAATAATCTTTTATTATTGCATCTAGGGCATATTTCCACCAGTACTGTCATGGCTCCTACTGTCTACCGCAGCGCCACCTCCTAGCAAGCCACCAACTCTCTCATATAAGCCTAGCTCGCTGGTAGCTCAACTCTGGGTAACATACTTCTCAGTGCTCAACACTCAGCACCGCCGCCATGGTCCCGGCACATTGGCATGGAGGCCTCCTCCTGGGAGGATCACTGTGTCGATGACAGAGGACGTAGTCGGAGGACTCGGTCCGTGAACTAGATCTATCCCTTGGAGTGCGGCGCCAAGCCTCGTACAACCCGCTGAATGGGAGGCAACGCCGGCTAGCAGGAAGCATACGTCAACACGAGCCCGTCCCTCTAGTGCAGCAACCTCGATTGAGGACATAATTGCATTTTCTGTTCCTCTTTTAGGATCCTCATTTCAAAGTTTAGGGATTTCATTATAATTTCATTTCTTTTAAGTTCTTATGTAATATTTTGGTTTATATATAATATAAGTTCAGTGATAAAAAAACAAAAGAGGGGACGATGAGGACCAGGGAAGCAACCAGCCACAAATTCATTGTTCAAAAATAAACAAAAAACTTACTGTTGACAATAGTAGTGTGTGTAGTATGGAGTTTTATCAGTGGCGTGTGGGGGACCTAAACCATTGTTTTTCTCAGTAACATGTGCAGTATGGAAATGCCACCGGTATCTATATTATTACATATTATTAGTAGTGTTTGGATGGCACACTACCTAATTTTCCAGTGGCGCGTTACTGGCAGCGTACCCCCTAACGCTATCGGTAGCAAAAAGGGAACACTACCAATACTATTTTTCTAATAGAGTATTTTTCGAAGTCAAACTTTGATAGTTACTTAAACCAACGAAACATACATTATATGTCACAAGGGTGATATCATTGAATTTTTATTCAAATAAAGTTGTTTATAAGGGCAAGTACAACAAGCTTAAGTAAAAGCCTATAAGAGATTACATAATATGTGTTTACTTACTTATTAGAAGAGAGAAGAGAAGTGAGCTATTAGCTTAGAGGCAGCTGGAACACGTACTCCTAGACAATATCAAATAGTAGATAGTGGGTCATGTCATTAACAAAGAAGGATAATTTATGCTTATGTATTATACATGTTTGCCACTAAATTGTCTTTAGATGTATGGACTGGACATGGCTTATAGCTAGCAGCCGGCTGGGCTATTGTTGTTGCTCTAACAACTCATATAGTATAAATCTAATTACCTAGCAAAGATAAAACACTCAAAACAATGGTGTCATATCCATTGGGATGGAGGGATTGCTTCCTGAGAGACGGCCGCTGCTAAGAACCAACAAATACTAAAACACCATCTGATCTTCGATGCGAGATTGTGAGTTGCTAATTAATCAGCCAACTGCACTAGTTACCATTTGATCGTTACTCTCTGCATTAGCTCTAGAAAAATATTTTTGAATTTTATACGGCAGGTCAGATAGCCATGTGCTCCTGCCGTTTTAAAAATATAATAATATTGGTTTTGATATTTAACAAAATCATAATGCTTATCAAACTATTTTCACGGAATTATCCTTTTTATGCATGTCCCTCAAGGTACTCCGTTTTTTCTATGAAATGTGTAGATTTAGCGTTGGGATCATAGCTTCGTCAAATGGATGCATCTTCCCAATTAATGGTGAGTCAAAAATGTATGCCATCAAAGCATGTAGATCTTGTAGTAAAAGAAGGTTTTGCCTGACAACTGTGGAGCACTAAAAATTTACTGAAATTTTTACTTCCTTTTCTTTTTAGGTTTTTATCATTAATTAAATTTGGATCTATTGCCAAAAAAGGGGCAGATTAATACTCATGTTTGAAATATGTGAACGGGGGGATCAGACTTTTCCTCCTCGTGTTTAATTTCTAGCTAAACGTCCCGAATCAGCCTAATCAAATGAATTTTTGCACCAATAAAAAGTGAGTGAGGGTGCTAATTTTCTCCTGACTCATCGTATCCAAATGTCACTCGTTATATATGTCACTTTCTGTTTTTATTGGTGAGAGGCAGCTATTTGATGAAGCTGATCCCAATGTTTATCTAAAAATTAAACACACGGAGGAAAAGTCCAATTCCTCCTCGTACAGTCACATATTTTCAACAGGAGTAGCAATTATGCGATCGAGTCCGACACATAGTGAGTCTTTTTTCTTTATAAAATAGTGAAATTGTAAATCGGTAGATTTTTAATGTTCCACGGTTGGGCTCTGAGATCTACGTAGTACTCCCCATTTTATATTCTTTCATGGCATACATCTTGACTCCCCATTTATGAGCGAGAGGCATCCATTTGGATGATGATGATCACAACGTTACATATAAATAAAATCTGCCTAGCTATTTTATTGAGTAAACAGAGTACAGATAATTCGACAAGCATTCTGAATTTTTTTAATATATCATGAAATAATATTTCTAGTTTTAAACGGCGGGAGCACATGGCTATCTGCCGACGAAGTATGAAATTCGAAAAAATATTTTTAGCTAACAGAGATACTAGCGATCAAACTGAAACCAAATGCGATCTGCGGAATGAGTAGCAACTCACGTCACGATCAGATGACGTTTTAGTATTTACTTCTTAGCAGCCGCCAGTGGATAGTTAATTAGGAAGCAAATGTCAAGATCAAGTCGTGATACAATAATTACGAGCATGTTCTCAATACAGCTGCTTCATTCATGCATAAACATCCACATTGATACGTCAACCAGGTCAAAAAAAAGTTTTAAAAAAACATCTATACGGGCATGTTCCCCTTTCTTGCTATATATCATGCTCATCGCATTGACAGTCACCGATCTCACGTTTCTGTCGTTATAATAAATGTTTTGCGTCATGTTAAAAGGGCTACCCGGGCCAAATTTCCCAGCTTTTATCTTTTTGCACGGACAGTAAATTTGCAAGTTTTTTAATAAATATTTTTACATGAAAATATTACTTAATTTCAAACAGGAGTACTCGTACTGATTTTTGGCAGTATTTAAGTCTATGTTTTTTTTATTTTCAGAAAGTGGCTCTAGTGTGCGCGCACTCTAAATTTATTCTCTTTTCGATCGGAAGAGAGGACCACCGGCAGGGAGAGGAGGGAGAAGCATGGGCTAGGCTCCTCCAGCTGCGACCGTGCATCGAGGAGAGGTGCACACGAGCGTGCGCACATCCCGTACGGAGGCTCTGTCGTCACTAGTGCAGAGCCCCCCCTTTAACTCCGGTTGGGAGGGCCCTCTAACAGCGGTTCCCCAACCGTTGTTGAGGGTTCGGTGTTAGAGGGGGGCCCAACCGGTGTTAAAGGGTGGCGCACGTGGGGCTGCCGCAGGCCTCAGCCCCTCCCCCCCTCCTTTAACACCGGTTCGTAGGCCGTTTTCCTGCCGCGGCAGAGTTCTGCCGCGGCAGGAAAACGACCTAAATCTCTGCCGCGGCAGACTTCTGCCTCTGCCCCGTTCTGGGCGTATTTCTGCGGGAGGGGGGGGGAGCGAGGGGAAATCGATCGGGAGCGGTATACTTATAAATCGTCATCGGTACATACGAGTACCTGAATAATTAAGCAACTATTATTATACACAAACATCGTCATCGGCACATACATCGTCATCGTTCATTTTGGTGGATATCTAAAGAGTTCTCCGCCAGGCGTGACGACCTCATCAAGTATGAACCCCGCCAATTCCTCTTGAATGGCTCGTATGCGTTCAAATGGTAGGAGTTGGTCCCGCATCCGTTCGATCTGAATATATATGAAGAATGGGCCGTCAATATATATATAAGAATAAAACTCAACACAATTGATGGTAATAAAATAATGTTGTGGACTTTGTTTACTTACTCTAAGTTGTTCTAGTGCGGCTTGGCCTGTCGCACATATCGTGTTGCGAATGAATTCGCAAACATAGTACCCACATAAGTTATTGCCGTGTCCCTGATGCGCGCACTTTACGAGAATAGAGAGTTCAATCAAAATAATAATCAGTAAAGCATGATATAATGGAATTGGAAGCTAGCTAGTATTACTTACATTTTGGTCTACAAATTTTAGTTCTTCTGACCATTCACCCACGGCCCTGCCCGTGAACATTTTCCAAACCCTGTCCGACAAAGAAAATGGATAAAGGAGTAATTAATTACTTATTGTCACGAAAGTTGCCGATCTAGTGCGATAATATGATTGAAATTACCTCTGGAGCATCTCTCTAAAGTCTGCCCATAGCTCTTTTTCTTTTCGTAACGAGTCCATGACAAGGACTTTTCCTGAGTCGGGTTGAATGACTAGCAGAATAAAGTGGAACCTACGCACGCATAACTCATCATCAGTTACACTTAACATCGAGTAAGCCGAAACAGAATGTGTACAAGAGAGAGGGTAACAGTACTCACGAGAAGTTGTAAGGCAATAGTATTTCCCTTTTGGTTTGTTGTCTCAGTAAAGACTTTAGCAAGTAATCTTATGTTTGCCCGGGTTTGTCTCTTACCACTTCTTCATGAACTCTATTTGGGTCAACGAACCCAATGTCAAAAGGGCCTCCTTTCATGCATTCCATAACCTTTTTCCTGCATAATAGTATATACATATATGGTGAGCATATATATATACATGCAATTAATGAAGTGAATGAGATGAGATAAAAATTACAGAAATAGTACTTACACACAATAAAGGCTGATGGCAGATTTGTCGAGTTCCTTCTGATTGAATAGAAAATGCAAGTCTTGAATGTTGAAGTCGATCGCGTCGTCTCCGCACAAGAAAATCTGATCTCTTATATGCGCCGTGATCCATTCTTCTTTTCTCGTCTTGCAGAAATGAAGGTACCACTTGTGCAATTTTCGCATCTTTGTTGGTAGATTCTTGAGCTCCTCTTTCTTGACTAGATTCTTCCCATACTTCCATGGCTGTATGGGGTTGACATCGCATTTGGGCAAGTTGTCTCCCATGACGTTCAAGTATGCAATGTAAGTCATCCCCATCTCATTGGCCTTTCTTTGTAGCTCTGCCTCGTAATCATCTACGGGAGGAGCGTCCCGTTTGTCAAACATTTGGAGCGGGGCGCATGATTGGTTTTCCTGCTCTCCGAGCATGGGAACTGTTTTCTGGGGTGCCTCACGACTGCTACTTTCAGTCTCCCTACGGCGCCTTGCATCCGCCTTCAAAATCTGGCGCTCGTAGTCCGGCACAAGTGGGGTTTCAGGTTTCAAAAGATTTTTGTAAAACTTCTCCACCACCGCCGGATCTATTTTCTCCTTTGGCTCGGCCCGTCTAGGTGCAAAGAATTTCTTGACCTGTTCTCCCGAGATCCTATTGGTCTCCTCGTCGCTGCGATTCCACGGTAAAACCGGCAATGGCTTGGCGGAAGGCTACGGGACGTAGTTTTTTGAACTCTTTGGCGTACGGTTTCCTGCGGATTTCTTTGTGGCAGTGCTATTGATTCTCCTCGTGGCAGTGCTCTTCCGCTTACGCTGAGGAGATGGCTGAAGCACCGGAGATGGCTGACGGGCCGGAGATGGCTGCCGCGCAGGAGATGGCTGACGAGCCGGAGATGGCTGCCGCGCAGGAGATGGCTGACGGGCCGGAGATGGCTGCCGCGCAGGAGATGGCTGACGGGCCAGAGATGGCTGCCGCGCAGGAGATAGCTGAAGCGGCTCAGACTGCTGACGCTGCGGAGACGGCGGGGGTGCCAGTGACCTCCAATTTGGAAGCACAATGTGTTCCTTCTTCCAAAGAATGGTTGTTTTCACTGCAAATTTGAGTTGAGTTTCCCCTTCACCTGTAGCATGGTCAAGCTGTGCTTCCTCATATTCCTTCACAACCTCATCCACCCCGACAATAGCATAGCCATCTAGAATCGGTCGGCAGTGGTAAGTTCCACCAGCTACAGGAGGTAAGGCATAGCCGACAGCCACCTTAATGGATAAGCCCATTAATCTCACATGCAGCTCAGCGTGTTCGCTCTCCGTGATCTCATCAACGGGGTATCGAGGACCCGTCATTTCAAGCGTTGGCTGCACGTTCTCCGTGGAAGCCACACTGCTTTTCCGCGCAGAGTCTGGGCCGCGGGCAGCTTCCAATGCAGGCTCTTCATGCCGCTGAGATGGGCCGGTAGCTTGATGGCTCTATTGTGCATTCACTTGCGTCTGCAGCGCCGCAAGTGCATGTTCTATCTGTGTCATCCGCTCTGTACGCTCTTTTTCTTTTCTGCCGCGCCATCTGTAAGAGTCGCTCCAGTCGGCAAACCCATCCTTCCACGTCATACCCCCTGTGCCTCGTGCATGTCCAGGGTGTTCTTTTTTACCGATGGCGCGTGTGAGCTGGTCATTCTCTCTGTCGGGATGGAAGGTCCTGGCGGATGTTTCCTCGTATGCCGTGATGAGTTCAGTGACGGGTTTGGCAAGGATGGTTGGGAAGATACACAATCCTGTTTCTGGGTCCAACCTTGCCCCGATTCCGTAGAACCAAGTCTTTGCACGTAGGTCCCACCCATCTGTCTGGGGTGTGATCCCTCTCTCGCGCAGGGCCCTCTCAGCTTCCTCCCACTTAGGCCTCTGAGATATGTAGCCACCTGACCCCGTCCTCTGGTGATATTCCTTCTTCAGGGCATTAAGCGTATTGGTTTCTGACCTCTTTTTAGCTATAGCACTTTTTTTATATGTCTCAAATTTGGGCCAGTGAGGTCTTATCTTCGCATAATATGCGTCTTCGAAATTTGGAGTCTCGCCAGCTTTGACAAATTTGTTCAATTTTGTCTTCCAGTTGCGGAAAGCCTCAGCCATCTTCTTTAGAGTCCACTCTTTGACCTTTTTCTTTATAACCGGGTTGTTTTCATCCTCCTCTGGCGGAAGGGTGAAATTTACCAACAACGAATTCCAAAGCGTTTCTTTGGATCTGTCATCGACAAAGGTACCGTCGCCCTTCTTTGGCTTATTCCAATTTTCAATTATGATTGGGATTTGGTCCCTAACAAGAACACCAGCCTGACGTATAAATTTGTCTGCGGCCTTCTTGGGCTCCATCGGCCTGCCATCAACACGGACTGCTTCGATCGTGAACTTTGCACGATCTTTCAACCGCTGGCTCGCGCCTCGCTTGCTCTTTTTCGTAGAAGAAGATGGTTGCTGGCTGGTCGATCCAGAGGGCTAAAAGAAGAAAGAAGCGTTAATTAATACATGTAGAAGAAGATTGTTGGTGGAAGTCAGCTGAGGCTTAATCAATGCATATACCTCGCCGGACTTTGTAACCATTAAATTGCGTTCACCGGAGTCTTCATCTTCTCCATGACTAGTACTTGAGCTGTCGTCGTCATGTCCCTCCAAGTTCAGATATTGTGAGGTGTCCTCATCAATAATGTTCTCCATTATTTCTTCTTCTTCAAGGTTTCTACTAAGTGGATCCATAGTTTCTAAAACAATAATATTATCTAGAGTAAGAGTGTAAACATTCAAGTGGACTTGGATTCATACACAAATATACATATTATTCATACCAAAATACACAAATAAATACACAAATGAGTCAGAGGTCCAATTTGTATACAAGTGTTAATCTATGCATGTAGTACAATTTATCGAGCAAACAAGTTTTAATCAGGATGAGTCAGCAATCATACACGTGGCAGACACGTGGCGCTCACCGGTGGGGTGACGTTGGTCTCGTCGGGCGGCGGTGCTCGTCGGGCGGCAGTGCTCGTCGGGCGGCGGTGCTCGTCGGGCGGATGCGGCGGTCTCGTCGGGCGGCGGTGCTAGCGGCGGGCTCGTCGGGCGGCGGGCGGCGTCGGCGTTTAGGCGTGGCCTATGAGCTCCGAAGCGGCGGCGGCGAGACGCTCCTGCACTGGGAAGAGAGCGAGGTGGTCAGTTAGGGTTTAGGCGTGGCCTATTATAATATCTTTGCTATAAGCTATTTTATATCGTTCCGAGGCGTCGGCGTTTAGACGCGGCAGAGTGACAACGGCGACGTGGCAGAGCAGCCTGCAAAGGGGGGCGCCGGCGACGTGGCAGAGCAGCCACGCTGGTACGCCCCCCCCCCCCTTTAACACCGGTTCGTAGAAGAACCGGTGTTAAAGCCCCTTTTCGGGATCAACAAAGCCCTCGTTTCCACTAGTGCTCGTAGGTATTACTACACAGTTGTCGTCTGTAACACCTCAGTTTTAGATAAACATTATTTAGGGTTTGTTTGTGCATCATGTTTAAATTGTGCATTAAAGAACATAATGAAAAACTCTAAACCCTACTCTCTCCCTCTATTTGAAATCAATTCAAAATGACACACGACCACTGAGCCGAGAACACTATGGGTAACGACAGTAGCACTAAAATTTAACACGGGCATGACACCGAACTTGACGAACGAGACGAGCTAGTTGTAGAGAGGAGGGCCTCACACGGGCTCCGACGGCGAGGGCGAGGGCGGCGGCTCCGACGTACGGCGAGGGCGGCGGCTCCGACGTACGGAGAGGGCGAGGGCAGCGGCTCTGATGTACGGCGAGGGCGGCAGCTCCGACGTACGGCGAGGGCGGCGGCTCCTACGTACGGCGACGGCGGCTCCGACTGCGAGGGCGAGATCGGCGCCGGCGCGCGGCGCGCGCGCGGTGGCGGTGGCAGTCTTGCTGGCGCGCGCGAGGGCGGCGGCTAGCTCCGACGGCGAGGGCGGCGGCTCCGTCGTACGGCGACGGCGGCTCCGACTGCGAGGGCGAGAGGGCGGCGCCGGCGCGCGGCGCGCGCGCGGTGGCGGTGGCGGTCTTGCTGGCGCGCGCGAGGGCGGCGGCTAGCTCCGACGGCGAGGGCTGGACGCGGCGCGGCAGCTGCTCGCTCTCTGCTCTCTGCGTGACGGGCGGTGGTTCGATCTGGCACTGGGGGGAAGAAAGGAGCGAAGGGGCGCATTTAATACCCCCCCTTTAACACCGGTTCGTGGCAGGAACCGGTGTTAAAAGGGGGGAATTCGTTTGCGCGCGTATTTATTACCCCCCCCCCCTTTAACACCGGTTCCTGCCACGAACCGGTGTTAAAGGGGGGTGGGTGCGCGCGGGAAACGAAATAAATGCCCCCCCTTTAACACCGGTTCCTGTCTGGAACCGGTGTTAAAGGGGGGCATTTAATTCATGCATTAAAGGGGCTTTTTTAATTCAAAAAATATGATATGAATTTAGAAAATTCATATCTTTTTCATTTCAACTCAGAAAAATATGAATAATATATCATAATTTTCAGAAAAATAATATCTATCCATTCATGTAAATCATTTTATATTTACTTTACATGAATTTTTTTAAAATAATTAAAACACTTATTTCATGCATTAAAGGGGCTTTTTTAATTCAAAAAATATGATATGAATTTAGAAAATTCATATCTTTTTCATTTCAACTCAGAAAAATATGAATAATATATCATAATTTTCAGAAAAATAATATCTATCCATTCATGTAAATCATTTTATATTTACTTTACATGAATTTTTTTAAAATAATTAAAACACTTATTTCATGCATTAAAGGGGCTTTTTTAATTCAAAAAATATGATATGAATTTAGAAAATTCATATCTTTTTCATTTCAACTCAGAAAAATATGAATAATATATCATAATTTTCAAAAAAATAATATCTATCCATTCATGTAAATGATTTTTATTAGATCAAATCATATTTTAATGCCGCATCTTTTGTATTAACATTTTTGAATTGATTGGATATTTAAATGTCGCATCTTTTGTATACACTTGAATCTCACCAAGCCTCTCTCAACTTGCATTGTTTTTTGATCAATGTGTTGGTGGTTTTTTGAATTAGCCATTTGGTGGTTGCTTCACAAAACCGTCCGTTTTTTATGCTCGGAAAATGGAAAATGCCTTTTTGGTGCGATAAAAAGGAAAACTCCTCTTGCAAACTATGCCTTGATTCTAGCCATAACATTGGTCATTTGACCCGAATGAGATAGGTTATTTTGAGACAGTTACATAAAGCCGAACTGGAACTGAAAATTAAGATACATAAAAGAACTGAAAATTAAGATACATAAAAGAACTGAAAATTAAGATACATGGCCAGATTAAGTAACAATCGGCCGAACTGGAACTGAAAATTAAGATACATAAAAGAACTGAAAATTAAGATACATGGCCAGATTAAGTAACAATCGGCCGAACTTGTTTCGGAATGTTGGAGTGATTCAGTCATGCTCCTGCCTACACCTGTAATACTCGCCACTGTAGTCGTCGTACTCGCCGCCGCCGTCATCGCTGTCGTCGTCGGGGTCACCGTAATTGAACCTCTGGAGAGTACGCGTGGGCTGGACTTGAGGGTAGCGTGTGGGCTGGACTTTAGGGTAGCGCAGACGGGGGTTAGAGTCGGCGGCAGTGTCATAGGCCATGACGCTCTGGAGAGTCCGACCGCGCCACCATAGCCGATGGCCGGCCTCGTTGAAGTTAGGAGGAGGTGGGCCGTCCTCCTCGTGCCTGGCGAGCGCCCTCTCATGCCGATCCACGAAGAAGGCTTCCCAAGTAGGGAAATAGTCGGGATGCCATCTGGGATTCCTCCGCTGCTCCGGCGTGAGCTCGAAGTAGTAGTGGTTCGTGATGGCCATCCGGCGCGCCACACCTAGAGGGACAGGAGGAACCGGCACGCCTCCGACGCTCAGCATCCAGCCGACGGGGACACAGTAGCCCGGCGGGCAGGGGTAGTTCGAGGCGCAAAGCGCCTCCGCCTCCCTGGGGGTTAGTGCTACGGTGGAAGCCATGGGAAAGAGTGATGAGGTTGCAGATATGAGTCTAGAGATGTGCAATGACAATGGAGGCCAACCCCCTACATATATATATAGTGAACTAGCGGGAAGAACTGGAGGGAAGAACTGGCGGGAAGAAAAATGGCGGGAAGAAAAATGGCGGGAAGAACTGGCGGGAAGAAAAATGGCGGGGAAAAATGGCGGGATGAACCTTTAGTCCCGGTTGGAGACACCAACCGGGACTAAAGATGAACCTTTAGTCCCGGTTGGAGACACCAACCGGGACAAAACACGAGTCAGCACTAATAATAGGGGTGAGTGCATGTCGACATTATGTCGTGCGGCGTGTACCTTGTCCCGGATGGTGTCACCAACCGGGACTAATAATAGGGGTGAGTGTCGACATTATTTTGTAAGTGTCAACACTATGTAGAGCTGCTTGTACTATAAATAGGCATCCTTGTGAGTCCAGTCCTCCAGCCAGTTTGAGGCAGGGACACCACTACGGCCAGTTTCAGGGAGATGCTGACGGAGCCCAGTCCTCCGGCATCTCCGAGAAACTGGTCATAGAGGCACTCCCTAATATGTGAAATTAGTTAGCTCCCTGGTGTATTGATCTAGTTAGAGAAGTTACAAAGCTGCAAGATGGTTTTCGAGAGCAGGGACACCACTACGACCAGTTTCAGGGAGATGCCGACGGAGCCTAGTCCTCCGGCATCTCCAAGAAACTGGTCATAGAGGCACTCCCTAATATGTGACCGCGCGCGTTTGGAGATCAGATCTTAATGGTAAGTACGAATCGGGACAACTTCTTCTCATAGTCCCGGTCCATCCACAAAACATGACTAACACTCAAGACATGTATTAATATTAAAAACATGAACTAGAGTTACATAATATGAGCATGAACTTCTTGGCATATGCCGTTCCTTATGATCGCTTCAGACGTAACCATGGAGCATCTTCTTTACTTAACGGAATGCTTGGGTCAGTTTTCACTGTGAAGGGCGGAATTTCATCAAACTTATTATAATCTTCTGACATGTCTGTCTTGTCCTCGATTCCCACGATGTTTCTTTTCCCTGAAAGAACTATGTGACGCTTTGGCTCATCATATGATGTATTCGTTTGCATATTTTTTCTTTTTTTGGTCTGGAGGACATGTCCTTCACATAGAAAACCTGAGCCACATCATTGGCTAGGACGAATGGTTCGTCTAAGTTCTTCATAAGATTGTTGAGATCCACCGTTGTCATTCCGTACTTCTTGTCTACCTCAACCCCTCCTCCTGTTAGCTTGACCCATTTGCATCGAAACAAGGGGACCTTAAAATTAGGTCCATAGTCAAGTTCCCATATCTCCTCTATGAACCCATAATACGTGGTCTTTTGCCCATTGTCTTCTGCTGCATCGAAGCGGACACCACTGTTTTGGTTGGTGCTCTTTTTATCTTGGCCTATCGTGTAAAATGTATTCCCATTTATCTCGTACCCTTGGAAAGTACATACAGTCGAAGACGGTGTCCTGGCCAACAAGTACAGCTGATCCCCAACAGTGGTGTTATTCGTGAGAAGTCTTTGCAGCCAGCCGCCAAAACTCGCCATGTGTTCACTTATAATCCATTCATCAGACTGCCCCGGGTGTTTGAGGCGTATTAAATTCTTGTGTTCACTTATATTGCATTGAGGAATGCACATAGCTTCACAATGGGTACTCGAACATTTTCAGGTAGAAGCCCCCTCAATGCAATCGGAAGCAATTGTGTCATAATCACGTGGCAGTCATGAGACTTCAGGTTTTGGAATTTTTTCTCTGCCATATTTATTATTCCCTTTATATTCGACGAGAAGCCAGACGGGACCTTGATACTGCTCAGACATTCAAAAAAGATTTCCTTCTCTGCTTTGGTAAGAGCATAGCTGGCAGGAGTTAAGTGGCATCGTTTACCCTTCTCGTTCTCAGGATGCATAGGCTCTTCAGGGGCCTTCAGACGTTGCTGGTCCTGTCGTGCTTCCGGTGTATCTTTTGTCTTCCCATACACTCCTAGAAAGCCTAGCAGGTTCACGCAAACATTCTTCGTCACGTGCATCACGTCGATTGAAGAGCGGACTCTAAGACTTTCCAATAGGGTAGGTCCCAAAATATAGATTGCTTCTTCCACATGGGCGCGTGTCCGGCATCGTCATTCGGAACAGATAGACTGCCAGGACCTTTTCCAAAGATTACTTCTAGGTCCTTGACCATACCAAATACCTCCTCACCGGTACGGAGGACAGGCTTCCTCCGGGGTTCTGCCAGACGTTTGAAATGCTTGCCTTTCTTTCTTACTGGATGCAGGTTCGGAAGAAATCGGCGATACCCTAGGTACACAACCTTCTTACATTTATCCAAATATACACTTTCAGTATCATCTAAACAGTGTGTGCATGCATTGTATCCCTTGTTTGTCTGCCCTGAAATGTTACTAAGAGCAGGCCAATCATTGATGGTTACGAAAAGCAATGATCGTAGGTCAAATGGCTCCCCTTTGTGCTCATCCCACATACGTACACCTGGTTTGGCCCACAGCTGTAAAAGTTCTTCAACTAATGGCCTTAGGTACACATCAATGTCGTTGCCGGGTTGCCTCGGGCCTTGGATGAGCACTGGCATCATAATGAACTTCCTCTTCATACACAACCAAGGAGGAAGGTTATAGATACATAGGGTCACAGGCCAGGTGCTGTGACTGCAGCTCTGCTCACCAAAAGGATTCATGCCGTCTGTACTTAGACCAAACCTTAAGTTCCTTGCGTCACGTGCAAAGTCCGGGTACTCTCGCTCGACTTTTCTCCACTGTGACCCATCAGCGGGGTGTCTCAACATCGCGTCTTTCTTACGGTCTTCCATGTGCCATCGCAACAACTTGGCATGCTCTTTATTTCTGAAGAGAAGTTTTAACCGTGGTATTATAGGAGCATACCACATAACCTTGGCGGGAACCTTCTTCCTAGGGGCCTCGCCCTCAACATCGCCAGGATCGTCTCGTCTGATCTTATACCGCAGTGCAGTGCATACCGGGCATGCATCCAAATTCTCGTACTTCTCACCGCGGTAGAGGATGCAGTCATTAATGCAGGCATGTATCTTCTGCACGTCTAATCCTAGAGGGCAGACAACCTTCTTTGCTTGGTATGTACTGTCAGGCAACTCATTATTTCTTGGAAGAAGATTCTTCATTTTTACCAACAACTTTGAAAATGCGCTGTCAGTCACACCATTCTCTGTCTTCCATTGCAGCAAATCCAGTGTGGCACCTAGCTTTTTGTGGCCATCTTCGCAAGTTGGATACAACAATGTTTTGTGATCCTTTAACATCTGCTCCAGCTTCTCCTTCTCCTTTTCAGTTTCACATTCTTCCTTTGCATCAGTAATGGCCCGACCAAGATCGTCATCAGCGGGCCCATCTGCTCCCTCTTGATCTTCATTATCTACCTCCGTTGCATTATCATCATATTCAGGATACATATTATGATAGTTTTCATCATCCTCTTCTTCTTCGTTGTCTTCCATCACAACCCCTTTTTCTCCGTGCTTGGTCCAACAATTATAGCTGGGCATGAAACCAGATCGAAGCAGGTGGGCGTGAATGGTTCTGGTATTTGAGTAGTCTTTCTTGTTCTGACAGTGAACACACGGACAGCACATAAAACCATTGTGACCACGGTTTGCATTAGCCACAACGATGAAATTTTGGAGGCCCGTAATGTACTCGGAAGTGCGGCGGTCACCGTACATCCATTGCCGATTCATCTGCATTAATATGTAGTATATATCAAAAAATAATAGGGAGATGACCATTTATATATATAGTACATCAATGACACATGAAACTATAGTTGCCGACCTCGACCGAGACGGAAAGAGCAACAAGAAAGCTTATTTTGAGCTCTCGGGCATTTCACCGAACACCTCTAGTGCATATGAAAAAAACACAAACTAGCACTCTTCACACCCTCTTGCTAGGCTCCAAAATGTGAAAGAATGGAAGAGTGGGGTGTGTGTGGGTTGGGGTGGTGTCTTATATAGCCCCCACCTCCTTTAACACCGGTTCGTGCCACGAACCGGTGTTAAAGGGGGGGGTGCGCGGGCCACTGGTGCAGGGACCTTTAACACCGGTTCGTGGCACGAACCGGTGTTAAAGCCCTTTAACACCGGTTCGTAGAAGAACCGGTGTTAAAGCCCATTTTCGGGATCAACAAAAGCCCTCGTTTCCACTGGTGCGTTATTGGGCATTGATCCGCGTGAGGCATTTGATGCACGTCCTGCATGAAGTATGTCTTTTAAATTTTATGATTTTTCTTGGTATTTGCCTTTACCATACTGACGCCTCTAATTGGTCTCCAAGCATTTCTTCACTTTTGGTACTCTCAATATTAAGGATGGATTGCATATTAGATTTTGGTAAGACAACCGGCTTGGTTAAACTTCTCTTCGCGAACAATATCCAGCACTATATTCGATTGTCAGGCATAAAGAGGATACACTTTTCACAGTAATAAAATCTAATCCTTCTAATGTGTCTTTTAAGAGAAGTCTTATAGGCCCTCGACTGATATCTTGAAACAATTTTTTATTACGATTATCCACTATACAGCTGTCAGAAGGGTGTGGACGAGTTCAAATGAAAATTACTAAAAAGTGGTAAATTTTCAGTTGATTCAATATATAGAGCTTTTATTCAACCTGATATGCTGATCGATGATAATAATAAAATTTGGAAGATGGCAATACCTCTAAAGACGAAAATATTCACATGGTATCTCCGTAAAGAAGTAATTCTCACAAAAGATAATCTTGTAAAGAGGAATTGGCATAAAAGTAAACAATTGTTTTTTTCATCAAGATGAGACAATCCTCCGTTTATTCTTATGTTGTAAATTTGTTCGCTCTATATGGTCAATCATCCAAATAGCCTCTCGTTTATCTCTCCCGCGTTTGGTGGCCAATGTATTTGGTAACTGGTTGTACATGATAGAGGATAAAAATAGGACTCTATTTAGGGTGGGAGCGCTTGACATCATTTGATCACTATGACTACGTAGAAATAACAAGATTTTTAATACCATTGTGTCTTATTTTCTGCAGGTTATCTATCGGGCAACGGCTATTCTTTGGTCATGTACTACACTACAATGAATGGAATTTCGTGAGTTGTTTACGGAGGGGTGTACGTGATTGGAGGACAAAGTGAGAAATATTTTCTCCCAGCATGGATAGCCGCGTGAACTGCGGATAGATCTTCCATAGCTTGAAGCCGTTTATTTTCATAGTATTATTTGTATTGATGATCTATTTAATTTGTTCTCTAGTCATATGAATTGATCGGTTGTATGTATCTTAATTATGCAGAGACCGAGTGTAAACATTACTCTAAGTAAATCAATGTAATCTGTGCATATATATGAGAGACATCACATAAGGCAGACTCAAGCCGTCTGTGTTTATTCAACCCAAAACAAGAACTTTGTAGGCTTGCACCTTGGCGCTGTCTAACGGGAGCATGTTTGCTTGCGAAAGAAAAACTAGCTTTGTTACTATTGGAGATGTTCTAACAGGGACCAACAACCTACGGTGTGCTGGTAGACAGATGTCCTTCTTCAACAAGAAAACTAATACACTGCGCATCCACGCTATGGGCTTCAAGCTCGACTTCCTGATTGCAAGGTCGAACCCCAAGGTTGAATCACGGGAAGATATTGTGCGCAAGAGATATGCCGAGCGATTATGAACTCGTATGTTTTGATCAAACAAGACATTACCGCAAGCCTTTCCATGTCACACGTGAAGGCAACAGAAAAGAAACAAGTGTACCAGCATGTCGCATGAAGGCGAGTAGGCGACCAAATATTTTTGCGTCGGTCATTTCTGTGAGCATGATGGCCACCAGGGGGGGAGAAGTTTCAATGATGGTCACCGATCCTTCGCAAATATACTTTTCTCTGATCAGCATTTATATCTGCTCCGCAGCCTGTACTCGCAATTAATTCGATCTTGATCCGTTTGCTTCCTAACGAACAAGTGGGCCTTGTAGTAGGAACCAATCAATACTAAAACCAATCTGATCTTGAATGTAACTTTGTTCATCTACTGTAGCAGACTTTTCTCTGAGAAAAGACAGGATCGCCCTGTCGCATCAACACATATATATATATATATATATATACACACACACACACACACACACACACACACACACACACACACACACAGACATGTGTCGTTATCTATAATTAGATTGGTGCGTTTTTTCGTTTTATATACATATTGCACCATGCACCAGCACATCAAAATTGGTGTTTTATATTTTAGATGTTCACATGAACTTAACGTCTTGTGGGTTCAACTTTTTTGAAGAATTTTTGCGGAATTATCTTTTTTCGCATCTCCCAAGTAACAAGTATATATATACTCCTCCGATTTTCCTCATCAGATTTAGTTTTCTAGTTGGGATCCTCGGACATTGTTTCATATGTTGGCCTCTCACCACTAAAGATGTAGTAGTGAATATTGGTGCCATAAAGTTACTACTTATTAGTAGAGTATTGTTTCCCCACCAAAAATCATTCGAAAAATCATTTCGTGTCCCATGAAAAAACCAACAAATTTCACAGTCCAAAATATACAGAATTTACCTGCTCCTTTTGATATTGTTATATTTCTAAATTCCATATTCAGAATCTACAAGACCATTACAGCGTGATCTTACAAAACATGTACTAAGGTTCATATTTTGTTGTTGAAACGAATCAAAGGTTTATAATGTGTACGGTGAGAAATTAGATTTCACCTTCTTAGGTTCAAAATATAGGTAAACATTGGGATTGGCCTCATAGAAGAGCTTCCTCTAAGGCTCTAACCAACAGTGGAATAAATATTTCGGGTATGGAAGGCCGAACATTTACAATTACCCTAAATACCCATGGCCAGGGCCCCTGATTTTCATAAATTAAGTAACAGCTCTATGTAAAACTATTGACTGAAAACCTTAAGATTTACTTCTCGTGCAAAATGACAAGATGGTTCACAAAAGCTGCACAAAGTTTGTCCACCGGTATTTCTTTTTCACAGGGCGCGACATACTGTAGCAAGAGAATGTAAGATTGGTGACTAACTGTCATGCGGTAAGCGTGATAGAAAGGAAGAGGACTTGATGTTTCAGGATGAAAGCAGCCGGTGTGCTTTGGTGTCTCCTCCTTCTAAACTCACGAAACTTGAAACACAAAGATAGATAGGATTTGCCGATACCTCTTCATGACCTCCAAACCAAAGGGTGTCAGAAAATCCTTACCATCCTTCTATTTTAATTTTCATGATTTTGGAAGGAGGGAGTCACAGAAGCATAAATGCTATTGCTATTTGATCTTGACCAATACTTCCTAACTAACTACTGACCCACGGCTGCTAAGGGCAGATCAATACTAAAATACTTGAGTGAGTTGCTAATTTATCAACAGACTGCATTTGTTTCCATCTGCACTACATCTAAAAGAAATCATTTAAAATTTCATACTTCATTGTCAGATAGCCACGTGCTCAAGCCATTTGAAGATATATACTCCCTCGTGACTCAATTTTGCCTAGATGACATGTATCTAGACATGTGTTAGTGTGTTGATACATGTGTTTAGACAAAGTTGAGTTACTTTATTTTAAGACAAAAGGAGTAATAAGTATTATTTCTTGTTATTTTAAAATGCTAAGAATACTTGATGAACTATTTGTAGTGAATATTCTTTTCTTGGCATGTCCCTCGCGGTACTCAATTTTCTCTAAAAACAAGTGGGAGTCATCTTCATGGAATGGATGCCTCTCACCGATTAATGGGGTGTCAAGATGTGTGACATCAAAGTATATAGATACATGGTCCACCTTTTGCAAGAAGCTTTTTCAATGTTCCACCGTCGGCAAGAAGCTTTTTGGAAAAAGTATGATAAGACTACTATACAAATAATCTACTCTCTCTCTTTGAAAATATATATAAGATGTTTTAGTTTGTGAATAAGATGTATCTAGACACCTTTTAGTGTCTAGATTCATTAAAAGATGTCTAGATACATCTACTTCACAAACCTAAAACATCTTATATTTCTAAACGGAGGGAGTATCTACTATATACTAAAAGCAATATAAGGATGTGATTTAAGGCATCATGTTGATCCACATCATCTAAATTATATTAACTCTTAGATTTGTTACTCAACGGCTATGATTTAAATTAGATCGTATGTAGTCGTGTTATCGCAGGTCTAAATGAATAGAGTCGGGTTATTAGTGGCGAGACATCCGTACGGGATGATACGCACCAGCAAGTGCTGCTCCCGAAAAACTCGAGCACCACTTACCTACGTTGGTATTGGTACGTACGTGGACAATGACAGAGACATAGGAGGCTATCAGCGTTGATAAGCCCACAAACAAGGCAATCGTCATTTGCAACTGTAGGGGTTCGTAGCATGGAAAACAAAAATTTTCTATCGCATACAAACAAACAAGCCAAGATCTATCTACTAGATTGTAGCAACGAGTCGATGGAATAACTCACCCTCGAAGATTCCAAAGTGTTTAACGAGAGCAGATTCTCGTGGGTGATGTAGTCGTACTCTTTCCGATCTCAAGATCGCGTAGACGATCCTTCCGGCGCTGCGTTCCCGCAGCGCTCCCGCAGTCGGTCACACGTTCGGTACTCGACGAAGACCTTCCTCTCCCTTGTTCCAGCAGGCAGCGGAGGTTGTAGCACTCTCCTCGCGATTCCGGCAGCACAACGGCGTGGTACCGGAGGTAGAGGGGAAATCCCGCAGGGCTTCGCCTTAAGCCGGTGCGAGTATGGTGGAGCTTATGAGAGAGGCTATTAGTGGTCTAGTAATTAGACACACCAATTAGAGGGCTCTAAACCAATTAGAAGGCTCTAAACCGAATAGCTCTAAACCGGGGTCTAGATCTAGGGTTTAGTTTAGAGGATAGGAAACTTGTGTGTCTAGGAGGGGAGCCCTGCCCCTCCTTATATAGGTGGGAGGGTGTGGGCGCGCCAGGGGAGGGAGGGAGTCCCTCCCCAACTCGGCCTAGGGCTGGGCGCCGGCCTGGAGGAGTCCAACTCCTCCTCCAGGTTGGTTCCAACTCCTCTTGCTTGTTTCCCACAGTTTCTTGTTTTGGCAGTTTGACTTTCAAACTGGACATTTGACTTTTCTGTTTTAGGATTCAATTTAATCCTATATTTGGGACAGCAAGAACACTTAGTACATGATGCAATCATTCCAATATGTAATGACACATTCATGTACCCCTTCCCCCCCGGAGTGCCGGACAATCCGGAACCTTCTAGAATATCCCCGATGAAAACACCGGGATCATTCCCGAACTCCGAAACGGGACTTTCCTTATATGAATCTTATTCTCCGGACCATTCCGGATCACCTCGTGATATCCCGGATCCCATCCGAGACTCCGAACAACATTCGGTCTCTTTCTCATAATACCATAACTACTCAAACAACGTCGAATCCTTAAGTGTGTCTCCCTACGGTTCGTGAATTATGCGGACATGATCGAGACACTTCTCCGAACAATAACCAATAGAGGAATCTGGAAATTCATATGGCTCCCACATATTTCTACGATTACTTTGCGATCGAATGAACCACTTACATACGATACCAATTTCCCTTTGTCTCACGATATGTTACTTATCCGAGGTTATGATCGTCGGTATCTCTGCATACCTAGTTCATCCTTGTTACCGATAAGTACTCTTTTCTCGTTCCCGTGATATGTGATCCCTTGTGACCAAGTCACATGCTTGCAAGCTAATTGGATGACATTTCACCGAGAGGGCCCAGAGAATATCTATCCGTCATGTGGATGGACAAATCCCACTCTTGATCCATGTGTTTCAACCAATACTTTCCGAACACTCAATGCCACCTTTATAGCCACCCTGTTACGGTGTGGTGTTTGATGACATCAAAGCATCCATCCAGTAAAGGTGATATGCATGATCTCATGGTCGAAGGAATTAGGTTACTATGTATCAGAAAGCATATAGCAATTGAACTATTGAAATGACTTGATCTTTATGCTACGCTTGTCTATAGGAGTATGTCCACCATATCATTCTCCTAACGATATGATCTTGTTGTTGATAACATCTCAATGTTCATGACAAAGAAACCACATCATCAATCAACCAACAAGCTAGTGAAGTATAGAGGCTATACTAGGGACTTCAAATTAAGTTTACAAATCACACAAGTATTAATGGTTTCCTTGTTAATACTATTATAGCATGAATGCAAACATTTATCATAAACACAAAGATATATAATAATAACTATATTTATTATTGCCTCTAGGGCATATCTCCAACAGTCTCCCACTTGCACTAGAGTCATCTAATCTAGATTACATGGTAATATACCGAACACCCATGGCAGTTTGGTGTTGGTCATGTTTTGCCCTCGGGAGAGGTTTAGTCAATGGATCCGCCACATTCAGATCTGTGTGTACTTTGCAAATCTTTATATCCCCATCCTGGATATGTTCTCGAATAGCGTGAAAACGTAGCTTGATATGCTTCAGCTTCTTGTGTGACCTTGGTTCTTGCGCATTGGCTATGGCGCCCATGTTATCACAGTAGATAGACATTGGGTCCAGCGCACTAGGAACCACACCCAGCTCTGTAATGAACTCTTTCATCCATATCGCTTCTTGTGAAGCCTCCGAAGCAGCCATGTATTCCGATTCAGTTGAAGATCTCGCCACAACGCTTTGCTTTGCACTCCTCCAGCTAACTGCTGCACCATTCAAAATAAATACGTATCCAGATTGTGATTTAGAATCATCCGGATCGGTGTTCCAACTAGCATCGGTGTAACCATTAACAACGAGCTGTTCATCACCTCCATAAGAAAGAACCATATCCTTAGTTCTTCTCAAGTACTTAAGGATGTTTTTGACCGCTGTCCAATGATCCACTCCTGGATCACTTTGATATCTGCTAGTTAAACTAACAGCATATGCGATGTCGGGTCTAGTACATAGCATGGCATACATTAGAGATCCTATGGCTGAGGCATAGGGAGTCTTACTCATCCTTTCTCTATCTTCTGCCGATGTCGGACTTTGAGTTTTACTCAAGGTCGTATTGGGCAACATGGGCAAGAACCCTTTCTTGCTATCTTCCATTCCAAACCTCTTTAGAACTTTGTCCAAATATGTACTTTGTGACAATGATATTTGGCGTTTCGATCTATCTCTATAAATTTTTATGCCTAATATGTAAGCTGCTTCGCCAAGATCCTTCATTGAAAAACTATTATTCAAATATTCCTTGACACTATTAAGAAGGTCTACATCATTCCCAATCAACAATATGTCATCCACATACAGTATTAAGAATGCTACAGAGCTCCCACTCACTTTCTTGTAAATACAAGCTTCTCCATAAGTTTGTATAAAACCAAAACTTTTGATTACCTTATCAAAACGTTGATTCCAACTTCGGGATGCTTGCTTCAATCCATAGATGGACCGTTGAAGTTTGCATACCTTGTTAGCATCTTTAGGATCGACAAAACCTTTGGGTTGCATCATATACAACTCTTCATCAATATCTCCATTGAGGAATGCTGTTTTGACATCCATCTGCCATATCTCATAATCATAATATGCAGCGATTGCTAACATAATCCTCACAGACTTTAGCTTCGCTACTGGTGAGAAAGTCTCATCGTAGTCAACTCCTTGAATTTGTCGAAACCCTTTTGCGACAAGTCGAGCTTTATAGACAGTAACATTACCATCAGCATCTGTTTTCTTCTTGAAAATCCATTTGTTCTCGACAGCCTTCCGGCCATCCGGTAAGTCCACCAAAGTCCATACTTGGTTTTCGTACATGGATCCAATCTCGGATTTCATGGCTTCTTGCCATTTATTGGAATCTGGGCTCATCATCGCTTCCTCATATGTCTCGGGGTCATCGGTGTTGTCCACCAACATGACATTCATAACGGAATCATACCAATCTGGAGTGGTACGAGTTCTCGTTGACCTCCGAGGCTCTGTAGCAACTTCAACCGAAGTTTCATGATCACTATCATTAGCTTCCTCTCTTATTGGTGCAGGCACCACAGGAACTTCTTCCGGTGCTGCGCTACTCGCAATTTCGAGAGAAGGTTCGACAACCTCGTCGAGTTCTACTTTCCTTCCAGTCACTTCTTTCGAGAGAAATTCCTTCTCTAGAAGGGATCCATTCTTGGCAACAAAGATTTTGCCTTCGGATCTATGATAGAAGGTATACCCAATAGTTTCCTTCGGGTATCCTATGAAGACGCATTTTTCCGCTTTGGGTTCAAGCTTGTCCGGCTGTAACTTCTTTACATAGGCTTCGCATCCCCAAACTTTAAGGAACGACAATTTAGGTTTCTTCCCAAACCATAATTCATACGGTGTCGTTTCAACGGATTTAGATGGTGCCCTATTTAAAGTGAATGCGGCTGTTTCTAATGCATAACCCCAAAATGATAGCGGTAAATCTGTAAGTGACATCATAGAACGAACCATATCTAAGAGAGTTCGATTACGACGTTCAGACACACCATTACGCTGTGGTGTTCCCGGCGGTGTCAATTGTGAAAGTATTCCGCACTTCTTTAAATGCTCGCCAAACTCGTAACTTAGATATTCACCTCCACGATCAGAACGTAGAAATTTAATCTTCTTGTTACGTTGATTCTCTACCTCACTTTGAAACTCCTTAAACTTCTCGAAAGTTTCGGACTTATGTTTCATGAAATAGATATACCCATATCTACTCAAGTCATCCGTGAAGGTAAGAACATAACGATAACCACTGCGCGATGCTACACTCATTGGACCACACACATCGGTATGTATGATTTCCAGTAAGTCCGTAGCTCGCTCCATTATACCAGAAAATGGAGTCTTAGTCATTTTACCCATCAGACATGCTTCGCATCTTTCAAGTGATTCAAAATCAAGTGATTCAAGAAGTCCATCGGAATGGAGTTTCTTCATACGCTTCACTCCAATGTGACCAAGACGACAGTGCCACATATAGGTCAAATTATCGCTTGATTTCAAACGTTTAGCCTCAATGTTATTAATATGTGTATTTCTACTATCGAGATTCAATATGAATAGACCATCTATCAAAGGTGCATGTGCATAAAACACATTACTCATATAAATCGAACAACCATTATTCTCGGATTTAAACAAGTAACTGTCTCGCAATAAACAAGATCCTGATATAATGTTCATGCTTAATGCAGGCACCAAATAACAATTATTTAAGTATAAAACTAATCCCGATGGTAGATGAAGAGGTAGCGTGCCGACCGCGATCACATCAACCTTTGATCCGTTTCCTACGCGCATCGTCACCTCGTTCTTCACTAGCTTCCGTTTATTCTGCAGCTCCTGTTTCGAGTTACAAATATGAGCAACCGAACCAGTATCAAATACCCAGGCACTACTACGAGTACTAGTGAGATACACATCAATAACATGTATATCAGATATACCTTTCTTCTTGATGTTGCCGTTCTTCAAATCCGCCAAGTACCTTGGGCAATTCCGCTTCCAGTGACCTTCTCCCTTGCAGTAAAAACACTCAGTTTCAGGTTTAGGTCCAGCCTTGGTCTTCTTCGTCGGCGTGGTAACTTTCTTACCACCCTTCTTGAAGTGTCCCTTTTGCTTAGACTTGCCTTTCTTGAATTTGGTGGTCTTATTGACCATCAACACTTGGTGCTCTTTCTTGATCTCCACTTCTGCAGATTTTAACATAGCAAATAGTTCTGGCAACTCTTTGTTCATGTTCTGCATGTTGTAGTTCATCACAAAGTTCTTGTAACTTGGTGGTAGTGATTGGAGGATGCGATAAACTCCCAAAGTATTAGGAATTACTATACCCAAACTTTGAAGTTTATTTGCGTGCCCAGACATCTTAAGCACATGCTCACTGACGGAGCTACCCTCTTCCATCTTGCAGTTAAAGAACTTTTCAGAAGCTTCATAACTTTCAATTGCCGCATGAGTCTCAAAGATTAATTTGAGATCCTCGACAATATCATATGGATCTGACTCTTCAAACCTTTTCTGAAGCTCCGATTCTAAACCATACAAGATAGCACACTGAACTATGGAGTACTGATTCTTCCGAGCAAGGTAAACATTCTTTACTTCATCGGTAGCATCAGCTGCAGGTGGGTCACCTAGCGGTGCATCCAGCACATAGGTCAAATTACCAGCTGTGAGGACAATCCTCAAATTGCGGAACCAATCCGCGAAGTTGCTTCCATTGTTTTTCAACTTTTCTTTCTCTAGGAACGCATTAAAATTGATGGTAGGGGCTGCCATTGATCTACAACATATTTGCAATAGTTTAGACTAAGTTTATGACAAATTGAGTTCAAATTAATTAATGAAATTAAACTAGGTGAACTCCCACTCAAAACAATATCCCTCACATTGTTTTAGTGATCACACGAACCAAATCCACTACATCAACACCGATCATCACGAGAGCTGATATAGTTTTAATGGCGAACAATCATCATGTTCATCATATCTACTATATGATTCATGCTTTGCCTTTCGGCGATCCGTGTTCCTGAGGCCATGTCTGTACATGCTAGGCTCGTCAAGATCAAACCTTAGCTTCCGCATAAGCAAATCTGGCTTGCTTACGTTGTATTCACCCGCGGAATCAAAGACACCCGATCATCACGTGGTGCTTCGAAGCAGCAAGCTTTGGCAACGGTGCATACTAAGGGTGAACACTTTAGAACTTGAAATTTATGTGCATGAGGGATCATCTTATAATGCTACCGTCGTCTACTAAGCAATACAAGATGCATAAAGGATTAACATCACATGCAATTCATAATATGTGATATGATATGGCCTTTCTTCTTTGTGCTTCCGATCTCCATCTTCAAGCACGAATGTGATCTCCATCATCACCGGCATAGCATCAAGGTCAATGACGCTTCTCCATGGTTGTCGTCCACCAGCTTCAACTATTACAACTATTTTGAATAGACACGCAGGTCTTAACAGAAATTAAAGACAACCATATGGCTCCTGCCGGTTGCCAACTTACAATAAGGAACATTGCATACATCAAATATAATCACAATCATGGCCATATCACATCACTGCACACCCCTGCAAAACAAAGTTAGACGCTTCTACTTTCTTTGCATATTTTACGTGGTTTGGGGCTTTCCATAAGTGTCGTTCTAACTTACGAACAAGAACCACAACATTGATACTAGCATTGTTGATCACCCGTTGTAAATTGGATCTTTACTATGCTAGGAGAAACAGGCACCCGCAAAGCCACTTATGCAAAACGAGTTGCATGTCAAGCGTGGAGCAAGTCTCATGAACGATGTCATGTAAGGTTAGCCCGGGCCGCTTCATCCCAACATACCGCAAGATGCAAAGTACACAAAAAGCAATCTACAATAAAAGCATCAACGCCCACAATGACCATTGTGTTCTACTCGTGCAACAGATCTACATATAGACACGGCTCTGATACCACTGTAGGGGTTCGTAGCATGGAAAACAAAAATTTTCTATCGCATACAAACAAACAAGCCAAGATCTATCTACTAGATTGTAGCAACGAGTCGATGGAATAACTCACCCTCGAAGATTCCAAAGTGTTTAACGAGAGCAGATTCTCGTGGGTGATGTAGTCGTACTCTTTCCGATCTCAAGATCGCGTAGACGATCCTTCCGGCGCTGCGTTCCCGCAGCGCTCCCGCAGTCGGTCACACGTTCGGTACTCGACGAAGACCTTCCTCTCCCTTGTTCCAGCAGGCAGCGGAGGTTGTAGCACTCTCCTCGCGATTCCGGCAGCACAACGGCGTGGTACCGGAGGTAGAGGGGAAATCCCGCAGGGCTTCGCCTTAAGCCGGTGCGAGTATGGTGGAGCTTATGAGAGAGGCTATTAGTGGTCTAGTAATTAGACACACCAATTAGAGGGCTCTAAACCAATTAGAAGGCTCTAAACCGAATAGCTCTAAACCGGGGTCTAGATCTAGGGTTTAGTTTAGAGGATAGGAAACTTGTGTGTCTAGGAGGGGAGCCCTGCCCCTCCTTATATAGGTGGGAGGGTGTGGGCGCGCCAGGGGAGGGAGGGAGTCCCTCCCCAACTCGGCCTAGGGCTGGGCGCCGGCCTGGAGGAGTCCAACTCCTCCTCCAGGTTGGTTCCAACTCCTCTTGCTTGTTTCCCACAGTTTCTTGTTTTGGCAGTTTGACTTTCAAACTGGACATTTGACTTTTCTGTTTTAGGATTCAATTTAATCCTATATTTGGGACAGCAAGAACACTTAGTACATGATGCAATCATTCCAATATGTAATGACACATTCATGTACCCCTTCCCCCCCGGAGTGCCGGACAATCCGGAACCTTCTAGAATATCCCCGATGAAAACACCGGGATCATTCCCGAACTCCGAAACGGGACTTTCCTTATATGAATCTTATTCTCCGGACCATTCCGGATCACCTCGTGATATCCCGGATCCCATCCGAGACTCCGAACAACATTCGGTCTCTTTCTCATAATACCATAACTACTCAAACAACGTCGAATCCTTAAGTGTGTCTCCCTACGGTTCGTGAATTATGCGGACATGATCGAGACACTTCTCCGAACAATAACCAATAGAGGAATCTGGAAATTCATATGGCTCCCACATATTTCTACGATTACTTTGCGATCGAATGAACCACTTACATACGATACCAATTTCCCTTTGTCTCACGATATGTTACTTATCCGAGGTTATGATCGTCGGTATCTCTGCATACCTAGTTCATCCTTGTTACCGATAAGTACTCTTTTATCGTTCCCGTGATATGTGATCCCTTGTGACCAAGTCACATGCTTGCAAGCTAATTGGATGACATTTCACCGAGAGGGCCCAGAGAATATCTATCCGTCATGTGGATGGACAAATCCCACTCTTGATCCATGTGTTTCAACCAATACTTTCCGAACACTCAATGCCACCTTTATAGCCACCCTGTTACGGTGTGGTGTTTGATGACATCAAAGCATCCATCCAGTAAAGGTGATATGCATGATCTCATGGTCGAAGGAATTAGGTTACTATGTATCAGAAAGCATATAGCAATTGAACTATTGAAATGACTTGATCTTTATGCTACGCTTGTCTATAGGAGTATGTCCACCATATCATTCTCCTAACGATATGATCTTGTTGTTGATAACATCTCAATGTTCATGATAAAGAAACCACATCATCAATCAACCAACAAGCTAGTGAAGTATAGAGGCTATACTAGGGACTTCAAATTAAGTTTACAAATCACACAAGTATTAATGGTTTCCTTGTTAATACTATTATAGCATGAATGCAAACATTTATCATAAACACAAAGATATATAATAATAACTATATTTATTATTGCCTCTAGGGCATATCTCCAACAGCAACAAGGCCGGAAGAGAAGGCCATCATCGTGAAACTGGGGCTGCTCCTCTACAAGTTTGATCCTGCTTGCTGATGTAAAGACGCAACAGTTTTGGACATAAAAAACTACATCAAAAAAATGTACAAGTGATTCGCAAAAATAAAATAAAATGTACAGGTAGTTTAGTTGCGGTGGTACCCCACACGGCAATATGCTTTGGCAAATTCTCTAACTTTTTTAACAAAATGAAATCATCTACTAGAACAATGATCACCAACTCATATAATTATCACTGTAGTTAGTATTACTCCCTCCATTTCGAAATAGATATCGTAGATTTATTAAAATTTGGATGAATTTAGACACCACTATTAGCCATAAGATGATAACCGAGACGGTGAGCTATTACATTAACTCTATCAAAGAATAAAAAGAGAAAATATAAATCAATAATTTAGCCATAAGATGGCAACCGAGATAGATGGCTAAACTTGGGTATACTAAGTCTTAAGAAAAACATATTTGACAGGGAAATAGGAAGTTGGTTTTTATATACAACCATGCGGGTTGACCATCTACATTCAAGTTCAGAGATTACTAGCTTCCTTACGGATTTTATACAAAAATTAATAGCTCGGGGACCATTTTGACCGCCAAAGAGAGGCACATGCACATGGTATGTTCTGGTTAAATCCGACTTAATAAGGTCAATTCCTATTGTTAGCAAGATTCATGATCCTCTTGTGTATAATATAGAGTAATGTCAATCTATATGTCATGGACCAAATAACAATGATGGTCTACGCGAACAATAACGAGATGATGTTTAGAATCTTGTACGTGAGTTAGAAAATGATAAATACACATGAGATATTATGTTTACCATAATATTCGTGATGTTCATAGGAACGTACTGTTTTGTATAGAGCATAATGTAAAGAGTCACAAGAAAACACTCAAAAATCTATAGAGATGAAGCCATCGCATTTGTGAGGGTGCAGGTTATCGTATAAGATAATAAGATAAGATGATACCTCCTGCATTAGAACCAACCTTTTTCCAAACACAAAACGGCAACACATATACAGAGTACAGACACAATTTGTACATTGTGTGTGCATCATGTACATTGGGATCCAAATAGATCGAGAGATGAGAGAGCCTAAGGGCTAAGAGGTGTAGCATGCAAACGTATTCCGTCATTGCCTCTCAGATCATAATAAGAGAAAAAGGTTTGGACCTTCTCGCTGGAACATTAAGACTTTTTCGCTTGATAGTTCGGACATGCATTATAGGAGAAGACTGATACGCCGACGGCACGTCAGCTTATGTTGCGCCGACGACTGCCGTCGGCGTATAACCCCGTAGGCGTAGTCTCACTAGTGAAAACAGGGCCTCCAGTCCCGGGCTGTAAGGGCCTTTAGTCTCGGTTTTGGCACCGGGACAAATCAAACGGGACTAGAGGCCCACCACTAGTCCTGGCCCAGTTACCAACCAGGACTACTGGATGTCCACGTGGCTGCCCCTGCGCGCTTAGGGTGCACCCCCACTAGTCCCGGTTGGTGTTAAGGACCGGGACTAGTGGGTCTCTGCTACGATAGTATTTTACGCATTTTCTCTGCTGCAGCAGAGCATTAACTTGAACTAGTGATTTCTCTGTCGCGGCAGCATTTTGTGTCCTTTCTCTGCCGCTGCAGAGAATTCATTTTATATTATTTTATTTATTTATTTTTCATTTCAAAATGGTTTTTGAATATTTGTACTCCACCATATATCGTACACGATCGTGCATATATATAAGATAAGTTGTATTACAATATCGAGCATTTCACAAATATATACAATTTACATGGAGATCACAAAATACCGGGACTAGAGCAGGTTTGTTCGATTACATGGAGATCAGTAGCGCTTATTCACACTAAATTCTCCGGCATCGTCTACGATCTCTTTGATAATAAATCCCGCTGGCTCCTTCGCAATTGCTAGTACGCTGTAACACCCTCGAAATCGGCCCTATGCAAGTTTCAGCGCTGCCCGCCAAAACCCGCATAGAAACGATTCAAAGGTGCCCACCAGGCACTTGCGTGCGGGTGGAAAACGAAGTAATACCATTACACAATAGTCCTCGATGGAACCCACAAAACATATATATACAACAGCGACTCAAAGAGTCAAGAATACAGATATACAATACAAAGATCCAAATCACCTTTAAAACGATATAGCGTCCGAGTACGGACAAGATGCAAATTGAGCTAAGAGCCCTGAAGAATAACCAATGGCGTCCATAACCCTGCCCAGGCCAAGCCGGAAGGGTAACCCTGCTAACGACGTCGATCTCAAAACCTGCTTAAACAAAAGGGGTGCCGACAAAGGGCAAAGGAAAAAGAGGAGCGTCAGTACTGAGGCCAGTACACGGCGAGGCTAGAATTCGGCGGTCCTCGCCTACATAGGTATGGTGGACTGAAGCGGCAGTGCAGCATGCACTAAACAACCTATAGAGACTCGATACAACTAGCGGCTATCAGAGAGGGGTAAGAAAGACCTATTCGGAACCAACCTGATACTACCACCAAACATACCCATCCTGGTATTTCCCCCTCGAGACCAAACGAGGAAGTCAACCGAGGAACTCACACAGTTGGCAGTTTTATTCATTCAATTATCGTTGCAACAATTACTAGTCAGGTATAGATAATCATCCTGATATAATAAGCAGTGGGCAGTTTTAGTTAACCATTCCGTTGTAGTTGCAACACTTACTAGTCAGATACAATTAACATGAGATATCCCAAACCCGGCAGTTGTTGGTACTTTTATTTAGCCATTCCGTGGTAGTGGAGCTGATTACTAGTCATATCGGATACAAGTCAAATTATAACAGTAAACTTTAGTTATAGTTGTCTATGATCGAGAACTGTGCTCCAAGTCGTCCATAACCGCGGACACGGCTTTTCGAAAAGATTTAACCCTGCAGGGGTGCACCAAAGTATCCACACGCACTTCGACCCTTTTTGCCAGATCAGTTAACATACACCCATCGGTATGTCGGCGGGGCCTAAGTCATGACGTTTCCCAGACCCAAAGCAAGTACATGGGGGCCACCCCACTAAGCTACCCGCAACGAAGTCGGCCGGTCTCCGAGACGGACTCAGGGTTTGCGTCAGTGGCTGTAAACGACTGGGAACCCGAAAATGTGACTGGGCTTGTCGATACCGCGAAAACACTCCGCTTCCAAAACAGTACAGGTGCAGTACTTCACACAATTTTAAATTAAGCAGTAAAGCATGGCATAAGTACAGGATAGTAATAAAGCCCCAAACTACTTGTGGCCCCCGGTACAATACTTTGAAATCAGGTACTAATCGATGGGGGTGCCCATACACCCCACCTGTGGTTAGCGCGCTCGATCTCGGAACAGGTGTCAAGAACTCGGGGTCCTACGGGACACAAGTGGACGGGTAACAACCAAATAACATCTATTGCCCACCTGTGCCTCTGCATTTACCTACTTTCAATTTTAGTTATTAAACAATAATTAAAGCCATGATCATCTCCAACATTAAACACGCGGCAATACTCCAACAACTGTGGTACTGGACGACACGCAACAGCACTTGAGCAAGCGACTACGACGCGCAAGTCCAACTATCTACCAATCAACAGGTAATAGGATGTGTCCAAGGAAATATAAGGCTGCAAGGGATATCACGGGTACGAAAACTAGAGCATCGCAACACAGATAGCAATAGATCAACAGGAGGGAATAAATACTATAAAAGTAAGATAGGTAGAAAGGGGGAGGTGCTCGCCTGAAAACATTGCCGAAGGTTCATCCGAAGATCGGGTCGACACTCGCATCAACTCAACGGCCTTATCCGCGAAGAACCAAAACACTAGAATAAACACCGGATGCACTACTTAATACTACGGCAAAAGATCGGGCATGATGCATGTATGATGTATGACATGGCAAGATGCGATGCAACTAGGCAATATTATCGGAACCGGGGTCCCGGAAAATATTTAGTGGTTCAAGTTGTTTATCTACCCCGCAAATTAAGTGTTGTCTTAACATGGCAAAAATATATCATCGGTTCGATGCATAAATTTAAATGGGGCCAATATAAGATTAGAAAATCCCGCATATGGCCCCATATTTAATTATTAGATGAGTCGGCAGAATACCCCCAAACGCCCACAACATGTATGCGAGTATGAACAATTAAATATGCAACAGTTTATATAGTTGGCAATTTATAAAATAGGGGCTCGGACAAGGGGTCACACATCGGGGTTCGGAAGATCTTGGGTTAGATGGGGTCCGGGGTCCGGTCTCAGGGTTTGACGGGATCGGTCTCGGCAGAAACATTCTCGGACAACGGAGTAGATCTTGTCGCATCCGGGAAGAAGGACTTGGTTCGGCGTCGAGGCGCATCGGATTCGCCCTGGTCGATGTCGTTCTTGTCGTTGCGAAGATCTTGTCAGGTCCGCGTATCGGGTCGGTCTTGGCATTCGGGGTGAAGAACTTGGCGTCCGCGAGGAAGTACTTGGCGTGCCGAGGGTTCAGATTCCGTGAAGGCGATCTTGAGATTCCTACTCGTTCACCGGTTTGCATCAGTCGACGCGAGCAGAAGTACCTCTTGACGTCCTTGGCGCGACATCGAATTGGTGGAGATCTTGTAGATGAGACGGTCTTGAACAGTACCATGTCCACCGAATCACTATGCACCATCTGCGCAAGCGCGGCCGACGGGGCGAGGGTCATGGGAGGCGACGACCATCGAGGTGGAGGTCATGGCAGAGCGAGGGCGGCGACCAGGATGCGGGCTCCGGCGAGGCTGGGGTACGGAGCCGGCGGTGCTCACCAGGTGGCCAGAGGCAGCGGCCGGGCGTGGCTCGACGGGTCCGCACGGGGAAGCGGAAGCGGGGAGAGGCCGAGCTCGGGGAGGCCTGGCGGCGATGGACCCAGAGGAGGCGGCGGTGGCGCTAGGTCCTACGGAGGCGGGGTGGTTGCAAAGGAAGACGAGGGGAAACAGGGAGAGAGAGGGAGGTGCGGCTAGCAGGGGAGGCCGCCGGAGGAGGCCGCCGCCTCACAGGATGGTGTAGGTGCGAGCGAAGGGTGGGGAGAGGAGATGGCGGCGGTGACTGAGCGAGCGGACGGCGGCGGCCGGACTCAGGCCAGCGGTGGCAAGCGGCGGTCACGAGGAGGCGCTGTCGGGGAGGGTCGGCGGTGATTGCGGGAAGGTTCGAGCAGAGGGAGCGATGCGGGGTCGGGGAGGGCTGGTTGCTTCGCGTCAAGGAAGGACGGGGCCTGCGGCGGTGCAGGGTGGGGAGAACGGCCGGCGGCCAGCGACGAGGTGGGCGGGGCCGGCGAACTGGGCGAGGCCAGGGAGGAGGGAGAGCTCGCGAGAGGATGGCAGGGCCACAACGAGGTGGAGGAGGGCGACACAGCTGCGGCCGGAGGCGGGGAGAGAGGCCAGGGAGGAGGCTTGCTCCTGGCGGCAGGGTCCTGCAGGGGAAGACGGGGTCGGGGAAGGCGAGCAGAGGCAGCGGGCGGGAGAGAGGAACCCGGCGGCGGCGCATCAGGGGAAGGTGAGGATCGAGGAGAGAGGCGCGTGGTGGTGCGAGGCAGGTGGATGGTGGGGTCGGGAGTGAGGTGGAAGGTGGGGCCAAAGGGGGCAGGAGGGGGCCGGTTAGAGAGTGGGCCAGGGGTGGTTAGGTGGCAAGAGCCGAGTGGATGGAGTGAGGGAAGAGAGATGAGGTGGAGGGGGTTCGGCGAGGTGGAGAGAGGGGATTGGTCAGGGTGAGGTGGAGGGAGGCTGGGTAGGATAGGATTGGGTAGATTTAGGAATTTTGGAGGTGGCCGGTCAGGCTTTCGGGCCTGGCGGGCTGCCTCCTAAAAATAAAAGAAATATTTTATTATTTGAAACGGGGCTTTTGTAAACCGTTGGTAGACGAAACAAAATATTTCGGAGACCCGGGCTTTAATTTGAAATCAAGACGGGGCGTTTAGAAAACAAAAACAGGCTTTTCGAAAATAGTTTTATGCAAACAAATGCAAGATGACATGACGATGCTCAAATGCAATGTGGCATGATGACATGAGCATGCGGTCATGATGATGCAATGCACAAAAACAACGCGATTTTCTAGTAGTGGTTTTGCGGGGCGCCACATACGCGTTGCTCTAGTAGTAGTTGATCTCGCATTCTCTCGAACTATATATAAGAAAAAGGAGATCAATATGAATATCAATCATGGTAACAAAAGGTGACGGCAATAAAATGATGGTGTGAATGCATTGTTTACGTCGACTCTATAACCATTGTGTTCGATGGTAAACGTCCGAATAAACTCGCATACGTAGAATCCACATAAATTCGATCCCTCTGGCTGCCTCGCGCACTTTACGAGAATAAATAATCTAGCATCATTATTGTATTGAAACTAGAAGTAAAGAGATGCGCTGACATATCATGTGCTACTTACCGAGACCGTCTTAAACGTCAGCTTCTCAATAAATACACCCGTAACCTCGCGCTTGAACCGGATCCAAACCCTGCCCGACAAAGAAAATGAATGAATGAGTTATTCATTACCTGATATTCAGGAAATCAATGAAAGTGACCGATATAGCGCGAAACTTACTTTTGGAGCATGTCCTGCATGCTGCAGAAATCTTCCAGGTTTTTCTTTGATGGGTCCATGACATCAACTCTTCCCTTATCAAGTTAAATGTCTAGCAGAACCCAGTGGAAGCTGTAAACATTTATATATACATCAGTAACTCATCAATTACACTTATTAGCATCGACTAATCAAAAGTGAATGTGTATAACAGAGTAAGACCCTCACCTAAAATTGTAAGGAAACAGTATATGGTCAGAGAAATTTTGCTCCAGTAGAAACCTTAGAATGTTTTCCTCCGTCTCCTCGGGGTTATCCGTTAGCATGGCTATACGCACTTTATCTGGGTCAATGAACCCAATATTATAGATTCTTTTTCTTTTACATTCCAGCATCTACATTCTATATAATAAGGGTAATTACATGTTCTGAACTGAACAACTAAAAAACCGAACATATAGACAATGAATTCAACAACTTACAGACAATAGCAGCTGATGATGAATTTGTCCAGGGCGTCGAGATGGTATAACTGGAACAGTTCTGCAAACTCAATATGGACCTCTTCGGGTCTGAAGTAGTACTCACGTGGGACATTGGCTACAAGGTCCTATAAGCCGAACTAATTGAAAATGCTCATGTAGGAGACTAGCGCCAGGTCACTCCAGCGGAGAGGGATGTAGATAGGGCGCCTCTCAGTCTTTGGAAGTCAGCTGCCTCCGCGTCGCTGAAGTTCCTCCGGAACGGGATGTTCCAGATGCCCCTACTCCGCCTCGGCCACTAACATCATAGGGATTGCGCAAATGGCGAATAATGCCGAGAACTCCTGGCATAAAGGGGTAGTCTCTAACCAGGGGTCGAACCAAAAGAGGACTTCTCGGCTGTTGCTCACAGCGAAAAGTGCCCCCCTCCTGATGAAATGCTTTATGTCCTGGATGGCTGGCCGGAACTAGGAATGTAGGGAGTCCATCATGTGAGTTTTTTTTCACAGCTTCACGTGATTTCTATTACTATTGAACATGGACTCGGATGTGACCATCTCTACATCAACAAGTAAGTTATAAATTTCCCAAAAATCACAACAGTTATAATCTATACGATTAACGGGTAAGATAATTTAGCATGTGTGGACGAATGTGGTGTCTTGAAAAACAATCTTATATTGCTTGTATAGTATATAATAGATGCCAATATGTTGCCTCGTTAATACAAACAAAAAAGTGTTCTTCTTTTCTTGCTTTGATCCAAAAATTTCTTATAAGATTCCATATTCCAAGTTTGGTTTAGATGCCCGTCTCTGAATCAGTAGTTGTTTTTTCGTTTTTCACAGAGCATTAGGTTACTTGTTTCATGTGGAAGTTATCTCTTTTGTTTGAGAGATGTTCCGCATCCTTTCAATGTCTAATTAAATCTTGCATATATGTGTACGGAATATTAAAATTGCTCGGATCTAACTAATATATTATGTAAAGAATGGGGTTTACTGACACAAAAATAATATAGTATCTCGTTGTGTTTTCTTGCAAATATGCAAAATGGGATTGCACGAATCTCAAATCATTTTGTACTCCCAGGCCGGATAAGGCCGGAGACACCGTTGTATGATTGGTTTTCCGCAAACATTGAAGAGATAGAGAATAATTAGTGGCGGGACTTCGTATGGGTCGTTGCTGTTAGCTCAGCCTAATTAGTGGCGGGACTTCATATGGAACTAACTATAAAACCTGACCCTAGAGAACCCCTTAGACGCACTGCTCTCTGCCTTGAATAATTCCATCGATCGGCCATGACAAAAGCAAACGGCAATGGTGCGGTGCCGGTGCGCGAGAGCCAGCGGAGGAGCATGCAGCAGCACGCGCAAGGCCCCGCGGCCATGCTCGCCATCGGCACCGCCAACCCGACGGGCGTCGTAATACCCCAGGACCACTTCGCCGACGACATCTTCCGCATGACCAAGACCGACCACCTTACTCAACTCAAGGAAAAGATGAAGAGAATTTGTAAGCATATGAGCGCATATATGTGTTGTCCCGCCATATTCCTGATATGTAGTTTAATTATTCCTTTTGCGTCAAGATAATCTGCATATGTTCTTGCTAATTATTACTATAATGGAAATTGGAGCACCATTCGGTCAAGAGAAGATCCAATCGAAGTTCAGTATATATCTATGGGAACTTAATACTCCCTCCGTGCTAAAAAAGGGTGTCGCGGGTTTGTTTAAATTCAAATGTATCTAGACAACTATTTAGTGTGTATAGATTCATTCAAATTTACACAAATTCGTGACATTCTTTTCAGGACCGTGGGAGTATGAGATTTATGCTCACTATTATCTAAGTAGTGGAAAAATAGAAAAAAGGAATTTGGTCGCAGAACATTTTAATCAGTCCTATTGAGAACATCTTTAGCAGACACAACAAAGTAGTATTACAATGAGTTTCTTTTCGTTGCTGCAGGCCAAAAAACCGGCATCGAGAAACGCTACTTCCACCTGAACGAGGAGTCGGTTGGAGCCAACCCGGAGTTCCTGGACAGGGAGCTGCCGTCCCTGGACGCCCGTATCGACATGGTTGCCACCGCCGTCCCGAAGCTCGCGCACTCGGCCGCGACCAAGGCCATCGCCGAGTGGGGCCGCCCAGCCACCGACATCACCCACCTCGTCTTCAGCACCTACTCCGCATGCCAGGCCCCGAGCTTCGACCTCCAGCTCGCCACACTCCTCGGCCTCCGTCCCACGGTCTCCCGCACCATACTCAGCCTCCATGGCTGCTATGGCGGTGGCAGGGCACTTCACCTGGCCAAGCAACTCGCGGAGAACAACCACGGCGCTCGCGTCCTCGTGGCTTGCGCTGAGCTAACCCTAGTGTGTTTCGGCGCTCCCGACGGAAGCAACCTCGTTGGCACGGCCTTGTTCGGCGACGGCGCCGGCGCCGTCATCGTGGGCGCCGGCCCTTTCAGTGAAGGTGAGCGCCCGCTGTTCGAGATGGTCTCCGCCACGCAGACGACGATACCGAGGACCGAGCATGTGCTGGGCATGCAGGTGTCGCGAGCCGGCGTGGACTTCCACCTGGGCATCCAGGTGCCCACGCTGATAGGACAGAACATCAAGCAATGCCTCATAGACGCCTTCGGCACCGATGATGCTCCGTGCTCTGACTGGAACGACCTCTTCTGGGCGGTGCACCCCGGTGGCCGTCCCATCCTGGATAACATAGACACCGTGCTCAAGCTGGAGCCAGGGAAGCTGGCGGCCAGCCGGCATGTGCTTCGCGAGTACGGCAACATGAGCGGCGCCACCATCGTCTTCGTGCTCGACGAGCTGCGCCGCCCAAGGAAGGAGACGGGTCTGCTGCCAGAGTGGGGTGCCATGCTCGCCTTCGGACCAGGAATCACAATCGAGGCCATGGTGCTGCGCGCACCCCGTCTCGACGAATATTGATTATTACTACGTGCGTGCTACTCATACGTACGTGTGCATAGACGTGTGTCAAACCGTGGGCACATGCTTATCATCACCTTTACTACAATCGTCTGCCGTGAGTGATACTTACCTGGGCAATACTCCAGGGTATGTATGTACCTGAATGTTGTCTCCAAATATTGAATGTGTGTGTGCACGTGTGTATTGTCAACGCTCTACATATTGTTCTGTGTATTTAATAAATTAAACTACAATGTGTTGGATCTACTATTGTTAGTCATGATTATTCCAATACTTTCTTTCATTTTTAATCTTTGTGCTCCGGACACGTGATAAAACATACAGTACAAGAGACCAAGGCCTAGTTTGGCAACAGAGTTTTTTCAAAACTGAAGTATGTCAATACCATAGTATTTGAGTGCCTAGCAAACCAATACTTCAGTTTTTCTCTTTTCTTAGTTTTAGAAAAAAGAGTGTCTTACCTCTTTCTCAAATACTTAAAAAAAACATAGTTTTAGAGAATTCTTCAGTTTTAAAACCATATTATTTGTTGGATCCAAACACCTCAAAGTATTTAATACTTTAATTTTTTCAGAAACTAAAGTATTTCCTCAATAGCCAAAGTCTCTTTGTGAAGACCGGCCAGGGCCTCTATGGACAATATAGATGGTGTTAAAAAAAGGTGGCAACACAGGTTCTTTTGGACGATACCATACAAAGTACAAACCATTGAGCCGATCAACATCTAGCGAGCTGACCATAGACGACCAGTCCCCTCCTCGTCGCTCCCGTGGGCGACGGGAGGGCCCCTGCCTCCGCCGCTAGCCCCCTCCTCCTCCCCCTCCCTCCCCTCACCGCCGCCGGAGAGCGTCGTCGGCCGAAGGCCGGGCGCTGGCGGCGGCGGGGCCTGTTCTCCCCCTCGCGCGAGGCTGGCGGCGCTGGCCTATGGCCTCCCCTTGGGCGGCGCGTTGGGCCTAGGGCGCGTCGGCGCGGCTCTCCGGTGGCGGCGTGGTGGACTGCGGTGGCGGGGCGCGTCTCGGCCGGCGGTCGGGTCCTGGTGGCGGCCGGCGGCGGTGATGGTGGCCAGGGTGGCGTGGCCTAGATCTGGGCCCATTCGGGCCCAATCTAGACCTGTGCTGCCTCGGCCCGCCTCCTGGGAGGGCCTGCGTCGGCAGGGGGTGGGCCAGTGCGGCGGCATGGTCTTGGGCGGCGGGGCAGCGCGGCGCTTCCATGGCAGGCAGAGCTCGGGTCGGGCGCGGCCATGGCAGCCCGGATCGGACTCATTGACCCCGATCTGGGTTGGTCGGGTCGGCCTTGCTTTGGCTGGGCTGCAAATCTTGGCGGGTTAGGATGGATGGGATCCTCGGTGTCCTTGGTCGGCCTGTTGCAGCGCGGTGGCGGACTCTACGGGCTCGGGCCCCGGCCGGACCGCCATGTGACTGGTTTGCCTCCGCGGAGGCTTAACGGGCCTGCTGGGCCCGACCGGACCTATGGGGGACTGGTTTGTCTGCTGCCGCGTTCGGTCGACTACCGTCTCCGGCGGTGGAGGAAGTTCCCTCCCGCGCGGCCATGGTACTGAGGGTCCCGGTTCATTTCTACCTGTGTCGCGATGTTGTAGACCTCGCACCGGCTTGCTTGGTGAGACAATGATGACGAAGTCGGAACCGGAGTGGCGCATGCTCGTGGGCGGCAAGTTTTGGTGGTGGCGAGGCCTCGCCCTCGCGGGTCTCCCGTGCTTCGACGCGTTCGGGGGTTATGGATAGGGTCCTCGGGAGAAATCCTTGTCGGCTCGACCGACACCGACGCGGTGCCGCCCGCGGGTGGCACCTTCCTTCCTGGAGGGCGTCGTGGCTTCCCTTCATCCATTCCCCTCTGTGTTCCGGGGGAAACCCTAGGGCCAGTCTTTGGTCCGGGCAGCAGCGGTCGCTTTCCCTCTTTAGGGTGCTGCTTGGTGCTTGGCGAGTCGGAGCTAGGAGCGTGGTGGGTATTCTTCGGAGGGCGCAGCGGTTGCGGTCTTTCTTGTCTAGTTGATCCCTCTCCGTTTCCTTCCTTTTTGCTTTGTTCCTTGCTTTCTTTCGGGCGTGTGTGTGCTGCTGCCCCAGCATTGTGTATCGTGTTGTGTCTGTCTTTGGGCGTTGTGTTGTCTGGCCCAGCAGCGGTCTCACCTGTGTGCTTTATTTATAAAGCTGGGCGAAAGCCTGTTTCGAGAGGTTCTTTTGGACTATGGGTTTTTTTCAAATGGAACAAAATATTATTTTTTAAATTAGTTTTGGAGGAACAACATTAATAAGTACTCTCTCGTTTCCTAAAAGAATGCGTATATATCTATTATCTATTATATACTAAAAGCAATATAAGGGGTTGTTTCGAGGCACCACGTCGATCCACATCATCAAAATTATTTTTATCCATTGGATTTAATATTTACGGTTAAGATATAGCGAGAGAATGCGTAACTTTATAGACAGAGTCTGTAACACATAGACGTGACGTTACCTATTCGGTTTTTTTAGAACCTGTTGAGATTGATATTTGCGGTTGAGTTTCCAAAAAAAAACTCTCAAGTCAGAGCCCCGTACGTAGATATAGTCCTATTCAGATAGGTATAGACAGTTTGGCACTACAGCTTGATTTGCTTTTCTTTAAAGGTGTCAGGAGAGTCCAATCAAGATACGTTCGGGTGCGCTGCTGCTTAATTTTATTTTGCTTTTCTTTTGAAGGAGTTGGGAGAGTCCTATAAGATATGTTCCAGTGCACTGCAGCTTAATTTTACTTCCCACGCTTATCAATCACAATGGTTCCTCTCATATTTTTTTGCGAAATATGGAACAATCACATTAATCCTAAAGACAATTTCATACATCCTAAACTTACGCCGTTAATAATTTGTCTGGCAGAATTTAGACTGTCACGTCCTAAAAATGAAGTTCTCCAACACATCGTCCCTCCCGGTAATCCAACCCTAGAACCTTCTGCCCTCAATTTCACCGTTGCATTTCTACCAGCATACACACCCGAAATTAGAACTTCAAGTAAGATGCCGACATCTACTTGATGAACACTATACAGGATGACTACTTGAAAGAATCTACTAGATAGTAGGAGCAATTAATATGTACACACAAATAGTAGTACAAAAAACTAAGAGATCACCATATAACTAATTAGGGTAAATGATTTTAAAAAAAACACCCCGTCAAAAAGTCTACATAATTTGATGTTATGAGATAAAAGATTAAGATATAAACTAGCGGCATAAACTAAAGTACTTACAATCCTAGAGAGGATTCGTGGATCATGGGATCCGATGAGCCCGGTTTTTGAATATTTTAGAAAATGGTAGTTTAAATTTCCAGCTAATCCAAAAAATCCATTCATACGTCCTGTATATTTGTGCAAAGTTTCAGTTAAAAAACTTATATTTTATGGATATACAAATTAATTAAAGATCTCTATTTTGTCCAAAAATTTGTCTTTTTGATGTACCGTAAAATACAATGCTTTTAATGGAACTTCTGAGATTCATATTGTATGTGTAAATGTAGTTGTATCTTTTTATCAGTATTTATTTGTTCCTAGAAACAATGTTTTAATTTTTTTAGAAAGGCTTACAATTCAGTATTCTTACATAAGCGAACAAAGAATGGGATCATGAAGGTTTATCTACCATTGATTTTTTAGGTTAAAGACTAAATAAAAACTTAACATGTCCTATATAATAGAAATAGAAATACTTGACATAATTAGCATACATGCAATATTGATATACAATCACCATATGCTTAGGGACCGCAAGCTAGGCGAGGCCCAAGAAGGTGTCTATGTCAGCTAAATATAAAGTTTATGAAACATATTTTTACACAATGCCAGTTTCATGTCCCCACAACTTGACATTATGAGAGAAAAATATAAAGTTACACATTACGTCTTCAAAATACATCCTTACAAATTTCAATATTTTACAGAACAGAAAAATACCATGTATTGTCTAGGTATAGAGAGAATCTGTATAACAAATTTAACATTTTCTATATATTTGAAATAGCCCGGCATAACTTTTCCATAACTAGCATGACGATATGCTTAGGGGCCAAAATCTAGGTGAGGCCAATGAAGGTGGTAATACAACTTTCCAAAGTATGTGCGGTGATAACTCAAATCTTATTCTTTGAACAAATAGCTAAACATTATCAAGTTAATCTAATCTAAGAAAATCAAAGCATTCGGCCACCGGCAGATCTTCCTAAGTGAACTAATTAAGCGGGGTAAAAGCAAGTGGATTATCAAGTTTTAGTTCCAATGTATACTTAATACTTCAAAACAAAATCAACGGAAAAATAGACACTAAATAATCTCACAAAAAATGAAACATTGAGCCATCAATCCGGTTAACCTATATTTAATAACACATATGATGGATAAGATTGGAAAGCGTAAATGAGGGGAATCAAGATCTTGAAAATGTAACACTAAAATCATATATTTTTTCTATATCTCAAAGAGAATAAAATGATAAAAAAATATTCACACATTGTATTATGTTTCTAACCTTGATTTTACAATTGAAAATAAATTTCATCTTATGTTCATACAACGCCATATTTACTGTATACTAAAAGCACACATGATTGACTAGAAATATTATAATAACATTCGAAAATTGCAAAATTCGGTAATACATAACGATAAGCCCTCACAACTAAAAGATTTTCATGTTTGTATGTATCCGTTGGAGCATACTATTTGACTGACTTGAGTAAAATATCTTCATATCATACATATCTCACGCTATATCTAACATAGTGGACCATAATAGTGCTTTGAGGGATAGTGGACCATAACTGGCATGTTCTATAATTGTACCTGAACATTACTTCTCCATTATTTTTGTGAATCCTCATTGCTATTTTATATTAGGTGCACAGAATGGTACTAATGACCAACAGTCGGAATTTCGACATCAAGCACCGGTCTAATGAGATATAGAAAATATGATCTAACCTTTAGTTCTATGTATCACTGGTACCACATAAAGCTACATATATGGTCAGTCCTGACAAATAAAAAGTACAACATTGGGACACTAACATGTGCCCATGACGACCATTCACACACATACGTTCACATAACATGTACTGAAGGATGGTGTCGCGAAGTTTAGAGATTGACAAGGTCACAAGACATTCCTCGGAATGTTTAGGAATGTAACATGCAACTGAAAGAATATTTTGTGATAATGCGAGAAACATGACATCACACCTACGGTTTGATCTCCGATGGGGTCAGGGTATACTGACCTTTTTAACCATCCTACCAAATGTTATTTATCATGGTCCGTAAAATGGTGTTATTTGAGTGATATAAAATCGAGACCGACTACAATTTAAATATGTTAGTTTCATGTTTAGCACACCATTTATGATGGTCATAGAACTATACTATATAATACTGAAATAGTAACATGAGTATAAAGGAAAAGATATGTCTGAAAGCATTTTCAACTAACCAAAGGCGATGCCCTCGCATTTGCGAGGGCCACCATGCTAGTTTTATTAAAAGTAAAATGACGTAAATTTTGAATAAGTTTATAGAAATATTATAAACTTCCAGAATATAAAAACAATCTTACTAGATAAATAATGATTTCCGCATTCATATTATATATAGTATTATTTTTATTGTTTATTTTTAAGAACTTGCTCAAAGTTTACTTTGTACGGCTTCTAGTAAAATTTATACACATTCTTTTACAAAACATAGGTAGTATATAACTTGGTGGCACCAATATTCACTCACTCTTTATTGGTGAGAGGCCATTTGTTCGAAAGAGGCGAAAAAGAAAATCCCAGAAAATTGTTCGAAAGAGTTAAAACCACAAGAAATTAAGTTGAAGCGATCATTTTAAATATTTAAATAAAGTTATAAACAACATACTCCTTAATTAAGTGACAAGTAGACATGTACGTGGGAGTATGTCTTTTTCCGGCATGTCCATCAGTCCCACGTACGAGTTCCTCTTCATGTCCATCGCGCTCACCGAAATGGTCCCAGGTTGCCATGCATGTCAACGACTTTTCTTTTGATTTATGTGTTGCTAGACTTTTCTTTTGCCGAGTCGTGTTCATACTCTTTAATAGACGGGCAGCAAGTCATGGTCAGATGGAAGTAGCTAATACTATGATATTTGCAAGATATCACATATACATAGATAGCATTTGTGGTTTCTTTCTTAGTAGCAGCGCTCCCTTTACCGCTACTCATTTGTCATGTTTGTCTCTCTCGTATGGAATTTTGTTTAATGTTTACCCATGGAAATTAAAAACACTGAAATGGACACACAATCAACAACAACACTCACAAGACAGAATTGGTAATGCCCCGAATGAAATAAAATGGCCATCTGCATCGATCGATGTACATGCCATGAGTTTACATTTCCAAAAGAAAACACTACAACATAGCAGCCCGGCGCTGGAGGTTTTAAATGACGAGGCATATGCGGAAGACATGCTGGACATATGGGCAATTTGATACTCCTAAAACAATTCTGGACATATGGAATACATGTTGCATTCCAAGACATAAGTTCTTTGCATGGTTGATGCTATACAATAGAGTAAATAACAGAGGAAATGATGATGAAGATGAAAACTTATGTCGAATCCTTTGATTGTATTCTCTATGACACCTGCCTAGAAGCATTTGTTCTTTGAGTGCAGCTTTAGCTAGAGCTTCTAGTGGGGGAGTGGTATTGAGAGGAATGTTGAGTATGACATACATGTATGATCCTGGAAGCCAAAGAAAGATACTCCAATCATTATGGAAATCGTTATAACTGGATCTTGGGGAATGCTTATATCTTCATAACTGTATGTCATGATTTATAGATTTCTTTCCTTGAAAATGTATAGGGCTAGACACGGTCTCAAGGAAGGAATGAAAGCATGGCTAGATACTCTATTTTGTCCGTAATAATTTGGCCATGTACCATGTAAAAATATTCCACCCCATTTTATAAAATAGAAAGTGACATGGTAGAGGTTCCCCCTATTGTATTTGTGTCAATAAAAAAGATTCATGATAAATATATTTTCATCCAATAACTATTTGGTTTCATAAATATTGTTATATTTTGCTTTAAATTGGTTATACTTTGGGGTAGTATGACTTTCCAGAAAAACTGGAAGTACACTCCTTACAAGAAGGAAGGAGTACCTGGGAGTTTGGGAGGGACGGCATACAAAAAAGAATAAGAATAAAAATCTTGTATGAATGGTCTAATAATCATTTCAAGCCTAAATTTTTAAATCGAAAAGGAAATAACACTTCCATTTTTCAAATGGCAGGATTACATGGCCACATGTCCGTGAAGTATGAAACTCGACGAATTCTTTTAAAACTAATGCAGACAATGCCGTTCAAGCAAAAACAAAATGCAGTCTACTGGCTATTATATGTTCTTAGAAGCCAACATGGTTGAATTAGTTAGGATATATAGTAAAGCGTTCAGCTTAAGTCAAATTTATAAATAAGATACAATAATACATTGTATTTTAAGATCACATGCTGATTAATTAGCCACTCACGTAGAAGATTACATGGTGTTTAGTAATTATATATGTTCTTAGAAGCCGACATGGTAGAGATAGTTAGGACAAAAAGTTAAGTTGAAGTCAAAATCCTAAATAAGATACAATACATATTGTATTGTTCAGAGGCAGGAGCGTACGTGTCTACTTGTCACTGAAACATAAAATTTTATGGTCGGGTGATTGGAGTAATATATGCCAAAGGGAAAAATGAACTCTGTTAATCATAGGTAGTGAAATTGCAGAAAATCGTTTTGTAGCTCGGGCTACATGGTGCCCTATATTTTTCTAAATAATTCTAGACATAGATAATGATATAGTCAACCAAACACACGAAGTCCCAACCCGAAATACCTTATATTTTGGTCTCAACAAAAATAACAAAATCTGAGAGAATCCCTACTCTAGATATCAGATTTTGATATTTTTCGTGCAGTCCAAAATATTGGGCCTTTTGAGTTGAGACTTTTTCACAGTAGTAGAGCACATTATTTCCTACATCTAGAATTTTTGTTCGAATTTTTTTAAAATTTCAAAATACAAATTTCTAGTGGTTCAAATAAAAGCCCTGCATGGAGCCCGAGCTCCCAACGGCCGTACTCACGAAATTGTGTCTCTATAAGTGTTGATGCCGACAGCCGAGGAAATGTCGCCTTTTAGAAGAAGGAAAGCGCTTGTTAACTGTAATGAGCTAACTTACGTCCAAAATTCGATGGCTCTTGGAAGCCGCTAGGAAGCGATGATCAGGATCGAATTAATTGCGAATTAGTTGTGAGTATGTAGGTACTCCTGAAGACTTTTCCTCCTCCCAGCCATCATGCGCACCGCATGTACTACGATGTAAATTATTGAGGTTGATGCTTTGCTTCACGCGACATGCTGGCTGGCACGCTTGTTTCATCAAAGCAAACTGGCTCACAATCTGCATTGATGATCTGCCCGTGGAAGAAGTGAGAAGCCAGTAGCGCGGGTGTGTGGAAAAGGGACATCTCCATCCGTCCGTACTCAGGGTCATTCGCGAGATTTCACGTGTCGGGGCAAAACTAACATGAGGCCCCATAATATTTCCTCGAAACAGATACAAAAATCTCAAGGTGTCCAATTAATTAACGAAAAACAGGACTAAAACCATACAACAAGTGATGAACACCAACACCACATGTCCACGCTCATGAGAGCCGAGAACCAACACATCTAGGGTCCAAGCCCAACCCACAGACGATACAACGGACGACCCACTACTCAATGACGACTCACTACTCATTGAGACCAGTGGACGACTCACTACTCATTGAGACCAGTCGGCTTCCCACACTGGCCGTGAGTACTATGGCGAGAGCTGCCAGAGAGAAGACGCCGTGAGTACTATTTCTCTTCTTTTTCTTCCTGTTAGATCATCTGTTATTTTTTCCCTATTCACATCGCATATAGTATGGTTGTATACTGAGATGTGCAACTAACAGTTCAGTTCGTTCGAATCATCCATGATACTATCACAATTAAAGGGGAATTGTCTTCCATGTCACAACAAGATTTCTTGGCACTGAACCGAAGAAAAAGAGGTGACACCAGCAACAGCTGAATGCTGGGTTAAGATCACAGGGCCGCATTTCTCACCTTCCCTATGTGAACAAACAGGTTGCATCAGTAAGAAAAACATTTCTGCAACCACAGATAACATCTTATGGTCACATTGATAAACATATGAAGTACTGCTCCGCTGCCAACCCAGAAACAGCAGCTGTTCGTCCATTTTACGACCTGCATTACCATCGCGAAATAACTCCAAGCTAAACCAAGTCTTCAAGACTTCAACATCTACCCAGTCTGATCGAGCGCTTACTACCCAGTCTGATCGAGCGCTTACTAGCTACAACTAATGACGAGTAATGACCAACGTAGAAGAGCCTATCTTTACCAGAAATTCATCCAATGACCATTGGCGTCCACATCACTGGCCACCAGGAGGTCGGAGGTGCAGATGGAGCCTGCCCGCACCAAAGATCTCTGGGAACAGGGGTTGGCCGTCCTCAAGCAGGTCTCCGCAAAACAAGAGGTAATGCTCGTCCGGGTGGATGCCCAACTCAGCGTAGATCCTCGCCTTGACATCATCAACCGTATCTGAGCGCATAAACGCATGTTCGATGATGCTCTTGCCAGTCTGCGTCACGACGGAGACGCGCAGCCTCTCCAAGGGGAAGTGGAATTCAGCAGCAAGGACAGAATCGTTTTTTATGTTGTAGTCAGCCAAGGTGCAGCCGTCCACCAGCAGCTTGTCAGCAAAGAAGAGACGCTGCCCGGCTGGGGCCATACACGTCTGATCGAAAATCTTTGCCTTCACACTGTGAATTGTGTCTGAGCTCTCGACCTCAAGAGTCGTGCTCTTGCCAGACCGCATCTTGGCAATGACATGCATGCCTCTGAAGACAACGTCAAGTATGTCCTCCTCCTGGATGTTCTGGTCCTTCAGGGTGCGGCTGCCCACTAGCAGCCTATTGACATACATGAGTCTGAGATTACCTGCAGGGATGCCCTCTTTGTCTTGAATCTTAGCCTTCACGCTGTTGATCGTATCTGAATCTGCGACCTCAAGAGAGATGGTCTTGCCATCATGGATCTTGACAAAGATGCACATCTGTTTATCAAGTGCACCAAACATCAGCATCTTGGACAAAAGGCTTTCATTAAAGCCAGCCACCAAACAGTAAATGAAAAGAATAGTAACGATTACAACACATAGTATAACCGAAAACAGTAATCTGCATGTTAGCTGCAATCAATCAACAGGTTCCATCCTGATCATAACATGTTACTGTATAGTACACAGCTCATAGCACAAAGATTGAATAACAATTATAAACATTAGGAGTAGGAATATCTTTGTGTCATGCTCTGAGTCCTTCATTGGTATAAAAGTTAGTTTTGAGAAAATCACTCTCTAATTATGATTTTGAATGCTGTCCTATAAGTTCATCATTGGCCAGTGAAGTGTCACTTATTCAAATATTACACAAATCACTAGGCAAAAACAAGTAAGTGGCAATGTTAAGTACTGAAACGTGACAGGAAGATTTTTAGGTCACATAATTGTCGAAGGCTGATCATAGCTACAATTTATTCCGCTAAAAGACTATAACTTCACACAGAAGTTTACCGCATCAGTGAATGTGGCAACCATGTGGGATCCATTTAAATGAAAAAATATAAATCAATTTAAGCAAAAGAAACCCAAGAATAATATATAAAGAATGGCACTGCAAAATTGCCTAGCAGCAAGTGAAGTAGCAAAATCAACTATATCTTAAGGAAATCAGTAACAAGAATGGTGAATCTCAGAATCACCGAGCAAAGATGGTGTTGGCAGAAAGAAAAGGTGAATGAAGGGAGACTCACCTTGGAACAAAGTCGTGCTCGCTTGTTACTAGTCTCCTGTTACAAAACAAACTCGTATATTAGACCTCCCCAGAAGCGGATAGTCTTGTATAGATATAAGATATCATAGAAAGCAACCTAATACCTAACTCTATTGTTGGTCCGTGTTTCCAGTAACACAAGACTCGAGTGTGCAACCTATCAAGAATCAGGATGCTTATACCTATTGAGCAGAGAAAATATCCAGCGGCGCACACGGAAATATGATTCTTAACCAACAAAGGAAAACTAGATTATTCACCTATGGATACCGGTGAAATCAGATTATCACACATCATGAGGTGATCAACTAAATTGTGAATATTGAATCTGAATAAACATCACATTTATCGATGTGACAATTAATCGAGCAGGTTACTTATAAAGATGACTCTGTCCATTGACTATATCTATGTACAGCAAGACAGGTCTGATGTGGATGCGCCACACCATGAGTGGGTCACTAGACAAACATGGAAAGAAGAAAATGACCATTTTCAAGTGCGGAAATGGATACTTCTGATAATAAGTCCATTTTCATTTTAGAATCTCATGTTGCACATCTTAGATTTCATCATTTTTCTTCTTAGTTAAGGAGCACACTTCTAGCAGCGTACCTTGTTTTCTGCTCTCAATCTCCTAATCTCGCCATCCTTATTTCGTGCTGCCACTTCCAGCTCCTCCGTTTTCTGCTGAAGCTTCTCTGCTGCTTCAGTCATTTGTGCTGACTCGATTTCTTTTATCTTAAGGAGTGCCGCGTTGTCCTTGTCCATTGCCCTCAGTTGATTCCACAGGAAATCCTTCACTGCACGTAATGCTGAAACCTCCTTATCCTTGTTTGAGGTGAGGGTCTCACAAGCTTGCTTAAATTTTCTTAGCTCTGCTCTTAAATCCCTTGCAATGTCCTCATGATCTGCATTGCTGTGGCTCGGCTCTGCGCCATTTGTAGCCTCCTTCAACTGTACTATCTAGCGTTATTAGCAGAATATAACAGTTTAGCGACACAATTATCGAGAAAACCATTGTGTCATGCACAAGCTGGACAGAATGCAGTCGAGTTATGGGACTGATGTTCAGGTAAGTACCTGCAGTTGTGAGTTGTCGACGTGAAAAAGAGCGTCACAGGTTTTGGAATCCTCCAAATCACTCTGTTGAAGTTCTACATTCAACACAAACGCAGGTGTGTCAGTAGCAGGAAAATAATTCCATCGAGAATTTAGCAGGCTAATGTCCATAAATCTCCTAATGTCCTAATGTCCAACACAACACTCTGTTGAATGCTTCCTCTCAAGAAGTTAAAATCTCCTAATGTCCATAAATCGTTATTTAGCAGGCTATAAACGTAGACAAAGCCCTTCCTAAGAGATCGAACCAAAAGGAAAAACGATGCCAGGTTTTCCACCCAAATCAGCCGAAATGTCGTCGAAGAAGAGGAGAGATTACCGGCGAGCTTGGGGTTGTGGCCGGAAGGCAGCTCCGCGTAGGCCGCCTTCCACCTCCTCCTGCTCGCCTCCGCCTACCGCGCCAAAACGATAGCTAGCATTAGCATCCGAAAATGCTGTTTACGAACGGTTTCCGGGCCGAAGGACCCTTCGTGCCTGCGGTAAGATTCGAACGCCGGGCCCACGGACTGACAGGGTTGACCGGGGTTTTCAATCTATACAGGCTCCCACGCTGAATACGAAACAACCTTTATACGGGATACGATACGCCGACGTGACGCCCAGGCCCCCCACGTTCTCCATCAGCTGCCCATTGAGTGCATATAGTGAACAACGAGATTTGAATCTCATATTTTTCCTCTCCTTCTCTAGTTATTGAGCCGTCCAAGAAATCAAGAAAATGTCAAAGTTTGTTGAATTGTGATGCTTTCCTTTTTTTCTCATTTCTTGTGAAATTTCTTTTTGAGACTGATGAGATGTCGAATAACAAAGTTCATCAACTGTTCTTGTTCTCTTGCATGTTATAAACTTGATGGAAAAAGATTAAAGTAGCATTGAATTTTATGCATACCGTCACTGAACTTTGTAGTGCAGGCTGAAGAACTATTTGCCGGCTCACGCACACCGGTATCTGGGTTTGCCTGAAAATAACTCACGGTGTTTATAAATAGTGCCTGGACTAGTTTTGAATCAAGCTCCAGTGTGGATTCACAAATTTATAGGCTGCGAGTCCATTTTTTCTTCACAATCAGGCTGGAAATATTATGTTGGATCATGTTGTCTAAATCTGATTTTTATGCAATCAGGCTGAATCTGTTCATGAGTGTTCTTTAGTAAGTGTTAAGTATGGAGCCTGCTGGAAGGCAACATGTCATTTATGAATTTATAAAGTGGGTGTTTAGTAAGTGTTAAGTACAGTTCTACTTGAACGGCAAGTCGGCAACAATGTATTTAAATTGATTTATATGGTTGGTAACTAACTGTTATGTTTGATATTTGAATATCTTTAGGCAACCCTCTGGTCTACTTAACACTGATCTTTATACACAGCTATGGCTGATCTTTTTAATCCACGCTGAAAAACTTTTCAATAAATCATTGACTTGTTAGTTTATGTTCAGGAGGCACCCTGTTTGGCGTATCTCGAGAGTGTGGAAATTTTGAGTACCGTGGAGGCATGTCCGACTTAAGAGGAAGCCAGTCGCCTCTATTTCGACAGGCCATGGAAAAAATAGGTTCGTTCTTTCCAGGATCATCTCCTGACATTTGCAATTTCGTTCATTAATTCCTGCAGGCGCTGCTGAAACTCTAGAAGGCATTTGATCTGTACCCGTAAAATTATGTCTAAAATTCTATTTTCTTGTGCTATTCTCCAGTTAATTGAAAATGCTTATATGGACCTTGGCCGTTCCCTTTCTCCCATCTATAGTCGAGAGAGGCGACTTTGTGAGAACACCTCGTCTCCCCACTTTGCTTGTCGTAGGTCCGTGGATTCCTCCGCCTCCGGAGGTCCGCTCCGGCGGCGGGGGGTTGGGGAATCCACGGATCTAGGCTTGTATGAAGCGTAGGGGTAGGTTTGGTACCGGCCGGTGGCGTCTTGGAGGCGGAGATGCTGCCGGGTTGGAGTTTGCGGGTGGCGGTCTTCCCCTTCGACGGTGGTGCTCCGTGGAGCTCTGCTGCTTCCGTCGTGCTCGCAGCTCGGTGGAACTGCCGTGCGCGACTTCCCCTCGCCAGAGTCCGTGGGACGGTGGATTTGGCTTTCGAAGATCTGGTAGAAGAAGGTGATGGTGTTCGGTGCGACGACGACGGCGGCCTCCGGGGTAGGACCTCTAGGACGGTGCTCAGCGACTTCCCGTTCACTGGGGGACTGCTCCTGATCCAAGGCATCAAAGGGAGCAGCTGTGACGGCGCGCCACTGACAGCTCCGTGTTGCTGGCCTCCGTGTTGCCGGCGTGGTCAACTTGCAGAGGGGCTTGGGTGTGTTTTTGTTTTCTCCGTGTGGACCTTTCTGTTACGATCTAATATCAGCTTCTTTTACTTGCAATTTTCTTTTGAAAATGCTTATATATGCCCCTGTTTTTGAAGCAGACCAGTTTCTAACCTACCCGCTGGTTTAGCTGGAAAAGTGGAAATTGATCTAATCAGGTGCAGCTTGTAGTGTCGTCTGTGGTGCCATTTTGAAACTATTTGATTATTTGTAGTGTCGCATTGGCTTATGTGAAGCTGTATTCATTAGCTCTATGTTATAAGGTTGATCTGATGTTATGTGAACAGAAAATTTATATCCGTTGAACAGTTGACATATCGATTCTGACAACCGTCGGCCGGTGCCTGACGTATTTTGTTCTGTGTTTTATTCGCTATTTTTTGGACTGCATCCCCTATTTTCTCATAAATCCGATCTCCGATATCGTGCCTGATTTCTAGATTCATTGCTCTGATGTTCAGGCACTGTTGGCTTATTTCTTGTCTTTTCTTGCCTCATCCACGAAATCAAATATGGATGGAGAGAGTTCCATTTCTTGTTTGTTCTTTGGCGGATTGTATAAATAATCAAGTTTCTAATTTTGAACTCAAAATTGGTGTTTGTTGAACTCGAAGTTGGTGTCTATTGTTGAGTAAATATATTTTTTCAGCTTTACTGCAAGGCGACAACAGTTTGAAATTGTTTCGTGTCCAGACACCGAACTTCATGTACACGGTGGTCGAACTTTATGCACACAATGTCAGAACTCGTCAGTGAATGCTGTTGGTTTATTCTGTCATGGAATAGTCAGTCTCATAGGACTTTGTAAAACGAAACCGAAGAACATTATATCCTCTGTATGAAATAGTTTTTCTTTATTTTTAAATATATCTGTAATTATGCTCGTTTTGAAGAACACACAATGAGAAATTCAAATATATATTCACTATCTAAACGGACACACTATATATAGAATTTGTGGATACATTTTACTTTTTGCTCAAACCTTATGCCTAAAGTGTAGCACGGGTGATTATATGGGTACAACCAGTACAAGGGGTACTGGTGGGGATGGGGCTTAGCTTTATGTCACATCTGCAGTATGCTCTGGTACAGGTGGTGCTGCTTTGAGTCACATCTGGTCTGCTGGTCAACACGGGATCAGACGGTGCAGCTTTGAGTCACATCTGGCCTGCTGGTCAACAAGGGATCAGACCCACTACATTTTTGAACAATAATCAGATCAAAACGATCTGTGCATGCGACCAATAGCAGCCGTACATTGGTTGTAGTACGAAAAAGCATCATATCTCCAATAGTTTCACTTACAACCGTAGCGGCTGCAATTTATGATTCACTGAGAACTATATACGCAGAGTATCTGAACTGTATAATGCACTCTGGAGAACTATATGCGCAGAGTATCAGAACTGTATAATGCACTCTAACAAACTTCTCAATGGACGTTTTTGGCCCATGGATGATCATCGAGCGGGATGGCGTTGACAGAATACTCCATCAAAGGAATCGGTACAGAGATGAAAATAATTGTTCTAATTTTCTAGGAGTATGTTCTATGTGTATTAGTAGTAGTTAACGCTTTTGGTATTATGAGAATGATGTTCGGAAGGATCGGACATTGAGATGACAGTGGGTCAACTGTCCTCGCGTCAGATGAGCAGTAAATATAGTTGTCACACGGATGGTTATGTTTTTTTTTTTCACTATAACTCTTTTAACGTTTTTCCTTATGTTAACTCGAGGTATGTTTCACTGAGGTTTCTCGGGTTCCATGATTCTTTGTATGAACTACCAAGGTTTGCCGGAGGTCAAAGGATGAACTTGACAGATATTAGAAAAAAATTGTTTGCAAAAAGACCATGGAGTTTTTTTTAATATGTGGAACTTGTATAAGTTGGTGATCATAAGATGCAAATAGCTCATTGAGAGAAATGTTCTAGCTTTGATAGATCCGGAATAACTCAATTCAACAATTTGGTTGTGCACTGTTTAGTAACATGCAAATTTGTTGGGTTGCATATAATTCAAAAGAAGTGTGTAACTTCAAGTAGTCAGGCGAGGGATTTTTTTTTTTTTGGGAAAGTAGAATATGAACATTTGTCTTGACTACAAAATACTGGTCATGTTATGATTTTTTTGGAGCTTCGTGACATTGTCTTCATTAGGTAGTGTTATAAGTTCCTTTATTTATTAGAAGATAAGACATTCTATTGAAAATGATGCTTGAATCAAACGAATGGGCACTAGAATCACCGATGGTTAATTGTCCCCACATGTGTTTCAATTCTTTTTACCGAACAAATTTCTATAGTAATTCTAAGAGTCGGTATAATTATTGGAAAAGATAGAAGTTTGTTGAAGTATTTTGATGTTATGGATTTGGAAAATGCTAGCCTATTTATCTAACAGACATCTTATTTAATAGTGAAAGAGAGATGGACCATAGGAACTATATAGAGTGTAGTCCGTCATGCATATCTCGCAAGAACTTTATAAGTTAGAGTTTGGTTCGGCATGAATATACTTATCATGTCTTGTAATCTTTACAATTCGGTATGCGCACTGTTTTGTAACTATCAAAATTTGTTGAGTTGCATATAGTTCAAAACACTCAAGATAGTAGAATTTAAATATGGGAAAGACCAATATAGTTAACCAGTAGAAGAATTAAAATATTGGAAAATATCTATAAAATCTTTGATCATTTTTAATCCTTAATTTATTTGATATTGAGTGAACTTTGTTTTAGAATATTTAGTGAATTAAAATTTAGATGGATTTGTTTTCACTAGTTCATAGAGGTTCCAGAGAAATCATATGAGTTGCATTGAGAAGTTTCTAATCGGTTTCCTGGAGCCACAAAGTTTGGCCCGAGAAAACAATTCTCATCGATTGTTGACTTGTCTAATACCCAACTTCGACAATTCTAGACACGGTTATTTTCACAAGTAGCTTATGCAGTTTATGAAAATTACAAACCTGTATGAAGCTGGCACTTCATAAGTTGGAGAGTGCACAGTTACGGAGAACCCCGGAAGCACCTTTAAAAATAAGTGTTATACTCCGTAAAATAACTTATCACAGGAAGATTATCCATAAGAAATTTATAAATTAGGTATCTTGAAATAACTTGTAAAACTCAATAAGTTATTATGACCACGTCGAAAGATGCTTGTCGACCATCTCCGCTAGTGATCACCCCGAGGATGCCTATGGAAATGGTGCATGTCTATATTAGAGACATTGATCAAGGGGAAACAGATTCATGACTGATGGTACGGAATCCGATGTGTATTGGTACACGAATATTAGATCTCCCGAAGTAAATCATGTGCAAGCCTGTTTCTTGACATCCATGATTCGCCTTGCCTCTCTTTTCTTGATAAGCCATCCCCCATGGGAACACTTTGGATTTGGAAATGGTTAGCCTATTTACCTAACAAGAAATCGTATTTGATAGTGAAAGGGAGACAGACCATAAGAACTATATAAATTATAGTGTGGTTCGTCATGCAAATCTCATTAGATCTTTATGAATTGGTGGTTGGTCCTTTATGAATATCCTTATCATCAAGTGGACCAACTCCTCATCCGCTAACTTGGTGGCGACTCAAATGCGCTTTACGACGGCATTCCGCGCGGAATAACAATCCCGACCATTCATCGGTTCTGTAGGATTCGGAATCAAGGCCCACGGGAAGAGAGGGTTTCACCAGCCATTTAAGGAGATATGATCCCCCGAGGTATTGGATTGACTTGATGCGTTCTTGGATCTCCCTCGAGTTTTCACAATCCATGCATTTCTAGAACATCATGGGAGGTCCCAGAGAGAGAAAGGTATCTTTTGACATGGGCACAACAGCCAGGATTTTCTCGCTGTACTTGAAAAGATTTTTGTAGATGGACTATATGTGAAAAGTTAGTCATAAGGTTCTAGTAAACCATGTCAAATGCTTAATCTTCATGTTTTGGATGGATGGACTATCACGCATGACTAATTTTCTGACCTCTATCGATAAGAACTTTATAAATAAGAGAACGGTACGTCATGAATATCTCCAAAGAACTTTATAAATACAGAATTGGTCCATCATGAATATTCCAGAAACTTGGGCATGTGGAGCAACATGGACTATTTTATGCAGATTTGTGCCACTCGTTACTAGTAGCCAATGTGATGATATACGAAAACACGGAATTATCAAATGCAATAAAAAATGTCATTATGGCTTACCATGTGTATTGATAGGTCGCGCTTCAAATACAACATGATGATCGGATTAGAGAAAATAAAGCCAGTGTAGTAGGGATGCCAACCAGGTGAAATAAGTTTGACACAGAAATGAACTATTGGAATATCATTTGAATTTAAATGACATGCTGGGATAGTAGCTATTGGAATGAAAAATAATGTTAGACCTTTGGTGGTCGAGCCATGACTCGTAAACCACCTAGGGACCAAACTTGTCCCCAACACGAGTTTGCCAAGATTTAGAGGTTGGTTTCTTTCGTGTTATTCTTGCTTTAGTGCCATTTCAACTACTTATTCTCACATATTATGGCATCCTAGTAATACACATAGTCATTAAAACTTGCTAACAGTAGTATGACAACTAATCTTAGAGGCAAAACTAGGAATCACTTTTGTTGTTTATAGTTCTACAGAGGTAGTTAGGTTTTCCTCTGTATCTCATATTTTGAAACAAATATAATTATAGCATACAATATATACTTAAGCATAATAACGTAAATATAAATAATAACACATGTATTATTTCCTATAGGGCATATTTACAACAGTTGGTGTATTTTAACACGAGTGTGTGATTAGGCTAGAGATTAACGAGATAAAAAAGTTACACTATGTTCGACAATGCGTGTGCAAGTATCATGTTCACGTGTTGCCACTGGTTATATAGGATAAAAATGCCTAGACGCTAGCCAACGATATTGGTTATATGTTGCTACATATTATGCTTTCTAAAGCTTAGGCTCAAATAAATAATAAAACTCATGTATTGGATGGCCATGACGCATTCTTGGATCTCCCTCGAGTTTTTCCAAATCCATGCTTTTCTAGACCATCATAAGGATGTCATAGAGAGAGGAAGGTATCTTTCGACATGGGCACGATAACCAGTATTTTCTCGTTGTACTTGAAAGGATCTTTGTAGATGGACTATATCTGAAATGTTAGTCATAAATTTCTAGTAAACCATGGAAAATGTTTAACCCGATGTTTTGGATGGGTGGTCTATCACGCATGACTAATTTTACGGCCTCCGATTGATAAGTAATTTATAAATGAGAGAATGGTACGTCATGAATATCTCTAAAGAAATTTATAAATTATGAATTGGTCTGTCATGAATATTCTAGAAACTTGGTGTGTGGAGCAACATGGACTATTTCATGCAACTTTTTGCCATTCGTTACTAGTAGACAATGTGTTGATATAAAAAAACACGGAATTATCAAATGAAACAAAAAATTCATTATGACTTACCATGTGTATTGGTAAGTCGCGCCTCTAATACAACATGATGATTCGATTAAAGAAAAGAAAGCCAGTGTAGTAGGGATGGCGTCCATGTGAAACAAGTTTGACACGTAAAAATAATGTTAGACCTTGGGTGGTCGAGCACGCGATTCATAAGCCACCTAGGGACCCAACTTATCCCCAAAACGAGTTTGCAAGATTTAGAGGCTGGGTTCTTTTCATGTTTTTCTTGCTTCAGTGCCATTTCAGTTACTTATTCTCACACATTATGGCATCCTAGTAATACACATAGTCAAGAAATCTTGCTAACAATAATATGACAACTAATCTTAGAGGCAAAACTAGAAATCTCTTTTGGTTTTTATAATTCTACACAGGTTGTTAGGTTTTTCTCTGTATCTCATATTTTAGAACAAACTTAATTATAGCACACAATATATACTTAAGCATAATAACAGAAATATAGGTAATAACACAAGTATTATTTCCTATAGGGCATATTTACAACAATTGGTGTATTTTAACACGACTGTGTGATTAGGCTAGAAATTAACGAGATAAAAAAGTTTCACTATGTTCGACAGTGCATGTGCAAGTATCATGTTCACGTGCTGCCACTGGTTATATCGTCCAAAAATGCCTACACGCTAACCAACGACATTGGTTATATGTTGCCACATTATGGTTTCTGAAGCTTAGGCTCAATTGATTGATGAAACTCATGTATTGGATGGCCATGACGCGTTTTTGGATCTCCCTCAAGTTTTCCCCAGTCCATGCTTTTGTAGACCATCATGGGGAAGTCCTAGAGAGAGAAAGGTATCTTTCGACATGGGCACGATAGCCAGGATTTTCTCGTTATACTTGAAAGGATTTTTGTGGATGGACTATATCTGAAAAGTTAGTCATAAGGTTTTAGTAAACTGTGTCAGATGCTTAATCCCCATGTTTTGGATGGGTGGTCTATCATGCATGACTAATTTTCTGGCTTCCGTTCAATAGGAACTTTATAAATGAGAGAATGGTACGTCATGAATATCTCCAAAGAATTTTATAAATTAGGAATTGGTCTATCATGAATGTTCCAGAAACTTGGCATGTGGAGCAATATGGACTATTTTATGTAGCTTTGTGCCACTCATTAGTAGTAGCCAATGTGTTGATATACGAAAACACAGAATTATCAAATGAAACAAAAAATGTCATTATGGGTTACCATGTGTATTGATAGATCGCGCTTCAAATACAACACGATGATTGGATTAAAGAAAAGAAAGCCAGTGTAGTAGGGATGCCAACCACGTGAAACAAGTTTGACACAAAAAAATAATGTTAGACCTTGGGTGGTGATGGATGTGAAATATAGTCATTCACATCCGCATTTAAACTAGATATTATTCATATATTTGATGAAATATCTCTCTAAAATTTGCCACTAATGCCTAATGATCAAAGGGGTATGCAATCCTTTCTTGCTATTTTTTCCTGCGCAGATAATGGCGTATGATGATGGTAATCACTACATAAATGCCAAAGATACGAGATTTCCAACACGTCAAAGAAACCAGGAGCCATGAAGTGAATACTGAAGCTTTAACGACCAACTATACGGCGGGAATTTTATTCCGATCGTATAGTCCCGACTATATAGTTGGAATCGAATCCATTAGGTCAAACAGAACAACTTTCATGAAGGGACCCTATATAAAGAGGCTTTGGGCGACGGGAAACAACGCTTCTTTTCGACCCCAACTCTCCCTGCCACCAGAATCCTCTACGTCGGAGGAATAGATCTAGATCTAAACCTCTAAACCCTTCTCCATCACCATAGACATCTTCCACCTCTTGTAATAGTATATCTCTTCTCCAATTGGTGACATTGTAAGACTATTTGCTATCAACCTTATGATCTCTATTACAATGTTTATGATTGTCGATTTCATCTCTATGTGTGAGTATTTATTCTTGGGCTAAGGGATTCGGCCTAGCAATGTAGCTTTTTGTTCATGTTATTTATCATAGATGGGATCATGTATTAGTTTGTATGATATAATGATTGTAGTACCCTCTCTTGCCTCAATATAAGGACTTGTCAGGTATCTAAGACTTCGAGGATTGATCCAGGTAAAGGGAGTGTGAGTAATGACTGATCTGCATGATGGAAACCCCAGTGACAGAAGGGGTAGTATGGCTGTATGTGAGGAATTTACTTGGGATTTATGGTGACATCACTACGCATATCATTAGTTCTCTTTCTTCTATATGTGAGACTAGTAGGTTATTGCTATAAGCGGTTGCGGAGGCGATAAAAATTATGGATGCACTGCCCACATATAATTATCTTGCTCTAACGATTACCATACTTTATTATTATCTATTATTTCCGTCAGATGTTTTGCGCATCTACTAGTGAAAACCGAAGACCCTAGGCCCTCTCTCTCTCCAGCAACAATAAAAAGATCGCAAACTCTTGGTCTGGTGAAAATGCAAAAGGAATTCTAAAACTCTCGAATGTCCATTTAAGTAATTTCACTTTGCTTTCTGCTTCCCAAGAATTAGATAAACCTAGGTCTACTAGGGAAAAGGAGCTATACTACATCCGTAATCTAGATCGAAGGTAACAGGTGGTCGAGCACGTGACTCATAAGCCACCTAGGGACCAAACTTGTCCCCAACACGAGTTTGCCAAGATTTAGATGTTGGATTCTTCCATGTTCTTCTTGCTTTAGTGCCATTTCAATTACTTATTCTCACACATTATGGCATCCTAGTAATACACACAATGAGGAAAACTTGCTAACAATAATATGACAACTAATCTTAGAGGCAAAACTTGAAATCTCTTTTGGTGTTTATAATTCTACACAGATTGTTAGGTTTTCCTCTGTATCTCATATTTTGGAACAAATATAATTATAGCACATAATATATACTTAAGCATAATAATGGAAATATAAATAATAACACATGTATTATTTCCTATAGGTTATATTTACAACAGTTGGTGTATTTTAACATGAGTATGTGATTAGGCTAGAGATTAACGAGATAAAAGTTACACTACGTTTGACAGTGCGTATGCAAGTATCATGTTCACGTGCTGCCACTGGTTATATTCGGCCAAAAATGCCTACACGCTAGCCAACGCCATTGGTTATATGTTGCTACATTATGCTTTCTTAAGCTTAGGCTCAATTAATTGATGAAAATCATGTATTGGATGACCATGACGCTTTCTTGGACCTCCCTAGAGTTTTTACCAATCCATGCTTTTCTAGACCATCATGGGGATGTACCAGAGAGAGTAAGGTATCTTTCGACATGGGCACGACAGCCAGGATTTTCTCGCTTTACTTGAAAGGATTTTTGTAGATGGACTATATCTGAAAAGTTAGTCATAAGGTTCTAGTAAACCGTGCCAAATGTTTAACCCCCATGTGATCGATAAGAACTTTATAAATAAGAGAACGGTACGTAATGAATATCTCTAAAGAACTTTATAAATTATGAATTGGTCTGTCATGAATGTGTTAGTTGATATGCCCAAGAGGCAATAATAAAAATGGTTATTATTATATTTGTGTTTATGATAAATGTTTGCATCTCATGCTATAAGTATTAACCGGAAACATTAATACCCGTGTGTTTTGTAAACATAAAAGAGTTCCTAGTAATCCTCTTGTTAAACTAACTTGTTGATTAATAGATGATCATGGTTTCCTGATCATGGACATTGGATGTTATTAATAACAAAATCATATCTTTAGAAGAACAATGTGATGGACACACGCCCATAATAAGCATAGCATAAGATTAAGTCATTAAAGTTATTTTGCTACAAGCTTTCAGATACATAGTAACCTAATCCTTCAACCATGAGATCATGTTAATTACAAACACCAGATGAATGCTTTGATGACATTAAACACCACTTCGTAACTGGGTGGTTATAAAGGTGGAATTGAGTATTCTGAAAGTATGTGTTGAAGCGCATGGATTAAGAGTAGAATCTGTCCATCCATATGACGGATAGATATACTATGGGCCCTCTCGATGGAGTGTCATCCAATTGGCTTGCAAGCATGTGACTAGGTCATAAGAGATGTCACATCACAGTACGAGTAATAAGTTCTTATCGGTAACAAGGTTTAACTAGGTATAGAGATACCAACGATCAAACCTCAGATAAGTAAAGTATCGCACGACAAAGAGAATCGGTATCGTATGTTAAATGTTCATTCGATCACGAAGTCATCATTGAATATGTGGGAGCCATTATGGATCTCCTGGTCCCGCTATTGGTTATTGATCAGAGAGGTGTCTCGATCATGTCTGTATAGTTCGCGAACCGTAGGGAGACACGCTTAAGGAATCGATGTTGTTTAAGTAGATATGGAATATGAGTTGGAGACCGAATGTTGTTCAGAGTCTCTGATTGGATCTAGGACATCACGAGGAGATCCGGAATGGTTCGGAGAATGAGATTCATATAAGGAAAGTCTTTTTCCGGTATGGTCCGGAATGTTTTCGATATTTTGACCGGAAGCTTCTAGAATGTTCTAGAAGGACCACCAGTGGGTCCACCACCCCGGGAGGGGCCACTTGGGCTGAGGCATGTCACGGGGGAACCCTAGGTCCAGTCGCACCAAAGCCAATAGGGCGAATTCTACTACCAAATGAATTAGGGTCAAACCCTAGTTTGAAAAAGGGAGTGTTCCCACCTCTTCCCTTAGCCGAGTTGGGGGGGGGGGACTCAGCTTAGGTTGGTGATACGTCGTAAACATATCTATAATTTTTTATACTCCATGCTTGTTTTGTATTAACTTTCTTATGTTTTGTCTACACTTTGAGGTATTTTTATACATTTTCTGGAACTAACCTATTAAACAGATGTCGCAGTGTCAGTTGCCAGTTTTCTGATGTTTTTGGTTTCAGAAAAACTAGTAAGGAAATATTCCCGGAATTGGACGGGACAAAATCCAAAGACAATATTTTACCAGAAAGAACACGGAGTCCAGAGGGCAGCCGAAGTGGGGCAACGAGGTGGACACACCCTGTGGCGGCGCGGCCAGGGGGCGCGCCAGCCCTAGGTGTGGGCCCCTCGGGTGCCCACCGACCTTGCCCCTTTGACTATAAAAGTGCCCTGACCCAGAAACCCTAAGTACCCGATCAGATATCCACGAAACAGTCCGTAGCCGCTGCCACCATCGTCCCTAGATCGATGGGATCCAAAGCTCTTCCCGGCACCCTGCTGAAGGAGAGAGATCATCCCAGAGGCCTTCTTCATCACCATGCTAGCCTCCGGTTGGATGCGTGAGTAGTTCACCCATGGAATATGGGTCCATACAGTATCTAGATGGTTGTTTCTCCTTTGTGCTATCTTGTTTAGATCTTGTGAGCTCCATTCATGATCAAGATCATCTATTTGTAATCATACATGTTGTGTTTGCGGGGATCCGATGGATATTGAGATACTATGTCAGATTGATTCTACCATGTCTATGTTATTTTTCATCTTGCATGCTCTTCGTTGCTACTAGCTATCTTGGCCAAGTAGATGCTTGTAACTCCAGGAGAGAGTATTTATGCTCAATAGTGGGTTCATGCCTCTAGTAATCTAGGGAAGTGATAGAAATATCTAAGGTTGTAGATGTGTTGTTGCTACTAGGGATAAAACAACAATCCTTTGTCCATGGGACAATTGTATTGTTTACTTTACACACTTTGCTTAATGCAATTATCCGTTGCTTGCAACTTAATACTAGAAGGGGTTTGAGTGATAACCTGAAGATGGATTATTAGTCATAGATGCAGTTGGATTACAATCTATGTATTATGTTGTAATGCCCAACCAAATCTCATAGGAGTCAAGATGTCTAGTATATGCATTATTATGCTTTCTCAATCTGTTAATTGTCCCGCTGTAATTTGTTCACCCAACATGCTATCTATCTTATGGAGAACACCTCTAGTGAACTATAGACCCTAGTCCATTCTTTATCATTGATATACCATCTGATGTTTACCGTTACTGTTTACTTTTTACAAGCGACTACTATCTTCCAGACTATACGTTTAATCCTTTGTTTTTAGCAAACCCGTGAGATTGACAACCTCAGTGTAAGTTCGGGCAAAGTATTGTGGGTTGTGTTGTGCAGGTTCCAAGTTGCTAGCAACACCTTGGAGTTGTTTCCTTACTCCTACTGGTTTGATAACCTTGATTTCATAACTGAGGGAAAACTAGTTGCTGTGCTCATCATACCTTCCTCTTGGGGTTCCCAACGAGCTGTACATATTTGAGCCATCAGCTGGAAACCCCTTGGTTGCCTCCCCCCTCTATATAAAGAGGGGTGGGGTCACACCATCCAAGTTAGAAGTCCCTTGCCCCTCTAAACCCTAGGCGCCACCTAACCCTAGGCTCCTCCCTCCTCCCTCCTCCATCGCCCTTCTCCGGCTTAGGCAAAGCCCTGCAGGGATTTCTCCTCCACCAACACCACCACCCCACCATTGTGCTGTTGGGATTCCGAGGGGCTCTACTACCTCCGCTACCCTGCTGGAACCGGGAGCGGAAGGTCTTCACCGACTCCATACGTGTGACCGACTGCGGAAGCGCTGCCGGAACACAGCGCCGGAAGGATCGACTACACGATCTTGAGATCGGCAAGTGATCGACTACATCAACCACGAGAATCCGATCTCGTTAAATGCTTTGGATCTATGGGGGTTAGTTCTCTACAATCGCGTGGCACCGATCTCGTAGATTGGATCTTAGCTTTTCCATAGATTGGATCTTGGTTTTATGTGTTCTTGCGATAGATTTTTTTTGTTTTCCATGCAACGAACCCTACAGAAACAGAAACTTGGCATGTGGAGCAACATGGACTATTTTATGTAGCGTTGTGCCACTCGTTACTAGTAGCCAATGTTTTGATATACAAAACCACTGAATTATCAATTGAAACAAAAAATGTCATCATGACCTAACATGTGTATCGGTAGGTCGCCCTTCTAATACAACATGCTGATCAAATTAAAGAAAAAAATCCAGTGTAGTAGGGATTCCAACCTTGCGAAACAAGTTTGACACAGAAAAATAATGTTAGACCTTGGTTGGTCGAGCAAGCGACTCATAAGCCACCTGGGGACCAAACTTGTCCCCAACATGAGTTTTCCAAGATTTAGATGTTGGTTTCTTTCATATTCTTCTTGCTTTAGTGCCATTTCAATTACTTATTCTCACACATTATGGCATCCTAGTAATACATATAGTCAGGAAAACTTGCTAACAATAATATGACAACTAATCTTAAAAGCAAAACTAGGAATCTCTTTTGGTGTTTATAATTCTACACAGGTTGTTAGGTTTTCCTCTGTATCTCATATTTTGGAACAAACATAATTATAACACACAATATATACTTAAGCATAATAATGGAAATATACATAATAACGCATGTACTATTTCCAATAGGGCATATGTACAATAGTTGGTGTATTTTAACACGAGTGTGTGATTAGGCTAGAGATTAACGAGATAAAAAAGTTACACTATGTTCGACAGTAAGCGTGCAAGTATCATGTTCACGTATTTCCACTGGTTATATAGGCCAAAAATGCCTACACGTTAGCCAACGACATTGGTTATATGTTGTTACATTATGCTTTTTGAAGCTTAGGCTCAATTGATTGATGAAACTCATGTATTGGATGGCATTGACGTGTTCTTGGATCTCCCTCGAGTTTTCCCCAATCCATGCTTTTCTAGACCATCATGGGGAGGTTCTAGAGAAAGGAACAGGAACTTCTCGCTGTACTTGATAGGATTTTTGTAGATGGACTATATCTGAAAAGTTAGCCATAAGGTTCTAGTAAACCGTGGCAAATTCTTAATCCCCATGTTTTGGATGGGTGGTCTATCGTGCATGAATAATTTTCTAGCATACGATCGATAAGAACTTTATAAATAAGAGAACGGTACATCATGAATATATCCAAAAAACTTTATAAATTAGGAATTGGTCCGTCATGAATGTTCTAAAAACTTGGCATGTGGAGCAACATGGACTATTTTATGCAGCTTTGTGACACTTGTTACTAGTAACCAATGTGTTGATATACAAAAATTCGGAATTATCAGATGAAACAAAAAATGTCATTATGACTTACTATGTGTATTAGTAGGTCGTGCTTCTAATACAACATGATGATCGAATTAAATAAAAATAAAGCTAGTATAGTAGGGATGCCAACCAGGTGGAACGAGGTTGACATAGAAAAATACTGTCAGGTCTTGGGTGGTCAAGCACGCGACTCATAAGCCATCTAGGGACCCAACTTGTCCCCAACACTAGTCTGCCAACATTTAGAGGTTGGTTTATTTCATGTTGTTATTGCTTCATTGTCATTTCAATTACTTACTCTCACACATTATTGGCATCCTTGTAACACATATAATATAACAACTAATCTTAGAGGCAAAACTAGGCATCTTTTTTGGTGTTTATAGTTCTACACATGTTGTTAGGTTTTCCTCGGAGTCTCATATTTTGTAACAAACATAGTTATAGCACAGAATATATATACTTAAGCATAATAATGGAAATATAAATAATAACACATGTATTATTTCCTATGGGGCATATTTCCAATAGTTGGTGTATTTTAACACGAGTGTGTGATTAGGCTAGAGATTAACGAGCTAAAAAAAGTTACACTATGTTGGACATTGCATGTGCAAGTACCATGTTCAAGTGCTCCCACTGGTTATATAGGCCAAAAATGCCTACATGCTAGCCCAACCACAATGGTTATATGTTGCTACATTATGCTTTCAGAAACTTAGGCTCAATTGATTGATGAAACCGAGGTATTTGATGGCCATGACGCGCTCTTGGATCTCCCTCGAGTTTTTTCCAATCCATGCTTTTCTAGACCATCATGGGAGGTTCTAGAGAGAGGAAGGTATCTTTCGACATGGTCGCGACATACATGATTTTTTCGCTATACTTAAAAGGATTTTTTTAGATGGACTACATATGAAAAATTAGTCATAAGGTTCTAATAAACCATGGCAAATGCTTAATCCCCATATTTTGGATGGTGGTCTATCATGCATGACTAGTTTTCTGGCATCCGATCGATAAAAAATTTATAAATAAGAGAACGGTACGTCATGAATATCTCCAAAGAACTTTATAAAATAGAAATTAGTCCGTCATAAATTTTCCAGAAACTTGGCATGTGGAGCAACACGAACTATTTTATGTAGCTTTGTGCCACTCGTTACTAGTAACCAATGTGTTGATATACAAAAATTCAGAATTATCAGATGAAACAAAAAATGTCGTTACGACTTACTATGTGTATTAGTAGGTCGTCTTTCTAATACAACATGATGATCGAATTAAATGAAAATATAGCCAGTATAGTAGGGATGCCAACTAGGTGGAACAAGGTTGACATAGAAAAATACTGTCAGGCCTTGGTGGTCGAGCACGCGACTCATAAGCCACCTAGGTACCCAACTTGTTCCCAACACTAGTCTTCCAACAATTAGAGATTGGTTTCTTTCATGTTGTTATTGCTTCATTGTCATTTTAATTACTTATTCTCACACATTATTGGCATCCTTGTAACACATATAATATAACAACTAATCTTAGAGGCAAAACTAGGCATCTTTTTTGGTGTTTATAGTTCTACACAGGTTGTTAGATTTTCCTCGGAATCTCATATTTTGTAACAAACATGGTTATAGTACAGAATATATATACTTAAGCATAATAATGGAAATATAAATAATAACACATGTATTATTTCTTATGGGCATATTTCCAATAGTTTGTGTATTTTAACACTGAGTGTGTGATTAGGCTAGAGATTAACAAGCTAAAAAAAGTTACACTATGTTGGACAGTGCATGTGCAAGTACCATGTTCAAGTGCTCCCACTGGTTATATAGGCCAAAAATGCCTACATGCTAGCCCAACCACAATGGTTATATGTTGCTACATTATGCTTTCAGAAACTTAGGCTCAATTGATTGATGCAACCCAGGTATTTGATGGCCATGACGCGCTCTTGGATCTCCCTCAAGTTTTTTTCCAATCCATGCTTTTCTAGACCATCATGGGAGGTTCTAGAGAGAGGAAGGTATCTTTCGACATAGTCACGACAGCCATAATTTTCTCGCTGTACTTGCAAGGATATTTTTAGATGGACCACATCCAAAAAATTGGTCATAAGGTTCTAGTAAACCATGGGAAATGCTTACTCCCCATATTTTGGATGGTGGTCTATCATGCATGACTAGTTTTCTGGTCTCCGATCGATAAAAAATTTATAAATAAGAGAACGGTACGTCATGAATATCTCCAAAGAACTTTATAAAATAGGAATTAGTCCGTCATAAATTTTCCAGAAACTTGGCATGTGGAGCAACACGAACTATTTTATGTAGCTTTGTGCCACTCTTTACTAGAAGTCAGTGTGTTGATATACAAAAAATCAGAATTATCAAATGAAACGAAAAATGTTATTATGACTTACTATCTGTATTAGTAGGTCGTGCTTCTAATACAACATAATGATCGAATTAAACGAAAAGGAAAATAATGTAGTAGAGATGCCAACGAACAATTTTAGCATAGAAAAATACGGTTAGACCTTGGATGGTCGAGCACACGACTCATAAGCCACCTAGGGACCCAACGCATTCCCAACACGAGTCTACCGAGATTTGGAGGTTGTTCATGATGTATCCATATGCTGTATAGCGAGAAAATCATTCTTTAATTTATAAAGGTCTCCTAGAATATTCATGACATACCAATCTCTAATTTATAAAGTTCATATGAATCGTGAGTAGTTCAAGCAAAAGAAATTATTACAAAGAAAATACCAATTTTAAGAGGAATACAACCATCAATAAAAGACACCGCTTTTAGCATTGACGCCACAAGAACTTTTCAAACACAACCCAGAAAAAATGTCTACTGCCGGATTTGTTACACATAGGGTATATATATAGGGTATATAGATAGAACCTTATGGATAAAGGCATCGAACTACTACAATATGATTATCTGATTATCTTGTTGCGATCACTCAGGAGATCGGTATGCAGTAAAATACCCGTTTTCAACATCTCGGCCGTTAGGGATTTAATGCTTGCAGAAGTCGTAGTTAATTTAAGGAATCATGGATTCATCTTAGGCTTTTGAGATACACATGACCTACAGAACGGTGAGGGACTGCTAGATTCTAGAAGGATCCTACTGGTAGAGATGCTTTGATAGAGGGGAACCCTGGCCATATTCTTGAGAAGTACTGGAAATGTCTTATGCCAATAGGCAAATGAATGCATTCCACCTATTACTTCAGCATCCTCAAACCAAGGATTACTCAATCGTCTCGAAAACCTGGCTATTAATCTGGATACCTTGTGGAGGGCATGACGTACGATTGCCCGTTCCAGTAAGACATCTATATGTAATATTAAGATCTAGGCTCAGAACGTTGACCCGCGGTGGTATGAAGACGTGCATTGCTAGTCTGTTTCTTGGCATTTTGTGATATGATCATCCTAGATGATACACATATTTGGGAACCACCGCGTGCGTACTGTTAACGATATGCTGAGTGAACGGAGTTACTTTACATGTCGTTCTGCCTAGTCTACATCATGACATGCTGCATGAATTTCACAACCCTTGATATATGCAGACACCTGCATATATATACTGTAACATGCGAGAACCGGATGGGCAACTAGTGGTACCTTAAATGATCTGTTGAAGTACTCTACATACTCCTTCATGTCTGTGATATCGCTCTCACATGTGCCCTGATACTAGGTCTGCACTTCTTGTGTGTGAACATGCGTCATGTACGTAAAGCCGATGAGATGGTTCTGCACTATGGCTCATTTGATAGTTAAAGGGTTATGCTGTCATATACAACTCCTCTACGGCATTTTGTGCAGCGATGATTGACCTCGTAATGCACGGAACATAATTCGAAGATAATGAAAGGCAGAGGTAACCATACGAAGGCAACATAAAGATATTACCTTCGGCATGACATATATTACATATTTTCTGAAACGTCAAAGGGACATCAGTTTTGGCCAAATCTGACAAAGGAATGAAACACTACCTACATAGAACGACTACTAGGAGAACATCACAAACGGTTAGTAGAGCGCTAAATGCGGCCACAGCAAGATTTGTTTGAAACCCAATTGATCGTGAGGAGGACATAATATGCGCGGTAAGAACTGGATTCCATGGTTCGTCAATCCATATGACAAACCGGCATCTCTGTCTCCCCTGCCAAGGAGGAATGACCGGTTTAGTACTGTCACTTTATTGAATCAGATTATTCAATTATATCACTACAAGAGAGATCTAGGAGACTAACCATGCGGGGTCAACCGATGAATCTACGGCCGGTTGCAGCCATGTCAAACGCCACCTTCCTCTCCGGTATTGAGCATGGATACAGCGGTAGTAAGTGTTAAACTCTTGGCCAAAGAAATATGGGTCTTTCGCCTCCTGAGGTGTATCAAGACCAGCTTGAAGGCCTGTACACATCTGTGAATAAAACGTATTCAATTTCATGACAATTAGTAACTCCCAAGAAACATTTTTAGACATGTATCAGGTAGATGCATTGACAGCAACATGGGATGCGTGTGCATGGTGCTAACATAATAGTCAGATGTATCAAAGAAGTTTACTTACGAAATAATCTAAAGATTACCCGTGTATTTAATTACATGACCTAGAAATCACGCTATCCAACAACTAGATGGTCCGGTTAACTTTGCCTCATTTCGGTATATGATTCAGACTGCCTATTCTCTTAAATTCTGTAGAAAGAAAAACTCATTTTTTAATATGATATTATAGGAATCATTTAGATGATCCCGCGCTATATTAATTGACACCCATAAAGTGACGAGACAAAACATGATTAACTTGTAAGAGGTTGTCTAGTGGATATTTATTTGTGAACAAATGAACCAGCAACCGCAGTGTAATATGTACTAGGCTGGAATATCTTAATATGATCACCCTTAGCCAGTGTAATACAATATTGGACGAATGTCAACAAGCTCGTTGATACTGTATGGTAGATAAATGGATTCATCAAATCTCTCGCGGAAGTTATGACCTAACTGTATGTTATGCATTCATCTATATCGAGCTATGCCGTCAGTGTGTGGTGTCTGCTCTAGATGGTAGTGACAGAACATGCCATTGAATCATTCAGACACCGGTCTATATGAATGTGTAAAGAAAATGTATGTCATACAGACACCGGTCTATATGAATGTGTAAAGAAAAGCCGGACGGTTTACATTGTTTAAATATTTTATATATCGAGCTATCATCTGTGTATGAATTGGTTAGATGTAAACAATATGTGCTGTACTCAATATCATGATGTGATTAAATCTAACAACTTAATATCTGATTTCAGGATATCGCAGTTATTTTGGTAATCCGCAGAGTCAGTATTTTCCGTTCCTGAATGCTTTTACGTTCGCCGGTTTCGGCTGTATTTGTGAATAAAAAAGACGATAATTACAACAATGCTGTTTACGAATCGATAGAATAGCATGCGACAAATATGTGTGTAAGGACCAACCACGGCTGGCAGAAATAATTTGACCTCAAAAAACTGTCGAGATCTACAAGATAAAATAGATCTATGGTATGAGATCTGGATCACCGTGAAGCTACTAGAAAGGGGGAGTCCTGTATACCACCGGATCCGACGGTTTAAATCATTAAGATGAACCCCAGAATTGATGCGGTGCAAGATCTATCAGCATAATTAGCGCAAAATTTGCATGAAAATGAATTGCTAAGCGTACCTGAGATTCTATGTAGCCATGGACGGAGAGATCTAGATCTGGTATGAGCTAGTTATGGGTCTCTTCTGTCGAAATCTTCGAACCCGAACCATGGAGACATGATCAGCCGACAAGATACTAGGCCAGCACCAATTTATAGCTAAAATGGCATGAATCTGAAAGGTGGAGACTAGGCAGGAAGAAGATGAACAAAAGTAGATAGGGACTAATTACTATGGAAGGCTTCTAGGTTGGGGATAGAGCTGAGATGCCTGGCAGGTGCGTCCTTTAGACTGAGGCCCACCCGTGGTATAAGGGGGATGGAATACGACGCCAAAAAATGGGAATACGAGGGTGTGGGGGTCACTCGGTCAACTATCGGGAATATGGCGGATTGAAAAAGGACGGTCGCGATAAGAGTTCGGCCCAGAAACCGTTCGTAATTCTGCGGCTCGATTAGCGATCTGCGGGTCGATGACTATCAGTCACAAAGGAAAGGCCTAAAAATTAAAACCCTAGATGGGAAACTCGAAACTCATCGAAACACCTGGAGGAGGCGTGTTTGGAGGGCGTTCTCGCGTGCTTCCGCCAACTCTCGCTGGGCCTCGTTCGCCGCCTCGAGACGCGCGCGATCGGCTGCGACCTGCTCGACCCGTGGCAGCAGCGCCTCGACGCATCCGTAAATGCGCCGCCACTCGGCGCTCCCGCTCTCTCCGGAGGGGCCCTCTGGCGAGGCCACGCCCGTGCCGCCGTTCATGGAGATGACCGCGCCGGTATTTTCCTCACTCCCGTCCCGTGTGCAAGCAGCCTACCAATGACCCTCCCTGGAGCTCAATGCAGGTCTGGGAGACTTGGATCGATTGGAAGATCGGGGAACGGGGAATCCAGTGGGATGATACGCGTGAGGGGCTTTGTGTTTCCGGGGGAGAATTTCGAGGAGAGAAAGCTCATCCGTCCATGGCGGCTGGCTGGAAGAGTGTGGCGGACTGGTTGGAGAGGTGAAGCGCGCGTTTGGTAGGATGGCCCGGGGGCTCCTATATGCCTACCAGTGCGGCTCTGACCCCGCGCCGCACACCCCAGCCACGTGTATTGGACCGGGCCGCACTCGCTTTTCTTTCACTTTTTTTTTTTGGAAAATGATAGACATCGCGTCTCGCGTCCCCCCGGCTCCCGGGTGTGACGCGTGTCGCCTGGTCCCACCACTAACCCACCCTCCACAATGCTTATCTCTTTCTTGTTCTTCTTCGTTTCTCTAGATTTTCTCTCTCTGGCTCACGCCATGACCCTTCTCACCAAAGCCGCTTCCCCCTGTTGGACTGAGATCCACCGGACCGAACCCGCCTCCGGCAAGGTCCTCCCGCGCGTCGCCTGCTCTTTCCGCCGTCCATACCCTCGAGCGCCATCAAGCCTGAAACCACGCGGCGCCATCGGGCCTGATCCCTCGTCGTTGCCGGCATGGGCTCTGACGCCCTGCTGCAGCGCGAGCGACTCCCAGCTTCGTGTGAGGCCGGATTTTCTCTCTACCTCGCATCATCCGTCGGAACAGTAGCGCTGCTACCCACGTCCGCATCGGTGCTACCTACAGCGGGCAGCGCTGCTACTCACGTCGCGCGGCGCTGCTACCCACGGCAGGCGGCGTTGCTACCCACGTCGCGCGGCGGTGCTACCTACGGCAGGCGGCGCTGCAACCCACGTCGCGCGGCGGTGCTACCTACGGCAGGCGGCGTTGCTACCCACGGCACGCGGCGGTGCTACCTACGGCATGTGGTTCTGCCACCGACAGCACGCCATGCTCCTACGAGCGGGTGTCTTCTCCGGCAAGGGATTTGCTACCGACCGCCACCGGGTTTGCTACAGGCGGTCAGCGGATTCGCTAATGGCAGACGGAGGTTTTGCTGCAAGGGCATGATGATGCGGCTATCAACGGCAATGCTGCCGGTGGAGGTGCTAAGGAGATCGAGGCCAGGTTTGCTACAATGGTGGGAACGTTCTACTACCATGGCCAACGACGAGTGCTATGACCGCAAGTTGTCGGCTGCGATAGGGTCGTGGAAGCTGACGTCGTCGGAGCTGAACCCAACCTCGCCAGAGCTGGACCAAGTCGGAGCACGACGCTAGTCAGAAAAAAGCGGCAGTGTGCCATGGCCGTGTATCTACGAGGATGCGGGGCAATGGACGAAAGGGTAGGACCCATCTGTATTCTCGTTCGTTTATTTTTTTTACTAGAAAGGACACGTATCGGCTCCAGGACCCGGGGATCAGGGATCAGGGGTTTTGATCCCCCAGGTGACGCGTAGCACGCCCTTTTTGTTTTCCGGTTTTTTATTGTATTTTCTGTTGTTTCTTTCTTTTTGTTTTACAAAATCTTTAAAAATTATTTTTTATGAAATTTGAACATTTCAGAAATGAAAAATCTCAACTTTTGAACATTTTTTAAGAAATATTTTTTCCCCAAAACTTTTGATTTTGAACTCTGACCAATTTTCAAGTTTGAACAATGTTTGAATTGAGCACATTTTGAATTTGAATGGTTTTCAAATTTAATTCTTTAAAATTCAAACATTTTCAGTCATAATATTTTTCATAATTTGAATATTTGAACGTTTTTTATTCTAAATATATTATACTTTGAATATTTTTATAATTCAAACATTTTCAGATTTGAACATTTTTATGTTAAAATTATAAAGAGGTAAAGTGAAATAAAATAGAAAAGGTTGAATAGAAAAAACAAAAAATGGAAACACAACTACTACAAAGGATATCACAATATAGAGGAGGCAGATGAGGAGTATGAGAATTCTTGGATGCTGAGGCAATGGGTGATGAAGCAATGGCTCTTTAGGCAAAGTTGATCAAGCAATGGTTGTTCAACATGTGCCAATGCTCCAAGATATGACTATAGGTGAAAATCAGGACCAAGATAAAAAAACTCAACCTCAAGTTCATCATCGTCGTCCGTCTTATGGTGATCGTGATTTGAAGCTCGTTCTGTTCTGATTCCTTGCTAGTATAACATCGGTTGTAATATGCAATGACATGGTAAGGTCATTATTTGTGAATCATGGTAACCATATGCACTCTCATATGGGCCACCAAACAACAAGGATTCGTATCAGTGGAGCCAAAAAGAGGTGTGTGAAGACTACCAAGCAAACCGGGGAGATTTTCCCATCCCATGCAAGCAGTTAAAAACCGGGCAACCAAAAAAATCGCATAATATGACTCAATGCCCATTTAGGCCTGCCCATGCCCCTAGGGCCTAGCCACAACGATATGATTTTTTGCTGCTAGCAACCAAATGCGCCCAAAGTGTTTGGGATGGAAAAGTGAAAGGATTAATCCTCACCTTTGGCCCATTGACTGTATTTTTTTGCTGCTAGCAACCAACACGACTGTATTTTTTCTACCATGAATGGTTAACATACTTTGGATTCAAAATAGCTACATTCTTATTCAAATTTTGAAGTGAACAAGTTTTGCAAAAAAAAGTCTGGGTTGAGGACAATGGTCATCTTGATTCATGCGATGCATAGTCAAGGACAAATAATGGCTGCACAAAAGGGACAGATAATAGCCATATGACTATGTGAAACAATTTTTCGATTTTATGCTAGTGATTCAGTTTTTGAGTTTTCTCTAAAAGGCAGTCAAGGTAACAATGGTGAACAATAAGGTGGAGCCCACTATGACACAGAAACTACAAGGGCTATGAAGCTAACATAAACTGCGTGGTTCTTGTAAAAAAGCAACACTAAGTTTTAAATTTAGAAATAGAAGTACATTTTAACTTTAAAATAAATTGTTCTTCAAAAGTTCTTTGCTAAAATAAAGGAATTCAAAATTACCCATTTTCATAAAGTCTTAAAAATTTTACAGGAACACCCTAAGTAAGGTTTGTTACTAGTTAGAGGCAATTATGCCATGTCTTGTTGTGGTATTGAAATTTGAGTGAGAATATCAATTACTTGAACTTTACATAATGAAAGAAGCAAACTTAATCCTATCTCAAATCCATAAGAAACCGCCAACCCAAATCTAAGTCAAATTCATAAATGAAATTAAAGGGGGGTTAGTATCGAAGAATTATAACACCTACATATCATATATTATGCATCACAATATATTGACAATCTTTTAAACATTACTCTATAATGGACCAATGTTGCTCTTAATCTGGATATTATGACGTCGTAAAGCACGCTGATTGTACTCAGGAGGCAAGTTCAGTCTCGGATGTCCTATGAACTACTTTATAAAAAATATTCTCAAAAAGTATATAATTATCACTACATTCAAGAGAAAAATACAATTTTACAAATGAAATGAATTGTTAAATGGTAAAAGATGGAATCATGGATGGAAAGAAATGTGGCGAAGATTCCATCATACCAGGAAAGTAACCTAGGAATGAACAACAAATGTAGTCAGTGATTCTTGCGCCGTATAGAAAGTGCTAACCACGGGTCCTCGAATGGGACGTGCAATTCAGCTATACCTTTTTCCTTTTGTATGTCATCGTACTCTAAGTCGGTTTATAATCCAAAGAGGAGAGCAGTAGGTGGGAGCCTCATAACATCCCCATCATGTGCCGCAGGATGACGACTTAAGTGTATAAGAATGGATGGTAACTGAGCATAGATCTAGTGATCGAAACTCATTACAAAGGGACAGTGAGGTCGTGTCGAAAGACAGTGATTGTCTATTCTTTAGTCTGGGCCTCATACATATGGAAGTGCGAATGGAAGACATGGCTCGAATATGCAAGAAATCTAAAGACGTTTGTAGACACGGTAGCACACCTCTCGAGAGTGTAAAAAATGCGATATGTTACTTCATGTTCTGGAAAAAAACTGCGAAAACAGGGTGGAAAGGGACTCCATGAGAAGTCACGTACAACCTGTAAAGGCTGACTAACATAGTTTTCTAAATAAAACTTACATTTTCTAGGTTACTAGAACTCTCTCTTATGATGTACATATTTATAACTTGCTGAGTATGTTGTCCTAGAACACTCTCTTATCTCTTGGTAGACTATGGTAAGTGGTTAACCTTGGTGGACCACTATGAGGAGCCTGTTGAAGATATGCCCTAGAGGTAATAATAAATGTAGTTATTATTATATCTTTGTGTTTATGATAAATGTTTACATTCATGCTATAATAGTATTAACAAGGAAACATTAATACTTGTGTGATTTGTAAACTAAAATAGAGTCCCTAGTAAAGCCTCTATATAATACTAGCTTGTTGGTTAATAAATGATTGTGGTTTCCCTATCATGAACATTGAGATGTTATTAACAAAAAGATCATATCGTTAGGAGAATGATATGGTGGACATACTCCTATAGTTAAGCGTAGCATAAAGATCAAGTCATTTTAATAGTTCAATTGCTATATGCTTTCTGATACATAGTAACCTAATTCCTTCGACCATGAGATCATGCATATCACCTTTACCGGATGGATGCTTTGATGACATCAAACACCACACCGTAACTGGGTGGCTATAAAGGTGGCATTGAGTGTTCGGAAAGTATTGGTTGAGACACATGGATCAAGAGTGGGATTTGTCCATCCATATGACGGATAGATATACTCTGGGCCCTCTCGGTGAAATGTCATCCAATTAGCTTGCAAGCATGTGACTGGCTCACAAGGGATCACATATCATGGGAACGAGAAAAGAGTACTTATCAGTAACGAGGTTGAACTAGGTATGCAGAGATACCGACGATCATAACCTCGGATAAGTAAACTATCGTGAGACAGAGGGAAATTGGTATCGTATGTAAGTGGTTCATTCGATCGCAAAGTAATCGTAGAAATATGTGGGAGCCATATGAATTTCCATATTCCTCTATTGGTTATTGTTCGGAGAAGTGTCTCGATCATGTCCGCATAATTCACGAACCGTAGGGAGACACACTTAAGGATTCGATGTTGTTTGAGTAGTTATGGAATAATGAGAAAGAGACCGAATGTTGTTCGAAGTCTCGGATGGGATCCGGGATATCACGAGGAGATCCGGAATGGTCCGGAGAATAAGATTCATATAAGGAAAGTCCTATTTCGGAGTTGGAGAATGGTTCCGGTGTTTTCATCGAGAATGTTCTAGAAGGTTCCGGAATGTCCGGCACTCCGAAGGGGAAGGGTACATGAATGTGTTATATCAAGTTGGTATGATTGCATCATGCACTAGGTGTCATCGCTGAACAAAATAAAGGGTTTAATCAAATCCTAGTTTGAAAAGTCAAACGCCAATTTGAAAGTCAAACGGCTATTTTGGGAAGTGGAGAGGGAGGTGGAAACCGAGTTGGGGGAGGAGTTCCTCCCCTCCACCGCCGGCCCACCTTAAAGCCGAGTTGGGGAGGGACTCCCCTCCCCTTGGCCGCGCCTCCCACCTATAAAGGGAGGGGCAGGTCTGCCCCTCCTAGCACACAAGATCCCCACCTCTAAACCCTAGCCGTCGTCGCCCTCCATAGCCGCCGCCCCCTAGGGTTTCTCCCCTAGCCGCCGACTTGGGCATCTCCAAGCCCTAGCCACCGGCCCTAGCACCTCTTCCTCGGTGTGTCTAAACCCTAGATCGCCGAGGGCTCTCTCATAGTCCACCATACTCGCTCCGGCTTAAGGCGAAGCCCTACGAGATCTCCCCTCTACTTCCGGAACCACGTCGTTGTGCTGCCGGAATCACGAGGAGAGTGCTACAACCTCCGCTGCCTGCTGGAACAAGGGAGAGGAAGGTCTTCGTCGAGTACCGAACGTGTGACCGACTGTGGGAGCGCTGCCGGAACGCAGCGCCGGAAGGATCGTCTACACGATCTTGAGATCGGGAAGAGTACGACTACATCACCCACGAGAATCCGCTCTCGTTAAACACTTCGGAATCTTCGAGGGTGAGTTATTCCATCGACTCGTTGCTTCAATCTAGTAGATAGATCTTGGCTTGTTTGTTTGTATGCGGTAGAAAATTTTGTTTTCCATGCTACGAAACCCTACAGTGGTATCAGAGCCGTGTCTATATGTAGATCTGTTGCACGAGTAGAACACAATGGTCATTGTGGGCGTTGATGCTTTTATTGTCGATTGCTTCTTGTGTACTTTGCATCTTGCGGGATGTTGGGATGAAGCGGCCCGGGCTAACCTTACATGACATCGCTCATGAGACTTGCTCCACGCTTGACATGCAACTTGTATTGCATAAGTGGCTTTGCGGGTGCCTGTTTCTCCTAGCATAGTTAAGATTCAATTTACAACGGGTGATTGTCAATACTAGTATCAATGTTGTGGTTCATGTTCGTAAGTTAGATCGACACTTATTGAAAGCCCCAAACCACGTAAAACATGCAAAGAAAGTAGAGGCGTCTAACTTTGTTTTGCAGGGGTGTGCAGTGATGTGATATGGCCATGATTGTGATTATATTTGATGTATGCAATGTTCCTTATTGTAAGTTGGCAACCGGCTGGAGCCATATGGTTGTCTTTATTTTTGTTAAGACCCGCGTGTCTATTCAAAGTAGTTGTAATAGTTGAAGCCGTTGGACGACAACCATGGAGAAGCGTCATTGACCTTGATGCAATGCCAGTGATGATGGAGATCATGTTCGTTCTTGAAGATGGAGATCGGAAGCACAAAGAAGAAAGGCCATATCATATCACATATTATGAATTGCATGTGATGTTAATCCTTTATGCATCTTGTATTGCTTAGTTAACGACGGTAGCATTATAAGATGATCCCTCATGCACATGAATTTCAAGTCATAAACTGTTCACCCTTAGTTAGCACCGTTGCTAAAGCTTGTTGTTTCGAAGCACCACGTGATGATCGGGTGTGTTAGATTCCGCAAGTGTATACAACGTGAGCAAGCCAGATTTGCTCATGCGGAAGCTAAGGTTTGATCTTGAAGAGCCTACCATGTACAGACATGGTCTCGGAACACGGATCACCGAAAGGTAAAGCATGAATCATATAGTAGATATGATGAACATGTCGATTGTTTGCCATTGAAACTATATCAACTCTCGTGATGATCGGTGTTGATGTGGTGGATTTGGTTCGTGTGATCACTAAAACAATGTGAGGGATATTGTTTTGAGTGTGAGTTCACCTAGATTAATTTAACTATTAATTAGAACTCAATTTATCATAAACTTTAGTCTAAACTATTGCAAATATGTTGTAGATTAATGGCGGCCCCTACCATCAATTTTAATGCGTTCCTAGAGAAAGAAAAGTTGAAAAACAATGGAAGCAACTTCGCGGATTGGTTCCGCAATTTGAGGATTGTCCTCACAGCTGGTAATTTGACCTATGTGCTGGATGCACCGCTGGGTGACCCGCCTGCAGCTGATGCTGCCGACGAAGTAAAGAATGTTTACCTCGCTCGGAAGACTCAGTACTCCACAGTTCAGTGTGCTATCTTGTATGGTTTAGAATCGGAGGTTCAGAAAAGGTTTGAGAATTCAGACCCACATGATATTGTCCGTGATCTCAAATTGATCTTTGAGACTCACGCGGCAATTGAGAGCTATGAGGCTTCTGAAAATTTCTTTAACTGCAAGATGGAAGAGGGCAACTCCATCAGTGAGCATGTGCTTAAGATGTCTGGGCACGCAAACAAACTTCAAAGCTTGGGTATAGTGATTCCTAATGCTTTGGGGATTTACCGTGTCCTCCAATCACTACCACCAAGTTACAAGATCTTTGTGATGAACTACAATATGCAAAACATGAACAAGCAGTTGCTAGAACTGTTTGCTATGTTGAAATCTGCAGAAGTGGAGATCAAGAAAGAACACCAAGTGTTGATGGTCAATAAGACCACCAAATTCAAGAAAGGCAAGTCTAAGCAAAAGGGACACTTCAAGAAGGGTGGTAAGAAAGTTACCGCGCCGACGAAGAAGACCAGGGCTGGACCTAAGCCTGATACTGAGTGCTTTTACTTCAAGGGAGAAGGTCACTGGAAGCGGAATTGCCCAAAGTACTTGGCGGATTTGAAGAACGGCAACATCAAGAAGAAAGGTATATCCGATATACATGTTATTGATGTGTATCTCACTAGTACTCGTAGTAGTGCCTGGTTATTTGATACTGGTTCGGTTGCTCATATTTGTAACTCGAAACAGGTGCTGCAGAATAAACGGAAGCTAGCGAAGAACGAGGTGACGATGCGCGTGAGAAACGGATCAAAGGTTGATGTGATCGCGGTCGGCACGCTACCCCTTCATCTACCATCGGGATTAGTTTTATACTTAAATAATTGTTATTTGGTGCCTGCGTTAAGCATGAACATTATATCGGGATCATGTTTATTGCGAGACGGTTACTTGTTTAAGTCCGAGAATAATGGTTGTTCGATTTATATGAGTAATATGTTTTATGCACATGCACCTTTGATAGATGGTCTATTCTTATTGAATCTCGATAGTGGAAATACACATATTAATAACATTGAGGCTAAACGTTTGAAATCGAGCGATAACTCGACCTATATGTGGCACTGTCGTCTTGGTCACATTGGAGTGAAGCGTATGAAGAAACTCCATTCCGATGGACTTCTTGAATCACTTGATTTCGAATCACTTGAAAGATGCGAGCATGTCTGATGGGTAAAATGACTAAGACTCCATTTTCTGGTATGATGGAGCGACCTACAGACTTATTGGAAATCATACATACCGATGTGTGTGGTCCAATGAGTGTAGCATCGCGCGGTGGTTATCGTTATGTTCTTACCTTCAAGGATGACTTAAGTAGATATGGGTATATCTATTTCATGAAACATAAGTCCGAAACTTTCGAGAAGTTTAAGGAATTTCAAAGTGAGGTTGAGAATCAACGTAACAAGAAGATTAAATTTCTACGTTCTGATCATGGAGGTGAATATCTAAGTTACGAGTTTGGCGAGCATTTGAAGAAATGCGGAATACTTTCACAATTGACACCGCCTGGAACACCACAGCGTAATGGTGTGTCCGAACGTCGTAATCGAACTCTCTTAGATATGGTTCATTCTATGATGTCACTTACAGATTTATCGCTATCATTTTGGGGTTATGCATTAGAAACAGCCGCATTCACTTTAAATAGGGCACCATCTAAATCCGTTAAAACGACACCGTATGAATTATGGTTTGGGAAGAAACCTAAATTGTCGTTCCTTAAAGTTTGGGGTTGCGAAGCCTATGTAAAGAAGTTACAGCCGGACAAGCTTGAACCCAAAGCGGAAAAATGCGTCTTCATAGGATACCCGAAGGAAAGTATTGGGTATACCTTCTATCATAGATCCGAAGGCAAAATCTTCGTTGCCAAGAATGGATCCTTTCTAGAGAAGGAATTTCTCTCGAAAGAAGTGACTGGAAGGAAAGTAGAACTCGACGAGGTTGTCGAACCTTCTCTCGAAATTGCGAGTAGCGCAGCATCAGAAGAAGTTCCTGTGGTGCCTGCACCAATAAGAGAGGAAGCTAATGATGATGATCATGAAACTTTGGTTGTAGTTGCTACAGAGCCTCGCAGGTCAACGAGAACTCGTACCACTCGTGATTGGTATGATCCCGTTATGAGTGTCATGTTGGTGGACAACACCGATGACCCTGCGACATATGAGGAAGCGATGATGAGCCCAGATTCCAATAAATGGCAAGAAGCCATGAAATCCGAGATTGGATCCATGTACGAAAACCAAGTATGGACTTTGGTGGACTTACCGGATGGCCGGAAGGCTGTTGAGAACAAATGGATTTTCAAGAAGAAAACAGATGCTGATGGTAATGTTACTGTCTATAAAGCTTGACTTGTCGCAAAAGGGTTTCGACAAATTCAAGGAGTTGACTACGATGAGACTTTCTCACTAGTAGCAAAGCTAAAGTCTGTGAGGATTATGTTAGCAATCGCTGCATATTATGACTATGAGATATGGCAGATGGATGTCAAAAACAGCATTCCTCAATGGAGACATTGATGAAGAGTTGTATATGATGCAACCCAAAGGTTTTGTCGATCCTAAAGATGCTAACAAGGTATGCAAACTTCAACGGTCCATCTATGGATTGAAGCAAGCATCCCGAAGTTGGAATCAACGTTTTGATAAGGTGATCAAAAGTTTTGGTTTTATACAAACTTATGGAGAAGCTTGTATTTACAAGAAAGTGAGTGGGAGCTCTGTAGCATTTTTAATACTATATGTGGATGACATATTGTTGACTGGGAATGATGTAGACCTTCTTAATAGTGTCAAGGAATATTTGAATAATAGTTTTTCAATGAAGGATCTTGGCGAAGCAGCTTACATATTAGGCATAAAGATTTATAGAGATAGATCGAGACGCCTAATATCATTGTCACAAAGTACATATTTGGACAAAGTTCTAAAGATGTTTGGAATGGAAGATAGCAAGAAAGGGTTCTTGCCCATGTTGCCTAATACAACCTTGAGTAAAACTCAAAGTCCGACAACGGCAGAAGATAGAGAAAGGATGAGTAAGACTCCCTATGCCTCAGCCATAGGATCTCTAATGTATGCCATGCTATGTACTAGACCCGACATTGCATATGCTGTTAGTTTAACTAGCAAATATCAAAGTGATCCAGGAGTGGATCATTGGACAGCGGTCAAAAACATCCTTAAGTACTTGAGAAGAACTAAGGATATGGTTCTTTCTTATGGAGGTGATGAACAGCTCGTTGTTAATGGTTACACCGATGCTAGTTGGAACACCGATCTGGATGATTCTAAATCACAATCCGGATATGTATTTACTTTGAATGGTGCAATAGTTAGCTGGAGGAGTGCAAATCAAAGCGTTGGGGCGAGATCTTCAATTGAATCGGAATACATGGCTGCTTCGGAGGCTTCACAAGAAGCGATATGGATGAAAGAGTTCATTACAGAGCTGGGTGTGGTTCCTAGTGCGCTGGAACCAATGTCTATCTACTGTGATAACATGGGCGCCGTAGCCAATGCGCAAGAACCAAGGTCACACAAGAAGCTGAAGCACATCAAGCTACGTTTTCACGCTATTCGAGAACATGTCCAAGATGGGGATATAAAGATTTGCAAAGTACACACAGATCTGAATGTGGCGGATCCGTTGACTAAACCTCTCCCGAGGGCAAAACATGACCAGCACCAAACTGCCATGGGTGTTCGGTATATTACCATGTAATCTAGATTAGATGACTCTAGTGCAAGTGGGAGACTGTTGGAGATATGCCCTAGAGGCAATAATAAATGTAGTTATTATTATATCTTTGTGTTTATGATAAATGTTTACATTCATGCTATAATACTATTAACAAGGAAACATTAATACTTGTGTGATTTGTAAACTAAAATAGAGTCCCTAGTAAAGCCTCTATATAATACTAGCTTGTTGGTTAATAAATGATTGTGGTTTCCCTATCATGAACATTGAGATGTTATTAACAACAAGATCATATCGTTAGGAGAATGATATGGTGGACATACTCCTATAGTTAAGCGTAGCATAAAGATCAAGTCATTTTAATAGTGCAATTGCTATATGCTTTCTGATACATAATAACCTAATTCCTTCGACCATGAGATCATGCATATCACCTTTACCGGATGGATGCTTTGATGACATCAAACACCACACCGTAACTAGGTGGCTATAAAGGTGGCATTGAGTGTTCGGAAAGTATTGGTTGAGACACATGGATCAAGAGTGGGATTTGTCCATCCATATGACGGATAGATATACTCTGGGCCCTCTCGGTGAAATGTCATCCAATTAGCTTGCAAGCATGTGACTGGCTCACAAGGGATCACATATCATGGGAACGAGAAAGAGTACTTATCAGTAACGAGGTTGAACTAGGTATGCAGAGATACCGACGATCATAACCTCGGATAAGTAAACTATCGTGAGACAAAGGGAAATTGGTATCGTATGTAAGTGGTTCATTCGATCGCAAAGTAATCGTAGAAATATGTGGGAGCCATATGAATTTCCAGATTCCTCTATTGGTTATTTTTCGGAGAAGTGTCTCGATCATGTCCGCATAATTCACGAACCGTAGGGAGACACACTTAAGGATTCGACGTTGTTTGAGTAGTTATGGAATAATGATAAAGAGACCGAATGTTGTTCGGAGTCTCAGATGGGATCCGGGATATCACGAGGAGATCCGGAATGGTCCGGAGAATAAGATTCATATAAGGAAAGTCCTATTTCGGAGTTGGAGAATGGTTCCGGTGTTTTCATCGAGAATGTTCTAGAAGGTTCCGGAATGTCCGACACTCCGAAGGGGAAGGGTACATGAATGTGTTATATCAAGTTGGTATGATTGCATCATGTACTAGGTGTCATCGCTGAACAAAATAAAGGGTTTAATCAAATCCTAGTTTGAAAAGTCAAACGCCAATTTGAAAGTCAAACGGCTATTTTGGGAAGTGGAGAGGGAGGTGGAAACCGAGTTGGGGGAGGAGTTCCTCCCCTCCACCGCCGTCCCACCTTAAATTCGAGTTGGGGAGGGACTCCCCTCCCCTTGGCCGCGCCTCCCACCTATAAAGGGAGGGGCAGGGCTGCCCCTCCTAGCACACAAGATCCCTACCTCTAAACCCTAGCCGCCGCCGCCCTCCATAGCCGCCGCCGCCCTCCATAGCCGCCGCCGCCCCCTAGGGTTTCTCCCCTAGCCGCCGACTTGGGCACCTCCAAGCCCTATCCGCCGGCCCTAGCACCTCTTCCTCGGTGTGTCTAAACCCTAGATCGCCGAGGGCTCTCCCATAGTCCACCATACTCGCTTCGGCTTAAGGCGAAGCCCTGCGAGATCTCCCCTCTACTTCCGGTACCACGCCGTTGTGCTACCGGAATCACGAGGAGAGTGCTACAACCTCCGCTGCCTGCTGGAACAAGGGAGAGGAAGGTCTTCGTCGAGTACCGAACGTGTGACCGACTGCGGGAGCGCTGCCGGAACGCAGCGCCGGAAGGATCGTCTACGCGATCTTGAGATCGGGAAGAGTACGACTACATCACCCACGAGAATCCGCTCTCGTTAAACACTTTGGAATCTTCGAGGGTGAGTTATTCCATCGACTCGTTGCTTCAATCTAGTAGATAGATCTTGGCTTGTTTGTTTGTATGCGGTAGAAAATTTTATTTTCCATGCTACGAAACCCTACAGAGCCAAGACTAATCGACGGAAGAAAAGTATTCAATAGAGTCATATACTATAAGTAGTGATGGTTGCGATCAAGCTAAACATAGATGGGATCCAAATCCCTATTGTAGGAACCATGCCATTAGAACGTTGTTGATAAAGCAATAGACATCCATTACTTATAGAGATAGTTCATGAGATAGATCTAGTGCTAGACTAGTCTATCAATGGTTCTTTCTGGATATTCAGTTGACATGAACTTACCTGGCAAACCTTATTGTGCCAAGGAGGTTTAGCAGATCTTCTGTATGGATCCGAATGTGAATAATATAGTCATGCCTTGGACGTGCGATGTTTCAGTTGTGCTACTATATTGAATGTAATATTTATGGAACAATGTTACATGAGTGTTATGTCAATGACTTGCGCACTATAACATGCAGTGGTGTGTGGGGTCACAACATTTGTACTCGTGCTCATGGCCATGTTTTTTAAGGGGGATATCACCCCGGCCTCTATATCGGTTGTTGCACATGACCTTTTATTAAAAGAGTATCATTCGGAGTTATTATAGATCTCTCATAGTTGAAACATAGATCATACAACGAAAAATAACAAGCATACGACAATTAAGCATCCTTTTGTCAGCCTAGGTGAAGATATCCTGAGCGACCGTCAGCAGACGATTGCATCAAGTAGCCATAATATCTTACTGGTCTGGAGGTAGAAGCGGTGTCCATAGCTGTAACCGGTGTGCCACCGTATGAATAACCTGCAGAAAGTTGAAAGTTCTTTTATTGTTAAAGATTATATCATTTATGCATCGCCATATATATTGACCAACATAAGGCTTGAAATAGCAATGTGAATTCTAGCCTTATCAAATTTATCTACTCTATTTAACTAATTTTCAAACATATTTATGATATTAGTTTGTGGACGTAGGCGGGGATGTGTAATATTAACTATGCGCCAAAGAAGCCTTCACGGCCATGTGGAGCTTTATTGATTAAAACCGGGCTCTTTGAACCTTCTATCTAAAAAGAGCTGGCCTTGGTGACGTGTTACCATCTAGCTTTCATCTGCTACATCTATATATGGTTTAGTGGTTCTAAAAAGGAAACAGAAAGAAAATGCAGAGAGAACACTTTGTGATGGAGAAAGGAGAAGTGCACTGCTGCAGCCTGGAGGAATGTTGGTATGATTCGAACAGCAACCTGACTTGTACCGTTGGTTCTCGCAGACCAAAGGGGAAATCATCATCGGAGTAAAAGTTAAGTTCGAAGCTGTCGAGTGGGGCAAGCAAGGTTGGTAGGCGCAGCCAAGCGCACTGCGAATTTAGAGTCGTACCGACAACGTGACGGCACAAGAAGATGAGAAAGAAAACCGTTTGGTCATGAAGTTCAGAGGCTGCCTGCAGCACCATGGAAAAAAATGCGTTGCACCCTTAAAATTATTTTGAATGCATTATTCGTACAACCGAAATATCTGATCTTTTTTTTGACCAAATGTGAATTTGGGTGTATTTTGATGGAATCTCCGTGACACTGAGTATGTGTGTCGTGCAGCAATACATATATCCGGCTCTCTTTTTTTTAACGGTAAATGGGTCTAGAAGACCCAAGAAGCTGCAATAAAATTCACGTGGCAGATACATAATGCAAAGAGGCCCCTAGCGCTAAGCACCCTAGCTAAACTAGAAATAACAGATAGGGGCCTCTTTTTTTTACAGAAAACACCTCAGAAAAGGAAGATAGAAAGCAATCAAGTCCCAGGTCGACGCTGCCACCAAAGTCCGGCGATCTCCAGCCAATGGCGAGATCAAAGTCTCTTGCTCGTGACGCTTTCGGAACCGGAGAAGAAGCAATGTAGCCGGCCAATTCGCACTCTCCAGGGACGAACCACCCGTTGAGGATGAACTGTCAAGCTCTGGTGCAAAGCTTGAGAGAGGGGCCTCCGATGGAGGTTGAAACCCCGAGCCGCCCTTCGGCCAGAACGGGCAGCGGTCCAGCAGCCACACCACCATAGGACCGCTACGAGGAAGATCCAGTGGGTGCAGCTTCATCTGGCTTCGGCGACGTCTTCCGCATCAAGGCACCCTCCCTTCTGTCCCTTGCCACCACGGCAGGCCAAGATAAGGAGGGGAAACTCGACGCCATGCATGTTGCTGAGGAGCCACCGAGCTTTATGACCGAGCCGCCGCAACCTTCGCAACCCTCTGCAACTCCTACCACAGGAGCAGAGAGAGCGAAGAGGCCGGGCGACCTCCTGACGCCGCTCGACAGCAACCAAGAGTAACTCGGAGGTGCTTCGCCACCAGTCGGAAATCGCCCAACTCCCCGCGCCACCACGGCCGGCCGGAGAAGGAACCAAATCGAGCAGGGACGCAACGGAAGGAGCACCGCAAACAACTTTATTCGAAGAAGAGATGCCCAGCGCCGCCGTCTTCCGGCCACCAAGAACCGAAAGCACGCCGGCGAGGAACCCTAAGCCGTAGATATGGCTGCACAGATCACGAGCTACTCTTTTAACTACGGGCAAAAAAGCCTAGCCCCGGCAACCTGCAGCTACTACTACCTACCCTACCTACTCCGGCGCCTCTCCTTCGCCATCTCCAACCGGCAACGCCGGGCGGAGAAAGCTCGAGGGCGGCCCGACTTCGGATGGGAGCCGCTCAGAAAAGAGGGAGGAAGGATGACGCGTGGAAGAAGAGACGAAGTGCTTGTTCGAGATCTCCTTCCCTCATTCACTTCTATATATCCAGCTCAATCGTTGCCATGGTCATGAAAGGTGTGAGGTTTTTTTTTCCTATAGTAGGGTAGAACCACTTTTATCTTAGTATCGCATTCCTTGTGCGTGCATGGAGATGGAGGAATGAAGGAAGTATCCGTTCAGACAGCAACGCGTTGTCGGTTGTCCTTCATATATATTTTAGTACTTAGGTACCATGTGTAAGGAACGTGTGTCTTTCGATGATTCGTTTCCAAAAGAAGAAGCCTACGGGCACTCAATCTCCGTGATATGATTCCCTCCCTCCCTCCCTCAATCTATTTATATATTAAAAGCAATATAAGGGTGTTTTTCGAGGCACCACGTTGAGCCACATAGGCTAAATAATCTAATTCGTTAATTTCTGGTGGGACCTAATTATAACGGCCCTGATTTAAACCAAATTACGTACACAATGTGTATGCAGATATAGACCTGTCACGTTGGTTAAAGTCCAAAGATAGACACAAGAGGCCGGTCAGGATCTAGACTAATTCCGTGCAGTCGCGTCCTATAATTGGTCTCTATCTCTACCGCTGTTTTGCCTCTTAGCCTAAGGACACTACCAATGAAAGCCACCATCAGCTGAAATCAATAGTTTGGTTCAATCATTACCGCTGCCGATGCAGCAATAGTGAGATTAACTAGGCTTCCTGCAAAGATTATGCATCATCAGTCATTCAAGTTTTAAGATTAATCATGCGTGCACTCCGTCCGCACGGCCTCTGGCTCATCCTCTCTTATTCGCCATATTCTATGTGCCACAGGCTGAAAATCATCCTCTGAAAAATATTGCCAGAGGTTGTGCGAGAAGATACTCAAGTCCAAAGACCAGGCTCGAATCAAAGAAAACAAGGAAACTGCAGCTGGCCGAGAGAACATATCGATTAGATCAACAAGATTTGGTTTCATCTAATTTTATCTGCAATATCTACGGGCATAGAACATCCTACTTGCAATCACAAAGTCCTGTATATTTCTGCAAGTATGTAATCAATAGCCAAAAAATATATTTCATGAATGAATCACACACGCGAGAAATTACTACAAAAGAAAATCGGCAAGAAAATCGGCAGTTGCTAGCTAATTTAGCTAATTCATGTATAGCTTCATGTTTCTTCAGCAATGGCGAGGAAAAAAAATTATTGCCTATCATACTTGCAGTATAACCCAAAGAACTTTAATTAATGATTAATTTTTGCAACCAAATAAAGATGGATCTCCATGTTAGCTCTGGTATCAGCCATAATGTGGGTAATGCAATGTTCTTAGGATATATTTCACAAACGTAGTAGGAGTTAGTAAATCATTTGAGTCCTTGATATAGTTTAATACAGTAACATGGTCATTATTTATCCCATAACTCAATATTTGAGTCCTTGATATAGTTTAGTACTCATGTCATCCCATAACTCAATATTTTCTGCCTAAGAGGTTGCTAAAACAAATGGTACAATCTACATCTAGGCCTTCGATTTATCGATTAAGTAATTCATAGATAATATTTGTCTTTTTGTGTGATGACATGAGTACTATATCAAGAAAGACTTATTCTATAACTTCTAGGTAATTAAAGACCAGCTCCTTCTTTAAAATGAAAACAATTACACTATAAATAATACTGCCTCCAGGTTTAGCCACATCATCCAAATTATATAAACTGTTGGATCTAAAATTTTCCACTAGGCTTTTAAATCACAACTGTAATATTTCATAACAACTAATATGAGATGCCTCTTCAGATTAATACAAGATACTGAATCCAACACAACACTTGTAATGTGCAAAAACCTTTGGGTCCAACACGTCATGAGTACTAATTTGTACATTGCAGTTGGATCCAACATGTCCTAGGTCCAAACCATGAATCACATAGTTATGTTACACAAGATTTATTATGTACAACTATTGCCAACAAAGTGTTATGAAAATAGTCCTTGCCACATATAGATGTACACCTCATCATATATTTATAGAAAGCATATTTGAATTGATATAGAACATGTGATATGCGGTGCACCTTTATCCGGGCGTGGCCTCGCAAGAACATACAGCTATAGACAACGAAATCAACCTGGCAAACATGTGTGAGTATATAGGAAAAAAGGATTGACTATTATTTTCTTGACTATAAATAGCTATCATATCGGAAGATTCTAAAGCTAATTTTTCTTCTAAATAGCTCTCACCAAGTGTGCATGCACCTCATATTTTTCAACACAATCTAACTTTATTGATGCGACAAAGTATCTCATAAATAAAAACTGAAATGAAAGCCAACAAAAAAGATTTTCAATAAAAACAAGAGCACCGTCAACATTCCTAAAATTCAATGACTCTTTCTCCGCATCCTATATTTTTCAATGTCTCCATCGAAAAATACAAAAAAATCATATTCAAACAATACACTAACCTCATAATTTTTGCATGAAGCAAGGGACAACAACCTAAAAATGGGATCCTCAGGTCATTGAATGCACACTGTCTACATTCGTGAACTATAGAGATATAATATTTTTAATAATAAAAAATGTAATGAAGGTCAACAAAAAGCATTCCCAATTATAATTTATATGTTCCCTCAAAGTCAACAAATCATTCGTCGCATCCTATAATCTTCCCTGTCTCTGGTGGCGAATGCGTAGAAAATCACATGTCCAAATATTACACTAACCTCATATGTTTTGGAAGAAGGAAGAGACACAAACCTCAAATATGGGACCCTAAGATGTTAACGCACATTATCCACAGGAAAATCGCTCACAGAGGCATGTCAACAAATTGTTGTCCATTCATGGACTAACGAGTAAAAAGTTAAAAGCATAAATATACGAGCACTGAGAATCATTGGTTCTATGGAGTAGTTCGAGCTAGACACGCCATTATAATGGTAGAGCGAGGGAATGATATTAATTACATAAAAAGTAGGATATACATATAATGCTAGGATGTTATCACAAATAATGCACAACATGAGAGATATAATGCCTAAACTATGTGCAGATGTTGATATTTGGTCTCCAACATCTCGACACCTTATGGGATAGTGAAGGCTACTCACCTACCGCCTATATTTCTAATATAAAATTTGCAACATTTAATGAGAAAGCTAAAATCGTAATAAATATGAGTGTAAAAAAGAGAACTATGTATGTATACTTTGGCAGACAGATATTATAGATGACGGGGGATTTTAAATTATCTATATAGCCTTACGACTTATAGCTCCAAGGCGTACCCTATTAGAGTAACTGTATAGAATTGGATAGCTCGGTCATCTGCAACACGTTGGCACAACCATCCACAAAAGTGAGATGTGCATGATGTGCATGTAAGTGGAGGCTTTATTGTAATTAAATGATATAAGTACGGTTATAAAAATCTAATATGTAAATGCAATCTATTTAATTCAGATTTATGTAGATTCTATGGACACGATCTCTCTGGTATGATTATCTAAATCTAATTGTTCTAATTTAGTAACAAATATATGGTCCACCAAATAGATGATTCTTTTTTGTGATAATATGTAGCACCTAAGTTTAGAAAAAAAGTATTGTCCTTTTAGTATGGAGTATACTTGAAAAAATTACCACTACATATATTAATAATAAAGGTGAAATATTTTGACTAGAAACACTTTCTAGATGTCCTGTATTTTTGTATTAATAAACAACATGAATATATATGAGACCAAACAAAAATAAGGCGAAGATTGAGAACTAATTATATTTAGCCTCCACGAAATGCATAGTAGATATTTTCCTTTTAATTGACCAGAAATTTCAAATTACCAGAGTTAGTGTTAGATGTATTTCCTGGAAAGATAATTTAGCTTTTAGGACTATATATATTGGGATTTGCGCCATTGCAATCACATAGTAAATATAGTGATATATTAATTAATGAGGTAATCATGTTACATGAAACTATAGTTAAATCTGTCTACACAATAGAATGAGTTTATTTTGGGCAGGGAAAACAGTAGGGAGAAATAAAACAAATAATAGTAATATTGCATTTGTAAATGATGCTCTAGAAATTTTGTAGTAAGACCTGTTTATTGTTTCTTTCATTGCTAACAATAGGCATAACAATTCTATTTTCATATTAAAGGAAATATGATTTCCAGATGATGTGTCTGAATCATGATACAATTTAGAATGCATGATGTAAATGCGAAGAGCAAACATCAGCACAAGTAAAATAGATAGTCTCCTATTTAGATGGCATACATGCATGTTAGGTGTTAACAAGTAAGTATTATTTTTGGTTCCCCTTAATTATTTAAAATATACTTTGCTAACCAGTGAGAATATCGCCAAAACATCACCTTGAAGTTAATTTGGTTGCCCTGACTAATAGTTAAATCAAAACATGTATATGTTTGTAGCTTTACATCTAATGAAAACACACTATTGAATCTTTCATTCCGCATCTTGATCTAAAAGCATATATAAATAACACACATGGTCAATAATATGGTCTCTCCATAAGTAAATAAATATCATAGATTTTTTATATAAAATTTGACTAAAACTATTTTTGATTGGGAACCATATAGGAGATTCCTTTTCTGATAAATGGAAACATAATAATATCAAGAATATAAAACTTACACCAGGACACTAGAACGGCTCAATATTTCACGAGGAATTCTAGACATTAAAAACTGCATACATCATGTTGAGATGATTAAAAATACTTAAGTCTCACGTGTCAATTATTAGCAAAATATTTTCAATGATTGTTATTTCATATTACTTGAAATTTCATAATTGTAATTGTGAATTTACTTCTCAGATGCTTTCGTTACATTGAAAGAACATGCCCTCGCAATTGCGAGGGCCACCTTGCTAGTTAACCAACAAAGCAGTACAGGCCGACTGTTGCCGCGCGGCGCCGTACGTAGTCATGGCGACGGTGGAGCAACCGGGGGGGCAGAAGAAGATGGTGGCGCGACAGGAGCAGGAGCAGGAGCAAAAGAAGGACATCAAGTTCCTATGGAAGTGGCGCAAGTACCTGCTGCTGCTCGCCACGCTGGTGGCCAGCGTCACCTACGCGGCCGGCCTCAACCCGCCTGGCGGCGTGTGGTCCGAGGACGGAGGCAACAACGCCCGAGGGCAGCACACCGGCGTCCACCACTTGAACCGCGTTGGCGGCGGTGTCGACCCGCCGGCTGCGTACCCGAACCGCGTCGGTGACCCGGTGCTCGTGTCCACCTACTCCAGCCGCTACAACGCCTTCTTCCACTGCAACGCCGCCGCCTTCGTGGCCTCCCTGGTCGTCATCATGTTCCTGCTGGACCGGCGCATCAGCAACAACCCCGCCGGCCTCAAGGTGCTCCGCTACGCCATGCTGCTCGACCTGCTCGCCCTCATGGCCGCCTTCGCCGCCGGGAGCTGCCGCGACGTGCCCGCCTCCATCTACGTTTCGGCCCTCTTCGCCCTCGTCTTCGCCTACGTCGCCATCCAGGTCAGCATCGAAAAGAAACAAGCGGTGAAGGTGAAGCACCGGGAGCAGGAACAGGCGGCCTCGACGGTGGTGCACGAGGATCCGGAACCAGCGGCAATAATCGCCGTGGAGCAGCACCGGGATCCGGACGCAGAGGAGGAGAGGCGCAAGCTGAAAGACCGGCGAAAGTTCATGCTGCTTCTCGCCGCCTTCGCGACGCCGCTGACGTACGGGGCAGGGTTGGTGCCGCCGGGAGGGTTCTGGAGCCATACCGCGTTGGGGTATCATAGCGCCGGCGCCCCGCTGTTGCACGACGGGATCTTCAAGATCCGGTACGACGCCTTCTTCTACGCCAACGCCAGCTCCTTCGTGGCGTCGCTGGCCATCATCATGATGCTCATGAGCAGGAGGGTGAGCAAGCCGCTGGCCAGGTCGTACGCGCTGCCGGTGTGCGTCCTGGTGGAGCTGCTGGGCCTCATGGTCGCCTTCACCGCCGGGAGCTGCAGGTGGCTCACCACGACCGTGTACATCGTCTGCCTCGTCGGCGTCGTGCTCCTGTACATCGTGCTGCAGATGGCCATCGCGGTGTTCGCCATGGAAAAGTTCAAGACATGGCATGACAGAGTCTGTAGCATACTCACATGCACACACACGTTCAGGAATGATGTGCAGACACAACAAGAAGGAAAAGAAGGAGGATGCTGCGGCGGCATGGACCGGGAAAGCTTAATAAGGATAATCGACATTCAAAATGACGAGGCCGCGAAGAAGAAGGTGGAAGAGTCGCGGGCGCTTCTGCTGCTGCTGGCGACGCTCGCCGCGACGGTGACGTACCAAGCAGGGCTGAGCCCGCCAGGCGGCGTGTGGCCGGACGAGGACGACCAAGGGCACCTTCATCACACCCCGGGGAATCCGATTCTCCACGACATGCACCACAAGAGGTACATGGCTTTCTACCACTGCAACACGGCGGCGTTCGTGGCTTCCGTGGTCATCATCATCATCGTCCAGAGCAAGGAGCTCAGCTCTGCCGCCCACATCACGCGTGCCGCGCTCAAGACGGCCATGATACTCGACCTGTTCGGCCTCATGGGCGCCTACGTCGCCGGGAGCAGCCACGACACCACCTCCACCATCTACGTCTGCGCCCTCGCCGTCCTCATCTTCGTCTACGCCATCGCCAAGCTCGTGGCGCACGCGTACAAGTCTCATTCTCATCGCGGAGGAGACCAGCAGACCCCCGGCGTGATGACCGGGAGTGCTGCTGACGATCCCCTCAAGACGACGAAGCTGGTCGTTAGGGAGAGGAAGCGCAAGTTCTTGCTGCAGCTCGCCATCCTAGCCGCCACCGCCACGTACCAGTCCGGGCTCAACCCGCCGGGCGGGTTCTGGCAAGAGAGCAAGGGTGAAAGATCGGTGACCGCCGGCGACCCGGTCCTGCTCGACTACTACGGGATCAGGTACCAGGTGTTCTTCTACTGCAATGCCACGGGCTTCATGGCGTCCGTCGCTGTCATCCTTCTGCTGGTGAACCAGATGCTCTACAAGCATGGCATCCGGAGCCACGCGCTCCACGTGTGCGTCGTCGTCGGCTTGCTGGGCCTCATGGGCGCCTATGCCGCGGGCAGCTCCCGGCAACTGCGCACCTCCATCTACGTCTTCGCGCTCGTGGCCGCGGTTGTCGCCTCCCTCGTCCTACAGATCCTCTTCTTCGTCTTCGCCGACAGCCGCCATTTGTCGGAGCAGCCATGGCTTCCGCAATGGCTGAAGGGGCTCGTCAAGCCGTTGAGCTCCGGGCCGCACGGCGAGGTCGTCAAAGGCAAGGACGACGTCTCCGCCGAGCAACAACAAGGACACATCGAGAAGCATAAAAAGAGCAAGTACCTGATGCTGCTGGGCATCCTCGCAGCCAGCGTGACGTACCAGGCGGGCCTCGCGCCTCCTGGCGGCACGTGGGGGGACGACGACGACGATACTTCGTTGTCGCCATCCATATCCCCATCGCGTCGGCAGTCGCCGGCAACCCTATCCTGCTGGACAGCAACCCGGAGCGGTACCAGGCCTTCTTCTACTGCAACGCGACGTCGTTCGTGGCCTCCATTGTGGTCATCATGCTACTGCTCCAGCACACCTTGAAGAAAAAGAAGACGGAGAAGACCAGCACGGAGCGGCGCGGCGTGCCGCTGTGGACGGTGCAGACCGCCGTGGTGCTGGACCTGCTCGGCCTTCTGGGCGCATACGCGGCCGGCAGCTGTAGGGGCTGGGAGACGTCCGCCTACGTCGTCGCTCTGGTCGCCGCCGTGGGCATCTTCATCACCATGTCTGTGCTTCTGTCGTTGGGGATGCTCAGGATTTTTTCTTTTTGTTTGAACAAAACCCAGGATGAAACCAGTGCTGAGCATGACCAGCAGGAAGTTCAAGTTGTCCAGGTACTTGGAGCTATGAATGATGCATGACGAGGCCAGCCGCTAGGAGCACCTTCCTTAATTTGCACTTCAATTTGTTGTTTGACATTTTGCATTCCCTTTTATTTGCAACGTTGCTAATCAATGTTGGATTTCTGGTTGCACCCTGATGTGCGCGTCCGTGTATGGGCTGAAATTCTGATTCATCTCGCTTCTCTTGCATACGAACTAGCTACTTTGTCAATTTTGGTTCAATTCAAATCGATTCAAATGTTCAATTGTTTGCTTCATTTTTTAATATTGTTTTCCACTTCTATTAGAAGCTAATTTGTTAATCGTGCAGACTGTCTGGAGAGAAGAGTCAACCAACCTAGAACTTGAAATAAAGCTTTCACCAGTATTGTCCATTGTTTATTGAGAGGTGTGCTCCAACGCTCCCCCTCCCCTGCGAATGCTATCTATCGTCCAGCGCGTCATGTGCGCGTTGGGCCGGACCATGTAACGTTTTATCTTTTTCTCATTTTTTTCTATGTCTCTATTTGTTGATTTTTTTTTCTGTTTTCTGTTTTCTTTTCACTTCTCTTTTCCGTTTTTGAACAATTTTCAAATTTGAACATTTTTAATATGAACAATTTTCAAATTTGAACATTCATTTTAATATTTATCTAATATGAATATTTTTAAAACTTTGAACGGTTTCCAAATGTGAAAAATTTGTAAATTCGATTTGTTTTATATTTGAACAATTTTCAAATATGAACAATTTGTACATTTGAACAATTTTTAAATTTGAACACTTTCCAAATCTGAACAATTTGTAAATTTGAAACAATTTTTACATTTCATATTTGAACTTTTTTTATGTTCGAACTTTTTCGAAAATCTCAGACTTTTTATATTACTGTAATAGCGTAAGGAATAGAAAATCAAATAGTAAAACCTGTTATTGGGCTAGAGTCAGGCCCACAAAAGCCCATACCGAAGCCCTCATATACCTAGGAATTGGTATAAGATATCAGATGTATACAACCCACAAATCCCCACCTCTTAGGGATATCCATTCTTAGGTCCCCGCTCGGCCCTGCCATTCCAATGGTTAGGGCGACCACCTCCGCTCCTGATGACCGGTTGCGTTCTCCGCAAGCCAAGGGTAGCCTTCATGTGAATCTTCCACCTCTGGATCATAGGGGTTTTCAGATATTCTTCGGATTTGTCGACCTTTGCCTACAGATCTTGATTGATCCTATTGCAGCCTTCATATCACCGACGGATTCATAATTGGTGTCCTAGCTCAAGATCTTCCACAACTATGTGCAGTCTCGCCACCAATGCCCACAAACTATGAGTTGTTACCCCTCGCACACCTTCTGTTTGCATCTCTGTTCGCAAGAGGTCTTATGGTTTCTTTTTACGTTTAAAGATGCGGCTTAAAGTTTTTGTTTTATATTTAAAATTGATCTCTGTGCACATTAGTTTGTTTTTCATTATGTGTTACGTCATGAGGTCTAGGAAAGTACTTGTGATAGGTAGTAGGGAGAGAGATTAAGGCCCAGTTTTTTTGGGGACTTCTCTGAGAAGCCGCCCTCCACCCAGCTTCCTGGGGAAACCGGTCTAAAAAAATCGAGGCTTCCAAAATAGTTAAGATTAAATAAATTTGGAAGCCTCGCAATTTTTTTGAATCGGCTTTCCCAGAAAACTGGGGGTAGGGCAGCTTCTGGGAGAAGCCACCAAAAGATCTGGGCCTAAGGATAGGCATCCATAGTATCACATGCAATATTGGGGTTTTGATATCATAATTTCATCGGTTGTGATGCACTAATTATGCTATTGTTGTTGGTCTGCAGTGTTCGAATAGATGGAGGACTCTCGCCTAGTTGGGTTGACCATGATAACAGAAATGCTAGCGATAGTGGTTATACTACGGGTGATGGAGCTGGTTCGTGTTGGAGATATGCCCAAGAGGCAATAATAAAGTGGTTATTATCATATCTTCATACTTATGATAAATGTTTACATACCATGCTATAATTGTATTAACCGGAAACATTAATACTTGTGTGATTTGTAAACATAAAAGAGTCCCTAGTAAAGCCTCTTGTCAAACTAGCTTGTTGGTTAATATATGATCATGGTTTCCTGATCATGAACATAGAGATGTTATTAACAACAGGGTCATATCATTGAGAGAATGATGTGATGGACATACTCCTATAGTTAAGCGTAGCATAAAGATCAAGTCATTTAATATAGTTCATTTTCTATAAGCTTTCTGATACATAGTAACCTAATTCCTTCGACCATGAGATCATGTTCATCACCATCACCGGAAGGATGCTTTGATGACATCAAACACCACACCGTAACTGGGTGGCTATAAAGGTGGCACTGAGTGTTCGGAAAGTATGGGTTGAGGCACATGGATCAAGAGTGGGATTTGTACATCCATATGACAGATAGATATACTCTGGGCCCTCACGGTGGAATGTCATCCAATTAGCTTGCAAGCATGTGACTGGCTCACAAGGGATCACATATCACGGGAACGAGAAAAGAGTACTTATCGGTAACAAGGTTGAACTAGGTATGCAGAGATACCGACGATCAAAACCTCGGATAAGTAAACTATCGTGAGACAAAGGGAAATTGGTATCGTATGTAAGTGGTTCATTCGATCGCAAAGTAATCGTAGAAATATGTGGGAGCCATATGAATTTCCAGATTCCTCTATTGGTTATTGATCGGAGAAGTGTCTCGATCATGTCAGCATAATTCACGAACCGTAGGGAGACACACTTAAGGATTCGATGTTGTTGAGTAGTTATGGAATGATGAGAAAGAGACCGAATGTTGTTCGGAGTCTCGGATGGGATCCGGGATATCACGAGGAGATCCGGAATGGTCCGGAGAATAAGATTCATATAAGGAAAGTCCTGTTTCGGAGTTGGAGAATGATTCCGGTGTTTTCATCGGGAATGTTCTAGAAGGGTCCGGAAGGTCCGGCACTCCGGAGGGGAAGGGTACATGAATGTGTCATAACAAGTTGGAATGGTTGCATCATGTACTAGATATCATGGCTGGGCAAAATAAAGGGATAAATCAAATCCTAGTTTGAAAAAGTCAAACGCCAATTTGAAAAAGTCAAACGACAGTTTTGCTTGGTGGAGGGAGAGTAGGAAACCTACTTGGGGAGGAAGTCCCACTCTCCCTCCACCCGCCGGCCAAGGAGGAGGAGTTGGAGGAGGACTCCCTCCTCCTAGCCGCCTCCCTCCCACCTATAAAAGAAGGGGCAGGGTGCCCCCTCTACCTACACCTCTCTCCTCTAAACCCTAGCCCTAACCGCCGGCCTCCACCAAGTCGCCGCCGCCCTAGGGTTTGTCTAGCCGCCGAGTTGGGGCCCTCCCCTTGCCCTATCTGCCGGCCTAGCCCTCTCTCCTTGGTGACTCTAAACCCTAGATCGCCAAGGCCTCTCTCATAGTCCACCATACTCGCTCCGGCTTAAGGCGAAGCCCTGCGAGATCTCCCCTCTACTTCCGGTACCACTGTGTCGTGCTGCCGGAATCGCGAGGAGAGTGCTACAACCTCCGCTGCCTACTGGAACAAGGGAGATGAAGGTCTTCATCGAGTACCGAATGTGTGATCGACTGCGGAAGCGCTGCCGGAACGCAGCGCCGGAAGGACCGTCTACGCGATCTTGAGATCGGAAGTGTACGACTACATCACCCACGAGAATCTGCTCCCGTTAACTGCTTTGGATCTTCGAGGGTTAGTATTCTATCGACTCGTTGCTACAATCTAGTAGATAGATCTTGGCTTGATCATAGATTAGATCTTGATTGTGTGTTTATGCGGTAGAAATTTTTTGTTTTCCATGCTACGAACCCCTACAGTGGTATCAGAGCCGTGTCTATATGTAGATCTGTTGCACGAGTAGAACACAATGGTCATTGTGGGCGTTGATGTTTTTGTTGTCGATTGCTTCTTGTGTACTTTGCATCTTGCGGGATGGTGGGATGAAGCGGCCCGGGCTAACCTTACATGACATCGTTCATGAGACTTGCTCCACGCTTGACATGCAACTTGTATTGCATAAGTGGCTTTGCGGGTGCCTGTTTCTCCCAACATAGTTAAGATTCAACTTACAACGGGTGATTGACAATACTAGTATCAATGTTGTGGTTCTTATTCGTAAGTTAGAACAACACTTATTGAAAGCCCCAAACCACGTAAAACATGCAAAGAAAATTAGAGGCGTCTAACTTTGTTTTGCAGGGGTGTGTTGTGATGAGATATGGCCATGATTGTGATTATATTTGATGTATGCAATGTTCCTTATTGTAAGTTGGCAACCGGCAGGAGCCATATGGTTGTCTTTAAATTCTGTTAAGACCCGCGTGTCTATTCAAAGTAGTTGTAATAGTTGAAGCTGGTGGACGACAACCATGGAGCGGCGTCATTGACCTTGATGCAATGCCGGTGATGATGGAGATCATGTTCGTGCTTGAAGATGGAGATCGGAAGCACAAAGAAGAAAGGCCATATCATATCACATATTATGAATTGCATGTGATGTTAATCCTTTTATGCATCTTGTATTGCTTAGTTCACGACGATAGCATTATAAGATGATCCCTCAAACAGACAATTTCAAGTTTTAAAGTGTTCATCCTTAGTAAGCACCGTTGCTAAAGCTCGTTGTTTCGAAGCACCACGTCATGATCGGGTGTGTTAGATTCTGCGAGTGTATACAACATGAGCAAGCCAGATTTGCTCATGTGAAAGCTAAGGTTTGATCTTGACGAGCCTAGCATGTACAGACATGGTCTCAGAACACGGATCACCGAAAGGTAAAGCATGAGTCATATAGTAGATATGATGAACATGTTGATTGTTCGTCATTGAAGCTACATCAACTCTCGTGATGATCGGTTTTGATGTGGTGGATTTGGTTGGTGTGATCACTAAAACAATGTGAGGGATATTGTTTTGAGTGGGAGTTCAACGGCAATATGATTAAAAGATGAACACTATTTATCATAAATTAAATCAAAGTGAATTTGCATAGCTGTTGTAGTCATTGGCATTCGTTTACCACCTTGCGCTTAGTTTTAATTGAGATGATAGAACTATAGAATTCTGGTTAGTTACTTTACGAACTGGTATCGTATTGTTTTGAAGTGTTAATCTAAAAGTTTAAAAGCCCTATTGCAAATTTTCAGTAAGTTCCGGTTACTCCATGAAGTTTAATAATTGGTATTAAATCAAGAGTGATAATTCCAAGTGTTAGTGTATGAGTATCATGTTTGTCTCCATGATTCTCGATATTCAAAGGATTGTCTTAATATCAAGGTCATCTAGGATCTGAAAGAGTTGTTTCAGAAACCATGATGTGTGGAAGATATTGTGATATCTGACACGAAGTTTTGGTTGCAACATGATAGAGTATAATATGGCAAAAGTCATGTTCTCATATTTGATGAGAATTTGCAAAAGGTTGGAGACACTAGTTGTCCTAATCCACCAAAAGGTTTTGGAGAGCAACATTATACTCGCAATTCACCATTATAAGCTAAAAGTAGCTTGATCGTGGATAATTCCATGATAAGGGTGAATATTTGATGTAGGTAAAATATTTACTACACCAAGAGATTACTAAAGAATGGAATTTGAAAGAACACCAAACATTTGATGATGGTGATCTACTTCAAAGTGCAAGTCCAAAGACATTGGTATTTAACTATACATGCTTTGGACTATGTGTCATATATATGGCTCCACTATTGATGTTGATAGATTCTTTCAAACAGAAAAAGAAATACTGAAAGAAAATCTCATAAATATATGGCAGAAAATAAAATACTAGAATTGTTCAGCTTAGGTATATAGAGGATATACGCGTTATGGTTGTATTCTTTGCTTGTTAAATAATGTGGTTCTTAAGTATTGGATACTGAATTTGTTGGTATGAATCGTCATACGAAACAACAAAATTCATGAACTACAATGGCCTAAGTAACTAGCAAGAGAATATGTGATGATGTTCATCGAGAACAAATAAAGTGTTGATGTGTTTTTCGTTAACATCAAAGCTTTCCTTCAAGATTTGTTTTATTAGGTATGATGAGAATAAAAGGGTTGTTCAAATAATTGCCGTAATCCATAAAAGATGGATGATTCACAAATCTCGTTGGAGAAATCACATCCATAAAACTAGTGCTAAAAATGTCGAAAGACAAATTGATTGAAAGATCACTTAGGAAGTGACATCGCCGTTTAAATTATATTGGAAAGAAAACATGAAGAAACTCCATGTGGATGGAATTTTGGAGTCTTTTGATTTTTGATCAAATGACGCTTGTGAAACTTTCCTAGAGATAATTATGTTGGAATTATGCCCTAGAGGCAATAATAAAGATGTTATTATTATAATTCTTGTTCATGATAAATTTTATATTTCCATGCTAGAATTGTATTAGGCAGAAACTTTAATACTTGTGTGGTTTGTGAACAACACCGTGTCCCTAGTATGCCTCTATGGACTGGCTCATTGATTAATGATGGTTAAGGTTTCCTAACCATAGACATGAGTTTTCGATTAATAATGAGATCATATCATTGGGAGAATGATATGATGGACAGACCTAAACTAAGCGGAGCAATTAGATCGTGTCATCGTGTTCATCTTTGCGAAGCTTTTCTTATGTCAAATATTGTATTCCTTAGACCATGAGATAATACAACTCCCTGGTATCGGAAGAAAGCTTTGAGGTCATCAAACGTCATCCTATGAGAGGGTGATCATAAAGGTGTCTCTCAGGTGATCGGAAAGTACCTGTTGGGTTGTATGTATCGAGATGGGATTTGTCCCTCCCAAGTCGGAGAGATATACTTCGGGCCCACTCGGTAATCGATATCAACACCGCTTGCAAGCATGTGGTTAAGGAGTTAATCACAAAGTGATATCGGATTACGGAACGAGTAAAGTACTTGCTGTGAACGAGATTGAACTAGGTATGACGGTACCGACGATCAAATCTCGGGCAAGTAAAATATCGCGAGACGAAGGGAATATATATATGGGATTGATTGAATCCTGGCATCATGGTTCATCCGATATGATCATCGATGAATGTGTGGGAGTCAATATGGGTTTCCAGACCCCGCTATTGATTATTGATATAAGATCATGTCTGCATGTTCTCGAACCCGAAGGGTCACACACTTAACGTGTCTCGACGCTAGGATAGATTGGATAATTGGTTTATGAGTTTTTGTTCGGAGTCTCAGATGGGATCCGGGACATCACTAGAGGTTCCGGAATGGTCCGGAGAATAAGATTCATATAAGGCAATGCAGTTTTTGGAGTTCGGAATTATTTCGGGTTAATCGGTATTGTACCGGAAGCTTCTAGAACCTTCCGGAGGGGGACCAAAGTGTCCCCACCTGACGGGAGGGGGCATGGGCCTATGAGGGAGTGCCCTGGCCGCATTGGGCCAGGGGCACAAGGACCCATAGGGCCCAGCCGGCCACTAGAAGGGGGGGAAACTTCTAGAAGGGGGGGAAACTTGCCCCCCACTCCTTCCTCCTTGGCCGCCGGCCTAGGGCTTGGGGGAGGGGCTAGGGCTGGCGCCCACCCCTCTATATATAGAGGGTTGGGGCGCACCCTCCCCCCACACCTCCTCCACAACCCTAGCCGCCCTGCTGCCCTCCTCTCTCTCTCCCTCCCGACTGCGTGTAGGCGAAGCCCTGCTGCAGAAACTCTCCACCACTTGCACCACGCCGTCGCGTTGTAGATCAAATCCGTCTCTCCACCATACTTGCTGGACCGAGGAAGGAGGAGACGTCGAGGTGCCACACGTGTGCATCTCTCGGAGGCATCGCCACTTGCGGTGTTAGATCGGATCGGATCGCGAGGAGGAGAAGCGAGTACGACTACATCACCCACGTTCCGACGAACGTTCCGCTGTGCGAATCTTCAAGGGTATGAAGATCTCACTAATCCCCCTCGTTGTTTGCATCTCCTAGATTAGATCTTGGCTTTCCTGTTCACATCCGTAGAATTTTTTTGATTTACTATGTTGCGAAACACTTTAGTGGTATCAGAGCTAGATCTATGCGTAGATGTGTTTCACGAGTAGAACGCAACATGGTTGTTGTGGGCGTTGATGTTTTCTGTTACAAGCCACTTGTTTGTGTTCTTCTTATGACGCGGGATAGTGAGATTGAAGCGGTCCAGGCCAACCTTACGCGACGTCGTTCGCGAGACCGGCTCCGCACTTGACGTGTGGCTTGTTCCACACATGCGGCTGGTGGATGCCAGTTTCTCTCACTATAGTTGTCATGGGATTTACACCGGAGTTTGGCAACCATAATATCACCGTTGTGGCTTTCCGTAGGTAAGAATCGTTCTTAGCTTGCTACTCCCATAAGCCACGTAAAACATGCAACAACAAAGTAGAGGCGTCTAACTTGTTTTTGCAGGGAGTGTTTTCTGTGATATGGTATGGCCCAAGATGTGATGTGTATGTTGTATGCAATGATCATGTTTTGTAATGTTTCACGACTTGCATGTCGATAAGTACACAACCGGCAGGAGCCATATGGTTATCTTTATAATTATGTATGACCTGTGTGTCAACTTCTTATACGCCATGTAATAGTTTCACTTTATCGCTAAGTAGTTAGCAATAGTTGTAGTTGCTATTCGTGGTGGAGGCAATCATGGTGGAGTGATGGAGATCATGCCGGCACGCACAAGATGGAGATCATTGCTCGAAGATTGGCTATACCATGTCACATAAAGTTATATGCATGTGATGTTTATCCTTTTATGTATCTTATTATGCTTAGATCGCGACGGTAGCATTTTAAGATGATTCCTCACTTAAAGATCAATATAAAACTGTGTTCTCCCCATGTATGCACCGTTGCGAAAGTTCTTCGTGTCCAAGCATCACGTGATGATCGGGTGCTATAGACTCTACGTTCACATACAACGGGTGCAAGCCAGTTTTGCACACGCGCAAATACTTGGGTTTGACTTGACGAGCCTAGCATGTACAGACATGGCCTCGGAACACATGAACCGAAAGGTTAAGCATGAGTCATATGAATGATATGATCGACACTTCGTTGTCCACCATTGAAACCACATCTCTTCTCGTGAAGATCGGATTAGGTGTGGTGAATTTGGATCATGTTCACTAAACAACTTGAGGGATGTTGAATTTAGTGGGAGTTCATCTAGTAATTTGATTAAAAGTTGAACTAGTTATCATGAACATAGTCTAATTTGTACTTGCAAATATTGTAGATCAAATGGCTAAGTCCAACTTCAACTTCAACGTTTTTGCTGAGAAGGAAAAGCTTAGAAACAATGGGTCTAACTTCACCAACTGGTTCCGCAATCTGAGAATCATTCTCTCTGGCGGTCAAAAGGACTATGTCCTTGAAAATGCGCTAGGTGACGCCCCTGCTGTAGATGCGCCGGCTGATGAGAAAGCTGTCTATCAGTCGCGCAAAGATGATTATGGTGTGATTAAGAGCACCATGTTGTTTGCTATAGAATCGTACCTTCAAAATCGTTTTGAAGACTATCCCGGGCCCTTTGAGATTCTTGAGGAGCTGAAAACTATGTTTCAGACGCAGGCCCGTTCTGAGAGATATGAGATCTCTGAGAAATTCTTTAACTGCAAGATGGAGGAAGGGAGTTCCGTTAGTGAGCACGCCATAAAGATGTCGGGCTACACTCAACGCCTTGAGCAACTGGACTGCAAGATTCCAAAGGAGCTCAAGATTGACAGGGTTCTGCAATCACTCCCTCCCAGCTACAAAAGTTTTGTAGTGACTCATAATCAGATTGGTTCCACTGATACGATCACCGAGCTCTTCGCAAAGCTGAAGGCTGCGGAGGTGGACATCAAAAAGGATAATCATGTGTTGATGGTCAACAAGCCCCCCACCTTCAAGAAAGGTAAGGGTGCAAAGAAGCCCTTCAAGAAAGGCGGCGGCAAGCGCGTTGCCCCTGCTGAGAAGAAGCTCAAGTTTGGACCCAAGCCGGACACTGAGTACTTCTATTGCAAGGACAAGGGTCACTGGAAGCGCAACTGTCCGAAGTACTTAGAAAACAAGAAGGCTGGCACCATCAAAGGTATATTTGATATACATGTTATTGATGTTTTCCTTACTATCCCTCGTTGTAGTGCCTGGGTATTTGATACTGGTTCAGTTGCTAATATTTGTAACTCGAAACAGGAGCTACGGAATAGACGGCGGCTTGCGAGGGATGAGGTGACGATGCGCGTTGGCAACGGATCAAGAGTTGATGTGATGGCCGTCGGCACGCTCTCCTTAGTTTTACCTTCGGGATTAGTTTTAAACCTTAATAAGTGTTATTATGTGCCTGCATTGAGCATGAACATTATTTCTGGATCGTGTTTATTGCAAGACGGTCATTCATTTAAATCGGAGAATAATGGTTGTTCTATTTATATGAGTAACATCTTTTATGGTCATGCACCTGTTGTGAATGGTTTATTTCTTCTGAATCTCGAAAGGGATGAAACACACATCCATAACATTGAGGCTAATAGATGCAAAGTAGATAGTGATAATACTACTTATTTGTGGCATTGTCGTCTAGGTCATATTGGTGTAAAACGCATGAAGAAACTCCATTCTGATGAACTTTTGGAGTCTCTTGATTTTGAATCATTTGACACATGTGAACCATGTCTCATGGGCAAGATGATCAAAACCCTGTTCTCCGGAATGATGGAGCGAGCAACGGACTTGTTGGAAATCATACATACCGATGTATGCGGACCGATGAGTGTTTCGACGCGCGGTGGATATCGCTATTTTCTCACTTTTATCGATGTCTTAAATAGATATGGGTATATCTATTTAATGAAACATAAATCTGAAACATTTGAAAAGTTCAAAGAATTTCAGAATGAAGTGGAGAACCATCGTAACAGAAAGATTAAGTTTCTACGATCCGATCATGGAGGTGAATATTTGAGTTATGAATTTCTCACGCATCTTAAAGCAAGCGGAATCGTTTCGCAACTCACGCCACCCGGAACACCACAGCGCAATGGTGTGTCTGAACGCCGGAATCAAACTCTATTAGATATGGTCCGATCAATGATGTCTCTTACTGATTTGCCGTTATCATTTTGGGGTTATGCATTAGAAACCGCTGCATTCACTTTAAATAGGGCACCATCTAAATCCGTTGAGACGACACCGTATGAACTGTGGTTTGGTGCTAAACCTAAGTTGTCGTTTCTTAAAGTTTGGGGATGCGAAGCTTACGTCAAGAAGTTGATGCCGGACAAGCTCGAACCCAAAGCGGAGAAATGCGTCTTCATAGGATACCCTAAGGAAACTATTGGGTATACCTTCTATCACAGAACCGAAGGCAAAGTGTTTGTCGCAAAGAACGGTTGCTTTCTTGAGAAGGAGTTTCTCTCGAAAGAAGTGAGTGGGAGGAAAGTAGAGCTAGACGAGGTTGTTGAACCTTCTCTTGAGTTGGAGAGTAGCGCAGCACCTGAAATTGTTCCAGTGCCGCCTGCACCAACAATAGATAAAGCTAATGACAAGGATCATGAAGCTTCGGATGATGCTGCTACTGAACGTCGCAGGTCGACAAGGTCGCGTGCCCCTCCTGAGTGGTACGACAACCCTGTCTTGACTGTCTTGTTGGTAGAAGACAGTGAACCTACGAACTATGAGGAAGCGATGATGATCCCAGACTCTGAGAAATGGCTAGAGGCCATGAAATCCGAATTGGGATCCATGAGCGAAAACCAAGTATGGACTTTGGTAGACCCTCCTAGCGACCGAAAGGCCGTTGAGTGCAAATGGATTTTCAAGAAGAAAACGGAGGCGGATGGTAATGTTACCGTCTATAAAGCACGACTTGTCGCGAAAGGTTTTCGACAAGTTCAAGGTGTTGACTACGATGAGACTTTCTCTCCCGTAGCGATGTTTAAGTCCATTCGGATTTTATTAGCAATTGCTGCGTTTCATGATTATGAAATATGCAGATGGATGTCAAGACTGCGTTCCTCAATGGCAACATTGATGAAGAGTTGTATATGATGCAACCCGAAGGTTTTGTCGATCCTAAGGATGCTGATAAAGTGTGCAAGCTTCAGCGTTCCATTTATGGACTAAAGCAAGCATCTCGGAGTTGGAACCTTCGTTTTGATCAAGTAATCAAGAGCTTTGGATTTGTTCCAAATTGCTACGAAGCTTGTATCTACAAGAAAGTGAGTGGGAGCTCGGTGACATTTCTGGTACTATATGTGGATGACATATTGATTATTGGAAATGACATTAACATGCTTAACGATGTGAAGAGTTATTTGAACAAGTGTTTTTCAATGAAAGACCTAGGTGAAGCTGCTTATATATTGGGCATCAAAATCTATAGAGATAGACAAAGATGCCTGATAGCTTTAAGCCAAAGTACATACCTAGAAAAGGTTCAGAATGGATAAGGCAAAGAAAGGTTCAGTGCCTATGTTGTCAGGTAAGATATTGAGCAAGGCTCAGTGTCCAGCTACGGTAAATGATAGAGAAGCTATGAGCAAAGTGCCTTATGCCTTGGGCATAGGTTCTATCATGTATGCCATGCTGTGTACTAGACCGGATGTGTCCAATGCTCTTAGTTTGACGAGCAGATACCAAAGTGATCCAGGAGTGGAACACTGGACAGCCGTGAAGAACATCCTAAAGTACCTAAATAGGACTAAAGAAAAGTTCTTAGTCTATGGAGGTGATGAACAGCTCGTGTAAAAGGTAAGTCGACGCTAGTTTCGACACCGACAAGGATGATTCTAAATCTCAGACAGGATACGTTTATATTTTGAATGGAGGAGCTGTGAGCTGGAGAAGCTGCAAGCAAAGCGTGATCACGGGATCTACAGTAGAAGCGGAATACATGGCTGCTGCAGAAGCGTCAAGTGAAGGAGTTTGGATCAGGAACTTCATAACTGAGCTTGGCGTGGTTCCAAGTGCATTGGACCCACTGGAGATATTGTGTGACAACACTGGCGCCATAGCACTCGCTAAGGAACCAAGATATCATCCAAAGACCAAGCATATCAACCGCAAGTTTCATATAATCCGAGATTATATAGCAGATGGAGATCTGAAGATTAGCAAAGTACATACAGATCTGAATGTCGCGGATCCATTGACTAAACCTCTTCCACGTGCAAAACATGATCAACACCTTAGTGCCATGGGTGTGAGATTGTTGCCAAATGTAAACTAGATTATTTACTCTAGTGCAAGTGGGAGACTGTTGGAATTATGCCCTAGAGGCAATAATAAATATGTTATTATTATAATTCTTGTTCATGATAAAGTTTATATTCCATGCTAGAATTGTATTAAGCGGAAACTTTAATACTTGTGTGGTTTGTGAACAACACCGTGTCCCTAGTATGACTCTATGGACTAGCTCATTGATTAATGATGTTTAAGGTTTCCTAACCATAGACATGAGTTGTTGATTAATAATGAGATCATATCATTGGGAGAATGATATGATGGAAAGACCCAAACTAAGCAGAGCAATTAGATCGTGTCATCGTGTTCATCTTTGCGAAGCTTTTCTTATGTCAAATATTGTATTCCTTAGACCATGAAATTATACAACTCCCTGGTATCGGAAGAAAGCTTTGAGGTCATCAAACGTCATCCTATGAGAGGGTGATCATAAAGGTGTCTCTCAGGTGATCGGAAAGTACCTGTTGGGTTGTATGTATCGAGATGGGATTTGTCCCTCCCAAGTCGGAGAGATATACTTCGGGCCCACTCGGTAATCGATATCAACACCGCTTGCAAGCATGTGGTTAAGGAGTTAATCACAAAGTGATATCGTATTACGGAACGAGTAAAGTACTTGTTGTGAACGAGATTGAACTAGGTATGACGGTACCGACGATCAAATCTCGGGCAAGTAAAATATCGCGAGACGAAGGGAATATATATATGGGATTGATTGAATCCTGGCATTGTGGTTCATCCGATATGATCATCTATGAATGTATGGGAGTCAATATGGGTTCCCAGACCTCGCTGTTGATTATCGATAGAAGATCATGTCTGCATATTCTCGAACCCGAAGGGTCACACACTTAACGTGTCTCGACGCTAGGATAGATTGGATAATTGGTTTATGAGTTTTTGTTCAGAGTCTCGGATGGGATCCGGGACATTACGAGAGGTTCCGGAATGGTCCGGATAATAAGATTCATATAAGGCAATGCAGTTTTTGGAGTTCGGAATTGTTTCGGGTTAATCGGTATTATACCGGAAGCTTCTAGAACCTTTCGGAGGGGGACCAACGTGGCCCCACCTGCCGGGAGGGGGCATGGGCCTATGAGGGATTGCCCTGGCCGCATTGGGCCAGGGGCACAAGGCCCCATAGGGCCCAGCCGGCCAGACCTAGGGCAAACCCTAGGAAAGCTTCTAGAAGGGGGGAAACTTGCCCCCCACTCCTCCCTCCTTGGACGCCGGCCTAGGGCTTGGGGGAGGGGCTAGGGCTGGCGCCCACCCCTCTATATATAGAGGGCTGGGGAGCACCCTCCCCCCACACCTCCTCCACAACCCTAGCCGCCCTGCTGCCCTCCTCTCTCTCTCCCTCCCGACTGCGTGTAGGCGAAGCCCTGCTGCAGAAACTCTCCACCACTTGCACCGCGCCGTCGCGTTGTAGATCCAATCCGTCTCTCCACCATACTTGCTGGACCGAGGAAGGAGGAGACGTCGAGGTGCCGCACGTGTGCATCTCTCGGAGGCATCGCCACTTGCGGTGTTAGATCGGATCGGATCGCGAGGAGGAGAAGCGAGTACGACTACATCACCCACGTTCCGACGAACGTTCCGCTGTGCGAATCTTCAAGGGCATGAAGATATCATCTAATCCCCCTCGTTGTTTGCATCTCCTAGATTAGATCTTGGCTTTCCCGTTCGCATCCGTAGAATTTTTTTGATTTACTATGCTGCGAAACACTTCAAATTAAAACTTCGTTCATAGGCCAAAAGGGAACGAATGACTAGCTTATTGGAACTTGTACATATTGTTGTATGAAGTCCATTATGTGTAGTCAAGAGCGATGGATTTCAACTTCATATGCTTTCTCCGAAAATTTGAGTGAATATATGAATATTTACTTAATAAGGATGAAGTATGAAACATTTGAAAAGTTCAAAGACTTTCAAGATGAAGTGCAAAATCATTGTAACAAGAATATAAATAGTTTATGATAAGATCATAAAGGAAGATATTTGAGTTACAAGTTTAGCATAATACCTAAGATTTAAGGAATCGTTTCGTGGATTTGCATTTCCCGAAACACCATAGGAGTATGGAGCATTCGAGATATGTAATTAAATCTTGTTTGACATGGTAAGATCGAAGGTGTAATTCATAAAACTGCCATTATATTTTAAAGATTAAAAGCTTTAGAGACTACCTTTTTTCCACTGAAAAGAGATCCATCATAATCCGTTGAATTGACACCATATAAAGTTATGGTTTGGGATAAAACCCAAGTTGTCCTTTCTTAAATATTGGTATGCTATGCATAAGAAAGATGTTTGCAACCAAAATCGGATGAACATGTCTTTGTATGTTATTTTCGAATAACTGTTAAGAATTCCTCCATAAATACCAAAGAAAAAAATGTTTGTCGCTTAGAACGTCAAGTTTCTTTGAGAAGGAATTTTCCGTGAAAAGTTAAGTGGGAGGACAATAAAATTTTGACAAGGTTAAAAGAACCTTAGCTATATATGATCAAAGTTGCGCAGCACCGAAAAATGTTCCGGAGGCAGCAACAATGCTCATGGCTCACGTGCCTCAAAGGTTGTGGTCACGGAGGTCTAAGTTCCTATTGAAACAAGTAGGTCGGGTAAACAATCAAATACCAAGGTTTGAGGGTTGAATCATTATCTGAGAATAATGAACCGACTACATGCAAAGAAGCGACGATGGGCCCTAACTCCGTCAAATGGCTTGAAGCCATAAAATCCGTGATAGTTCCATATACAAGAAATCAAGCTTTGAACTTGAAAGACCCTCGAGAAAGGTGTAAGACCTTACAGTTGTGTTTGGATTTATAAAGAAATAGACATGGATGTTGCACATCTATGAAATAGTCGACATGTTGTGTCGTGGGAATGGTCACGGCAGACGCTGCAATCGGCAGCGAGTAGTAGAACGAGGGGCAAGGGCGGCCAGCCATCTGCGGTGCGAGATGAGGGCAAAGACACAGGGTTTTACCCAGGTTCGGCCCTCCGGAGGGTAAAGACCTACTCCTGCTAGATTGTATTATGGAGGTGTTACAATGGGCGAGCTCGGTGGCTAGGCGGCGAGTCGCTTGGGTGTATCAGGGAACGTGTCTCTTCTCACCCCGTAGGGAGGTTTATATAGGCTCACCTCCCCTAGGGTTTACATATCTCAAGCGATTCGGTTAAGGCTTCAGTAGTCGTTTAACCTAGTCCGACTGGGCCTATCTACTCGCCTGGGCCTTCAGCTTCCAGTCGCTCGGTACCTTGCTGGGCTTCAATCCACTCGTCGTTCTGCAGGCCCACTCGCCAGCTCACAGGCCAGTCGGAAACGCCCTGCTGGGTATACCCCAGTAGGCATATCCCCATCATGTTGGGAAAGAGTTCACAACAATGTTCAAAGGTTGACTGTGACAAGATTTGATCTTTCATAGCGATATTTAGTCTAGACAGATTAATATAGCAACCACTACATATAATTTTGTTATGTGGTAGTTGAATAAGAAAAACAAGTTCTTCTAATAGAATTGTTACCTAGGACATGTGCATAACACGGTCCATAGGGTTTTGTTAATTCAAAGGATGCTAAAAGCATATGCAAACTTCAATTGTTGAAGTAAGCATTGCGGAGTTGGAATCTTCACTATAATGAAACTGTTAAAGGAGTTTAAATTCGTCGGAGACGATGAAGATGCTTGCACTTGCAAGAAATTAAGTGGGAGCGCTAAGACATGTTTCTAATACATTATGTGGAAAACATATTGTTGATTGGAAATGATGTATCTTATATTAACACATGTTAAGAATTTCATCCCGATGAAAGACTTGGGCAAAAACCCAAATATTTGGCATCAATAGACACTAATATGGTTGTGCCGAAAGTACATAGATGATGTATTGAATGAGTTCAATATAGAAACTACAAGAAGGTCCTTGTCGCACAGAAAGGATTGAATAAGTTCAATATTGATGATATATTCAAGTGTATTGACATTTGGTGAGTGAAACAAAGATTCAAGTATAGATTGATACTTGATGTATGAAATCACAAAGAGTATTTATATCAATCATACTGTGATATGTACAAATCCAGAAATGTCCTATACTCTAAATTTTATGAGCATATACCAGAATGATTCATAAGATGATCATTGGACGATAGTAAGGATATTCTTATGATCTTTTGGAAGAACTAAGAGTATATTCTTTTGTAGAAGTGGCAAATAGATGGTTAGTTCATTGTAAAAGTACTGCATTGATACTAGTTTTGTCACAAAGTACAAATTAAGTTTATCTCAATCTGAACTAAGGGTGGCACAATGTAATGGAAAGTAAGTTCCATAATGGATTTGGATGAGTTCCAAAGTTAAGACATTGTGACAAATACTACAACAAAAGGGCTAAGTATATAACTGCTATTATAGCATCTAAAGAGGGCATTTGTGTCAAGTAGTTTGTTATCAAACTAGGTGTAGTTCACAGAGGGATAATACTATGAAGATATATTGTACGACAATATTATCAACATGTTTTAACCCCAAAGAACTAAAGGTCTCACCAAAGGACCAAATTCATACAAAGCCATCTCATTAGAGAATGAGTGATGCGTAGAGACGCAAAGACATGCAATTACACATGGACCTGGAAGTGTCAGATCCGGAGATCAGTTGACCACTAGCAATCGTGTATATACAACACCGGAAAGCCATAGGTGTTGAATACGCAAAGGTTTGAAACTAGATTATTGACTCTAGTGCAAGTGGGAGACTGTTGGAGATATGCCCAAGAGGCAATAATAAAGTGGTTATTATCATATCTTCATACTTATGATAAATGTTTACATACCATGCTATAATTGTATTAACCGGAAACATTAATACTTGTGTGATTTGTAAACATAAAAGAGTCCCTAGTAAAGCCTCTTGTTAAACTAGCTTGTTGGTTAATATATGATCATGGTTTCCTGATCATGAACATAGATATGTTATTAATAACAGGGTCATATCATTAGGAGAATGATGTGATGGACATACTCCTATAGTTAAGCGTAGCATAAAGATCAAGTCATTTAATATAGTTCATTTGCTATAAGCTTTCTGATACATAGTAACCTAATTCCTTCGACCATGAGATCATGTTAATCACCATCACCGGAAGGATGCTTTGATGACATCAAACACCACACCGTAACTGGGTGGCTATAAAGGTGCATTGAGTGTTCGGAAAGTATGGGTTGAGGCACATGGATCAAGAGTGGGATTTGTCCATCCATATGACGGATAGATATACTCTGGGCGATCTCAGTGGAATGTCATCCAATTAGCTTACAAGCATGTGACTGGATCACAAGGGATCACATATCACGGGAACGAGAAAAGAGTACTTATCGGTAACAAGGTTGAACTAGGTATGCAGAGATACCAATGATCAAAACCTCGGATAAGTAAACTATCGTGAGACAATGGGAAATTGGTATCATATGTAAGTGGTTCATTCGATCGCAAAGTAATCGTAGAAATATGTGGGAGCCATATGAATTTCCATATTCCTCTATTGGTTATTGATCGGAGAAGTGTCTCGATCATGTCCGCATAATTCACGAACCGTAGGGAGACACACTTAAGGATTCGATGTTGTTGAGTAGTTATGGAATGATGAGAAAGATACCGAATGTTGTTCGGAGTCTCGGATGGGATCCGGGATATCACGAGGAGATCCGGAATGGTCCGGAGAATAATATTCATATAAGGAAAGTCCTGTTTCGGAGTTGGAGAATAATTCCGGTGTTTTCATCGGGAATGTTCTAGAAGGATCCGGAAGGTCCGGCACTCCGGAGGGGAAGGGTACATGAATGTGTCATAACAAGTTGGAATGGTTGCATCATGTACTAGATATCATGGCTGGGAAAAATAAAGGGATAAATCAAATCCTAGTTTGAAAAAGTCAAACGCCAATTTGAAAAAGTCAAACGGCAGTTTTGCTTGGTGGAGGGAGGTAGGAAACCTACTTGGGGAGGAAGTCCCACTCCCTCCACCCGCCGGCCAAGGAGGAGGAGTTGGAGGAGGACTCCCTCCTCCTAGCCGCCTCCCTCCCACCTATAAAAGAAGGGGCAGGGTGCCCCCTCTACCTACACCTCTCTCCTCTAAACCCTAGCCCTAGCCGCCGGCCTCCACCAAGTCGCCGCCGCCCTAGGGTTTGTATAGCCGCCGAGTTGGGGCCCTCCCCTTGCCCTAGCTGCTAGCCTAGCCCTCTCTCCTTGGTGACTCTAAACCCTAGATCGCCAAGGCCTCTCTCATAGTCCACCATACTCGCTCCGGCTTAAGGCGAAGCCCTGCGAGATCTCCCCTCTACTTCCGGTACCACGCCGTCGTGCTGCCGGAATCGCGAGGAGAGTGCTACAACCTCCACTGCCTACTGGAAAAAGGGAGAGGAAGGTCTTCATCGAGTACCGAACGTGTGACCGACTGCGGAAGCGCTGTCGGAACGCAGCGCCGGAAGGATCGTCTACGCGATCTTGAGATCGGAAGTGTACGACTACATCACCCACGAGAATCTGCTCTCGTTAACCGCTTTGGATCTTCGAGGGCTAGTATTCTATCGACTCGTTGCTACAATCTAGTAGATAGATCTTGGCTTGATCATAGATTAGATCTTGATTTTGTGTTCATGCGGTAGAAATTTTTTGTTTTCCATGCGACGAACCCCTATAATTCGTCCTACCAAAAATTATCATATCAAGAACAATTGCTTTGATTGGAACATAGCTGGCATTACGATGTGCGTCGCGTGAATGTTGAATATTTTTCCTCGTAACGTCAAGCATGCCAACTTATATTTCTTTATTTAAAAATGTGTATGTCGACAATGACGATGGTGAAAATGAGGAGCGCGATATAGATGAATTGTTCTTGGAAAACATGAGTGATGTATGTTTAACCTTTTTTGACGTGAATAGCAGGCATTCTGCTTTTGCATTAAAGTAGGGGGAGGAAAACCATTACAGGAAAGTTTGCACAACTGTGCCATAAAAAACAAAACAAGATACATAACACAACCCGGTAGCACCCGCCCAAACAGGAAACAACCTCGGCAAAACAACAAGGCAAGAACACATGCCAAAAAATTAGATCACTAGCCTCTGAACATGTTGAAGGCGAAGCACAGAAGCTCTAGGCCGGCCTTCACCATGTTAGCTATCAAAGGAGATAAAACTGATTGCTTCTTGAAGATCCTTCTTCCCCTTTCTTTCTAGATGTGACAAATCACATACACAACTAAGGTAACATTTTGCTGCTGCTGCTGTTCTTTGATTCCTCCTTGTCTTGCGTCATCCTACTAGTTGTAGACCGATGTAGCATTAGCAGCCAACTCAGAAACCAGAGGAGGTGTGCCTCGAAGCTGATGCCAAACCTCTTGAGCAAAAGGGCAATGAAAGGCAAAGTGGAAAGCAGTCTCTAACACCTGATCACAGAAGCTGCATTTTTCATCATGCGGCTACCCTCTCTCCTTGAGCTGATCAGTGGCCCAATTTCTATTTTGCAGGTAAAGGCAAAAAAAGAATTTGACTTTCCCTCGGCTCTTATTTTCCAGACCTGATCCCAGTGAGTCCTCTTCAATCTCACATGCAACTAAAATGCATATGTACAGGTAGCAAAGTACTGTCCATTTGCATTAAGGTTCCAAGTAATTTTGTCTTCCTCATCTAAATGGTGCACATCCTGGATCATTGTCTATAGTTCTATAAACTGCTCCATTTGTTCTGCTGTGTTTTTTGGAGACCTCTCATCCATCTATTATTGGTTAGAGATTTCCTGACTGAGAGCTTATTTCTAGTCGCCAAACTCATCAACAAAGGAACAAAGCAAATTGGCGCCTTTCCATTGAGCCAATTGTCAGTCCAGAAGGAGGCAGTCTTCCCATTGCCCAGCAAAATAGAGGTGCATGCTGCAAAAGATTTTTATCAGTCTTATCCCAAGGAGTTGCAGAGCCCTTCCATGGCCTCTCCTGAGCATCCCAACTAAACCATTCCCATCATAATATTAAATCCCTGCTGAAAGCGTGGAGATCCTTGATACCAAGCGCACCACAGTCGGTGAGAGCACATATTATCTTCCAGTTTACCAAGAATTTGCTTCCCCTAGCCTCTTCCTTAGGGTCCCATAGAAAAACTCTTCTCAACCTGTCAAACTTCTTCACCATCCACTTTTCAGCAGGGAACACAGTTAAGAAATATGTGGCGGACGTTGTGACCACACTGTTTATAAGGGACAGTCTCCCTTTTCTATTCATCATATTGCCCTTTGATGACCCACAAGTATAGGGGGTGTATCGCAGTACTTTCGATAAATAGGAGTGTCGATCCCAACGAGGAGCAGAAGGTGTTGACTAGTGGTATGGAGCAGAACTCTCTGTAAATACTTAGCAAACGGATTTTTAGTGGTTTTCTGATAAAGCAACAGAACAAAGTGCAAGTAATAAAGACAACGAACAAACACAACAAGTGGTCCAATCCTTTCTTAGCAAAGGACAAGCCAGTGGAAATACTTATAAGGACCAAATGTTCTCGAGGACACACGAGAATTCTGTCAAGTGCTTTCGCTTCAAATAGCTGAGTACTCTTCTTTGGTGTTGTAAGTGTTGTGTGGGTGAACCTGTACTAATATACCGACCTTACTTGGACTAATACATACTTGTGATTAAACCCCCTGCAAGCATCCACAACTACAGGAAAGTAATTAAGATATAAACCTAACCACAGCCTTAAACTCTGAGATCCTACGCTCCCTTATGCAATGGTGTCCTAACAGGGGTTTAGGTTTCTGTCACTCCGGCAACCCCACAATTAGTAGCCAAATACACAATGCATTCTCCTAGGCCCATAAATGGTGAAGTATCATGTAGTCGACGTTCACATGACACCATTAGAAGAATAGCACCACAACTTAAATACTAAACCATTGAATAATAACTCAACACAAATACACTAATAACAACATGACTTCTCCCATGTCCTCAAGAACTACACGAACTAATCACAAGACATCATATGGATCAAGATCAAAGATGATATGGTAATGGATAACAATCTGAACATAAAAAATAATCCAATGGTTCCACTCACAAGCATCAACTACAATAGTAATTAACACCGGGAAATTTTCCCCTAAGAACTAATGCAAGATCCAACACAATTGTTAAAGCGGTACGGAGTGGTGATTATGGTGCTGGTGGAGATGATGGTGTGGCTGATGATGATCTTGATGAAGCCTAGCTTGATGACGGTGTTGATGGCGACGATCTCCCCTCTCCGGGAAGGAGTTTCCCCGGCAGAAATCTGTCTGCCGGAGAGATCTTTCTCTCTCGGCGTTTTCCACCCTGCAGAGGTGGCAGAAACCTATCTGTGGTCTCCCCCTGGTGTTAGGGTTTCGTAAGGAAGATATAGGCGAGAGGGCAGAGTCGGGAGCCCAGTAGGTGGGCCACACCTGCCCTAGGCGTGACCCAGGTGAGACCCGCGCTTAGGGGGTGTGTGGGCCCCATATGGCCCTTCTACGCCTCCCCTTCTGGCTTCCTCTGTCTTCTGGAAAAAATATAATTTTCCCATATTTTTCTAGTATTTTTCTGATCTTCGCGAAATTGCATCAAAACACCTATTTTTCCATCAGAATCCAGACTCCGACAGTCCATCCACCAAGAATCATCCAACATGCAAAAAAAGTGGAAAATACATAAGTAATACCTCAAAATAAGACATATATCAATGGACAGCGGCAAATTATGATATAGAATGGTGATGCAAATTGGACGTATCACCCTTCGACCCTTTAAGCCTTCCAATGCCTCTATCAAAAAGAGGTTGGATCTCGACTCTTCTTGTTTCCTTCCATCCAAGAGGAAAACCAAGATAATTGCAAGGAAGTGTTCCCTTGATTCCACCAAAATTTTGCAATATTTCTTCCAAGGGATGGTTTTCGCAGGCCACCGGGCATGCCACACACTTCTAAAAACTTGTCATAAGACCAGAGACTTGGCCAAAAAGTTGTAGCAGATGATGCACAACCGTGACGTCCAATTCTTCAGGGTTGGTGAATAGAGCTACATCATTGGCATAGAAACTTGCCATCATCCTGTCCGTCCTCAAATTTAGGGGTGACATCACATGTTGCTCAGTTGCACGTGAATAACTACTACAGAGGTTCCATGGCTAGGATAAAAAGCATGGGGGAGAGAGGGTCTCCCACTCGCAGGCCTCTCTTGTGAGCGAAAGGCTTCCCCAGGCAACCATTTAGGAGGATACTTGAAGCGGATGTGGCAAGAACGAGGTATATTGGATCTCTCCAGCGTTGTCCAAAACCCATCTGCTTCATGACCTCCAGCAGAAATCCCCAACTTAGTGAGTCAAAAGCCTTTGCGATGTCCAACTTGAGGAACATCAGAGGCGACTTCTTCACGTGCACCTCTTTGATTACATTCTTGATATAAAGGAAGTTGTCTTGGATTGATCGCTTTTTGATGAATGCGCTCTAGCCATTTGACACCAGATGGGCAAGTTCTGATGCTAGCCTCTTGGCCAAAAGCTTGCAGAGAATTTTTGCGACACTATGCATCAAGCTGACCGGGGGGTAGTCAGAGGCATCCACAACATCAGTCTTTTTTGGCAGCAAGGTTATATGACTTTGCGTTACAATAATGTTGTAGTCTTTACTAGGCTCTTACGATGAGCTAGATTATTAGGTTATGGAAGAATCACCGGAGTCAAGAGAAAAATTTCTATCCTTTGGTACTTAACCCAAGAAAAAAGTCCTCACTTTCTTATGTTCAATTTAATTTAATCAAATGGACAAATAGTGTCACAAAAATGATTAAGAGTGAATTTCAGGCCATGGAGGCGGGGTGGATCTAGGCCCTTGCTGCGGGAGGGTTCTGTTTTCCTGTTTTTAGGGTTTAAGTTTGGTGGGGCGACGCTCTGGTGGTGGCGACAACATTTCTTCCAATAGGGTCTCCCCTGCTTTAGCCCCATCTTGATGGCAACATCGAGGAGCTTGTGTGGTACTCGAGTACTTCTTCGGGTTGTGGAGATGTTCGGATCGTCAAGGAGCTTCATCGACAGTTCATCATTCTTCTTTGTCTTTAGGACAGATGTGGTCTTTTTGACTTGTTCGGTGACTTCCTGTCCGCAACCAATAACATCAGGCCGACTCAAGCAGGAGCGGCAGCGGCGGCGCGCCGTTGACACGGTCTGGAGGTTGAAGATAAATGGCTTCTTAAGAACTTCGATGTAATTTTCGTTTTTATTGAGCTACTTTGTACAGTTCGATATTTCTTTTAATGCTAGAGTCCTATTTGCAATAAACAATTGTACTTTTGTGACATATATTACTCCATCTAGTGGAACTTCTACCCTAGTATTCCATCTAGGAGACTTTTAATATCGTGAAATCTAATTCTTGCGTTAGCTCTTTCTGGCATTACGGAGTGCGCAGACGTTGTTACCGTCCGATCTGGTTGGGTGAACTTCCTGTCGACAGGAGTCGATACGAGGACCAACCTGGCTCCATGTACGGGACACATATTCACGTGAAGGAGTCCTATCTAAGGGAGAGACCCACATGGCATTACATGGTGAAGACCAGCAACCACACAGTGTCAGTAATCTCTTCATCGTTTTGTGGCTTTCTTTACCCATCTCCATTTACTTTCTCTTCCCTCTCAATCCCACGGATAAACACTCATAGACGGATGAATCGAGTCAGTGCAGAGCGATGTGAGACTAGGAGGAGCAGGTCGTGTGTTCGCCCTCGGCAACCCACCTCTTGTTGTGGCGGCGAGAGGAGAGCTCTTCGGGGGTGTGGTTGATGGGAGGAGAAAGAGGAGGAGCTCGATCTATGTTCTTGGCATAGGTCCAAGCAACAACACGAGCAGTTGTAGATAGGCCCTGGACGGTCGAGGCGTATCCGAATGGCCAGGATCCTGCAGCCAGCGGCGCCACCGTTCCCAGATTCGTCCATGTCGTAATCATGTCCCCATGGTAGGTGTGTCCATAGATGCGGATAGGAGGGCCAAAGGGGAGGCGGTGGAAGGCTTGCCGCCGGCTCGCTGGGGATAGTTTCTTCCGACCACGCACAAAGGTGAGTGGCGTAAACAAATCCAACTAACTTAGCTTCTTGGTACTCTGTATAATTTGGTACCAGCAATTAATCCGCTTGCAACTTCTGTAATGACGGGCTAAAGTTGCCAATTTTGGCATTGGATCCATGTATCCACGAAATTCCTGATTCCTACGAGTATGCTCAAGGTCTTTTGCAAAAAACTGTTACTGTGTGAATTCCTAAAGTATCTATTTAGTAATTCATCAGCTCACAAATATTGTTCCAAAATCATGGATGTATTTTTATTGGTTACACCTAGGATGCTATTTTTTTTGCTTATGGACTGTAACTTTTTATCTAGCCAATAACTTTTTGCATATGAATGATATGAAACGCATATTGAAAACTTTTTATACATATTGACTGTAATTAGCAAGTAACATTTTACATATGGATAGTATCTAGACTGTAACTTTTTGCATATGGATAGTATCTCGGCTATAACTTTACTGTATTAAATGCATATGGACTAAACTTTTTTTATATATAGCCTGTAACTTATATATAGCATGTAACTTTACTGTATTAAATGTATATGAACTATAAATTTTTATATATAGCATGTAACTTTTTTGCATGTTTATAGTATCTATACCTCACTTGGAATGTATATTTTCATGCTTAAAATATATACATCATGAGTTAAAGTAGGGAAGTTGCTCAGATGGATGTATATTTTAGGCACGAAGCTTTAGATATTATCATATCAGTGGGAAAGTTACTGTACTATCATAGGGTGCAAATTTCTAATCATATATACATCATGTGCTAAGAAGTTTGTCTGGTTTTGCCTAATCTAATGTACCTTTTTACATCTATAGTTTTAAAATATTTTATACATGTTACCATTTTTAAAATATTTCAGGTTTTGGAACTTTTTCTCTGCCATATTTATTATCCCCTTTATATTAGATGATGTCGTGGGAATAGTGACGGCAGATGCTGCAATCGGCAGCGAGTAGTAGAACGAGGGGCAAGGGCGGCCAGCCATCTGCGGTGCGAGATGAGGGCAAAGACACAGGGTTTTACCCAGGTTCGGCCCCCCGGAGGGTAAAGACCTACTCCTGCTAGATTGTATTATGGAGGTGTTACAATGGGCGAGCTCGGCGGCTAGGCGGCGAGTCGCTTGGGTGTATCAGGGAACGTGTCTCTTCTCACCCCGTAGGGAGGTTTATATAGGCTCACCTCCCCTAGGGTTTACATATCTCAACCGATTCGGTTAAGGCTTCAGTAGTCGTTTAACCTAGTCCGACTGGGCCTATCTACTCGCCTGGGCCTTCAGCTTCCAGTCGCTCGGTACCTTGCTGGGCTTCAATCCACTCGCCGTTCTGCAGGCCCACTCGCTAGCTCACGGGCCAGTCGGAAACGCCCTGCTGGGTATACCCCAGTAGGCATATCCCCATCAGTAGTCCCCGAGGCCGTCGTCGATTGGGCGTAGGTGGCTGCTGGCAGTCGGAGTATACGGCTTCAGAGTAGGCATCCAGTCGAATCGTCGGCGGGCTCCTATATAAAGGAGGAAACCCGGTGAACCAAGTCGTGGCTTTGACGAGTCGAGTCGGCGAGACGCGGTCATAGTGATTGACTTGGCGAGCCGAGTGGCTAGAGTTGGACCGTCAGGCGCGGTCAAACTAGCCGTTGGGGTAATCCAACGGTAACTTTCGGCGTAATCATCGCGCGGTAACGGCCTCCTGATTTGGCGGGTATCTCCCGCTATATAAGAGGAATGGCAGGCAATCGTAGAGCCAACTGCTCACCACTTCTTCCGAGTGCACGCATTTTCCTTCCTTCGCCCCGCAATCCAGTCGACCCGAAATCCTCCGATCTCCAACCAACCTCTTGGCCATGGACCTTTCCACCGAACCATGGGGTAGGTCCAAGTGCATGAGGGCGCAGCTGGCCTCTTTCGAGGAGGCCGGGATCCTGCGAACCGGCTGTTGGCGTATCCCCGCAGCCGGAGAAACGACCCCAAACCCGCGAGAGAGGGAATTCGTCTGTTTCACCAGTCATCTCGAGCGGGGGCTAGGGTTTCCCACGTCCTTGTTCTTCCGGCGCTTTTGCGCCTACTACGGGATCCAGCCTTCAGATCTGGGTCCCCACAGCATCGAGCAGCTCGCCATCTTCGTGGCGTTCTGCGAATGCTACTTGGGCTGCCGGCCCTACTTTCCCTTGTGGCAAGATCTGTTCCACGGACGGATCAGCCGCGAGGAGGCAGGCGGCCCAATGCTAGCCGCGGGCGGCTTGACGTTCCAGCTCAAATCCAAAGCCTCTTTCTTTGATCTGATGCTACCCGCCAAGGCAGCGAGCGACTGGAAAAAGTCGTGGTTCTACGTGACCGAGGCGACCCCGGAGGGCGAGGCGGCGATCCCGCGGTACTCCGCTAGTCGTTCCGAGCCACGCCATCTCCAAGTTGGCAAGCTCCCCGACGACCAGCGGATGGTCGTCGACGAGATGCTCCAGACCATCCGTGGTCTGAAAAAGAAGGGCCTTCAAACAATAAATTTGTACAATTGTTGGCTTGGGCGGCGGCTCGTTCCACTCGCCCGGCGCGACCACTACATGTAACAGTACACGGGCCGGGGAGACTCGACGAAGGCCTGCCTCGACGAGTGGAAGCTGGAAGATTATCTCCCAGCGTTTAAGAAGATTACCCAGGCGGTGTACCTGGATGCGCAGGCCGGGATCGCCCCCTACACCGCGAAGCGTCCGGCTCCAACGGTAATTTCTTTACCTTGCTCGCAGTCGCAGTATATGCAGTTGCGGTAATTCTGACTCCATTTTATATTCGTCGCAGTTATTCCAAGTGGTGGAAGGGTGGCTCCCACCTTTGGATGACGAAAGCTCGGGCCCATCCGCCCAGGACATAGGCGAATCGCCGCTTGCCAAGGGCAACGAGGACGACGAGGACGAGTCCGAAGAGGAGGTCGCCCTGCTGGTCCGAAAGACCCGCGGGCAACGACAGCGCGAGATCGAGGCAAGCAGAAGCCTCGAACGTCATGATGATGACGACGAGCTCCCAGAGACCACCTCGCGCCGTCAAGCCACTCCGTCAAAGAAGAAGAGGAAGGAGAAGGAGGCGAGGCCCCCCCCCGAAGAAGAAAATGAAGTCGTCGAGGACGGCCTCACCGCCGCACTCGGCGAGCAGCTCCGATGCTCCCAGCCCAGCTGGTGACGGCGCGCCACCGGCGACAACCGCGCTAGACACGGCGACCATGGAAGTGCCTCTGGCATCAATGCCTCCGCCATTCGCCCCAGTCTCTGGGCTGGGGGAGGCTCCGGCTGCAGCGACTTCGCCTCGCAAGGCGGCTCCGGCTGCGGCGGCTTCGCCCCGCAAGGAGGCTCCGGCTGTAGCGGCTCCAACTCGCGAGGAAGCTCCCGCCGAGGATGTCCCAGAGGCGCCAGCTGCGGCGTCAACGACGAAGAAGCCGTCCGTGTCTTGGGCACGCGACGTCCTGGAACTGGGGCTCAGTCGCCGACTGGGCCCTGAACTGGAAAAACCGGCCGGCCTTCGTACGGGGCTACGTTTCATCCCAGTCGCCAAGTGAGTGCGCTCACCCTTCCTTATTTTCCATAACTATTTCGATTGTCTTTGTTGATTCGATTAATGCGCAGGACCGGAGTGAAAAGGATGGGCCATCCGACCGTGGCCAAGGTACCCTCCACCGCTAGCGAGGAGGATCCTTCCCGCAAGAGGAAGGCGGACGAGGTCGTCGCCTCAGCGGATGGCAGTCAGAAGGCCAAGGGCGACGACATCGTCAATATCTCTGATGACACGGCGGCCGCGCCGGCCGGGCCCGCGGTGGAGGCAGCCGCGTCTACGAAGGAAGGCGCTTCCTTGCCTGGAACGGCGGAGGCGACTTCCCTTGGAGCGGGTGCCTCTATCGCTACCTTCCCCCGCTTCGTGACCAAGGCGGCCACGGCGAGCGGGGCTGCGCCCTTGAGCCACGCTCCGGGGACCGCCGATGCTGAAGTCGACCAGTGTCGTGGGCACACGCCAGCGTTACTCGCGTCCGTGGACGCGATACAACTCCATGGCATGCTTGGCGCAGCCATCCAGGTACATCCAGTCCCCGAGGATCAGGTCGGTGCTTTGCAGCGGCTTGATTCTTATAATTTCTCGTCTTTTATTTTCGTATCCAGTCCCCGAGTGCGCACGCGCTAAATTTTAGCGGGTGGGTACTTAGGAATTTCTTGATCGCCAGTCCCCGAGTGCGCACTCGCTGAATTTCAGCGGGTGGGCACTTAGGAATTTCTTGATCGCCAGTCCCCGAGTGCGCACTCGCTGAATTTCAGCGGGTGGGCACTTAGGAATTTCTTGATCGCTAGTCCTCGAGTGCGCACTCGCTGAATTTCAGCGGGTGGGCACTTAGGAATTTCTTGATCGCCAGTCCTCGAGTGCGCACTCGCTGAATTTCAGCGGGTGGGCACTTAGGAATTTCTTGATCGCCAGTCCCCGAGTGCGCACTCGCTGAATTTCAGCGGGTGGGCACTTAGGAAGTTCGTTTTAACTAACTTTTTCGGTGATGTGCAGGGTCTGCAGCTTGAGTCGGCGGACCGATTGGCCGCGAAACAGCGCGCGGAGAAGGAGCTGGCCATCGTCCAGGAGGCGAACAAAGGGCTTCAGGCTGTTGCTGCGAAGGCAGAGGAAGCTCGCCAGGGGCTTGTCCCCGCTGGTGAGTTGGTGGCGGCGCGATCTGCTCTGGGTGCCGCTGAACAACGGATCGCCGACCTTGAGCGCGAACTGCGGGAGGCGAGAGAAGAAGCGAGCTCGGCGGACGGGCGAGCTAAGGCCGCCATTGCGTCCGCAGAGGAGGATCGCAAGGTGTCGGAAGTCCTTATTGCTGGGCTTCAGGACGACCACACGTCGCTTCAGTGCTTCATCACGGGACTCGCCCGCCCGTTGCTTGGTGAGTGCATCTTCCCTTTCTAATAGTTGTGATTTTTGTGGTGTCCGTCGTACTCATCATTGTCTTCTTCTCGCAGGTCGCATCATTGATAGCGAAGAAGAAGCGAGCTCGCTCGACGCGAGGCATTGCGTAAGCAAGCTCGTCGACTCGGCGACGCTGTCGGCGACGTGCATCCGCGCCTACCTCCAAGAAATATCGCCCATGGAGGTGATTCCCAGCGACCTCGTTGAGGTGTGGAAATATTTGGAGAAGGCGCCCGCGGTCATTGGGTTCATGATGCGGTCGGCGTTTCGGCGTGGAGCGTCGACAGCACTGAGCCTTGGACTCGCCCACTTCCCCGAAGATTTCGACGTTGACGATGTGACGAGTGGGTATCCATCGTCGACTGGCGCGGTGGAGTTGTCCGAGGTCCTCAAGTTGCAAGAACATGCCGCCACGTACTCGGAACGTGTCTGGGAAATGGGCGACCTCTTGCCGTACCAGGAGACGGTTGTCGCGCCGAACGACCCCGAGCCGCCGCATCGTGACTTCAAGGTTAAGCAGCCTTTTCGCGCGGCGATGGCGGGTGAACTGACGACGTATCCATCAAACCCGTACACGGCGTTCATCCGTAATCGCCGGGATGCTGGCGAGTCGTCATCGAAGCCTGCAGAGTAGGGTAGTTTGCCTTGAAGCGTTAGCAGCAGTTCTGCCACGCGGGCATATTTTGTAACATAAAACAATGCAATATGCGATTGAATGAGACGTCGTGTCTATTTTGGTATTTGTTTGTGTGCTTTTGATTGGTGTTGAACGAGTCCCCGAGCGCGTCCGCCCTTTTGTGGGGTTTATCTCGTGTATGATGTCTGTGTTTTGATGTTTTAGTCGACTCGCCCGAGCTCGAAGAGCCAGTCGCTAGGCGACTCCCTTGAGTGCTCTATACTTCACCGTTTTCCCGTGCGCGAACGAGGTCGGGTGGCCGAGTCCCCGAGCGTGGTACTTGGTAGTTCTAGGCGCGACTCGAGGGTGGTTGAGGACTTAGCGCGTTGGTGTGAGCGCGTCACTCCTGCCTGGCCCGTGGGGTCAGTCGCATGGCGAGTCCTGGGCATGCTCTCTTACTTGGCGTTTTCCCAGACCGCTCGCGACGAACTGGTCTTCAGTCCCCGAGCGTGGTACTTAGCCGTTCGAGTCGCTATGCCGAGGATGCGGAGGACCAAGGTCGCTGTGAGAAGCGAGGGCAGTTGTCTTGGCTCGTAGAACAAGTCGAGCTAGGCGACTCCAATGGGGCTACGGGTTGGCGTTATTCGTGGACGATGCAAGACCTGAAGTGATTCAGTGCTCTTACACCGCACTACTTAGCCGTGCCGATCGCAATACCAAAGGTTGACTTCTGCGTTTAGCGTAACGCTGTTTTTACGAGTGCGAGTGGCACAAGTCATGGAGAGTAGGCGCAATTTGCGGTAACCGTTTCTTTTATTTCATAGCGACTGGAGAGTACATGTGTGAGGTTCTAGGAGTAGAACTTCCAGAGGAGGTTTACATTCCATGGTCGCTTGACGTCGAGTTCGCCGTCCCCGCGGACGTCGGTGAGGTAGTAGGCGTCGTTGCCGAGTACGCGCCCGATAGCGAATGGGCCTTCCCACGGAGAGGAAAGCTTGTGCATGCCCTTCTTGTCCTGGATGAGGCGTAACACCAGGTCGCCTTCCTGGAAGGTGCGAGCTTTCACCCGCCGGCTGTGGTAGCGGCGGAGTCCTTGCTGGTAGATGGCGGTGCGTGACCGAGCGAGGTCGCGTGCTTCGTCGAGCTGGTCGACCCCATCTTGGCGGGCCAGCTCGTTTGCAGCCTCCGTATAGTGGACGACTCGCGGCGAGTCGTGTTCGAGGTCGGTGGGCATGACTGCTTCGGCACCGTAGACCATGAAGAAGGGAGTGAATCCCGTCGATCTGTTGACTGAGGTGCGGATCCCCCAGATGACGGAGGGCAACTCCTCGACCCAGCACCCGGCGGTGCGCTCGAGCGGTACTTGGAGTCGCGGCTACAGGCCGTGGAGGATTGTAACACCCTCAGAATCGGACCTATGCAAGTTTTAGCGAAACCCGCCAAACCCGCATAGAAACGATTCAAAGGTGCCCACCAGGCACTTGCTTGCGGGTGGAAAACGAAGTAATAACATTACACAACAGTCCTCGATGGGACCCACAGAACAGATGTATATAACAGCGACTCAAAGAGTCAAGAATGCAGATATACAATACAAAGATCCAAATCACCTTGAAAAATGATAGAGCGTCCGACTACGGACAAGATGCAAATGGGGCTAAGAGCCCTGAAGAATAACCAATGGCGTCCATAACACTGCCCAGGCCAAGCCGGAAGGGTAACCCTGCTAACGACGTCGATCTCAAAACCTGCTTAAACAAAAGGGGTGCCGACAAAGGGCAAAGGAAAAAGAGGAGCGTCAGTACTGAGGCCAGTACACGGCGAGACTAGAATTCGGCGGTCCTCGCCTACATAGGTATGGTGGACTGAAGCGGCAGCGCAGCATGCACTAAACACCCTATAGAGACTCGATACAACGGGCGGCTATCAGAGAGGGGTAAGAAAGGCCTATTCGGAACCAACCTGAATCCAACACCAAACAACCCATCCTAGCGTTTCCCCCTCGAGACCAAACGAGGAAGTCAACCGAGGAACGCACACAGTTGGCAGTTTTATTTATTCAGTTATCGTTGCAGCAATTACTAGTCCGGTATAGATAATCATCCTGATAAAATAAGCAGTGGGCCATTTTAGTTAACCATTCCGTTGTAGTTGCAACACTTACTAGTCAGATACAAATAGCATGAGATAACCCAAAACCCAGCAGTTGTTGGTACTTTTATTTAACCATTCCGTTGTAGTTGCAATACTTACTAGTCAGATAAAATTGTCGCAAGCGACAAACCAAACAAGCAATTGTGGGCAGTTTTATGTAGCCATTCCATTATAGTGAAGCTGATTACTAGTCATTATAAAGTCAAATTTATAGCACTACTTTAGTTATAGTTGTCTATGATAGAGATACTGTGCTCCAAGTCGTCCATAACCGCGGACACGGCTTTCAGAAAGTTTTACCCGGCCGGGGTGCACAAATAGCAACACACACTCAATCAACCTCGGAAAAACCAAATCAAAACCCAACGAGGCCTTCACGACAAAGCAATCACAGGATTCAGAAGTATTTCAGGGGGCCACCCCATTGAGTACACCCGCAACGAAGCTAGCTGACTCCGAGACGGACTCAAGGTTTGCGACAATGGCTGTAAACGACTGGGAACCCAAAACTGGGCTTGTCGATACCGCGAAAACATTCCTCTTACCTAAACAGTACAGTGTGCTCCTCGCACAATCGTAATAAAGCAGTAAAGCATGGCATAAGTACAGGATCGTAAATAAAACCTCAAACTAGTTTGTGGCCCCAAGAAATAAGAATGAATCAAGCTCTGGCTCAGGGGGGTCCCATAAGCCTCCCGGATGTGGATAGCGCGAATATTCAAGGAACAGGTATCAATTACTCGGGGTCCTACGGGACACAAGTGGACGGTTAACAACCAAATAACATCTATTGCCCACCTGTGCCTCTGCTTACTTCAATTTTAGTTGTTAAACAGGTAAAGCCATGATCATCTCCAATATTAAACATGCGGCAATGCTCCAACAACTGTGGTACTTGTCGATACGCAACAGCACTCGAGCAAGCGACTACGACACACAAGTCCAACTATCTACCAAACAACAGGTAATAGGATGTGTCCAAGGCAATATAAGGCTGCAAGGGATAACACGGGTACGAAAACTAGAGCATCGCAACACAGATAGCAATAGATCAACAGGAGGGAATAAATACTATAAAAGTAAGATAGGTAGAAAGGGGGAGATACTCGCCTGAAAACATTGTCGAAGGTTCATCCGAAGATCGGGTCGACACTCGCATCAACTCAACGGCCTTATCCGCGAAGAAGCAAAACGCTAGAATAAACACCGGATGCACTATTTAATACTACGGCAAAAGATCGGCATGATGCATGTATGATGCATGGCATGGCAAGGTGCAATGCAATTAGGCAAGATTAAGCGGAACCGGGGTCCCGACAATTAAATATATGGTTCATGTTGTTTAGATACCCCGCAAATTAAATGTTGTATTAACATGGCAAGAGATAGCACCGGTTCGCTACACCAATTTAAATGAGGCCAATATAAGACTAGATTTGCCCGCATATGGGCCCCATATTTAATTATAAGGTGAATCGGCATAAGGCTCCCAAACCACACAAATATGCATGCATGATCAATTAAATATGCAACAATTTATGTAGTTGACAATTTATGAAAATAGGGTTCTCGGTTAAGGGTCACACATGGAGGTTTGGCGATCTTGGTGTTCCGAGGGTTCGGGGTTGGTCTCAGGGTTCAGGGTTCGACGGAATCGGTCTCGGCGGGATCGTTCTCGGATAACAGAGGTAGATCTTGTCGCATCCGCGGTGGTCGGGTCATGTTGTCGGTCTTGTCGTCTCGCGCGGAGATCTTGGCTTTCCGGGAGGAAGTACTTGGTCTGGCGTCGGGGCATCGGACTCGCCCTGGTTGGTGTCGATCTTGTCGGGCCCGCGCAGTTGATCTTGGTGTTCCCGGATGATCTTGCCGACTCCATGCGAAGGCCTTGGCGCTCTAGATCGGTCTTCAGGGTCTCGGCCATCGGATCCTTGAAGAAGGTCATGGCGTCCGTGAGGCGATCTGGGCGTTCACCGAGAGGGGTTCGACAGGGTTCGGGTCTTCGGACGCCCCGAGGAAGATCTTGAGGAACCGGCGGTTCCGGGGTTTAGTCTTCGGGGTCCGGGAAGATCTGGTCGCACGGTGTCCGGGTAGGCGAACTTGTCGGTTCCGCGGCTTCGATTGTCGGGGTACTTGGGCTCCAACTTTGACGGTTGGTGGAGGACATGGAACGGAGTCGGTACCGCGAGTTCTAGGCAGAAGATCTTGGCGTGCCGAGGGTTCGGTCTCGGGGATCGGTCTTCGAAAGGAAGGAGAACGCGACGGAGTTTGTTCTTTGGCTCCGAGAACGATCTTGCGGTCCAAGTGGGCGATCATGCCATCGTTGGCGAACTTGGATTCCGATAAGAGGGTCTTGTCCACCGATAGGGTTTGGAGATCTTGTCGCAGTGTTGTTGAACTTTAGTCCACTTGCAGCAACAAAATGGCATCACCACACCGCCAACACGTAACACCATCTTGCAACGATGAAGTCGAACACCCGAACAGACATTCAGTGGATAGAATTCATCTGCCTTAGCACCAACACATCAACACGAGCAGCACATGCACCTCACTTGGCGGAATACTAGTGCCTGCAGGGGTCGATGAGTTGGGCACCCACGACAGAGGGAACACGGCCAGAGGCAGCGCCCTCGTCCTAGGAAGGCGCAGCCCGAGGTAGGGACGACCTGCAGGAGCATGGCCGACCCGGACGGAGGTCAACGGGGCGGCAGGCAGCAAGCTCGGACGGATGACCGGCAGAGAGGCGACGGGCTCGAGCGGTGGCTGGGCACGAGCGAGGGAGGCCGGCTGGGCGTCGAGGCAGCACGCGACTGGCAGCGGTGGCGGGCCGAACGCGGCGAGGAGGAGGGCGGCGCCGCTCGGGGCACGCAGACGACGGCTAGGCGGCGGCCCGAGAGGCGGTCGGGTTCGAGCAGAGGGCGTGGCAGCGAGGATTTGAGCGGAGGCGACGTGGGGTCGGTCGGCGAGGGGACACGGCCCAGCGAGGGGAGCGGCGGCGCCGGTGAGGAGGAGAGGGAGAGCGAGAGGCGCGGCCGGCCGGGGAGAGGAGGGGCTCGGGCGAGCGAGGGAAGAGGAAGGAGAGGAGGGAGCCGGCGCCAGCGGCGGGAGGCGGCCGGTGGCGGGGAAGGAGGAGGGCGGCCGGAGGAGGCCGGCGCGAGCGTGCTGCAGAGGAGGCGGCGGTCCGGCGGGGAAGCGAGGAGGGGAGCTCGCCGGGGAGGCGCTAGTGGCGGGGGGCGGTGGCCGAAAGAGGAGGGGGCAGGATCTCGACGGAAGGCAAAGGAAGAAGAGAGCCAGGGGAAGACGGTGCCGCGCGGTGGGGAGAGAGAGGCGTGAGGGAGAGAGACGGGGCGGGGCAGGTGAGTGGGGTCGGGCGTGGGGCCCAGGGCGGGGAGTGCGTGCTGGCTCGGTGTGTGAGGCAGGTGGGAACCAGGGGGAAAGGGTGGACGCGGGGAGGTGGGGACTGGGGCAGGCGGCGTGGTGTGGTGGGGGTGTGTTATGTGGGGCACTGGCACGTGGGGCCACAGGGGAGAGGTGAGAGAGTGAGGTGGCGCGATGAGAGTGGGTGGGGTTTTGGGCGAGGCTGATGTGGCACAACGGGATAGGTTGGGGTGAGGTGGAGGGGGGTTGGGTATAATAGGATTGGTAGAAAAAGGGTTTGGGGTGGACCGATTGTACTGGGGGTGGCCGACTGGGTCGGATCGGCCCGGTTCGGCTGCCCCCACAAAAATAATTAAATATTTTATTATTTACAAACGGGACTTTTGCAAACCGCAGTAGACAAAACAAATATTCCGGAGACCCGGGTTTGAGTTGAATTAAAGACGGGGCGTTTAGAAAACAAAAATAGGTTTTTTTGCAAATAGTTTTATGCAAGCAAATGCAAGATGATGACGATGCTCAAATGCAATGTGGCATGATGACATGAGCATGCGGTCATGATGATGCAATGCACAAAAACAACGCGATTTTCTAGTAGTGGTTTTTGCGGGATGCCACAATTCGACACCACTAACAATGGATCTCGCCCTCGAGATCCGCCTCATGGTACCGGGAAGAAGGCCGGCGATCTGAATCTTCTCGCGTTGTGTAGATCCTCGCGACACCACTAACAAGAGGTCGTTGTCCGAGACCGTCGAGGGAAACACTCCGGAAACAAAAGGTCGAAGGTAGAGGTATCAACAAACAAAGCCACCTCTAGCTTCCGTGGACGGAGTAAATTGCTGGATCCACTAATTCGATGTACAAGAGCGAATGATAAGAGTAGTCGGATGGTGATCAGTCCATCGCGCACCCGAACCATTACTCTGCACACGAATAGGCGAGTTATGCAACCAACTCTCGGAATTAGACTGAAGATCTCGACAAGCGAGGTTCGGAACAAAGGAGTGATGCAGACTCTACATCAGATCTGGCGTAGATGATGTCGTCGCGTCGGAAAACACCGGAAGTCACGGGAAGGAACAAAGAGAAGTCCACCAGACGAAGGGTTCCTCGGATAGCATGAAGACCAGATGTAGCAACACCGTTACCCAAGGAGGAAGCGAAACCCTGAAGGTACGACGAAAACCCAACCACGAGAATTCCTGGACTCGAAGAAAGAGAAGAGAGCGGATTCAAAACACACAGAGGTAAGAGGAGAATAGCAGAGGGGTAAGGAGTAAAATCAGACCTAATCAGAACTATCCAACCGATTTTGAAAAATAGTTTTGACACTCTACTTCGGCCGTTAGCTAGGTTATCCTACAGGCTGGACTTGTGGGGTATCGCAACTGCTGAGCTCTGATACCACTCTGTAACACCCTCAGAATCGGACCTATAAAAGTTTTAGCGAAACCCGCCAAACCCGCATAGAAACGATTCAAAGGTGCCCACCAGGCACTTGCGTGCGGGTGGAAAACGAAGTAATAACATTACACAACAGTCCTCGATGGGACCCACAGAATAGATGTATATAACAACGACTCAAAGAGTCAAGAATACAGATATACAATACAAAGATCCAAATCACCTTGAAAAATGATAGAGCGTCCGACTACGGACAAGATGCAAATGGGGCTAAGAGCCCTGAAGAATAACCAATGGCGTCCATAACCCTGCCCAGGCCAAGCCGGAAGGGTAACCCTGCTAACGACGTCGATCTCAAAACCTGCTTAAACAAAAGGGGTGCCGACAAAGGGCAAAGGAAAAAGAGGAGCGTCAGTACTGAGGCCAGTACACGGCGAGACTAGAATTCGGCGGTCCTCGCCTACATAGGTATGGTGGACTGAAGCGGCAGCGCAGCATGCACTAAACACCCTATAGAGACTCGATACAACGGGCGGCTATCAGAGAGGGGTAAGAAAGGCCTATTCGGAACCAACCTGAATCCAACACCAAACAACCCATCCTGGCGTTTCCCCCTCGAGACCAAACGAGGAAGTCAACCGAGGAACGCACACAGTTGGCAGTTTTATTTATTCAGTTATCATTGCAGCAATTACTAGTCCGGTATAGATAATCATCCTGATAAAATAAGCAGTGGGCCATTTTAGTTAACCATTCCGTTGTAGTTGCAACACTTACTAGTCTGATACAAATAGCATGAGATAACCCAAAACCCAGCAGTTGTTGGTACTTTTATTTAGCCATTCCGTTGTAGTTGCAATACTTACTAGTCAGATACAATTGTCGCAAGCGACAAACCAAACAAGCAATTGTGGGCAGTTTTATGTAGCCATTCCATTATAGTGAAGCTGATTACTAGTCATTATAAAGTCAAATTTATAGCACTACTTTAGTTATAGTTGTCTATGATCGAGATACTGTGCTCCAAGTCTCCCATAACCGCGGACACGGCTTTCAGAAAGTTTTACCCGGCCGGGGTGCACAAATAGCAACACACACTCGATCAACCTCGGAAAAACCAAATCAAAACCCAACGAGGCCTTCACGACAAAGCAATCACAGGATTCAGAAGTATTTCAGGGGGCCACCCCATTGAGTACACCCGCAACGAAGCTAGCTGACTCCGAGACGGACTCAAGGTTTGCGACAATGGCTGTAAACGACTGGGAACCCAAAACTGGGCTTGTCGATACCGCGAAAACATTCCGCTTACCTAAATAGTACAGTGTGCTCCTCGCACAATCGTAATAAAGCAGTAAAGCATGGCATAAGTACAGGATCGTAAATAAAACCTCAAACTAGTTTGTGGCCCCAATAAATAAGAATGAATCAAGCTCTGGCTCAGGGGGGTCCCATAAGCCTCCCGGATGTGGATAGCGCGAATATTCAAGGAACAGGTATCAAGTACTCGGGGTCCTACGGGACACACGTGGACGGTTAACAACCAAATAACATCTATTGCCCACCTGTGCCTCTGCTTACTTACTTCAATTTTAGTTGTTAAACAGGAATTAAAGTGAACGATAATTAAAGCCATGATCATCTCCAACATTAAACATGCGGCAATGCTCCAACAACTGTGGTACTTGTCGATACGCAATAGCACTCGAGCAAGCGACTACGACGCGCAAGTCCAACTATCTACCAAACAACAGGTAATAGGATGTGTCCAAGGCAATATAAGGCTGCAAGGGATAACACGGGTACGAAAACTAGAGCATCGCAACACAGATAGCAATAGATCAACAGGAGGGAATAAATACTATAAAAGTAAGATAGGTAGAAAGGGGGAGATGCTCGCCTGAAAACATTGTCGAAGGTTCATCCGAAGATCGGGTCGACACTCGCATCAACTCAACGTCTTTATCCGCGAAGAAGCAAAACGCTAGAATAAACACCGGATGCACTATTTAATACTACGGCAAAAGATCGGCATGATGCATGTATGATGCATGGCATGGCAAGGTGCGATGCAATTAGGCAAGATTAAGCGGAACTGGGGTCCCGACAATTAAATATATGGTTCATGTTGTTTAGATACCCCGCAAATTAAATGTTGTATTAACATGGCAAGAGATAGCACCGGTTCGCTACACCAATTTAAATGAGGCCAATATAAGACTAGATTTGCCCGCATATGGGCCTCATATTTAATTATAAGGTGAATCGGCATAAGGCTCCCAAACCACACAAATATGCATGCATGATCAATTAAATATGCAACAATTTATGTAGTTGACACTTTATGAAAATAGGGTTCTCGGTTAAGGGTCACACATGGAGGTTTGGCGATCTTGGTGTTCCGAGGGTTCGGGGTTGGTCTCAGGGTTCAGGGTTCGACGGAATCGGTCTCGGCGGGATCGTTCTCGGATAACAGAGGTAGATCTTGTCGCATCCGCGGTGGTCGGGTCATGTTGTCGGTCTTGTCGTCTCGCGCGGAGATCTTGGCGTTCCGGGAGGAAGTACTTGGTCTGGCGTCGGGGCATCGGACTCGCCCTGGTTGGTGTCGATCTTGTCGGGCCCGCGCAGTTGATCTTGGTGTTCCCGGATGATCTTGCCGACTCCATGCGAAGGCCTTGGCGCTCTAGATCGGTCTTCAGGGTCTCGGCCATCGGATCCTTGAAGAAGGTCATGGCGTCCGAGAGGCGATCTGGGCGTTCACCGAGAGGGGTTCGACAGGGTTCGGGTCTTCGGACGCCGCGAGGAAGATCTTGAGGAACCGGCGGTTCCGGGGTTCAGTCTTCGGGGTCCGGGAAGATCTGGTCGCACGGTGTCCGGGTAGGCGAACTTGTCGGTTCCGCGGCTTCGATTGTCGGGGTACTTGGGCTCCAACTTTGACGGTTGGTGGAGGACATGGAACAGAGTCGGTACCGCGAGTTCCAGGCAGAATATCTTGGCGTGCCGAGGGTTCGGTCTCGGGGATCGGTCTTCGAAAGGAAGGAGAACGCGACGGAGTTTGTTCTTTGGCTCCGAGAACGATCTTGCGGTCCAAGTGGGCGATCATGCCGTCGTTGGCGAACTTGGATTCCGATAAGAGGGTCTTGTCCACCGATAGGGTTTGGAGATCTTGTCGCAGTGTTGTTGAACTTTAGTCCACTTGCAGCAACAAAATGGCATCACCACACCGCCAACACGTAACACCATCTTGCAACGATGAAGTCGAACACCCGAACATACATTCAGTGGATAGAATTCATCTGCGTTAGCACCAACACATCAAAACGAGCAGCACATGCACCTCACTTGGCGGAATACTAGTGCCTGCAGGGGTCGATGAGTTGGGCACCCACAACAGAGGGAACACGGCCAGAGGCAGCGCCCTCGTCCCAGGAAGGCGCAGCCCGAGGTAGGGACGACCTGCAGGAGCGTGGCCGACCCGGATGGAGGTCAACGGGGCGGCAGGCAGCAAGCTCGGACGGATGACCGGCAGAGAGGCGACGGGCTCGAGCGGTGGCTGGGCGCGAGCAAGGGAGGCCGGCTGGGCGTCGAGGCAGCGCGCGACTGGCAGCGGTGGCGGGCCGAACGCGGCGAGGAGGAGGGCGGCGCCGCTCGGGGCACGCAGACGACGGCGAGGCGGCGGCCCGAGAGGCGGTCGGGTTCGAGCGGAGGGCGTGGCGGCGAGGATGCGAGCGGAGGCGACGCGGGGTCGGTCGACGAGGGGACACGGCCCAGCGAGGGGAGCGGCGGCGCCGGTGAGGAGGAGAGGGAGAGCGAGAGGCGCGGCCGGCCGGGGAGAGGAGGGGCTCGGGCGAGCGAGGGAAGAGGAAGGAGAGGAGGGAGCCGGCGCCGGCGGCGGGAGGCGGCTGGTGGCGGGGAAGGAGGAGGGCGGCCGGAGGAGGCCGGCGCGGGCGTGCTGCAGAGGAGGCGGCGGTCCGGCGGGGAAGCGAGGAGGGGAGCTCGCCAGGGAGGCGCTGGTGGCGGGGGGCGGTGGCCGGAAGAGGAGGGGGCAGGATCTCGACGGAAGGCAGAGGAAGAAGAGAGCCAGGGGGAGACGGTGCCGCGCGGTAGGGAGAGAGAGGCGTGAGGGAGAGAGACGGGGCGGGGCAGGTGAGTGGGGCCGGGCGTGGGGCCCAGGGCGGGGAGTGTGTGCTGGCTCGGTGTGTGAGGCAGGTGGGAACCAGGGGGAAAGGGTGGACGCGGGGAGGTGGGGACTGGGGCAGGCGGCGTGGTGTGGTGGGGGTGTGTTATGTGGGGCACTGGCACGTGGGGCCACAGGGGAGAGGTGAGAGAGTGAGGTGGCGCGATGAGAGTGGGTGGGGTTTTGGGCGAGGCTGATGTGGCGCAACGGGATAGGTTGGGGTGAGGTGGAGGGGGGTTGGGTATAATAGGATTGGTAGAAAAAGGGTTTGGGGTGGACCGATTGTACTGGGCGTGGCCGACTAGTTCGGATCGGCCCGGTTCGGCTGCCCCCACAAAAATATTTAAATATTTTATTATTTACAAACGGGACTTTTGCAAACCGCGGTAGACAAAACAAATATTCCGGAGACCCGGGTTTGAGTTGAATTAAAGACAGGGCGTTTAGAAAACAAAAATAGGTTTTTTTGCAAATAGTTTTATGCAAGCAAATGCAAGATGATGACGATGCTCAAATGCAATGTGGCATGATGACATGAGCATGCGGTCATGATGATGCAATGCACAAAAACAACGCGATTTTCTAGTAGTGGTTTTTGCGGGATGCCACAAGGATGCTTTGGTTGGCCCGTTCCGCCTGGCCGTTGGATTCCGGGTGGGCGACTGACGCGAGGTCGAGCCGGATATGGTGCTCTTCGCAGAATTCGGCCATGGCTCCCTTGGCGAAGTTGGTGCCGTTGTCCGTGATGATGCTGTTGGGGAACCCGTAGCGATATATGAGCTCGCGTAAGAACTTAGTGGCGGTCTTCCCGTCGCATTTCCGGACTGGCTTGGCCTCCACCCACTTCGTGAATTTGTCGACGGTGACTAGCAGGTGGGTGTAGCCAGAGGGGGCCTTCTTGAAGGGGCCTACCATGTCCATGCCCCACACAGCGAATGGCCAGGTGATGGGGATTGTTTTGAGTGCCGAGCTCGGTACGTGCGTCTGATTGGCGTACTTCTAGCACCCGGCGCATCGCTGGACGATGTCGACAACGTCGGCGTGTGCGGTGGGCCAGTAGAAGCCGTGTCGCATAGCCTTGGCGACCAGGGAGCGAGCAGCGGCGTGGTGGCCGCAGTCACCTGAGTGAATGTCGTGGAGGATTTTGCGTCCTTCAGCTGGTTGGACACAGCGTTGGAACACGCCGGTGACGCTGCGCTTGTGGAGCTCGCCGTCGATGATGGTGTAGGACTTGCATCGACGAGCGATCATTCGAGCATCTGTCTCGTCAGCTGGCAGGGTGCCGACTTCCAGGTAGGCGATGTAGGGCTTGGTCCAGTCGTGTGGCTCGTTGACGAGTGCGGCCAAGGTTGCCTCTGGTTGGAGTGGGACTCCGATGTAGATCTCCCTCGGGGGAGAGACTGATGGCTTGGAGATAGTGTCGAGGAAAATGCCGGCGGGTGGTGCGAGTCGAGCCGACCCGATGCGAGAGAGGGCGTCGGCCTCCTCGTTTTTCCGCCTGTCGATCCACTCGACAGAGTAGCCGGTGAAGTGGCCGCCCAGCTTGTCCACCGCTTGGCGGTACGCCGCCATGGTAGGGGAGACGGCGTCGTAGGTGCCGGCGACTTGCCCCGCGACAAGGTCGAAATCTCCGTAGCAGCGGAGGCGATTGACGTTCATCTCCTTGGCGGCTCGCATGCCATGGAGTAGGGCCTCGTATTCAGCCATGTTGTTGGTGCAAGGCGTGAAGTCGAGGCAGAGGATGTAGCGGAGCTTGTCGCCCTTTGGTGAAGTCAACACTATCCCTGCGCCTGCACCGTCCGTGTTCTTGGAGCCGTCGAAGTGCAGGCTCCGGTAGTGGAGGTACGGCAGCTTCTCTGGCTGCTGGGCTTCCTCCCAGTCGGCGATGAAGTCTGCCAGTGCCTGCGACTTGATCGCCTTTCGTGGCTCGTATTTGATGTTGTGGACGCCGATCTCGACGGCCCACTTGGCGACCCGCCCGGTCGCCTCGCGATTGCGGATGATGTCTTGCAGTGGTGCTAAGGAGACGACCGTGATCGGGTGCTCCTGGAAGTAGTGCGGCAGGCGCCGCTGAGCCCTGAAGACCGCGTATACTAGCTTTTGGTACCGTGGGTACCGCTGGCGCGACTCGGTGAGGACCTCACTGATGTAGTACACCGGCCACTGAACCGGACGCTCCTTCCCTTCCTCTGGTCGTTCGACGACCATCACGGCACTAACGACGCGCTCGGACGCCGCGACGTAAACCAGCATGGGTTCTTTGTCGGCGGGTGCGGCGAGTAGCACCTTTTTGAGGTCGCGGAGCGCGTCGTCCGCCTCCTTGTCCCACTGGAAGGTGGGGTTCTTGCGCATCAGGCGGTATAGGGGCATCGCCTTTTCCCCCAGGCGGGGGATGAAGCGACTGAGAGCCGCTACTCGCCCGGCCAGTTTCTGGACGTCGCGCAGGCACTCGGGTTTGCCGAGCCGGGCGATCGTGTCGATCTTTGTTGGGTTCGCCTCGATCCCTTGTTTGGAGACGACGTACCCCGGTAGTTGTCCGGTGGGTACACCGAAGGTGCACTTGCCTGGGTTGAGCTTTATCTTGTATCTTCGCAGGTTGGCGAAGGTTTCCGCCAGGTCGGCGAGTAGGTCGCCTTGGCGAGCGGACTTCACGACCACATCGTCGATGTAGACGTGGATGTTGCGGCCAATTTGGCTCGCGAGGCATTCTTGCATGCACCGCTGGTAGGTCGCCCCGGCGTTCTTGAGGCCGAAGGTCATGGCGGTGTAGCAGAAGGCTCCGAATGGCGTGATGAACGCCGTCTTCTCCTAGTCTTCGACGGCCATTTTGATCTGGTTATACCCAGAGTAGGCGTCGAGGAAACATAGCGACTCCGAGCCCGCGGTTGAATCGATTATCTGGTCGATCCACGGGAGGACGAACTGCTCCTTTGGGCAGGCACTGTTGAGGTTTGTGTAGTCGATACACATTCTCCAGGTCCCGTTTTTCTTCTCGACCAGGACTGGGTTTGCCAGCCACTTGGAGTACTTGATTGGCCGGATGAAGCCGGCAGCGAGTAGACGCTGCACTTCCTCGGCGATTGCTCGACGGCGTTCTTCATTGAAGGGCCGTAGCGACTGCTTGACAGGTCGCACTTTGGGGTCGGCGTTCAGCTTGTGCTCAGCGAGCTCCCTAGGGACACCGGGCATGTCAGAGGGTTTCCATGCGAAGATGTCCCTGTTCTCACGGAGGAACTCGATGAGCGCGCCTTCCTATGCTGGGCTCATGCCTGTCCCGATCGTCACCGTCTGGCTGGAGTCGCCTGGGACCAGCTCGACGGTGCGAGTGTGCGTCGTGGCCTCAAAGGTTGAGGTGTTTGCGCCCTCTGAGTTGGGCTTCTTGAGTATTGTGGGGTCGTCATTGTTGACCCCGCTCGCGTACTTGGCGAGCTCATCGGCGTGATTAGTCTCCGCCGCGATGACTGCGTCGGCGAGCTTGGCTCCTTTGGCCTCGCACTCGGCGGCCATGTCGGGGTCGCCGTTGATGGTGATGACGCCGCACGGCCCGGGGAGCTTCATCGCGTTGTACGCGTAGTGGGGCGCTGCCATGAATTTAGCGAACTCCTGGCGCCCAGGACGCAGTGGTAGGGGCTGTCGAAGGGCACCAGCTCGAAGACGATCCGCTCGGTGCGGAAGTTTGCCGGTGTGCCGAAGGTGACTGGCAGCGTGACCTTGCCGATCGGGTACGCCTTCCGACCGGGGACGATGCCGTGGAACATGGTGTGGGTCGTCTCGATCATCGACTGCGGGAGCCGCAGCCGCCTGAAGGTGTCGAGGTAGAGGATGTTGATGGAGCTACCGTCGTCCATCAGTGTCTTGGGGAGCCAATAGTCGCCAACCTTGGGCTTGACCACCAAGGCGACTCGTCCTGGGTACTCGATGCGCGGCGAGTGGTCTTGGCGGCTCCAGGTGATGGGCTGCTCCGACCAGTTCAGAAACTGGGGGACGTCTATTTGGGCCACTGCGTTGACGGCGACGGCGCGGGCGATGACCTTCTTCTCGCGCTTCGTGTTGAAGCCGGTGAAGGTGTGGAGCGAGCCGGCTACTTTGCCGAATTTTCCGCCGTTTGGCGGGTCGTTGTCGGGGTCCTCCCGCGCTTGCCGTGCCTTCTCGATTTCCCTAAGGGTGTGGCAGTCGGCGGTGGTGTGCGTTGCGGGCTTCCCTTCCCTGCTATGGAACACACATGGTTGGTTAAGGAGGGCCGCGGGGTCGAACCTTGGCTTGTTCTTGTAGTTGCCGCCGTCGCGGCGTTGCCCTCCGTCGCGGCGAAAGCTCTTGGGCTCGCGCTGCGCGTGCCCGGCGTTGGCGACGAAGTCGACTCGCCCGTCACTGCGGCGCTTTCCAGTGAGGCGAGTGCCGCTGTAGCGTAGGTCGGTTCGGCATCCGCCGTCGTTGCCGCCTGCGCGGCGTTGACCTCCTGACTCGTCGTCAGTTTCCTGGTTTGGGTCTTCCTCGGCGTACCGTTTGGCGATCTCGAGGAGGTCGGGGATGTTGTCGAGTGTGCGGGAGTGTCGCTTGAGCTTGGCGACTAGGGGCTCATAACGGCACGAGGTCTTGAAGCAGTGGATCGCGGTGTCCAGGTGGATGCCGACCGCGTTGTACCAAAGCTCTTGCCACCGTTGGACCCAGTTGCGGGTCGACTCGCGGGGTCCCTGGACGCACCGTTCCAGGTCCTCAATAGTGGTGGCGCGGGTGTAGGAGCACTCGAAGTGCCTGACGAAGGCGTCGCGCATTTCCTCCCAGGAGTCGATACTGTCCTGGGGGAGAGTGTTGATCCACTGCCTGCACGTCCCCTCCATCATCAAGGGGAGGTAACGGGCGGCGAGCAGGTCAGTGTGACCCGCGATCCCCATCGCCATGAGGTATGTGTCGAGCCAGACGGCGGGGTCGTACGAGGAGTCGTACTTTTCTATCTCTTTTGGCGCCTTGAAGTTTGGCGGGTACTTCTCGCCTCGGATCATTGGTCCGAAGCACTTGGGTCCGAGTCGACTGAGCGACCCCATAGGCTCGCCGTCGCGGCGATTAGTTAGGGTGTGCCGCAAGTCGTCGGGCTAGCGTGCGCGCCAGCTTTGGTTGTTGATGATGTGGGTGCGGGCGTCGATGGGTTGCCCGTTGGCGGCGACAAGGTTGGTTGCCGGCCTTGGGTCGTTGGTGGAGAGTGCCGCGTTCGCGGGTCGGTGTTGGAGCTGCAGCGGCTCTGGTGGCGGGCAGATGAGGGTGTTTGCCGCCGCTGGGCGGCCGCTCTGCTTCCCGAGTAACGCGAGTATACTCGACCTGCCGAGTCGGCGCCCGCTTTTTGCTGCTCGACGGCCTTCGCGAGCAGGGCCCTGACGTATTGGATCTGTAGGGCGCCATCGCCTGTGGCTGTGATGTTGTCGGCTGCTGCTCGTCCTGCCACGAGGTTGTCCATTGGGGTGGAAAACAGTGGGAGGCCGTTTGCGTCTCGCTCCCGTGAGGAGACTACTATCCGCGGCTGGTCCCTGGGAGGGGTGCGGTTGGGTGGTGGTGGGGCGCCCCTCGCCGTTGATCCTGGCGGGGGCCGGGCGCTTCCTCCTGGTGGCGCGTTCTCGCAGATCGCGCGTTCGGCCACGCGGGCCGGGTCGTTTTCGTCGTCGAAGTTCAGGGCACGCCCTTGAACGGTGGGGTTCAGGCGTGACCTGATCCGCTGCTGGTGGTAGCGTGATAGCTCCTACGCCGTCACCTGCTCGAGGCGAAATTTTTCGCGCTCGGCTTGCTCCTTGCGCACCGCCTCCGCCAGTTTCAGGCGGAGTTCCTCGACCTCCGTTGCCGTGGCGTTAGGAGGGATTGGGGTGGAGAAAGGATCCTCCGGCGGATCGGCGCCGGTGGCCATGTAGGTCGCGGCGTGGCGACCGGTTTCGTCGCGGAGGTCGGCGGAGTTCTCCGACCCGGAGTCGAATTCGAAGATCCCGAGGATGGAGGGGTCCTCGAAGTCTCCCGCGTTGGAGACCTGGGTGATGGAGCCCGCGGACGAGGCCGCGGTGATGGATCCGGCGAGTGATGCCGGGGTCGCCGAGTCGGCGCCGTCGGTGAGGGCCGCATCCTCTTCGGCCGCTGAATTCCCGGCAACGTTGTTGTGGGCCGAGTTGTACTCGGAGGCGAGGCGGTGGATCGTGCGGATCTGGCTCTCGGAGAGCCGATCGCGTGGCGGCGACTCGCGGATGCGAGCCGAGTCCTCCGAGACGATGACGTCGGTGAGGCCGACGAAGAGGCTGATCGTGCCGATAGGCAGGATCACGCTGTGCGTGACGGGTCGCACGGCCGGGACGTAGCTGCTCGGCAAGATCTGGAGCATCTCGCCGATCGCTATCATGCGGCCGGTGGCGACCGTCTCGTTGATGGGCAGATTGGATCTCGCCGCAGAACACCGGCCAGACCGGCCAGGCCCCATGGTGGGCGCCACTGTCGTGGGAATGGTCACGGCAGACGCTGCAATCGGCAGCGAGTAGTAGAACGAGGGGCAAGGGCGGCCAGCCATCTGCGGTGCGAGATGAGGGCAAAGACACAGGGTTTTACCCAGGTTCGGCCCCCCGGAGGGTAAAGACCTACTCCTGCTAGATTGTATTATGGAGGTGTTACAATGGGCGAGCTCGGCGGCTAGGCGGCGAGTCGCTTGGGTGTATCAGGGAACGTGTCTCTTCTCACCCCGTAGGGAGGTTTATATAGGCTCACCTCCCCTAGGGTTTACATATCTCAACCGATTCGGTTAAGGCTTCAGTAGTCGTTTAACCTAGTCCGACTGGGCCTATCTACTCGCCTGGGCCTTCAGCTTCCAGTCGCTCGGTACCTTGCTGGGCTTCAATCCACTCGTCGTTCTGCAGGCCCACTCGCCAGCTCACGGGCCAGTCGGAAACGCCCTGCTGGGTATACCCCAGTAGGCATATCCCCATCATGTTGGGAAAGAGTTCACAACAATGTTCAAAGGTTGACTGTGACAAGATTTGATCTTTCATAGCGATATTTAGTCTAGACGGATTAATATAGCAACCACTACATATAATTTTGTTATGTGGTAGTTGAATAAGCAAAACAAGTTCTTCTAATAGAATTGTTACCTAGGACATGTGCATAACACGGTCCATAGGGTTTTGTTAATTCAAAGGATGCTAAAAGCATATGCAAACTTCAATTGTTGAAGTAAGCATTGCGGAGTTGGAATCTTCACTATAATGAAACTGTTAAAGGAGTTTAAATTCGTCGGAGACGATGAAGATGCTTGCACTTGCAAGAAATTAAGTGGGAGCGCTAAGACATGTTTCTAATACATTATGTGGAAAACATATTGTTGATTGGAAATGATGTATCTTATATTAACACATGTTAAGAATTTCATCCCGATGAAAGACTTGGGCAAAAACCCAAATATTTGGCATCAATAGACACTAATATGGTTGTGCCGAAAGTACATAGATGATGTATTGAATGAGTTCAATATAGAAACTACAAGAAGGTTCTTGTCGCACAGAAAGGATTGAATAAGTTCAATATTGATGATATATTCAAGTGTATTGACATTTGGTAAGTGAAACAAAGATTCAAGTATAGATTGATACTTGATGTATGAAATCACAAAGAGTATTTATATCAATCATACTGTGATATGTACAAATCCAGAAATGTCCTATACTCTAAATTTTATGAGCATATACCAGAATGATTCATAAGATGATCATTGGACGATAGTAAGGATATTCTTATGATCTTTTGGAAGAACTAAGAGTATATTCTTTTGTAGAAGTGGCAAATAGATGGTTAGTTCATTGTAAAAGTACTGCATTGATACTAGTTTTGTCACAAAGTACAAATTAAGTTTATCTCAATCTGAACTAAGGGTGGCACAATGTAATGGAAAGTAAGTTCCATAATGGATTTGGATGAGTTCCAAAGTTAAGACATTGTGACAAATACTACAACAAAAGGGCTAAGTATATAACTGCTATTATAGCAGCTAAAGAGGGCATTTGTGTCAAGTAGTTTGTTATCAAACTAGGTGTAGTTCACAGAGGGATAATACTATGAAGATATATTGTACGACAATATTATCAACATGTTTTAACCCCAAAGAACTAAAGGTCTCACCAAAGGACCAAATTCATACAAAGCCATCTCATTAGAGAATGAGTGATGCGTAGAGACGCAAAGACATGCAATTACACATGGACCTGGAAGTGTCAGATTCGGAGATCAGTTGACCACTAGCAATCGTGTATATACAACACCGGAAAGCCATAGGTGTTGAATACGCAAAGGTTTGAAACTAGATTATTGACTCTAGTGCAAGTGGGAGACTGTTGGAGATATGCCCAAGAGGCAATAATAAAGTGGTTATTATCATATCTTCATACTTATGATAAATGTTTACATACCATGCTATAATTGTATTAACCGGAAACATTAATACTTGTGTGATTTGTAAACATAAAAGAGTCCCTAGTAAAGCCTCTTGTTAAACTAGCTTGTTGGTTAATATATGATCATGGTTTCCTGATCATGAACATAGATATGTTATTAATAACAGGGTCATATCATTAGGAGAATGATGTGATGGACATACTCCTATAGTTAAGCGTAGCATAAAGATCAAGTCATTTAATATAGTTCATTTGCTATAAGCTTTCTGATACATAGTAACCTAATTCCTTCGACCATGAGATCATGTTAATCACCATCACCGGAAGGATGCTTTGATGACATCAAACACCACACCGTAACTGGGTGGCTATAAAGGTGCATTGAGTGTTCGGAAAGTATGGGTTGAGGCACATGGATCAAGAGTGGGATTTGTCCATCCATATGACGGATAGATATACTCTGGGCGATCTCGGTGGAATGTCATCCAATTAGCTTGCAAGCATGTGACTGGCTCACAAGGGATCACATATCACGGGAACGAGAAAAGAGTACTTATCGGTAACAAGGTTGAACTAGGTATGCAGAGATACCAACGATCAAAACCTCGGATAAGTAAACTATCGTGAGACAATGGGAAATTGGTATCATATGTAAGTGGTTCATTCGATCGCAAAGTAATCGTAGAAATATGTGGGAGCCATATGAATTTCTAGATTCCTCTATTGGTTATTGATCGGAGAAGTGTCTCGATCATGTCCGCATAATTCACGAACCGTAGGGAGACACACTTAAGGATTCGATGTTGTTGAGTAGTTATGGAATGATGAGAAAGAGACCGAATGTTGTTCGGAGTCTCGGATGGGATCCGGGATATCACGAGGAGATCCGGAATGGTCCGGAGAATAATATTCATATAAGGAAAGTCCTGTTTCGGAGTTGGAGAATGATTCCGGTGTTTGTTCTAGAAGGATCCGGAAGGTCCGGCACTCCGGAGGGGAAGGGTACATGAATGTGTCATAACAAGTTGGAATGGTTGCATCATGTACTAGATATCATGGCTGGGAAAAATAAAGGGATAAATCAAATCCTAGTTTGAAAAAGTCAAACGCCAATTTGAAAAAGTCAAACGGCAGTTTTGCTTGGTGGAGGGAGGTAGGAAACCTACTTGGGGAGGAAGTCCCACTCCCTCCACCCGCCGGCCAAGAAGGAGGAGTTGGAGGAGGACTCCCTCCTCCTAGCCGCCTCCCTCCCACCTATAAAAGAAGGGGCAGGGTGCCCCCTCTACCTACACCTCTCTCCTCTAAACCCTAGCCCTAGCCGCCGGCCTCCACCAAGTCGCCGCCGCCCTAGGGTTTGTATAGCCGCCGAGTTGGGGCCCTCCCCTTGCCCTAGCTGCCGGCCTAGCCCTCTCTCCTTGGTGACTCTAAACCCTAGATCGCCAAGGCCTCTCTCATGGTCCACCATACTCGCTCCGGCTTAAGGCGAAGCCCTGCGAGATCTCCCCTCTACTTCCGGTACCACGCCGTCGTGCTGCCGGAATCGCGAGGAGAGTGCTACAACCTCCACTACCTACTGGAACAAGGGAGAGGAAGGTCTTCATCGAGTACCGAACGTGTGACCGACTGCGGAAGCGTTGCCGGAACGCAGCGCCGGAAGGATCGTCTACGCGATCTTGAGATCGGAAGTGTACGACTACATCACCCACGAGAATCTGCTCTCGTTAACCGCTTTGGATCTTCGAGGGCTAGTATTCTATCGACTCGTTGCTACAATCTAGTAGATAGATCTTGGCTTGATCATAGATTAGATCTTGATTTTGTGTTCATGCGGTAGAAATTTTTTGTTTTCCATGCGACGAACCCCTACAGTTCGTCCTACCAAAAATTATCATATCAAGAACAATTGCTTTGATTGGAACATAGCTGGAATTACGATGTGCGTTGCGTGAATGTTGAATATTTTTCCTCGTAACGTCAAGCATGCCAACTTATATTTCTTTATTTAAAAATGTGTATGTCGACAATGACGATGGTGAAAATGAGGAGCGCGATATAGATGAATTGTTCTTGGAAAACATGAGTGATGTATGTTTAACCTTTTTGACGTGAATAGCAGGCATTCTGCTTTTGCATTAAAGTAGGGGGAGGAAAACCATTACAGGAAAGTTTGCACAACTGTGCCATAAAAAACAAAACAAGATACATAACACAACCCGGTAGCACCCGCCCAAACAGGAAACAACCTCGGCAAAACAACAAGGCAAGAACACATGCCAAAAAATGTAGATCACTAGCCTCTGAACATGTTGAAGGCGAAGCACAGAAGCTCTAGGCCGGCCTTCACCATGTTAGCTATCAAAGGAGATAAAACTGATTGCTTCTTGAAGATCCTTCTTCCCCTTTCTTTCTAGATGTGACAAATCACATACACAACTAAGGTAACATTTTGCTGCTGCTGCTGTTCTTTGATTCCTCCTTGTCTTGCGTCATCCTACCAGTTGTAGACCGATGTAGCATTAGCAGCCAACTCAGAAACCAGAGGAGGTGTGCCTCGAAGCTGATGCCAAACCTCTTGAGCAAAAGGGCAATGAAAGGCAAAGTGGAAAGCAGTCTCTAACACCTGATCACAGAAGCTGCATTTTTCATCATGCGGCTACCCTCTCTCCTTGAGCTGATCAGTGGCCCAATTTCTATTTTGCAGGTAAAGGCAAAAAAAGAATTTGACTTTCCCTCGGCTCTTATTTTCCAGACCTGATCCCAGTGAGTCATCTTCAATCTCACATGCAACTAAAATGCATATGTACAGGTAGCAAAGTACTGTCCATTTGCATTAAGGTTCCAAGTAATTTTGTCTTCCTCATCTAAATGGTGCACATCCTGGATCATTGTCTATAGTTCTATAAACTGCTCCATTTGTTCTGCTGTGTTTTTTGGAGACCTCTCATCCATCTATTATTGGTTAGAGATTTCCTGACTGAGAGCTTATTTCTAGTCGCCAAACTCATCAACAAAGGAACAAAGCAAATTGGCGCCTTTCCATTGAGCCAATTGTCAGTCCAGAAGGAGGCAGTCTTCCCATTGCCCAGCAAAATAGAGGTGCATGCTGCAAAAGATTTTTATCAGTCTTATCCCAAGGAGTTGCAGAGCCCTTCCATGGCCTCTCCTGATCATCCCAACTAAACCATTCCCATCATAATATTAAATCCCTGCTGAAAGCGTGGAGATTCTTGATACCAAGCGCACCACAGTCGGTGAGAGCACATATTATCTTCCAGTTTACCAAGAATTTGCTTCCCCTAGCCTCTTCCTTAGGGTCCCATAGAAAAACTCTTCTCAACATGTCAAACTTCTTCACCATCCACTTTTCAGCAGGGAACACAATTAAGAAATATGTGGCGGACGCTGTGACCACACTGTTTATAACGGACAGTCTCCCTTTTCTATTCATCATATTGCCCTTTGATGACCCACAAGTATAGGGGGTGTATCGCAGTACTTTCGATAAATAGGAGTGTCGATCCCAACGAGGAGCAGAAGGTGTTGACTAGTGGTATGGAGCAGAACTCTCTGTAAATACTTAGCAAACGGATTTTTAGTGGTTTTCTGATAAAGCAACAGAACAAAGTGCAAGTAATAAAGACAACGAACAAACACAACAAGTGGTCCAATCCTTTCTTAGCAAAGGACAAGCCAGTGGAAATACTTATAAGGACCAAACGTTCTCGAGGACACACGAGAATTCTGTCAAGTGCTTTCGCTTCAAATAGCTGAGTACTCTTCTTTGGTGTTGTAAGTGTTGTGTGGGTGAACCTGTACTAATATACCGACCTTACTTGGACTAATACATACTTGTGATTAAACCCCCTGCAAGCATCCACAACTACAAGAAAGTAATTAAGATATAAACCTAACCACAGCCTTAAACTCTGAGATCCTACGCTCCCTTATGCAATGGTGTCCTAACAGGGGTTTAGGTTTCTGTCACTCCGGCAACCCCACAATTAGTAGCCAAATACACAATGCATTCTCCTAGGCCCATAAATGGTGAAGTATCATGTAGTCGACGTTCACATGACACCATTAGAAGAATAGCACCACAACTTAAATACTAAACCATTGAATAATAACTCAACACAAATACACTAATAACAACATGACTTCTCCCATGTCCTCAAGAACTACACGAACTACTCACAAGACATCATATGGATCAAGATCAAAGATGATATGGTAATGGATAACAATCTGAACATAAAAAATAATCCAATGGTTCCACTCACAAGCATCAACTACAATAGTAATTAACACCGGGAAATTTTCCCCTAAGAACTAATGCAAGATCTAACACAATTGTTAAAGCGGTACGGAGTGGTGATTATGGTGCTGGTGGAGATGATGGTGTGGCTGATGATGATCTTGATGAAGCCTAGCTTGATGACAGTGTTGATGGCGACGATCTCCCCTCTCCGGGAAGGAGTTTCCCCGGCAGAAATCTGTCTGCCGGAGAGATCTTTCTCTCTCGGCGTTTTCCGCCCTGCAGAGGTGGCAGAAACCTATCTGTGGTCTCCCCCTGGTGTTAGGGTTTCGTAAGGAAGATATAGGCGAGAGGGCAGAGTCGGGAGCCCAGTAGGTGGGCCACACCTGCCCTAGGCGTGACCCAGGTGGGACCTGCGCCTAGGGGGTGTGTGGGCCCCATATGGCCCTTCTACGCCTCCCCTTCTGGCTTCCTCTGTCTTCTGAAAAAAATATAATTTTCCCATATTTTTCTAGTATTTTTCTGATCTTCGCGAAATTGCATCAAAACACCTATTTTTCCATCAGAATCCAGACTCCGACAGTCCATCCACCAAGAATCATCCAACATGCAAAAACAGTGGAAAATACATAAGTAATACCTCAAAATAAGACATATATCAATGGACAGCGGCAAATTATGATATAGAATGGTGATGCAAATTGGACGTATCACCCTTCGACCCTTTAAGCCTTCCAATGCCTCTATCAAAAAGAGGTTGGATCTCGACTCTTCTTGTTTCCTTCCATCCAAGAGGAAAACCAAGATAATTGCAAGTAAGTGTTCCCTTGATTCCACCAAATTTTGCAATATTTCTTCCAAGGGATGGTTTTCGCAGGTGTAGCATCCCAGTTGTCTAACACCTGTAATCCTACTTGATCTAGTAATAAAAGGGCCACTTCCTACATATAATTGTTGCATCATCATCATATCATGCTCATGTCATCATGCCACCTTGCATTTGAGCATCATACAAAAACCCTTTTGCTTTGGTTCTTATCTCATATGCATTAATATTTGTATTTGCCTCTTGATATTGTATTTGGTTCTTGATATATTGTTAAATGCCCAAGTTGATTTGGGGGCATATCTCTTATTGACTCCACCACCTTTTCTTCACCACCTTATAATTCCACCATTCCACCTTATATGAGCTTGGCATTTTAATTGAGTTTTACCTCTAGCTCATGTGGGATGGGATGGATCAAATTCTAGCCCACATGCTCCCATGTATGCACCATGTTGTTTTCACAATACTGGTATATGAGAGCCACATGGCCACCTTTGCATGCCTTGTGAGTGGAACCTTTCCTTATTCTCCATATGGGTTGTTTTGGGGTTATTATCATGTTGGGATATTTTGGGACTATAAAATATCTAGTGGCACCTACACACTAGCATGTCCCATCTTCATTCAAATATGGCTCCCCTCATTCACTCCACATGGAACTTTTCCTTCATTCTTTTGCTTGGGCCTTACTCCATCTTGTGAGGATGCAAATAAATAATGCCATGCTTATTATTTTTGTTATCACAAGGATGATACATGGCATTTAATGTTTTTGCATGGCCCATGCAAGTGCCACCTTTTACTTGACTTTTGAATGTTATTTTTGTTTTGCTTGCATGGATCACCCTTTCCTTTGCTTGATCTTGTTTTGGCTTGTATAATACCCCACCAAACCCTCTATCTCTCCCTCTCCCCCTCTAGTTAAACCCTACCTTTAACACCATTCCCCATCCATGAATGCACATGTGATCATGTGGGTGTGCATAAGCCCTAAACCCCCTACCCCTCTCTTTAACCTCCCACCACACCTTGTGCTTGACCTTGTGATGCCATTGTCATGTGTTAAACATGGGCATCTCCCTTACCCTCTCATCTCTCCTCTCAACAACCCTAAGCCGAACCCTAATCCAAACCCTAGACCATGCCCTACCTCTCTCTCTCTTGCTCTCTCTGCCGGCGTGCCCCACCCGAGCCCCCTCCTCTCTGGCCCTACCTGGCAGCCCCATCCCCATGCCTAGCTACCCCTGCCCCTGGCCGATCACGTGAGGAAGGACAAAGGTGGCACCGAGGCCACCGTTATCACCTTCCCCTCCCCCACGCAAGCCTCACCTGCCCCCGTCCTTATCTACCCCTTCCTCGCCCCTCTAGCCTCCCCCAGATCCCACCCAGAGGCCCTGCCTCGTTCCCCTCTGCCCCTCTTTTCTTCACCACCATCGCCGGCCACCGTCGGCTTCGGCGTCTATCTGCAGTACGAGGAGGCGGGCGAGTTGTTGAGGCTGTCGAGGAAGACGACGAGGTGCCCCTGCTTCGCCCTGGACACCCCAACACGGAGGAGAAGCCCCAGAACCCCTGCCCCGCCGACGTACCGACGCAAACCCTAATCGCCGGTGCGCCAGCCCCGCCAGCGATCGCGACCACCCCCGAGCCCGTCGACCACGCCAACATCCTCGCGGTAAGCCCCCGACCCCCCCTGGACATGCTCCGGCCCTTCCTTGTTTCCTGACGGCGACGTGCGTTCCGTCGAGCACACTCGGTGCACCGGCGGCCACGCGCATCTGCTCGGTTCCGTGCCGTCTAGCGCCATATCTAGCCACACCCCCCTACCTGACATCAACCCACAGCCACCGCAGCGGTAGCCGCCTCTGCTAGCCAGCCCGCAACGCGGGTTCGAAGCCCAGCCTCGCCACGCCGCACGCCGCGCGCGTCAGAGGCAGAGCCAGGAAGAAAAACAGTGCCGCTGCACTTTTTGCGTTTACCTCCCGGTGCTTTTTCCCACACAACCGCAGTCCCCTAGCCCCACCCGTCAGCGTCGTATGCATATTTGTAAAAAGGATCCCCTCTTTTCTCTTAACCAACCCGCAGTCCCCCCCTGGGCCACGTGTTCGGTCCGCGTCAGCTCGCTGGCAGGTGGGCCTACAATGCAGCTGGTCCCATCTGTCTGTCCCTGGGGCTAGCACAGGCCACGGTGTCAAACGTCGCCGCGCGCGTGTGACCCAGTCAGCAGAGCGGCCCACTCGTCAGCGTCTAGGGCTAGGTTTGTCTGAGTATTAAAATGTTTTCTGATTTCTATTTTAATTTAAACCTTTTTCAAATTAATTCAAATTCAAATATCAATCTGATTTCAAATAACTTTTCAATTATAAATCCAAATAATGCAAATGATATATGAATTTGAATCAGAAAAATGTGAGGATTTCAAATATGCTATTCAAATCACCTTTTGCACATTTAAAATTCCAAGTTGAGTAAATTACAACAAATGCCACTGGAACTTAATAAATTAATAACTTTTGATTTATAACTCCGAATTTAACAAATGATATGTCTAAAATGATCAGCTCGACGAGACCTTTCTGTTTATGCTATCCATGACTTCAATTTCAGCATGCATCATATAAATATAAAGTATACAGCAACTATTATGGCAATAAAATGGGACCAAAACCCCATAAAAATGTTACTTCTTGTGTTCTACACCTCACCCATGCCATGCTACTTTATTGCCATGCAACTTGTGCATCATTCATCATGGCATGATTGTTTGCTTGACGCATTTTATCCCGATGCTTGTGCACTTTATTTATGTTGGCCTTGTTTGTTTGGTTCTTCTTCGAATAGACTCTGAGCAGGGGATATATCAAGAGAACCAGGAGCACTACCCAGATCCGTCTCTCGCTTCAACTGAGTTACCAGGCAAGCACTACCACATGCTTGCATACATACAGTACCTATTGCCTCTATCTTATTCTTGCATCATTGAGTCGCGATTGCATTAAACTGAATCCCAAGTATTGCATAGCCTTTACTTTTAAACCCCACCAAGCTTGTACCTCCATCCCATGAGCCATTACTACAGGAGTTGTTTGAGCCATGCGAGTCGTAGAACAACATGTGTAGGGTATGTGAGTGTCTGATGGATAACGAGGTACCTAAACAACTTAACCTGAGTAGTAATGGGATAACTAATGAAAGTGGCACCGGTGAGCAATATCTGCTATTTGGTTTTTCCCGCTCACTTGTGTCCCGTAGGACCCCGAGTACTTGATTCCTGTTCCTTGATTTATCGCGCTATCCACATCCGGGAGGCTTATGGGACCCCCCTGAGCCAGAGCTTGATTCCGTATTATTTCTTGGGGCCACAAACTAGTTTGAGGTCTTATTTACTATCCTGTACTTATGCCATGTTTACTGCTTTATTTAAGATTGTGCGAGGAGCACACTGTACTGTTTAGGTAAGCGGAATGTTTTCGCGGTATCGACAAGCCCAGCCACATTTTCGGGTTCCCAGTCGTTTACAGCCATTGACGCAAACCTTGAGTCCGTCTCGGAGTCAGCTAGCTTCGTTGCGGGTCTACTCAATGGGGTGGCCCCCTGAAATATTTCTGAATCTTGTGATTGCTTTGTCGTGAAGGCCTCGTTGGGTTTTGATTTGGTTTTTCCGAGGTTGATCGAGTGTGTGTTGCTATTTGTGCACCCCTGCAGGGTAAAACTTTCTGAAAGCCGTGTCCGCGGTTATGGACGACTTGGAGCACAGTTTCTCGATCATAGACAAGCATAACTAAAGTACCGCTTTAATCTGACTAAGTAAATTGACTAGTAAATAGTGGAACACTCATGGAATGGTTAATAAAATTGCCAACGGATGGGGGGTTGTTCGTCCGCTTCCTCGTTGGTAAGCGAGGAGGAGGATGGATCTGATGAAATTACTGTTATAACTGTTGTCATTAATTCACGGACATCCGTCTATATTTGGTTAGGCGGATGGTTAGCGATTATCTATAGAACTGTTAGGGTTTATCTTTTGCTGCAATTGCGTCACCCCAGGTTGCGTCCCCTTTAGAGGCATAAAGACTTGCTGAGTACCCTTAGGGTCTCACACGATAAATTATTTGGTTCAGATGAACAGGTACACTCGCAGGACGGATACTGGGTGGAAGAGGCTGATGATGTGGGCAACGATCGTTCGGTGTAGAGATTCCGGGAACGGGGATCCGTGAGATCTGTGGGCGGGATGTGCTTATTTCTATGGCATCTTATGCCGATTTGCTTCTTATCCGTACTCGGACTTTGTTTTGCCGCTTCCGCTTGATACTCTGATGTGTGATGTATGAGGAATTATCCTAAAATATTATATCTATCTAGGTCATTTGAATCTTGCCGTATGGCGTTGCTATATTTCCTTTCTTTCTAGATGGAATGGCTCTGATGTACTTTTGTATGGTGGCTTGCATACATACTCATTTGTGTATGTAGTTGATCCCTTCGCCTGCCGATTACGCCGCCCGTACAGGTCCCGATGAATTGGAAGTGGTTGGGACGGCCGAAAGGTCTACCCGTGAGTGGCTTTTGGGGCCCCACCGTACTATTTCAACCACTTCCGCTCATCCAGGCTTGTATCTAAGAGCGTAATTCACCGAGGTAGTTACAATTGGTATCAGAGCCATCCCGACCTTCAGGGTCTCAGCCAAACGGTCGTTGTTAGTCTAGCAAATATTTTTGGTAGTTATGTATACTAGGGAAAAACAAAACGTGAGAGTAGGACTGCTTCCATTTTTCTTCTTAACCTCCCACCCACCCTCTTCTGGTAAGGAAGTGTAACGTTTTTAATCCTCTTCTTAAAAGTTCAAACTAGGATTCACGTGTTCTGGGTTTCCGTAGTACCATAGGTTGTGTGTTTGTGTGTGTGTGTGTGTGTAATTCCTTGTCTATCTGTTGCATCCAAGTTGTTATCTAATCAGCCTTTTGGTTATCAACTGTTGGTACATTCCATACCGACAGGCTTTTGCAAACCGACGCGATCTGTCTTACTCTTTGTTATCCGAAGTTATCTTGTTTGGGGTGTTCGTTTCCGTAGTTACTAATCTTTAGGTTCAACGTGAGAAGAAGGGGTTAGGATATGTGTTCCACTTGTTCATGTGCGGAGTAATGATTTGAGTGTGGGATGGAGTCGCGACCATACCACTACTCTTATCATTCGCTTTTGTATATTGAATTGGTAGAGTCACTAATCTTGATTCGTTAAGTAATTTTGCGCATCTATTGGTATTTTAATGCCGAAATTTGTGGAAAATTTTTCTTTGATATATTTGTGTACCACATTCCTTTTCAGTCGTGTGCGATATGCTTAATATCTTTTAGGTGCTTTGAACTTTGCTGATATTTTAATATCATCTTAGTAAATTGTATCCTTTAATCTTGGTTAATTCCATCTTGGTACTATTTTGGATTATTATTATTCTCCATTATAGTACTGACTTGTGTTTTATATCAATCTCAGGATGGCTCCACCACGCCATTCAGATGAGGACATACCACCGGAATTGGGGGCCGCGTTGTCAAACATAGCCAATGCCTTGGCAGCAATGCAGCAGAACCAGCAGCGTTTGGAAGAGAGTGTTCGGAGGAATGAGTTTGCTCCACTCCCTCCACCTCCCAAGCGGGGCGACATCAAAAGCTTCCTGAAGTTCAACCCTCGCCAATTTGATGTTTCTGATCGACCACTGGACGCGGATGATTGGCTGCGTGAGATGTCAAGGTTACTCGAGACTGCTGATGTTCCTGAGCAGGAGTGGGTAAAGTGTGCTACTCACCTTCTAAAGGGAGATGCAGCTCTCTGGTGGGAGAATTACTTGATGGCAAGTTGCACTGGTTTTCAGCCTACTTGGGAAAGGTTCACTGCAGCTTTGAAAGAGCAGTTTCTGTCAGAGATTGTCATGGAAAGGATGAAGGAAGCGTTTCTCAACCTTAAGCAGGGAAATGATAATGTCAACACCTACATCAGGAACTTCATGAATCTTTCTCGTTATGGTGGCGATGAGGTATCTAATGACAAGAAGAAACAAAAGAGGTTCAGGCAAGGGCTCAATGCATCGATCAAGTATGCAATCACACATGCAAGGCCGGCATCTTTCCTGGAACTACAGCACACAGCTCTGCAAGAGGAAGCAAGCAGGCAAGTGTTTGAGGAGTCCAAGAAACACAACCGTGATGCATCAAGCTCTTCAGCTATGGCAGCTCCTTCTAAGCGGCGTGTCTGGGTTCCTAACACCCCACCGTCGCTCCCAGCTTCACCAAGACCTGCAAGCTACGCGTCAAGGCCACTAAACTCCATCACTGCGGCTCCCAGGGGCTACACCCACAACTACCCTGGAGCGCCTGACGGAGTCCCTGGCTATGTTGCTCCACGTCCACCTGGTGCCTGCTTCACGTGTGGAGATCCTGGACATCTCAACTGGAACTGTCCGTTGAAGAACAAAGCTCTCCCTCCACCCCCTCCAAGATCTGCGGCAAGCTCTCCTATGGTTCGTGCACCACCACCTCGGGCTCTCAACATCAACACCAAGCCCGGGTCTACTGTTGCTCGTGCCAATTGTGTCAACGCCGCTCAAGCTGAGCATGCACCTGGAGTTGTGATGGGTATGCTATCCGTTAACTCAGTCCCTGCACGAGTTTTGTTTGATTCTGGTGCATCGCATTCTTTTGTTTCTCACAAGTTTGCAAATGAGAATGAGTTAGCAATGGATCCTCTCCTTAAGAAGTTAATGGTCCTTTCTCCTGGAACAAATATGGTAGCTTCTAAAGTCAGCCATGGCAATCAAGTTGAGATTGGTGGCTCGTCGTTCTCGGCTTCTTTAATTGTTCTGGGCAATTCTGACATTGATGTCATCTTGGGCATGGATTGGTTGACAGCAAATGCAGCTGTGATTGATTGTGCTGAACGCTCGGTTTCTCTGAAGATTCCTGAAGGCCATATAGTCTTTTCTCCAAGTCTGACTCCTACTGTCCAGCTTTTCTCTTTGGCGGCTCTGAATGATGATGCTATGGAAGCTATTCAGAGAGTCCCAGTGGTCTGTGAGTTTCCGGATGTTTTTCCTGAAGAGTTGCCGGGTATGCCTCCGGATCGTGAGGTTGAGTTTGTAATTGAGCTTGAACCTGGAACGGATCCTATCTCCAAGCGGCCTTATAAGATGGGTCCTTCTGAGTTGGCAGAACTCAAACGACAACTTGATGAACAAGAGAAGTTGGGTTTCATTCAACACAGTACTTCTTCTTGGGGTAGCCCAACAATCTTTGTGAAGAAGCGTGACAGGACTGATAGACTTTGTGTTGACTATCGGGCTCTCAATGCTAAAACCATCAAGAACAAATATCCCCTTCCGCGGATTAATGATCTCTTCGATCAGCTAGCTGGAGCTGTGGTGTTCTCTAAGCTTGACTTGAGAAGTGGGTATCACCAAATCAAGATTCGCAAGGAAGATGTGCCTAAAACAGCTTTCACCACCCGATATGGCCTGTATGAGTACACAGTCATGTCTTTCGGTCTCACCAACGCACCTGCTACCTTCTCGAGGCTTATGAACTCGGTTTTCATGGAGTACCTTGATAAGTTCGTTGTGGTCTATCTGGATGACATCCTGGTCTATTCTAAGTCCAAGGAAGAGCATGAAGAACACCTGCGGTGTGTCCTAAGCAAGCTTCGTGAGAACTGCTTGTATGCAAAGTTCTCAAAGTGTGAGTTTTGGCTGCCTGAAGTAACCTATCTTGGTCATGTCATCTCTGCCAAGGGCATTGCAGTTAACCCGGAAACTGTGAAGACAATTGTTGAATGGCTTCCTCCTGTTAATGTCAAAGAAGTGCGGAGTTTTCTTGGTTTGGCTAGTTATTGCCGTCGCTTCGTTTAGAACTTCTCGAAGATAGCGAAGCCTCTTACCGATCTCCTCAAGAAAGGCAAGAAATACCTGTGGACTCCTGCATGTCAAGCAAGCTTTGAGACACTCAAAGAGAAGCTCACTTCCACACCAGTCTTGGTTCCTCCGGATACATCCAAGCCTTTCCAGATATTCTGTGACGCCTCTTTGCAAGGATTGGGTGCGGTTCTTATGCAAGAAAAACAAGTTGTTGCTTATGCCTCTCGACAGTTGAAGACGCATGAGATCAACTACCCCACACATGACCTCGAGCTCGCAGCAGTTGTCTTTGCTTTGAAGCTATGGAGGCACTACTTGCTTGGCAACCGTTGTGAGATCTTTTCTGACCACAAAAGTTTGAAGTATATCTTCACTCAGCCTGATCTCAACCTTCGGCAGAGGAGATGGATCGAAGCAATCAATGACTTTGATTTGACCATCAACTACACACCGGGCAAAGCTAATGTCATGGCCGATGCTCTCAGCCGCAAAGCTTATGTCAACAACCTCATGATGGAAGAACAGCAACCTCTTTTGTGCAAGGAATTCCGTCAGCTCAACCTGGAAGTTGTGGAACAAGGGCATCTCCTGAACCTTCTGGCTACTCCCCTCTTGGAAGAAAAGATTCGTTTTCGTCAGCGTGGTGATCCGCATACCAGAAAGATCACCTCCCAGCTTCAGCTTCCGAAGTATGAGTCCTTCCACGTAGATGATCAAGGCACGCTTTTCTTTGAACACCGGATGTTTGTTCCGAACTACCCGGGTTTGAGAGAGCAAGTTCTCAAGGAGGCGCATGATTCTGTTCTATCTATCCACCCTGGCAGCACAAAGATGTACATGGACTTGAAAACACAGTATTGGTGGCCTGGTCTGAAACGATATTGTGCAAAGTATGTCTCGGAGTGTGATGTTTGCCGCAGAGTGAAAGCTGTCCATCAGAAACCTTTCGGTCTTCTACAGCCATTGAAACCTCCGGAATGGAAATGGGAGAAAGTAGAGATGGACTTCATCACTGGCTTTCCAAGGTCGCAGAAGGGCAACAATGCAATCGTTGTTGTCATTGACAGGCTTTCCAAAGTGGCTCATTTCTTCCCCGTCAAGGAAACCATTTCTGGAATTCAGTTGGCTGAGCTCTATATCAACATAATTGTCTCTCTGTATGGGGTTCCGCTTGAGATCAGTTCAGACCGTGGAAGCATCTTCACTTCCAAGTTCTGGGAAAGTTTCCAAAATGCTTTGGGAACAAAGTTGAACTTCAGCACAGCTTACCACCCTCAGTCGCAAGGACAAGTTGAAAGGATCAATCAGATTCTGGAGGATATGCTACGTGCTTGCGTCATCTCTTTTGGCATGAAGTGGGAAGAATGTCTTCCTTATGCTGAATTCTCTTACAACAACAGCTTCCAGAAGAGTCTGAAGATGGCACCATTTGAGGCTCTCTATGGTCGCAAGTGCAGAACTCCGATTGGTTGGTCAGGTGCAGGAGAAAGAATCTGGTTTGGCCCTGACATTGTAACTCAAGCGGAGGAGAAGGTGCATATCATTCTTGAGAACCTGAAGATTGCTCAAAGTCGTCAGAAGAGCAACTATGATAGGAAGCACACGGACATGGTGTATGCCCCTGGTGATCTCGTTTACCTTCGTGTCACTCCCATGAAAGGCACACACCCCTTTGGTATCAAAGGAAAGCTGGCTCCTAGATACATCGGTCCTTTCAAGATTCGTGGTAGAAGAGGAGAAGTTGCTTATGCCCTTGAGCTCCCGGAAAAACTCAAAGTCCATGATGTTTTCCACATCTCTCAGCTCAAGAAGTGCTTCAAAGATCCCGGCAGGACCGTGGACCATGAGCTAATCGACCTCCAAGAAGACCTGTCTTATCAAGAACACCCCACCAAAATCCTTGAGACCGCAGAAAGAAGGACTCGCAACAAGTCCATCAAGTTCTGCAAGGTGCAGTGGTCACACCATTCTGTTGATGAAGCCACTTGGGAGCGTGAAGATGAACTCCGTGCCAACTATCCTACCCTCTTTGTGTCTTCTTCTTCTTCCTAGAATCTCGGGGCGAGATTCCTGTTTAGTGGGGGAGAGTTGTAGCATCCCAGTTGTCTAACACCTGTAATGCTACTTGATCTAGTAATAAAAGGGCCACTTCCTACATATAATTGTTGCATCATCATCATATCATGCTCATGTCATCATGCCACCTTGCATTTGAGCATCATACAAAAACCCTTTTGCTTTGGTTCTTATCTCATATGCATTAATATTTGTATTCGCCTCTTGATATTGTATTTGGTTCTTGATATATTGTTAAATGCCCAAGTTGATTTGGGGGCATATCTCTTATTGACTCCACCACCTTTTCTTCACCACCTTATAATTCCACCATTCCACCTTATATGAGCTTGGCATTTTAATTGAGTTTTACCTCTAGCTCATGTGGGTTGGGATGGATCAAATTCTAGCCCACATGCTCCCATGTATGCACCATGTTGTTTTCACAGTACTGGTATATGAGAGCCACATGGCCACCTTTGCATGCCTTGTGAGTGGAACCTTTCCTTAGTCTCCATATGGGTTGTTTTGGGGTTATTATCATGTTGGGATATTTTGGGACTATAAAATATCTAGTGGCACCTACACACTAGCATGTCCCATCTTCATTCAAATATGGCTCCCCTCATTCACTCCACATGGAACTTTTCCTTCATTCTTTTGCTTGGGCCTTACTCCATCTTGTGAGGATGCAAATAAATAATGCCATGCTTATTATTTTTGTTATCACAAGGATGATACATGGCATTTAATGTTTTTGCATGGCCCATGCAAGTGCCACCTTTTACTTGACTTTTGAATGTTATTTTTGTTTTGCTTGCATGGATCACCCTTTCCTTTGCTTGATCTTGTTTTGGCTTGTATAATACCCCACCAAACCCTCTATCTCTCCCTCTCCCCCTCTAGTTAAACCCTACCTTTAACACCATTCCCCATCCATGAATGCACATGTGATCATGTGGGTGTGCATAAGCCCTAAACCCCCTACCCCTCTCTTTAACCTCCCACCACACCTTGTGCTTGACCTTGTGATGCCATTGTCATGTGTTAAACATGGGCATCTCCCTTACCCTCTCATCTCTCCTCTCAACAACCCTAAGCCGAACCCTAATCCAAACCCTAGACCATGCCCTACCTCTCTCTCTCTTGCTCTCTCTGCCAGCGTGCCCCACCTGAGCCCCCTCCTCTCTGGCCCTACCTGGCAGCCCCATCCCCATGCCTAGCTACCCCTGCCCCTGGCCGATCACGTGAGGAAGGACAAAGGTGGCACCGAGGCCACCTTTATCACCTTCCCCTCCCCCACGCAAGCCTCACCTGCCCCCGTCCTTATCTACCCCTTCCTCGCCCCTCTAGCCTCCCCCAGATCCCACCCAGAGGCCCTGCCTCGTTCCCCTCTGCCCCTCTTTTCTTCACCACCATCGCCGGCCACCGTCGGCTTCGGCGTCTATCTGCAGTACGAGGAGGCGGGCGAGTTGTTGAGGCTGTCGAGGAAGACGATGAGGTGCCCCTGCTTCGCCCTGGACACCCCGACGCGGAGGAGAAGCCCCAGAACCCCTGCCCCGCGGACATACCGACGCAAACCCTAATCGCCGGTGCGCCAGCCCCGCCAGCGATCGCGACCACCCCCGAGCCCGTCGACCACGCCAACATCCTCGCGGTAAGCCCCGACCCCCCTGGACATGCTCCGGCCCTTCCTTGTTTCCTGACGGCGACGTGCGTTCCGTCGAGCACACTCGGTGCACCGGCGGCCGCGCGCATCTGCTCGGTTCCGTGCCGTCTAGTGCCATATCTAGCCACGCCCCCCTACCTGACATCAACCCACAGCCACCGCAGCGGTAGCCGCCTCTGCTAGCCAGCCCGCGACGCAGGTTCGAAGCCCATCCTCGCCACGCTGCGCGCCGCGCGCCGCGCGCGTCAGAGGCAGAGCCCGGAAGAAAAACAGTGCCGCTGCACTTTTTGCGTTTACCTCCCGGTGCTTTTTGCCACTCAACCGCAGTCCCCTAGCCCCACCCGTCAGCGTCGTATGCATATTTGTAAAAAGGCTCCCCTCTTTTCTCTTAACCAACCCGCAGTCCCCCCTGGGCCACGTGTTCGGTCCACGTCAGCTCGCTGGCAGGTGGGCCTGCAATGCAGCTGGTCCCATCTGTCTGTCCCTGGGGCTAGCACAGGCCACGGTGTCAAACGTCGCCGCGCGCGTGTGACCCAGTCAGCAGAGCGGCCCACTCATCAGCGTCTAGGGCTAGGTTTGTCTGAGTATTAAAATGTTTTCTTATTTCTGTTTTAATTTAAACCTTTTTCAAATTAATTCAAATTCAAATATCAATCTGATTTCAAATAACTTTTCAATTATAAATCCAAATAATGCAAATGATATATGAATTTGAATCAGAAAAATGTGAGGATTTCAAATATGCTATTCAAATCACCTTTTGCACATTTAAAATTCCAAGTTGAGTAAATTACAACAAATGCCACTGGAACTTAATAAATTAATAACTTTTGATTTATAACTCCGAATTTAACAAATGATATGTCTAAAATGATCAGCTCGACGAGACCTTTCTGTTTATGCTATCCATGACTTCAATTGCAGCATGCATCATATAAATATAAAGTATACACCAACTATTATGGCAATAAAATGGGACCAAAACCCCATAAAAATGTTACTTCTTGTGTTCTACACCTCACCCATGCCATGCTACTTTATTGCCATGCAACTTGTGCATCATTCATCATGGCATGATTGTTTGCTTGACACATTTTATCCCGATGCTTGTGCACTTTATTTATGTTGGCCTTGTTTGTTTGGTTCTTCTTCGAATAGACTCTGAGCAGGGGATATATCAAGAGAACCAGGAGCACTACCCAGATCCGTCTCTCGCTTCAACTGAGTTACCAGGCAAGCACTACCACATGCTTGCATACATACAGTACCTATTGCCTCTATCTTATTCTTGCATCATTGAGTCGCGATTGTATTAAACTGAATCCCAAGTATTGCATAGCCTTTACTTTTAAACCCCACCAAGCTTGTACCTCCATCCCATGAGCCATTACTACAGGAGTTGTTTGAGCCATGCGAGTCGTAGAACAGCATGTGTAGGGTATGTGAGTGTCTGATGGATAACGAGGTACCTAAACAACTTAACCTGAGTAGTAATGGGATAACTAATGAAAGTGGCACCGGTGAGCAATATCTGCTATTTGGTTTTTCCCGCTCACTTGTGTCCCGTAGGATCCCGAGTACTTGATTCCTGTTCCTTGATTTATCGCGCTATCCACATCCGGGAGGCTTATGGGACCCCCCTGAGCCAGAGCTTGATTCCGTCTTATTTCTTGGGGCCACAAACTAGTTTGAGGTCTTATTTACTACATGTTTACTGCTTTATTTAAGATTGTGCGAGGAGCACACTGTACTGTTTAGGTAAGCGGAATGTTTTCGCGGTATCGACAAGCCCAGTCACATTTTCGGGTTCCCAGTCGTTTACAGCCATTGACGCAAACCTTGAGTCCGTCTCGGAGTCAGCTAGCTTCGTTGCGGGTCTACTCAATGGGGTGGCCCCCTGAAATATTTCTGAATCTTGTGATTGCTTTGTCGTGAAGGCCTCGTTGGGTTTTGATTTGGTTTTTCCGAGGTTGATCGAGTGTGTGTTGCTATTTGTGAACCCCTGCAGGGTAAAACTTTCTGAAAGCCGTGTCCGCGGTTATGGACGACTTGGAGCACAGTTTCTCGATCATAGACAAGCATAACTAAAGTACCGCTTTAATCTGACTAAGTAAATTGACTAGTAAATAGTGGAACACTCATGGAATGGTTAATAAAATTTCCAACGGATGGGGGGTTGTTCATCCGCTTCCTCGTTGGTAAGCGAGGAGGAGGATGGATCTGATGAAATTACTGTTATAACTGTTGTCATTAATTCACGGACATCCGTCTATCTTTGGTTAGGCGGATGGTTAGCGATTATCTATAGAACTGTTAGGGTTTATCTTTTGCTGCAATTGCGTCACCCCAGGTTGCGTCCCCTTTAGAGGCATAAAGACTTGCTGAGTACCCTTAGGGTCTCACACGATAAATTATTTGGTTCAGATGAACAGGTACACTCGCAGGACGGATACTGGGTGGAAGAGGCTGATGATGTGGGCAACGATCGTTCGGTGTAGAGATTCCGGGAACGGGGATCCGTGAGATCTGTGGGCGGGATGTGCTTATTTCTATGGCATCTTATGCCGATTTGCTTCTTATTCGTACTCGAACTTTGTTTTGCCGCTTCCGCTTGATACTCTGATGTGTGATGTATGAGGAATTATCCTAAAATATTATATCTATCTAGGTCATTTGAATCTTGCCGTATGGCGTTGCTATATTTCCTTTCTTTCTAGATGGAATGGCTCTGATGTACTTTTGTATGGTGGCTTGCATACATACTCATTTGTGTATGTAGTTGATCCCTTCGCCTGCCGATTACGCCGCCCGTACAGGTCCCGATGAATTGGAAGTGGTTGGGACGGCCGAAAGGTCTACCCGTGAGTGGCTTTTGGGGCCCCACCGTACTATTTCAACCACTTCCGCTCATCCAGGTTTGTATCTAGGAGCGTAATTCACCGAGGTAGTTACAGCAGGCCACCGGGCATGCCACACACTTCTAAAAACTTGTCATAAGACCAGAGACTTGGCCAAAAAGTTGTAGCAGATGATGCACAACCGTGACGTCCAATTCTTCAGGGTTGGTGAATAGAGCTACATCATTGGCATAGAAACTTGCCATCATCCTGTCCGTCCTCAAATTTAGGGGTGACATCACATGTTGCTCAGTTGCACGTGAATAACTACTGCAGAGGTTCCATGGCTAGGATAAAAAGCATGGGGGAGAGAGGGTCTCCCACTCGCAGGCCTCTCTTGTGAGCGAAAGGCTTCCCCAGGCAACCATTTAGGAGGATACTTGAAGCGGATGTGGCAAGAACGAGGTATATTGGATCTCTCCAGCGTTGTCCAAAACCCATCTGCTTCATGACCTCCAGCAGAAATCCCCAACTTAGTGAGTCAAAAGCCTTTGCGATGTCCAACTTGAGGAACATCAGAGGCGACTTCTTCACGTGCACCTCTTTGATTACATTCTTGATATAAAGGAAGTTGTCTTGGATTGATCGCTTTTTGATGAATGCGCTCTAGCCATTTGACACCAGATGGGCAAGTTCTGATGCTAGCCTCTTGGCCAAAAGCTTGCAGAGAATTTTTGCGACACTATGCATCAAGCTGACCGGGGGGTAGTCAGAGGCATCCACAACATCAGTCTTTTTTGGCAGCAAGGTTATATGACTTTGCTTTACAATAATGTTGTAGTCTTTACTAGGCTCTTACGATGAGCTAGATTATTAGGTTATGGAAGAATCACCGGAGTCAAGAGAAAAATTTCTATCCTTTGGTACTTAACCCAAGAAAAAAGTCCTCACTTTCTTATGTTCAATTTAATTTAATCAAATGGACAAATAGTGTCACAAAAATGATTAAGAGTGAATTTCAGGCCATGGAGGCGGGGTGGATCTAGGCCCTTGCTGCGGGAGGGTTCTGTTTTCCTGTTTTTAGGGTTTAAGTTTGGTGGGGCGACGCTCTGGTGGTGGCGACAACATTTCTTCCAATAGGGTCTCCCCTGCTTTAGCCCCATCTTGATGGCAACATCGAGGAGCTTGTGTGGTACTCGAGTACTTCTTCGGGTTGTGGAGATGTTCGGATCGTCAAGGAGCTTCATCGACAGTTCATCATTCTTCTTTGTCTTTAGGACAGATGTGGTCTTTTTGACTTGTTCGGTGACTTCCTGTCCGCAACCAATAACATCAGGCCGACTCAAGCAGGAGCGGCAGCGGCGGCGCGCCATTGACACGGTCTGGAGGTTGAAGATAAATGGCTTCTTAAGAACTTCGATGTAATTTTCGTTTTTATTGAGCTACTTTGTACAGTTCGATATTTCTTTTAATGCTAGAGTCCTATTTGCAATAAACAATTGTACTTTTGTGACATATATTACTCCATCTAGTGGAACTTCTACCCTAGTATTCCATCTAGGAGACTTTTAATATCGTGAAATCTAATTCTTGTGTTAGCTCTTTCTGGCATTACGGAGTGCGCAGACGTTGTTACCGTCCGATCTGGTTGGGTGAACTTCCTGTCGACAGGAGTCGATACGAGGACCAACCTGGCTCCATGTACGGGACACATATTCACGTGAAGGAGTCCTATCTAAGGGAGAGACCCACATGGCATTACATGGTGAAGACCAGCAACCACACAGTGTCAGTAATCTCTTCATCGTTTTGTGGCTTTCTTTACCCATCTCCATTTACTTTCTCTTCCCTCTCAATCCCACGGATAAACACTCATAGACGGATGAATCGAGTCAGTGCAGAGCGATATGAGACTAGGAGGAGCAGGTCGTGTGTTCGCCCTCGGCAACCCACCTCTTGTTGTGGCGGCGAGAGGAGAGCTCTTCGGGGGTGTGGTTGATGGGAGGAGAAAGAGGAGGAGCTCGATCTATGTTCTTGGCATAGGTCCAAGCAACAACACGAGCAGTTGTAGATAGGCCCTGGACGGTCGAGGCGTATCCGAATGGCCAGGATCCTGCAGCCAGCGGCGCCACCGTTCCCAGATTCGTCCATGTCGTAATCATGTCCCCATGGTAGGTGTGTCCATAGATGCGGATAGGAGGGCCAAAGGGGAGGCGGTGGAAGGCTTGCCGCCGGCTCGCTGGGGATAGTTTCTTCCGACCACGCACAAAGGTGAGTGGCGTAAACAAATCCAACTAACTTAGCTTCTTGGTACTCTGTATAATTTGGTACCAGCAATTAATCCGCTTGCAACTTCTGTAATGACGGGCTAAAGTTGCCAATTTTGGCATTGGATCCATGTATCCACGAAATTCCTGATTCCTGCGAGTATGCTCAAGGTCTTTTGCAAAAAACTGTTACTGTGTGAATTCCTAAAGTATCTATTTAGTAATTCATCAGCTCACAAATATTGTTCCAAAATCATGGATGTATTTTTATTGGTTACACCTAGGATGCTATTTTTTTTGCTTATGGACTGTAACTTTTTATCTAGCCAATAACTTTTTGCATATGAACGATATGAAACGCATATTGAAAACTTTTTATACATATTGACTGTAATTAGCAAGTAACTTTTTTACATATGGATAGTATCTAGACTGTAACTTTTTGCATATGGATAGTATCTCGGCTGTAACTTTACTGTATTAAATGCATATGGACTAAACTTTTTTTATATATAGCCTGTAACTTATATATAGCATGTAACTTTACCGTATTAAATGTATATGAACTATAAATTTTTATATATAGCATGTAACTTTTTTGCATGTTTATAGTATCTATACCTCACTTGGAATGTATATTTTCATGCTTAAAATATATACATCATGAGTTAAAGTAGGGAAGTTGCTCAGATGGATGTATATTTTAGGCACGAAGCTTTAGATATTATCATATCAGTGGGAAAGTTACTGTACTATCATAGGGTGCAAATTTCTAATCATATATACATCATGTGCTAAGAAGTTTGTCTGGTTTTGCCTAATCTAATGTACCTTTTTACATCTATAGTTTTAAAATATTTTATACATGTTACCATTTTTATTGTAGGATGCAAGTTTTTTATCATTTGTACATCATGTTAAGATGGGTTTATTGAAATAATCATGAGATGTATAATTCTGACCATAGATGCAACCTGTTCAAATGGTTACAATATTTTATTTCTACAAATCTGAATGGATTTCATGAATGTAAAAACCGATAAATCACAAGTACTAGATATACTTTCTCCCAAATAATTAGTATGCGCAGCTAGTTAGATAAGAGTAATTTCATTGGGACCCACGCCTAGTATATGGATGTAGTTTTGGTTCAACTATAGCTATATTTGTTACAACAATGGCATGGTTTTTGCATAGAGGATACAAATTTTGAATGCTTAAATCAGCACGATAGTGGAGTGAAACTACCATGCATCATTATTTTTTGGTCTTTCCAAATACATGTTGTTTACACCTTTTCCTTTTCATTGCCATAAACACTTCCTTTTCATTGCCATAGACACCAACACCTAAACTATTTGTTTGTTTCATTTTTTACATGCAGTTATCTCCAATAGGAGGAGAAACTACTAACTACAAAGGGGATACATAAGTACTGGTTCCAACATGTGTTATTATCTCTGTAGATAGTGATGTTTTGCGGTTCCAAGATTTTATTCAACGTAAAGGGAACTACTAGTTGCGGCCTCTGGGTGTCGAGCTACATGGGGTGATGGAAGTTGTGACTTCCAACATGCAACTTCTAGGCGCCACTTCTAGTTACGATTTGAGAAACAGTATTATTACATCCTGATATCTCGGTTTACTCAAAAACCATGTGCACAAGGACTAAAGCATCGGTCTGAGATGATACTTAGTCGGCAACAATATCATGGACATCTAACTGCAAATTTTTGCCCTTGTGTGGTGTGCGTCAATGCTGCTTGTGTGTTAGTCTTACTTGTTACATTCTGCTACTATTTCCTTTTTGCTCATTCTTCATTCTTATGAAAAAAACCCAAGTGCTGCTTGTTGATACATGCACAATTCTTGTTCAAATATCCAACTTAGTTATATCTTTTTTCTAGTGCAAATATATTGCAAGTCCCTTGTTATTTCCGAACTATCAATCACATGGATGTTTCAGGTTTACATGAAAATCTAACGAGTTACAGGCTACATAGATCTTTTTCCCAAGCAAGTTTCATGTTTAAGTCTTACAGATGTTGCTATGTTTTATATATCTGTTTTTTCCATGAGCACACCACGGGGATGTAATGATGGTCACATCTGAGAAGGGCTATTTGGATCAAAAGTTACATAATAGGTGGTCATGGACCTGGTGGATGAGAAAGGACACGTTTTGTTGCAGTACCTGAAGAGTTACATCTTGAAGAAAAAAAAGCAGGAATAGAGCATTACCCAGGGGATCAGATGGAGCAGCGAAGAAACCAACTAACAAAAAACTCCTCAGCGTGTAACAAATCCTTTGTCACCGGATCGGGGCCATGGAGTCTAGGATTTGGGAGGTTAGGGACCTTTATTATTAGGTGAAGATAAAATACTAGAGGTGTTGTGCACGAACCACATGAGCCATTTTTTTTATTTTGGAAATGTGTTACTTTCCGACGGGGGAGCACCGCGTAGTGCAGAAACGAGCGCGCGCACTCCCTAGCAGCGTCCTTTTAATATGCTTTTACCTTATTTAGCACTTCGCTTGTTAAGCTCAATGTGGCGTGGCAAAATGTTTTAGGATTAGAGGACTTCATCGACGATCATATTCAAACTCGTCTTATGTTCCATTCCTCCTCCTCGTCTTGTACTTTCGAAAGACGGACGTTCCGAGATTCGATAAGAAATTCAATGGCTGGCTACAACAACTAGCATCATCCGTTTTGACTGGAACCGGTCGCCATTACAGATGAATCCCTCGTGCTTCTCCCAAACGCAATATTGAAACTGTACAAGGATCCATGTGCGAAAAGACCGTCCCGTTCCCGGAGGAAGACCCGATCCGATAAATAGCAAGTCTCCTTCGGCTCGCCGAGTCAACCTCCCATTCCCCAAAGCAAAATTTCCCCACCAACACGGCAGCAGCACCCTCCGATCCTCCCCCAAATCCGCCGCAACCTCGCCGTCGCCGACGCCATGGCCGCCGCCGCCCGCCTCCTCTTCCTCCTCGCCGCGGTGTCCCTCCTCGCGGCGTCCCCGGCGGCCTCGGCGCGCCCGTGCGGCCACGCGCAGACGCTCCTCATCTCCTTCTCCTCCTTCTCCAGGCCCAACCCTGACCCGGCCAACCCGTCCCCGCTCACCACTACCGTCGTCACCGTCCTCCGCGTGCGCCGCCTCGGCCCCCACCTCCAGATCCGCCGCCCCGCCGAGCCCCTCCCGGCCGCCGTGGCCGCGTCCGCCAACACCGCCGCCGCCTCGTCCTTCCAGGAGCGCGCCAAGGACATCCTCGTCGTCGTCTCCGGCCTGCTCTTCGGCTTCGGCTGCGGCGCCCTCACCGCCGCCTCCATGTACCTCGTCTGGTCCCTCCTCGCCTCCACCGGCGCCTCCCCCTACGGCGAGGTCTACAGCGACGACGAGGAGGAGGACGTGTCCGACTCCGAGAGCCCCAAGAAGGCCGGCTACGTCATCATCCACGACGCCGAGGAGTTCGTCGGTGGTAAGAACTAGGATCGGTCTTGCCGACGGCAAGCGGACGATTTCGTGATGCATGATTACATGGCAAACAGTGGAGTATATATAGTACTATTCGCATCTATCTAATATGTGTGTGTGTTGCGCCTGTCTGACTCTCTACGTGTATGGTTGGGGAAATCAAATTATGAATATGCTTTCTATCTGTTATCATCAATCTGAAACATGCTTATTTATCAATCCTGAAACATATGGATCTTGTTGATTTCCGCTGTTCAGCAAAAGGTGCAACAATGATTACAACCAACCTGTGGTGAATTGCACTAAGCTGTTTGTATCCTTCTGGTCACCAATATGGAGAAATTTCAGGCCTTATTGTTGGGTCATATGTCCATTTTCGCGGGTTTGGGGCTGGATGTAGGTCAGTCTCGAGTGATCAGTCATTTGTCTGCATTAGTGACACCTCATGTTTGTATCATTTGACACTAAAACTTTCCATGTGAGTGTGACTCTCGAACCTCCTTGGCAGTATGTGTGACTTTGAGTTAGGCAAGTTTAGCTGCAGTGCATGTGAAGCCGACATTCTAACACTAAGCTTGCTAGTAACAAACTGAACTGAGACGTCCCATTGAGTTTCTACATGCCTCTATGTATGATTGTGCTGGATTTTTGTGAAACTTGAACCCTTGTGTGGTTTCAAATACTCTTTTTTACCCCTGAGGCCCTGACCCACACTAATAACTCAATGTTCTAACATTTGCTTTACTGAAACAGACCTTACTGCACCAACCCATGTGGTAGATGATTGGGTTTGGTATATTGCCCTGCCTCAGTAATCCAAATTTCGTACACTTGCTTTCTGCTTTATTTCTTGCTGTCCTTCCGAGCTAGGAGCTTTAACAAACTATACGTTGCATTTCTGTAAAAGCTTTAGGTCCAGCTGTTTGTTTTTGTTAAAGTATGCATATTTTGTTTTGATGTGGTAGGTTCTTGCTGATCAAAACCGATTGGTCTTTCAATATATATATTGGTCTTGTCTTAATCTGCATATTTCCTATGTGTAGAATTAGCATTGGGCTTGCCAGGGGCAAGAAAATTTTGTGAAACATGCATGGTTTTAAAGGCGTCCAGCCGCCCCTCCTCCGCTTTGAAAAAATGACCGCTTTAGGCGTCCAAAGCGCCTGTCTAGGTGTCGCCTAGGCATCAGAGCGCCCTTAGATCACCTTAAGTCGCCTTAAAAACCATGGATACATGACTACATGAATTGTTGATATATACTATTTTTACTTATATATGTGTTGAGTTTGCATGTCTTCTATATGTATGGTTGGGGAAGCTTCTGATTTCTTGCATAGCCAAAGTGAAACACATGGTTCTTTATTGATCATGACACATGACCATATTGCTTTTTGCTATTCAGCTAAATTGAACATGTTACAACTTCTGATGAATTGCATTAAGTTGTTTGTGTTGTTGCAGTCAGTAGATAAGCAGAATAGTAAGTTTGTGCATTCATGATCAATGGGTATGCAGGATGCTTCTTTGGCAGTATGCATGACTTTTGAGTTAGGCAAGGCTAGGTGCAGTGCTTGTGAAAGTGAAACAGACAAGCTAACACTAAGGTTGGTAGTAACAAACTGAATTCTGATGACCCCTTGAATTTGTACATGCCTCTATTTATCATCGTTCTTACTGCTGAGATAGAACTTTGTGAAACTTGAACTCTTCAACGTCCTAACATTTGCCCCTGAGGCCCTGACCCACACTAACAACTCAATGTCCTAACTTTTGCTTTACTGAAACAAAGCTACTTCACCTTACTGCACCCCAAGCCATGTGGCAGAGGACTGGATTTGGTATATTTCCTAATCTAAATTAATTGCACTTGCTCTTTACCTTATTTGCCAGCTGTCCTTAGGAGGTAGAAACTTGAACAAACTGTACCTTGCATTTTCTAATCATTAGGAGAAGCAGTTGATTTCTGTTGGAGTACGCAAATTCTGTTTCATTGTGGTAGGTTCTAGCTGATCAAAATCTGATGGTGTTGCAATATATACTTCTCGTCTAAATCTGCACACGGTTCTCTGTTTCCTCTGGCATGATTACATTGGTTGTTTAGTATAGGGCGTGCCTAGATCTCAGGCGCCTGAGAACTTGTTATGTCTAAGTCGCTGACATTATTCTATTTTTTGTGCTAATTCTCAGTTGCAACCTAGTTGTAACTTATATAATTTATACTAAATCTCAGTTGCAACCTAGTTGCAACTCATTAAAATCCCAGTTATAACCTAGTTGCAACTCATGTGAAAGTCACATGTTGCACGAATCGCGAGGTAAATCCAATGGCGAAAGAGGTGACTAAGAATTAAGAAGTTCTCAGGCGCCTGAGAACTAGCAAATCCGTTTAGTATATACTGTTTGTCCTATACATGTGTTGAGCTTGTGCATTCCTAACCTTTTCTTGCTGGGGAAGTTTTTTTTATCATGTGACATGGACTGCACTGATTTTCGCTGTAAAGCAAAATCAAACATGTGGCCGATTTCTGATGAAATTGTAGTGAGTTGTTTGTGCACTTGCGATCAATGGATATGCAGAGTAGAAAGTTGTTTGTACAGTTGTGATCACTGAATGTGACAAACTTCCTTCCTAAGCGGGGTCATTTGTGTGGTAGTCTGTCCATTTTGTTGGAATGAGTTTTGTTGTTATCCAGAGCGATTGTTCATTGGTTGGCATGCGACATCTGATGTTTGTATCAGTTTAGCAGTTTCATTGGGTTAACACATGTGTGTAAAATTTCCCAACAGCAAAAAGAACTTCTCTCGCGGGAGAATGCTGGCATGTTCTCACAAGCTGCTGGATGTCTGTTGACAAACTGTCTGTCTTACTAGTAGGTAGAAAATGCCTGTGTGCTGCTCTTCACTTTTTTGTGTTGGTCATATCAACATGTGTTGGGTGACTGGAAATTAGCATGCTACCTTATTTTTTTGCTTGTCCTTAAGAATTAGGAACTCGAACAAACTGTAGCTTTTGCCTTGTCTACATTACTATTGTACCGACCATGCCTTACTTTTTGGTTGTTCCTATGAGTTAGGAGGTTGGGCGAACTGTAGATTGCAACTTCTGAACATTAGGTGAAGCGGATGTTTTTGTCTCGGTACGAATGCTTTGTTTGGTTGCGGTAGATTGGTTAGGTTCCGTTTGATTATATGGATATCAAATGGTGTCCTTTATTCTGCCCAGTTCCGTGTCCTTGTATATTTGCGTATGAAGATTGCTGCTGTGCTCCTGTCCTCTTGATATGGACATGGCACATGTTTGTTAGTAATACTCTGTTATCAATGTGGGCATTAAGGTTTGTCCGTTTCTTTTTTTTTCGCGGGCAAGGTTTGTCTATTTGATTAGTTGATTAATACAACGTTATCAATCTGGGTATTGTAACATGAAGCATTTCACGTAATATGCTGCTGTGTTTGCAATTTTTTCTATGAGAACTGTACTACGTGGACGAAGAGGAAGCGCTTTTGTGACTTTTGGTAGCAACAGAAACTGGCCGAGAGAACGAGAGCTGCGACAGGCAGTGAGTTGGGAGTCTTGTTTGTGGCAGTGTTGCGGGTGACACGACACATGCGGCCGTTTCAAGCGGGGCTCATGGTGCCTCGCAGCCGTCGTGCACACATTTGAGTATGTTTGAACTTGACCCCTCAGCCAATGTTGTTTTAGAAGAAAAAAAAAATCAGGACATTGACGTGATGATATCCAATCAGTTTCACAGTTCAGACACAGATTGATCGTGATGGGTGGCTAACAATAAAAAGGAAACCCTAAAGGAAACATCTAATGATCCAGAAAAGAAAGATGAAGCTACCCCTGCCTGAAAAAAAAGAGATGAATATATCGATGACAAAGGAAAGCCCTATACGATCAAAAAAAGAAAAGCCCTGCCTATCGTGGTCACATCTAGCTCGGGCCGCCGTCGTTGACGCCGGGCCTGGGCCGCGACAAGACGGTGTGGGCATCAGACGCGGCGCACGGAGATCCCAAGGCCCCGGCAGCATCCCGGGCCCTTAGACCCCTGCACGACACCAGCGTCCAGTGCATCCACACCGCGACGTCGAACGCCTGCTCCCCGCGCCGCGCGTCCGCCGCGAGTCCGTCGAGCGCGAACCCTGGAACGCGCACGGCGTCCCCCCACGCCACCACGCGCTGCTCGCTCGTCTTCCTCCTCGCCGCGGGGATTGATCGGCAAGGTAAGATGCACACACTTTCCTTAATTTCCGCGCAGGCTGCAGTTATGGATATATTCAAGGTTTTACTTGATCCCTGGGGGATTAAAATCCCTGATCCCCCGTTGGACAGCCAACCACGTGTCCTTTCCTTAACTTCCTTCTTTTGCTACAAATTACTAGCTATGTAGCAAAAAATCTAGCTTTTGCTACTACTACTGCTAAGTAGCAAGAAATTGTTCGTACAGGAAAAAAAAAGAACGACTTTGCCACCGGAATCAGCGCCTTTGCCATGTACTTCCACAAGACAAAGTCTTTGGCATGTTTATATGGGCCTTTGCTGCGTGGACAATGCAATTCTCCTCGTAGGAGGGGCCCCCGGCACCATCTCCACTCTCCATTTGTTGGAGATTCGTGCTATGTGTTTTATAAAATAGCCCTCCCACCTTACCTCTTAGATCTGTTGCAGTTTTCTATCCAACTCCCTAGCGTTGTCGGATATTCTTCATTTTTTGTCGTTGATTCTCTCCTCACAATCGATACTGTCGCTGATTCTCTCCTCACAAAAATGAAACATGCACAATTTATTTTTTCAACAATCTCATTTGATAATTTTTATTCTTGTACTTTTTATTAACAATATTTAGACACTCTTACTTTGTTTCATCCTAGATTCAGAAGTTTCATACAAGATTTACATGTTTTACAAACTTGTGTCTGCCGAGTACAGAACTTGTACACTAAATATTTTTTAAGGATTTATAAATCTAGCGAACCCTGGAACCCTGGAACGCGCACGGTGTCCCCCCACGCCACCACGCGCTGCTCGCTCGTCTTCCTCCTCGCCGCGGGGATTGATCGGCAAGGTAAGATGCACACACTTTCCTTAATTTCCGCGCAGGCTGCAGTTATGGATATATTCAAGGTTTTACTTGATCCCCGGGGGATTAAAATCCCTGATCCCCCGGTGGACAGCCAACCACGTGTCCTTTCCTTAACTTCCTTCTTTTGCTACAAATTACTAGCTATGTAGCAAAAAATCTAGCTTTTGCTACTACTACTGCTAAGTAGCAAGAAATTGTTCGTACAGGAAAAAAAAAGAACGACTTTGCCACCGGAATCAGGGCCTTTGCCATGTACTTCCACAAGACAAAGTCTTTGGCATGTTTATATCGGCCTTTGCTGCGTGGACAATGCAATTCTCCTCGTAGGAGGGGCCCCCGGCACCATCTCTACTCTCCATTTGTTGGAGATTCGTGCTATGTGTTTTATAAAATAGCCCTCCCACCTTACCTCTTAGATCTGTTGCAGTTTTCTATCCAACTCCCTAGCGTTGTCGGATATTCTTCATTTTTTGTCGTTGATTCTCTCCTCACAATCGATACTGTCGCTGATTCTCTCCTCACAAAAATGAAACATGCACAATTTATTTTTTCAACAATCTCATTTGATAATTTTTATTCTTGTACTTTTTATTAACAATATTTAGACACTCTTACTTTGTTTCATCCTAGATTCAGAAGTTTCATACAAGATTTACATGTTTTACAAACTTGTGTCTGCCGAGTACAGAACTTGTACACTAAATATTTTTTAAGGATTTATAAATCTAGCGAACCCTGGAACCCTGGAACGCGCACGGTGTCCCCCCACGCCACCACGCGCTGCTCGCTCGTCTTCCTCCTCGCCGCGGGGATTGATCGGCAAGGTAAGATGCACACACTTTCCTTAATTTCCGCGCAGGCTGCAGTTATGGATATATTCAAGGTTTTACTTGATCCCCGGGGGATTAAAATCCCTGATCCCCCGGTGGACAGCCAACCACGTGTCCTTTCCTTAACTTCCTTCTTTTGCTACAAATTACTAGCTATGTAGCAAAAAATCTAGCTTTTGCTACTACTACTGCTAAGTAGCAAGAAATTGTTCGTACAGGAAAAAAAAAGAACGACTTTGCCACCGGAATCAGCGCCTTTGCCATGTACTTCCACAAGACAAAGTCTTTGGCATGTTTATATGGGCCTTTGCTGCGTGGACAATGCAATTCTCCTCGTAGGAGGGGCCCCCGGCACCATCTCCACTCTCCATTTGTTGGAGATTCGTGCTATGTGTTTTATAAAATAGCCCTCCCACCTTACCTCTTAGATCTGTTGCAGTTTTCTATCCAACTCCCTAGCGTTGTCGGATATTCTTCATTTTTTGTCGTTGATTCTCTCCTCACAATCGATACTGTCGCTGATTCTCTCCTCACAAAAATGAAACATGCACAATTTATTTTTTCAACAATCTCATTTGATAATTTTTATTCTTGTACTTTTTATTAACAATATTTAGACACTCTTACTTTGTTTCATCCTAGATTCAGAAGTTTCATACAAGATTTACATGTTTTACAAACTTGTGTCTGCCGAGTACAGAACTTGTACACTAAATATTTTTTAAGGATTTATAAATCTAGCGAACCCTGGAACCCTGGAACGCGCACGGTGTCCCCCCACGCCACCACGCGCTGCTCGCTCGTCTTCCTCCTCGCCGCGGGGATTGATCGGCAAGGTAAGATGCACACACTTTCCTTAATTTCCGCGCAGGCTGCAGTTATGGATATATTCAAGGTTTTACTTGATCCCCGGGGGATTAAAATCCCTGATCCCCCGGTGGACAGCCAACCACGTGTCCTTTCCTTAACTTCCTTCTTTTGCTACAAATTACTAGCTATGTAGCAAAAAATCTAGCTTTTGCTACTACTACTGCTAAGTAGCAAGAAATTGTTCGTACAGGAAAAAAAAAGAACGACTTTGCCACCGGAATCAGCGCCTTTGCCATGTACTTCCACAAGACAAAGTCTTTGGCATGTTTATATCGGCCTTTGCTGCGTGGACAATGCAATTCTCCTCGTAGGAGGGGCCCCCGGCACCATCTCTACTCTCCATTTATTGGAGATTCGTGCTATGTGTTTTATAAAATAGCCCTCCCACCTTACCTCTTAGATCTGTTGCAGTTTTCTATCCAACTCCCTAGCCTTGTCGGATATTCTTCATTTTTTGTCGTTGATTCTCTCCTCACAATCGATACTGTCGCTGATTCTCTCCTCACAAAAATGAAACATGCACAATTTATTTTTTCAACAATCTCATTTGATAATTTTTATTCTTGTACTTTTTATTAACAATATTTAGACACTCTTACTTTGTTTCATCCTAGATTCAGAAGTTTCATACAAGATTTACATGTTTTACAAACTTGTGTCTGCCGAGTACAGAACTTGTACACTAAATATTTTTTAAGGATTTATAAATCTAGCGAACCCTGGAACCCTGGAACGCGCACGGCGTCCCCCCACGCCACCACGCGCTGCTCGCTCGTCTTCCTCCTCGCCGTGGGGATTGATCGGCAAGGTAAGATGCACACACTTTCCTTAATTTCCGCGCAGGCTGCAGTTATGGATATATTCAAGGTTTTACTTGATTCCCGGGGGATTAAAATCCCTGATCCCCCGGTGGACAGCCAACCACGTGTCCTTTCCTTAACTTCCTTCTTTTGCTACAAATTACTAGCTATGTAGCAAAAAATCTAGCTTTTGCTACTACTACTGCTAAGTAGCAAGAAATTGTTCGTACAGGAAAAAAAAGAACGACTTTGCCACCGGAATCAGCGCCTTTGCCATGTACTTCCACAAGACAAAGTCTTTGGCATGTTTATATCGGCCTTTGCTGCGTGGACAATGCAATTCTCCTCGTAGGAGGGGCCCCCGGCACCATCTCTACTCTCCATTTGTTGGAGATTCGTGCTATGTGTTTTATAAAATAGCCCTCCCACCTTATCTCTTAGATCTGTTGCAGTTTTCTATCCAACTCCCTAGCGTTGTCGGATATTCTTCATTTTTTGTCGTTGATTCTCTCCTCACAATCGATACTATCGCTGATTCTCTCCTCACAAAAATGAAACATGCACAATTTATTTTTTCAACAATCTCATTTGATAATTTTTATTCTTGTACTTTTTATTAACAATATTTAGACACTCTTACTTTGTTTCATCCTAGATTCAGAAGTTTCATACAAGATTTACATGTTTTACAAACTTGTGTCTGCCGAGTACAAAACTTGTACACTAAATATTTTTTAAGGATTTATAAATATTAATATATATTTATTATTCACTAAACATTCCAGATTCATAAATTTAATCAACAATTTTCTTTTTCTTTTTCACCTTATTTTTCTCTTAAAATTTTAGGAATATTCAACAATGTTTTTATGTACATTTTTTATTCTAAAAATGAAACAGGAACAATTTGTTTTTTAACAATCTCATTTGATAAATTTTATTCTTGTACTTTTTATTCAACAATATTTAGATACTCTTACTTTGTTTCATCCTAGATTCAGAAGTTTCATACAAGAATCACATGTTTTACAAACTTGTTTCTGCCAAGTACAGAACTTGTACATTAAATATTTTAAAGATTTATAAATATTAATATATATTTATTATTCACTAAATATTCCAGATTCATAAATTTAATCAAAAAAAATTCTACACACACGTCTCTTTTTCTTTTTCACCTCATTTTTTCTCTGAAAATTTCAGGAATATTCAACAATGTTTTTATGTACATTTTTTATTTTAAAAATGAAACATGCATAATTTGTTTTTCAACAATCTCATTTGATAATTTTTATTCTTGTACTTTTTATTTAACAATATTTAGACACTCTTACTTTGTTTCATCCTAGATTCAGAAGTTTCATACAAGATTCACATGTTTTACAAACCTGTTTTCTGCCAAGAGATATTCATATAATTTTTTTACAGAATACATGCATAATTTCTGTCCTTTCTTCAACTCATTTTTTCTCGCAAAATTTTAGGAATATTCAACAATTTTTCATAGAATACATGCATACCAAGAACGTTTCATACAAGATACACACAAGATTCACGAGATTACTCACAATATCTAATCTCATTCATATATTTTTTTCATAGAAAACAACATTTCCCTAAGATTCTTGACCGAAATCATTTTCGTTTTCCCTCTTTTTTGATGTTTCATACATAAATAAATAGAAGATTCATACCATGATCCACATTTCACCGAATTTTTCTTACATATTATTTTTCACAAAATGTTTTTCATAGATTTTCATGTAATAATTTATCACCCAAGATTCACACAAGATTTGAAATGGGTGGAGATCCATAAACAGATTCACACAAGATCCATAAGGTTTTCACTCTATCAAATCTATATTAGATTTGAAATGGGTTGATCCATGAACAAAATCACACAGATTCATCCATGAACAAAATCTTTTGAACAAACTCAAATGATCCATACATCTTTTATTCTGAAAATGAAACATGCATACAAGTTTCATACAAATGCAGTTTCATCACAGATTCATCACAATTAATACAAAACAGGCCATGAGAAAATCCTCGTCCACAATGGTTACAATCTTCAGAGAATCACAAGATTTAATACAAGTCCATACAAGATCGATAAGAGAATCATAAAATTTTCATATATACTTGACGATCTGGAAAGAAGAAATTACATGTTTCATAAAAAAAAACAAGATCTAGAAAAAAAGTTCAACATGAACTCAAATCTGTGTCTCTCAAACAGAATAATCCACTAGATGTTGGTGTATGCTTTCAAGAACAAAATGCAACAGACTTTATACATGTTTTCTCGAAGAATGATCTGTGTCCGGACGTTGGTGTATGCCAAGAACAAGGAAATAAAAAAGAAATGAACCGTAAAAAATTCATGAACAAAATACAGCAGATCTTATACATGTTTCCTCGAGGATTCATAAATAGTTCATATAGTATATTCAACTATGTACTCAATCTCCTCTGTTTTATTCGAGAAACACATCCGATTATCAAGTGTATAAACATAGATTCAACTCAGATTCATAGTAGTTTTCTATAGGTATCACAAATAATATAATGATTCATAACCGTATCAACACAAATTCAACTCTTACCACAAAAAATTAATCATAGATTCAACGCAAAATGTTAAGAAAAAATATATCACTAAAAAACTTCAGAGAAATAGAAAGAATCACTAACAAACTTGAAGGAACACGAAAGGAAAAATTGGATTGGAGGCGGTCCAGCTCAGATCCGGGCTTCCATGCCCAGATCACATCTTCCTCCTCGTGGTGCCCCTCTCAATCCAGATCATGCCTTTCATGGCTGCCTCGTGGAAAAAAAAATAGATCAAGCAGGGGAGTGCCATGGAGCGAGAGATCAGGGAAGAACAGCAGGAGAGCGGGAGGGAGTAGAGGGAGGCGGCGCAAGCTCCTGGAGAAAAGGGGAGGCGGCGCCCGAATTCTGGTGCTTGATGTGGGAAGGCAGGGTCGGTGTGCTAAAACTGCTGATGGTAAGGATGGCTTGGGGTACGGGTTGATTTCAATATTTGGAAAGGGTTAAATTGCAAAACTCGCTGAGGCTTTGACCAAAAGACTTTTGCACGAATCTCCAACTAATCTGTGGTAGAGATGGTGCCGGGGGCCCCTCTTACATGTGGGAAATCCATTCTCTTTGCTGTGTGGACTAGAAGAACCCGGTAAAGACTACCTGGGAACACATAAGACTACCTGGGAACACATAAGACCGTAAAGACCCTTTGCCGTGTGTTTTGCATAATATACACGGTAAATGCCTTAACCGTGTGTTTTTCAGGGTGCTCGGCATAGTAAAGTAGATAACGGCTCCCCCGTAATCAAATCGCGTGGGTTAGCTTCTGTCGTGGTGGTTTCTTTGCCATGTGTATCTAAAAAAAAGGCCCAAACTGGCCAGTTCAGGATTCGAACCTAGGAGCGGGATAGAGAAAGTGTGCAAATCTTGCCACCTGGCGAAGTGTTCGTTCGTTGTAGCACACCACGCCTTTTGAGCTGAGAAGAAATCCAGTCTTTGACGTGTGCTTTCTGGACTTTGCCGTGTATCTCATAACCATAACTGTAGCACACGACAAAGAAGCCACCGTCAGCGCTGCTCCGTTAAGTGCGACGGGAGGGCCACGGTCCCATCTCTTTGCCGTCGAAGTCTCTTTGCCATGTGTTTTCATACTGCTTTGCCGTGTAGTCTTTCTTTATCGTATTTCTTCGTTTCCTTTGCCATGCGTTTGTGTCTACACACGACAAATATACAATACACAACATTGAGAAATTTTGCGATAGTGGCTATAGATTTTGTACAAAATTAGTTGTGCCAATGTATAAAAACCAACTTCATCGGAGCCACCGGAGACACTCGCCGAAGACATTGACCTCGTATTAAAAAATTGTGCTACTGTAGCAACATCGGAGAACGATTGTACCAACATCATTAGACTATTATAGCAAAACCTACTTCGCCGGAGGCATTGCCAGACACTCGCCAGAAAGCTTGTAGCAAAAGAATTATGCTATCATAGCAAGAAAATTGAACTTTGTAGCAAAATTGTCTGCAAGACAAAGGTCGTCAGCCATATGTAGCAACGCCACTCGATGTATGTAGCAAGTTTGACCACTGTAGGTAGCAAAATTGCGTACCTCAGGGGGCAACATTTGCCGCAGCCTCAACCTATGGATACGGGGAGCCGACGACGGTGCTTCACGTTGGAGACCATGGTATCTGGCGCACGTCGAGGTCAGAGCTGAGGCAGACAGCGTCATAGAGCTCAACATGCGGTGGCAGAGGCCGGCACAGGAAACAACAACAGTGGACGTCTTGGTACCGACAGTGGGCACACAAGGGGACCGGCGGTGGCAGCCATGGGCGCAAAAAAACGTGACGGCGGCACCTTTAGGTCTATGGATATAAGGCTTGAGGAGGTGCCCCAGAAAAAACATGGGTCGCATGAAGGGATAAGGAATATGTAGAGGTTGGTGAGGTGGCGTTATGAAGCTCTGCGATCTTTTTCCATTATGAGACATACTTGGTTCCACGGTGAAGTTAGACGCGGAGAATGGCACGAAAGCCGAGAACTGAAGACTGACAATGAAAGTTTAAGTCCCAAGTATGTAGGCTTTCTGCCTTGGTGTTTTGTGATTTGGAGCAGCAAAATTGATAAGCGGGGGCGACATCACATGAGAAATTCAGTATCTAAACCTGTAGGGTGAAAACCCAAGGTCTGACCTTAACTGGTTGTGCCTGGCAATGACCTTGTTGAAGTCATTGTTTTGTGTGTGCAAACTTTCTCCAGGGTGAAAACATATGGTCTTTGATCAGGGGGATGACGGCGCTTGTGCATTGTTTCCTTCTTGGAGGTATCGCTTTTGGAGTTGTTGGATTTCTGGTGTTGTTTTGGGTGTTTTGTCCGCTGTTTCAAAGATCTGATCATTATAGCGGGACTTTTCTTTTTTTAATTCTTCTTTTATTTTGTTGGCTGTGTGCATCCGTTGCCAATAGGGTATTGCATTATTACAGAGGCTGGGTGTAATTGATATCTCATAATATTAATATATGCTCCTTTCCAAAAAAGCTTGCTAAAGATCTATATAAATTACATTGCAATAATGCACAAATTCCTTCTGATGTATGCTCCAATAATATTCCTTATCATTGAACATATCTTCTATGTCACTGCTATTGCATGTGTGCTGAATGTAGCTCTTAACAATTGAATTATTTTGATACTTGCAGGTTAGTCTTGAATCTGTAGTCCCCAAAGTGTAGACCTTGATATGTGAACAATTGAATGAAGGTGGCCATATTTTTTTCTTCCATTAACATTATTCTTATTCTTACATGGAACTCAAAATATTATATTATGAAACAAGATCTATTGTTTCTTTGCTATTTAAATTTGATGTTGCAAACTTCTTAATCGTAATAATACTCCTCGAAACACTCTTTACGCCTTGCTATATTAATATAGCAACCACCCAATACAACTTCCTAAACAATGCTGGGGAAGAACAGCACAAGCCGAGCCCAAACAAAAAACAAGAAGAGAGAAAAGAAAATAAAGCCAACATCGATGGTGCGATGAGAACGAAGGTAACTCACCACCATTGCGCCCTCCGTAGAAGTACCACCACATGTCTAGAATTTCTAAGCATTGTGTACCAAGCAACACCTCTAAGAACGGAAGTGACGACCACGACACTGCTACCCGGACATGTCCTAGGGTTTCCCCTATACGCCATGGGAGGTGGGAGAGAGGTACACCCGACGCCCTTCAGCAAGGACGGCGATACCCATAGGCATCACCGCGTAGGTTTCAAAGTGACAAGGATTTCTCCCTACCTCTCAATCACACTCCCGGACATTTTGTAGTGCTCCACCAAGCTCGCCGCCCACATACCCATGCCACCACGGTCTTGAAGTCACCATCGCCATCACACCGTGAGCCACAAAACGAGGTCAGTAAGACAGAGAGAGTGGAACCTTCGGCGAGGGTCGGCATGACATCAACACGCGGGATGGAACTACCTCCACCGCTAGAAGGCAATAGCCGACTAGATGTAGCAGCAAGATAAACCAGGACATCTAGCCCGGTTGGCCCGAATAGGCTTGTGAAGTCTCGCCCCCGCACTACAGCAAGGGTGCCCTCATACACACCAACCCCAACACCAGGTCCAACTCCATCGTCCACGAGGGGATCCACCATCTTAGCAAATCCCAGTCGTCAAGCAACAGTTCTATCGCCGTCAAGCTCACCCAAGCCTGTTGGACCTCCGCCTGTCTGAGGATCACCATCGTAAGTCGCCTCCCGGAGCCGCCTCCTCCGAAGGAACGCCCTTGCAGGCCACCTTCCGGGGCCTTCGCCCCGGCATCCGTGGACACACACCCACTGTACTAGGTTTATTGCTTGACCTGCAAGGCGTAGGGGGTAGGTCTGGTTGACACAGGATGGCGGCAATAGTACAACCACTCGAAGGAGACCGATCTCCACCACCGACGGTGGTTGCCGTCCAACACGGAAACAAGGGAACCACAGGCCATCTGGCCCGACCGGGCCTAGAGAGGGCCCGTAAAGTCCCTGCCGCCAGGCTGCTGCAGTGCAGCCGCCGCCACCCTCCAACACGCCCCACACCACCTCCCTACCTCCAGAAAATGACAACACCATGCTAGGCTCGCCCCAAACCTAGATCGGGCCCAAGTGGGCCTAGATCTAGGCCACTTGGAGCTGCCCGATGAACCTGGCAGCCGAGCGCCACCCTGTCGGCCGCTGCCGGCGTCACCGCGCCACCCCATGCCACTGGGCCGACCTGCCATCGAACTCGCCTCCCTCGACCCCCCATCAAAGGTCCAGGGCAGAGCCAGCGCTGCCCGCTGCCGCGGGGGCTCCAGGGAGCCGCCGCCACCACATGCCTGCCACCACACCGCCGCCGAAGCTCCATACTACCCGCGCCCAACGCCCATCACGGCGCCCTCACCGTCCACAGACGCCCATGCCACCACTACCGCGTGAGGGGAAATAGGGGCCCCGTGCCACCGGATCCGCACGGGCACCCTCTAGCGGCGGTGAGAGGGAGGGGAGGGGTAGGGAGGGCGGGGGAGGGAAGCACCATCGAGAGCCCCGCGTCGCTCGCGGGAGCGACGCGAGAGATCAGGGTTTTTTCCAAATGTCTTCCAAGCATAAATGGACCTTTAATCTGAATAATAACGAGAATGATTTGATCACTCATTTTCATAGTTGCATGCCTGAATTAACTTGACGCGATCACGGTGATTCTTACAAAGGAAGATATGCAGAAGTATACCTGTACGCGAGCCATCTCGATCTGGCTCGGGCCAAGCCAGACAAAGGCTCGGTCCAAAACGGCCAAGCCCGAGCCAGCTCGCCGCTGCCAGCGAGCCATGAAATGGAGCTCGGACCGAGCTTCCGACGAGCTCGGTCCAGCTTGGGGCAGCTCACGAGCCTGGAGGCATTGGATCAGTAACGGGTGGGGCCACGCCCATGTACCTTGCCGGCTACTGCCGCTTGATCTGCTAGCGTCTAGTGCTGCAGCCTGCAGCTCGGGAGGGACGGAGATAGGTCAAGGAGGGATGAGTAGAGGTCGGGAAGGAGCGTGGTAGAGAAGGGCGCGACGGTGATGGGGGTCAGCGGCACGCTAACGTCATCCGTCTAGGCGGCGGCGCCTCGCCCTATAGGAAGAGGAAGCGAGACGAAGCAAGGACCGGAGACAACGACGACCCAGGCAGTATCGATCATAATTGGCCCATACAATTCTAAAAGAAAAAGAAACGAGCCAACGAGCTGGACTAGGCCGAGCCTGAGCCAACCCGAGATCGCTGTGGTCCACCTTATCAAGCACGGCTCGGTCTACCTCTACCTGCGGGGTGAGTCCAACTCGCACCGAGCCCAGAAAGCTCAGATTGAGCTTTCTGGCCGGAGCAGAGCATCCAGATATATGCACAAGAGAGGGATTTTGCCTACATAATAAGTTAACACCTTTTTCTGTTCTATCTTTTCCCTTCCTATTCTAAAGGATTACAACAAACAACATTGAGATAACAAACTTGAGTAAGTCTAACGCCACACTTTTGATGTCGGGCGAACTCTAAAACCTTAAAAAACTAATAAATAAATAATTACTTCTGTCAGATTAATATGTTATGATATTAAGGATAATTACTTAGTACAATGGTAATAGCAACATATTTATATTGAAGAATTATACCTGCCCTTTGCCAGCTGCAAGTCTCTTTCCCTTCATGCCCATCTTGATTCTTGACCACGAAATCAGAGCAAGTTGGTTGTTTGCAGCCTCGAAAGAAACCATAAAGGGTAGAGGTATACCTGGACGCGTGCTAGCTTGGTCTGGCTCGGGCCGAGCCAGAAAAAAGCTCGGTCCGGAACGACCGAGCCCAAGCCAGCTCACCGGAGCTGGCGAGCTATGAAATGGAGCTCGACCCGAGCTTCCTACGAGGTCAGTCCAGCTCGGGGCAGCTAGCGAGCTTGCCGGCTGCTGCCGCTCGATCTGCTAGCATCCAGAGCGCCGTGGCCTGCAACTCGGGGAGGGACGGATAAATGTCAGGAGGGATGGGTAGAGGTTGGGGAGGGGCATGGCGGAGAAGGGCGCAATGGTGATGGGGGGTCAGCGGCACGCCAGCGTCATCCGTCTGGGCGGCGGCGGCTCGCCCTAGAGGAAGAGGAAGCGAAACGAAGCGACGAGGATCAGAGATGACAACGACAAGACACGAGGGAAAAAAAGTACCCAGGCCATATAGATCAGATTTGACCCATACAATTCTAAAGAAAAGAAATGAGACAATGAGTTGGACCGAGCCCGAGCCAGCCCGAGGTCGCCGCGATCCACCTCATCAAGCTCGACTCGATCTACCTCCATCAGCGGGCCGAGCCGAGAAAGCCGAGCTTTCTGGCCTAAGCTGAGCATAGAGACATGTACATGCCCTAGATGGCTAGACCCTGTCGGCCCCGGGTAATCTAGAGGATCAGGGACGGGCGGAGCGGCGGGGAAGTCGCGGCGAGGCGGAGGGATCCCAGACAGGGCAGTGTCGTCCGTTGAGGTGCCAGGCTCGCTCAGTCGCTCCTGGAGTCGGTCAAAGATGAAGGGTCACCATCGACTGATTACGTAGGCAAAATCCCTCCTTTTGTTACGTAGGCAAAGCTGCTAACTTATTACGTAAGCATGCTATATGTACATACGTACTCTCTCTCCATTTGAAAATATAAGATGTTTATGTTAGTAATTCTTATTATATTCTTTCACCCCAATTCGCATATCAGTTATCCTAATGAATCTATTTTGCCTAGGAACAGTATTCAGCTTATTTATTTTTTATTCTTTCTACAAACTCCCTCGGCAACGTGTGGCGGTGTGGGGTATCACCTAGTATATAGTATGGCCAACACGAATTGGTTTCTTATATATGTTTTATCACATGCCTGGAGCACGAAGAATAAAAATGAAACAATTGGTATTGGAATAATCATGACTAATAGGTAATAGCAGATCCAATGCATTGGAGTTTAGTAATTTATTAAATACACAAAACAATACTATGTAGAGTTGACAATACACACGTGCACACACAACATGTGGAGATACAACATTCAGGTACATACATACCCTGGAGTATTACCCAGGTAATTAAATATCACTCACGGCAGGAGATTTGTAGTAAAGGTGGTCGATGGAGGTGGTGGACGTGGTTTGCTTTGTTTGACATGACGAGCGTGTGCCCACGGTTTATGCACACGTACGTACAGTACGTATTATTCGTGGAGAGGGGGTGCGCGCAGCACCATGGCCTCGATTGTGATTCCTGGTCCGAAGGCAAGCATGGCGCCCCACTCTGGCAGCAGAGGATTATCGCCACCCGCCTCCTTCCTGCGGCGGCGCAGCTCATCAAGCACGAAGACGATGGTGGCGCCGCTCATGTTGCCGTACTCGCGAAGCACATGCCGGCTGGCCGCCAGCTTCCCTGGCTCCAGCTTGAGCACGGTGTCTATGTTGTCCAGGATCTGACGGCCACCGGGGTGCACCGCCCAGAAGAGGTCGTTCCAGTCAGAGCAGGGAGCATCGGTGCCGAAGGTGTCTATGAGGCATTGCTTGACGTTCTGTCCTATCAGCGTGGGCACCTGGATGCCCAGGTGGAAGTCCACGCCGGCTCGCGACACCTGCATGCCCAGCACATGCTCGGTCCTCGGTATCGTCGTCTGCGTGGCGGAGACCATCTCGAACAGCGGGCGCTCACCTTCACTGAAAGGGCCGGCACCCACGATGACGGCTCCAGCGCCGTCGCCGAACAAGGCCGTGCCAATGAGGTTGCTCCCGTCGGGGGCGCCGAAACACACGAGGGTTAGCTCAGCGCAAGCGACGAGGACGCGAGCTCCGTGGTTGTTCTCGGCGAGCTGCTTGGCCAGGTGAAGCGCCCTGCCACCGCCATAGCAGCCGTTGAGGCTGAGTATGGTACGGGAGACAGTGGGACGGAGGCCGAGGAGGGTGGCGAGCTGGAGGTCGAAGCTCGGGGCCTGGCAGGCGGAGTAGGTGCTGAAGACGAGGTGGGTGATGTCGGTGGCTGGGCGGCCCCACTCGGCGATGGCCTTGGTTGCGGCCGACTGCGCGAGCTTGGGGACGGCCGTGGAAACCATGTCGATGCGGGCGTCGAGGGACGGCAGCTTCCTGTCTAGGAACTCCGGGTTGGCTCCAATTGACTCCTCGTTCACGTGGAAGTAGCGTTTCTCGATGCCAGTTTTTTGACCTGCAACGAAAAGAAACTCCTTGTAATTAATACCACTTTGTTATATCTGCTAAAAATGTTCTGAATAGGCCTGGCTAAGAGTCCATGTATGACTTCCTCTATTTGTTTATGAAAAGGAATGTGACAAAGGGAGATTCGAATGTATATACACCAAATACTTTTTTTCTTCTATTTTTCCACTACTAAATAGTAGGCATAAATCTCATGTAAAGTTCCTATAGAGATTTATATTGAGCTTCGATTGGATCTTCTCTTGATAGAATATAATGCTCCAATTTCCATTATAATAATTAGTAGTAAGAACATCAGATTATCTTGATGCAAAAGGAATAATTAAACACGCCATCAGGAATTAATATGGCGGGAGAATATATGTATATGCGCCAATATGCATGCTTACAAATTCTCTTCATCTTTTCCTTGAGTTGAGTAAGGTGGTCGGTCTTGGTCATGCGGAAGATGTCGTCGGCGAACTGGTCCTGGGGTATTACGACGCCCGTCGGGTTGGCGGTGCCGATGGCGAGCATGGCCGCAGGGCCTTGCGCGTGCTGCTGCATGCTCCTCCGCTGGCCCTCACGCACCGGCACCGCACCGTTGCCGTTTGCTTTTGTCATGGCCGATCGATGGAATTCAAGGCGTGCGTGCGTGCTCTTGTTGGTGTGTTTGACTTGGATCTTTAAAGGCAGAGAGCTGTGCGTCTAAGGGGCTCTCTAGGGTCAGGTTTTATAGTTAGTTCCGTGGCTGAGCTACTAAATAATCTCCATCTCTTCAATGTTTGCGGAAAATGATTTGAGGTTCGTACAACGGTATTGGCATCCGGCCTTATCCGGTACAAAATGATTTGAGGTTCGTGTAACCCATTTTGCACATTTGTCAAAAAAACACAATGAGATATATTATTTTTGTGTTAGTAAATCCTTTTTTTTTACGAGTTTTGCTCCGGTGTCCTCTTTTTTTCCCCCATACGACTCTATAGAGCCGGGTTCCATTACCATCAGATAACAAAACAAATGTCTTAAACCAAAATAACCCTACTAACTAACAAATCCAACAGCATCCAGATATAAACAAGACAGTAGTCTCAAGGCGATCAACCAAACATCTAAGAAAGAGAAAACCGAAAGCAAACAATAACTTGTTCACCACTGACATGCTATGCTAACAGTAGCACGCTTGAAAAGCCATTGTTTTTCATGAGCCCAGAATCAATTCAAACTTTAGAGGAGCTACTGTCATCCTCCGCACGATCTCCTTCAATCCTCCGAGACGAGACGCGCCTGACCATCTCATGGACCTGAGTCGCCATCTTCTGTAGATGATCCGCACCCTCAATCAACACTTTCTTGTCATGTTCACCTTGAAGGCCTGCCCAATATCGAAGGAAATTACACATGTAACAAATCAATCTCAAAGGGGAAGAAACCATCTTTCCTTCAAAGCAAGCATTGTTCCTAGTTTTTCATAAGGCCCAACATAAAGCAGCAACACAAGCAATGTGAATATTGAACCCAGAAGAAAGGAACTACCCAATCCACCAGAAATACTGAGTAAAACAAGACGGACGAGAGGTAGCACCCAAACCAGAGGCAATAGTACTCCATATATAAATTGCATCTGGGCAACTAAAGAACAGATGATTGATCGTTTTCTCTCCAGGACAAAATTGGCAAATATAACTTCCCACCCAATTACTTTTTTCATATTATCCTTGGTGGCAATCGCATTATGCCAGATCAACCAAAGCCAAATTTTAATTTTTAATGGTAAATGTGCTTTCCACAAGTGCCTAAACGATCTATCCGGTCCAACATCCGCAAGTTTATTATACAAGGATTTAACAGAAAATACCCCATTTTTGGTGTACTTCCACCTAGGCTTATCTTTTTCATCATTAAGTGACACAGAAGCTAGTAGATTTCTCAACTCCCTCCATTGTGATGTCAGCAAAGGTGACATCCACCTTCTAAATGTAAAAAACCAACCCATATCCGACATTTCTTTGACAGTACCCATTTTCTGATTAGAAATTTCAAATAGATCTGAGAACCTCTCACAAAGGGGAAGGTTCCCAAGCCATTGGTCATGCCAAAAATCAGTTTCCCTACCATTTCCAATCTCCATTCTCCTCCAAGAAAAGTAAATATTTTTAAGTCTAATCAAATCCTTCCAAGCTGCAGAATCTCCCTGTTTCACAACCAACCTTCAGATTCCATGAGTTATTTTGTATTTTGCTGTAACAATTTTCTGCCAAAAACCATCTCCAGATTCCAACCTCCACCACCATTTGCACAACAGACAAATGCTGAACAGATTCAAGTTCTTAATACCAAGTCCACCTTTCTTCCTAGGTCTGCAAATCAAAGACCAGCGCACCATATAATACTTTTTCTTATTATTAGCCCCTTCCTAGAATTTTTTTCCGAATGATCTTAGTAAAATCTTCCAGATTTGTATCCGCAACCAGATACATAGACATGTGATAAATCAGCAGGCTACTTAAGGAAGATAGAATGAGAGTAAGCCGTCCACCAATCGAAGTAGAATTTCCAACCCACCCATCAAACTTCTTTTTAAGTTTATCATAAAGCGGCCTCAAATCTGCCACATGAAGCCTGGTGCCACACACAGGGACACCAAGGTACTTCATCGGCCAAGAACTAAGTTGGCAGCCAAACAAATCATCATATCTCATACCTTTCTCCCCATCATTTAGAACCAACATGAGCTCACTCTTATTGAAATTTATTTTCAGGCCTGGCATTGCTTCAAACATATAAAAATCAACTTAACATGAATTAATTGGTCCATATTATCCTAAATCAAAAGCATAGTATCATCCGCATACTGCAGAATAGCCACACCATTGTCAACTAAATGAGATATTAACACAGTCAACAAACCAGCATTTTGAGCTTGAAAAATCATCTTGTCCAGACCCTCCGCAGCTAAATTAAATAGGAAAGGTGAGAAGGGATCACCTTGCCTCACCCCTCTATGGCTACCAAAATCTTTTCCTCTCTTCTTATTGATTTTAACACACAACATGCCATTTCTAACCACCTTATCGACCAATTCACACCAGAAAGTACTAAAACCTTTCTGCTTAACACATTTTAGCAAATAATCCTAATCAACCTTATCGTATGCTTTTTCAAAATCGATCTTTAAAACAACCCCCTGACACTTGATACTCCTAGATTCATGTAAAATCTCATGCAAAGACATAACCCCGTCCATAATATTCCTCCCCTTAATAAAAGCAGTCTGACAGCTCGAAATAAGCCTGCCCATGAATGATTCTAGCCTAACTGTAAGCAATTTAGTAATCAATTTGTAAATAACTTGAGGAAGACAAATAGGTATGAATTTGAAAAGCACATCAACATCAGGAGTTTTTTGAAGAAGGATAATCATACCAAAATTCAATCTGAAAAAATACAGCACACCAACATGCAAATCATCAAACAAAGCTAATATATCAAACTTAATAATAGGCCAACAGATTTGAAAAAATTCAACAGGCTTGCCATCAGGGCCTAGAGCTTTATTTCTGACAATCATATCCAAAGCAATTTTAATCTCATCAAGAGAAAAAGGACTATCTAAAATCAAGTTATTAGCCAAATACAATTTTTCGTCATCCCTCCATATAGAGCAGTCCAGCCCAATTTTATTTCCCTCACCTTTCCCAAACAAGGACCTATAATAATCAGTAGCATGAGACAGAAGATTAGAGGTCCCCTGGATCAATAAATCATCGTTTCTCTAGGAATACATAACATTTTTCCTTTTCCTCCCATTAGCAATTTTATGAAAATAAGCAGTATTATTATCCCCCTGCAATAACCATTTGGCATTTGATCTACTAAACCAAAAAAATTCTCTTCCTCATACATTTTCATAAGTTTGAGTTGAATAATGTTTTTTCTATTAAATTGTTCCCCAGTTAAAATTGAATCTTCTTCAATCATTTCTAATTTTTCCAACTCCAACAGCAAATCACGTTCCTCCCTAACTTCCAGACCTCTCAAGTTTATTCCCCATCCTTTAAGAGAATTCTTCACTTTTTTAATGAATACGCCCAATACTATCAAGAGGCAATACAGAGGATTGCCATGCCAAGCCAACTCTTTGTAAGAAATCAGGATGAGATAACCAAGTTTTTTCAAACCTAAACTCAGTACTCTTAACCTCAACCTGTTCACAAGTATCAACCACCAAGGGGTTGTGATCATAAATAATTCGAGGAATTTTTTTACCCGGGTCAAAAGAAAAATAGATTCCCATTCCATATTAATCAACACCCTATCTAGTTTCTCAAGAGTAGGAATTTTGTGATAATTGGACCATGTATACTGTCTTCCAGAAAACTTAACCTCTCTCAAGGCATAAGAATTAATTATTGAATTAAACAAATCAGTATCCCTCGAAGACCCGGTGCTCTTCTTATTTTTCTCACAAGCAAAACGAATGATGTTAAATCCCCCCAATAAGGGAGGGGATACTCAAATCCTGACAAATATTAGAAAATTCAGCAAGGAATTTCTCTCTATCCTCTAATTGGGCCGCACCATAAATCACAATTAGAAATAATTCAATCTTAGCTGCTGATCAAACACTTTCGCTTTAATGAAATATCTGTTAATTTTCACATTAAGAACCTTGAACCTAGAATTTCCAAGCCCACACATAATGCCACTAGATTTTCCCACAGAGGGGGACCAAAGTCAAATGAAATCATTACTAGGGTCAATTTTTCTACAAACTGACGTATCAATTTTTCTCTTCATTGTTTCTTGCAAACCAATAAAATCAAAAGACAACTCACACATCAAATCCCTAAAACAAAAAGCAAAGCCTTTCTTGCCCACACCCCTGCAATTCAGAATTAGCCCTATCATTGATTTTTATTAGTTTTACTTGTCAACCTAGGACTAGTTAAAATATCACACAAAGGGTGATTTTTTACTTGTCCTACCAACTTTCTTTGTGCCACCAAGGGGCACAGAGCAGATTTAGAAAAATAACCTTTACCATTTTTCTTCATTTGTTTTCTAGTTTTTTAGAAAACACAGGGGTAAAATCATCCTCATCCAGTATATCTAAATTCTCCTTGCCACCATCCTCATTATCAGACACACAGTTATCTATTTTTTCAACAGCCTTATCCTGATTTACAACATCAGAAGGAACAACTGAAGAGGCATGATTTTTATTCTTGACTACCAAGTTATCTCTAGCACACTCCAAGTCTTTTAGAAGATGAACAGTAGCTAGAGGTAAAGTTGTCACATCAATACCTAATTCTAAAGCTTTAACAACAATTTCATTATCACTTAACACAGAAAAAGAGTTTGCATTTGAGATTAAATTCTTACCTGCATTGTCCCTAGCAGCAATGTTTTCCATAGCTCTGTCCATCATAGGCTTATTAGATAGCCTAGAATCCCGATTCCTCACACTGTTTCTCACTGGCATAGGTCGCTCAGGAGTAGGTATAGCAGACACAGAGGGCCTATCTATAGAAGAAGATACAAATGTACTTTCATGTTCAACATGAATCTCTGTAATGCTAATCACAGTAGATTGAACCACATGAGATTGAGAAGTTTCCTCAGAGACATCATCACTTTGAACATAACTGTTTTTACTATCACTCATTGCACTGTCTTGAGGGAACTCCACAATTGGTTCCATGTTAGCACCAGGTAAATCAGCAAGCTGCCTCCTCCACTCATATCTCTTATCACTGCTTGTCTCAAGAAGCTGCTTCAGGAATTCTTCAGAAGTCAATTCATTCTTCAGTGGTTCATCAGGATTTTCCACCACACCTGGAGATAAGATTCTAGGCCTCTTGATGAATTCCATATACTGGCAATAATAGTCCACTGCTGGCAATGTCTGCTGAGGCTTACTGGAGTAAGCCGAAGCATCATGCACAGAAGAAGGAGGAATAATCCCAAGCTGCATCATCTTGGCACCAAAAGATGATTCATCACTATCACTATTGTCTTGCTGCACACATTCCTCCAGAGATTTTCTCTTGCCCAGCTTATCAGACAAATCTCCCATTTTATCATCACTCCCTTTTTCCCCACTTGCTGAGCATCAACTGGTAAATTGTAAGTTCTTATTGCATATCCCATAATCCCCTAGGAGCAGATCTGTTACCTTCTCTTTCATTTTCACCAGCAGTCCTTGCCCTTTTTGGAGTGTGCTACAAATTTCCAGGATTTGAGGGAGGTGCACCAGCCCCCACCACGTCATTTGCAACTGCAACCCTGTCACCAGCATTTCTTCCCCTGACAATTTCTCTAGTGAATTCTAGGTCATAGAAGTTAGCACCAACGTTTACATTCGACACAACTGGTGGTACCAGGGAAATATCCATATTGTCAATCTGTACTCTAACATATTCAACATTGGTCAAGCTGTGTTTGTCAATAGCCAAAGTCCTCCCAACCAAACTCCCAGCATAAGACACAGTGGGACAATTTCTATTATCCAAAGGGATGCCTGCCTGAATAACAACATTTCTTACAGTTCTCAGACGAGTTCTGCCAAAATGCTTCCATGCATCAATATCTCCAGGACTTGGGAATCTCATCAAAAACTTGTTTGCAGTCATTGCCTTAGCATACCATCTCCAATAGCATTTGACCCCAGCCCACTGCTCAAACTCCACCTCAATCTATCTTGAAGAAGCATTTCCTTCCAGCACTTGAATGACAGCCTGGAAGATCTCTTTCTTTGGAGCAACATTCCTAATATCAGGAATAACAAAAAAAATCCATTCCCAGGGAGAGCTGCGCCCACAAAGGGAGCTGCAACTTCCCAAGGCTTCTGCTCATTAAACAAGAACTTATCCACATGAGAATCAGCACACATAAGGCAAACTTCCCCAGGTTTCAGCACTTGATTATTACTTTCTCTGAATTGAACATTCCTCCCAGATTCAGGCAAAGAGGCTTGTCTCATGTCTCCAGCAGGAAACACATAAGGGCCATGATACTGCTGTTGCTGCCTAGGAGCAACAGGCATCATAGGATCCCTACGAGCAATATTAGCCGAGGAGCTACTCTGAAACTCAGCACTGCGAGAGGAGTGAAAACCCTGTCTATCACTACCAGAATTATTAGAACCCTCTTCACGCATCTTAGGACGGTGAGCCCACCGACCACGATTACTCCCAGCAGATGAACCTCTAATATTAGCATCCTCCCCACGATCCCTAGAAGACATCGCACCAACATGTGCAGAATTACCACCGCGCGAAGGGCGGTTGTCAAATCGACCATGGAAATCATCACGACTGCGAGAGTGACTATTGTTTATATTACGGCGGAGATCAGGCGCATCAAAGGGCGCCTGCGACCAGGATCACGCCTTGTAGGCTCCCTACCACAGTTGGCATCAGATCTAGGGTTCATAGAACTGACCTGAACAACAGAAGAATTATAGGGCCCATCGAAAGAACTAGGGCCAAAACCACCAAGGGGACGAGACGACAGATAGTTTTGGTGCATCGGAGGAGCACCCCTACCACGGCCGCCGCCCACACCACGACCAAAGTTGGAAGCCATTGGAGACGACGAAGAAACGACCGCCGCAAAACTTCGAGAGTCTCCCGAAACCGTCCCTCTCCGGTGTCCTCCTGCTACTTCCAAACTTAGAAAACTGAAAACACAAGGATAGCCAGGATTGGTCGATACCCCTTCATGTCCTCCGAACCCAAGGGGTATTGTTCAATCCTGACCGTTTTTGTGTTTTTAGTTTTCGAGGAGGGGAGGACACCGAAGCACACCTCACATAATAAGCCCCTCATTCTTTTCATAGTTTTTTATGACGAATACCTATATTGGTTATATCTGAGCAATTTCATATTCCATACACATATTTCATATGAAAGATTTAATTAACCATTGAAAGGATCCAAGCCATCTCTCCCAGAATAAGTTCACCGAACACTTCTCTTCCGTGAGAATCCAAGCCATAACCTCATCTTTTTATGCCTCCTACCATCAACGAAGGGGATGGTGGAAGAGCGGTGAAATACCTTGGAGTTTGTCTCATTCAAAATTTTCCAAGGGACCAGAGTGATCAAATAAGAAGTTACTTTTCGCTGAAGTCCAAGGAAGATGGACACCGTCGAATGGTCTTTGACTCTCTATAATCCCACCTAAAGTCGAAGCTGGACCAGAAAAATACCAAATACAGGAAGATATCGTGTCCCAAATCTGGGAAGAGTGGTGGCACTGGGAAAGAAGACACACCACATATTCTTGGGCCCACCTAAAAAGCAGGAAAATTATGCCACAGTTCGACCATCCCCGCCGTAAGAAACATTTGTTCAAGAGAAGTGGGTTTATCTTGTTCATCCAGTAGAGTGAGTTAGATTTCCCCGATCGGAGTGACAGTGTCATGATAGTGTTTCTCGAAGCTTGCCAGGAATTCCTCCAAATCTTGTGCTTGGTTCTTTTGTAATGCCTCCAATTTCAATTGTCGTTTCTTTTTGAGTGCCTAGAAATAATGGTGTCTATTGACTAATAGTAGGGCATCAAAGGTAGGCCTGATGATGTTACCAGTGCTGATCTCTATAGGTTTGACTATCTTAATTATCATAGCCCATGAAAGTCCGTCATCAAAAGTTATATTGGCACATGAACCCGGCATAGTCCCATTCTTGAGCGCCATACACAAGACAAACGTCGCCTAGAGAGACCCACCAAAACGCACTACGCAAGACAATCTGCCAGATGCTTTTCGAACCCAAAATCCTACTCCCCAGGAAGGAGCCATGAGGATTAGCGGCAGCTATGGGCTGGTCTAGTTCGATTCGCTTGCTCCTATGTCTTTACGGTTCCATGCTTGTCGAAAACAAGGTATACCAAAAAAGAATAAGGAAAAAATGGGGTAAATGAGATAAAAGTATATTGTCCATCATTTCCCAAGCAAATACATATACGTGGGCCTGGACTTCATGTCAAGAAAAGAATTACAATATGTATTTAAAGTGTTCAAATCTAAGTTTAAATCGCATCTAAACTAGGTAGGAGGTACTCCCCCTATTCCGAATTATAGGGCAAATTACCGGTGAGTTTCCCTAGAGTTTGCTGCATACGTTGTTTAAAAACGAACGAGTTTTTGCATGTAGTGTGAAAACTACCTTGGTCCTGGATTCCTGCATTTATTATCGAGTAAATCAAGGTCAAATTCTATTTTTTTTTATTTTTCACCGCCAATAAACAACTACCTTGATCCTAGAGTTTTGCTAGATTTGCCCTATAATCCGGAACGGAGGAAGTACTCGTGATGCCTTTAGAATTACTTCTCGTCCACCAGGTCAGGTCCCTGGCCTTTCTAGTATATTCTACATACTGCACATCGCTTTACTCTTTTTTTTAGAAATACAATACAATCTATGAACACACACATCATACCCCTATGAGCACCTTCAAAAGACTGATCCGGCAGATCGGGTCTTCAGATTGACGAAATTAACATGGGCATCTCGCTGTGAACGGAAAGGTCGCCTTTCACTAAAAAAATATTCTATATTTTATATAAAATATAATGTTAAACCTATGATTTAAACTCTGGTGGATTGAGAACGCTTTACGTGCTCGAGTGCCTGCTAGTTTGCCCGAGAGCCTCGTACTTACATAGTAGTGTTCCTTGTACATCCACCCGAGTCCTGCGTCATATCAGGATTTCGTTCTTGGCAAAAAACGGCTGTGAACACATCCAATCCAAGCGACAAGACCATTAAAAAAATCCAAGCGACTAGCCCGCTCGCATGCTCCATGTGAGAACATCGTTTTGTCCCGTAACATTCACTATCTCCATCCCAAAATATAAGTCGTACCTAACAGAGGAAGTAATTTTTGTATATTGGTATTTGGTTTCATTTGGAGCTAGGTGATCTGCGATAGGTTCCTAATTAGTACCTCAGTTGCAAATTACAAGAGCATCTCCAACAGCAGCGCAAAATTGGCGCTGTAAAACCATTTTGCCGCGCGCTATATCACGTTTGCCGCGCGCGATTTGGTTCGGCAAAAGACAGAAGCTGTAAAAACAGGGTTTAGCGCGCGCGCAAAAAATAAGCGCAAAGACAGGCGCTGTAAAATGCAGCGCGCGCACAGATGGCGCTAGAAAAATGAACACAAATATGATCAAAGCACAAAGATAGATGATCAATCCACATAGTTCATCAAACAAGCAAGCACAAAGTTCAAAAGCATGCAAAATAAACATGTTCATCGATGTTCACAAACACATCGCCACCAAAAGCTCACATAGCCATATGGAACATCAATCATGCTTCATCCTCCTCATCATCCATCTCCTTCTCTTCGCCATCCTCTTTGCCTTCATCAACTTGTCCTTGAGCATGTTCATCAACGTGAGCTTGAGCATCTTCCGTGACGCCCATGCCACCCATGCCACCCATGTTCATCATAGTTGCCATGAAACCCCCGGGAGCGACATTCATGCCACCCATGCCTCCGTAGTCACTTGAAGTCGGTGGTGCACCATAGCCTCCCATGCAGCGGAGCGCGCGGGACTTTGGGTGGCGTGATGGCCTTCCTCCCCTTCTTTTGCTGCGCGGCGGCGGTGGCGACGGGGCGCTTGTTGGCCGCCTTCTTCTGGCGCTGCGGCGGAATCGCGCCGGTGGCGAAGTTGGGCTGCGCGCTGGTGGTCCTCGGCGCCGTGAAAAGCCCACGCGCGAGCGGACCGCTAGGGTTCCCGGCGGCGGCGGCGGAGGAAGAAGGCGCGAGAGGTGGCCGCATCGATCCGGCGCTGCTTCCGGCGGGCGCGAAGGTGTACGGCGGCGTCGGTGGGGTGCCGGAGTAGCCGTCCATCGCCGGCGCCGGCGGGAGGCGGGAGGGACAGGGGCGCGCGGGTTTCTTCAGCACGGCGGTTGCGGCTTCGCGCGCGTCGCTCGCGTTTCCAGCGCGCGTCAACAGGAGCTGTAGATCTAGCGTTCGGGATAGCGCAAATAAGGCACGCTGAAAATTTATTTTGAACGCGCGATATTTTTGCGCCGCTGCTGGAGCGCCGAAAACAAGGCGCCGCGCGCTAAAAAAGCGATATTTTGGGCATGCGCCATATTTAGCGCCGCTGATGGAGATGCTCTAAGAGACATTTTGGTAAGCTGATTAGGTAAAATAATTAGCGAACCAATATATAACATTACCGTTCGTGTTTGCTACGAGTTGTACAGCAGTGCTGCTGTTTGTCCGGCCTCTTGATGTCTATCACACTCACCGAATGGCCTCTATCTCTGGGAAATTGATGGGTTGGCCCCCTATTTTCTGTTCCTAGTCTTTTCATTTACCGGGTCATGTTCCCACTCTTTAATAGACGGGCAGCATAGCTACTACAATGACATCTCCAACTCCAAGCCATCACATCCATCTACCTACACAAATACTCTCTTCAAATTATAAGATATTTTAGCTTTTCCGTTAAGTGCATGTATCTAGATGCATTTTACTGTGTAGGTCCACACACATTTCTATCTATATGTAGTCCATACCAAATTTCTAAAACATCTTATAATTTGGAGCAGAGGGAGTAGCATTTGTGGTTTCTTAGCAGCCATGCTACTCTCATTACTGCTTACTTGTAGAACTGTTTATACTTAACCGTACAAAATCGGAGCGGCTCAAGACATTTTAAAACATGAGTTCCTTGCGGTGCTAGTGCGAGTTTGTAAAAACGAGACATTTCCTATGCTTGTTGGGGGTGACTTTAACATTTTAAGAAGAGAAGATAAAAGCAATAATAATTGTAACACACGTTGGCCTTTCATTTTTAACGCAATCATTGAAAGTCTAAACCTACGAGTAGAATAGTGGGAAAATTAGCATATTTATGAAGTATCAAATTTCTTGTCATGTTTTTACACAAGTTTGCAAGCTAGAGCATCTCCACTGCCCCCACCCCCAAAGCCCCCTAAGCGGGATATGGAGGCGCCAACGCAGAAAAACCTGCCCAGTATACCCCCCTCCCCCAAATTGAAATGGCGCAGGAACAGCCCAACTAATCATCCGGCGTTCCTAGGCCGAACCCAACCCAAGGGGGGCTATCGGGGGCGTCGGATGGAGCTGAAAAAGCTGACGGGTCAGCCCTATTGACGGGACACCAAAATTTTCCCTCCAATATCCAAGCCTCCCTCTTTTTCCATCCACAACTCCAATCCCCATCCTCACCACCCACTCCCGCCATTCCCCCCTCGCCTCCCACTCCCGCCACCCCCACCCTCCCCTCCCATTCTCCACCCCCCATCACCACCATGCCATCAAAGAAGTACCAAGATCCCCGCGCGTCGGCGGCTGCGAAGAAGGGGACGTGTCATAAGCAGCGGCCGAAGGAGATGACCAACGTGTAGTGGGATTTTGACATCCAGTGTCGGCGGGTGGAGAACGCCAGTTGTCGGCTAAGGGAGAAAAACTCAAGGCTGTGCAGGGAAGCAGAGGCACAGGCGTCTGCTGGGGCAGCACAGAGGGCTGCGTCCATGGCAGAGATGGCGGCGTCATATGATACGTCGAAAACGTATCTATAATTTTTGATGCTCCATGCTTGTTTTGTATCTACTTTGCTTTGCTTTGTCTATACTTTGAGGTGTTTCTATATCTTTTTTGGAACTAACCTATTAACAAGTTGCCACAGTGCCAGTTGCCTGTTTTCTTCTATTTTTGGTTTCAGAAAGGCAGAAAATCAATATTCTCGGAATTGTACGGGACAAAAGCCAAAGTTATTATTTTCCCGGAGCAACACGGAACCACGAAGCAGAGCCGGAGGGGGGCCACAGGGTGGCCGCACCCCCTAGGAGCGGGCAAGCCCTAGAGGCGCCTGGAGGGGGTGTGGGCCCCATGGACCCCCACCGACCTTGATTCCTCCGCCTATAAGAAGCCTCCAATAGGAAACCCCTAAACAATCCAGAAAAAATCGACGAAAACCTCCGTAGCACCGCCGCCACCGAAAGGGAGATTCGGGGGACAGAAAGTCTCTATTCCGGCACCCTTCCGGGGCGGGGAAGTGCCCCCGGAGCCATCTCCATCGATCTCCACCACCATCTCCATCACCGTTGTTGATTCCCATGATGAGGAAGGAGTAGTTTTTCCTCAGGGCTAAGGGCTCTACCGGTAGCTACGTGTTCATCTCTCTCTCTCTATGCATGATCTTGTTGTGGTCATGAGCTTTGTAATCAAGTAGATCTACCTTGCTACTCAAGTGCTTCATTAGATCTCTTCTCTCCCCATGTGTGTGAAAGTGACAGCGTGCACGCCATGGTGGCACTTAGGTTTGAGTCTACATAAATACTCTTTGTGCTTTAATAGATCTATGCTTTTCCCCACGTGTGTGAAAGTGACAGCGTGCACACCGTGTGTGGCACTTTGGCTAGATTGAATATTTGTTATGAGTTATATTTGGAGTTGGATGTCTCTATGAAATTGTGGTATTAGCGCTCAAGGTGACAATGTGGCCATCTAGATTGGGGAAGGCCCTACTGTGGATTAGAGTGTCCAACCGAAGAGTAGTATCATGAAGAGAGGATATTTATATGAGAGAGTGTTCACTAGTGAAAGTATGATCCCTAGGCCTTGTTTCTAAACATTGAAACACCGTTTGCATCTAGATCTGTTGCATGTTTGCTTGCTTCCATCTTTGTTCCGTTTGCCAGGGAGGTTTTGGGCTTTTACCTTTCCTCCACGCCATCAGCTCTTTTTTTGGCACAGTTACCCCACGACAACAATAAGTCAGAAGCTATTTTCTGGCACCTTTACCACTTGTATTTCACTATCTCTTCGCCAAACTAGTGCACCTATATTGGGTGTGTTGGGGCACGAGATACTTCTTGTATCTTGATTGCAGGATTGCTTGAGAGGGAATACCTTTGACCACTTCCTCCCTGAGTTCGATAAACCTTGGGTAATCCACTTAAGGGAAACTTGCTGCTGTACTATAAACCTCTGCACTTGGAGGCCCAACAATTGTCTACAAGAATAGAAGTGCGTAGACATCAAGCTCTTTTCTGGCGCTGTTGCTGGGGAGGTAAGGTAAAAGGTACTCACATCCTCTGGTGTGAGTGCTTGAAGTTATTTCCTTTAGATTTCGCAATTTTGTCTTTTTGTTTCTTGTTTTCACTAGTTAGGCTTAATGGAAAACAACAACAAAATTAGAGAGCTCTATAGTATTTATCTTGAGTTAGGACATGAAGTGTTTAAAGAGAAAATTAAAAAAACTATGGAGCTTTATTTGCATGGTAATAGCAATGTTATTAGTATGAATTCTTTGGACACCATTATTGCTAATGCTATGGAAAAGTCTAAACTTTGGGAAGCTAGTTTTGATGAAAATGATCTTTTTAGTCCCCCAGCTTTGGAAGATAGCTATTCTATTGCTTATGATGATACCAAACCTCCAATTTATGATGATTACAATGATGAGTATGATATTTTCAGTCCACCTACTATTGAGGAGAAAATTTATTATAATTACAATATGCCTCCTATATTTGATGATTATGGTGATGAGAATAATAATGATAGCTATTTTGTTGAATTTGTTCCCACTATAATTAATAAAAATGCCTTTGCTTATGTGGAGAGTAATAATCATTTTATGCATGTGGCTCATGATAAGAATGTTTTATGTGATAGTTATATTGTTAATTTTATTCATGTTGCTACTGAAAGTTATTATGAGAGAGGGAAACATGGTTTTATGCATCTCAATAATATTAAGTTTCCCCTCTTTATGTTGAAAGTCTTGAAGTTGCACTTGTTTTGCTTTCCTATGCTTGGTGCTTTGTGCTTTCATGACTTCCTTCTTTACAAGATTCCTATGCATAGGAAGTGGGTTAGACTTAAATGTGTTTTGAATTTGCTTCTTGATGCTCTCTTTTACTTCAATCCATATTTCTTATGTGAGCATCTTCTCAAACTATCAAGCCTAACTTAAAGGCGTTAAAGAAAAGTACTTGTTGGGAGATAACCCAAGAGTTTTCTTGAGTCTTGGAAGTTATTACTTCAGTAATGACCTCTCCTTATCCTTTTTTTTTCTTTTTGTGCCATGAATGACCTCTAGTGAGAGGGAAGTAAGATTTAGGGAGTTGCTTTCCCGAAACATATTTATGTCCTCCACCATAAAAGTTTGTGAGAAGTCTCTGTAACTCGTATTGAGATCAAACTTTACGAATAAATCCCCTAGTATGTTAGCTAACTTTCGTTAGTTTAACACTTTTTGTTTTGAGCAACAGAAAGTCTTCAAAAAAATCGGTTTATACCTGCTGGTCTGTTTTGACAGATTTCTGCCATTATTTGCATTTGCTTCTTATTAATTCCTTTTTGGGTTCTTTTTGGAAAATTGAGATTTTTAAAGGAGTTGCTACAGTATATTGTGTTTTTAGTGAAAGTTTTTTTGTTCCGAAGATTTGCCAGAGGTCTAATATCTTTTGAATACAATAATGTTGCTAATGAAGATTGTGTGAAGTTTTGTATGAAGGAAAATTTGCAGGTGTAGAGAAAGAATGATGTAATGATATGAAGAATGGACAAAAGCTCAAGCTTGGGGATGCCACACCGTGTCACCCCAAGAAATATTCAAGAGGTATAAGCGTCAAAGCTTGGGGATGCCCAAGGCATCCCCTTCTTCATCAATAAAAATCTCAGGTCTTTCTAGACACTTCGTTTTTATTGTTTCGTGCATTGTTGTGTTGTTCTTGGAGCGTCTTAGTTTTTGTTTTTGGTTTTCGTTTGCTTAGTTTGCTTGAGTAAGTTGGTTGGTTACACCACACTTCTTTTTGGAGAGATACACACTCTGTTTTCATTGCCTAGAACAATCTAGTTTTCACTCTTATTGTTTTGTGAGTGTTTACTTTTGCTAGCACTGCGTTCAGCCTTAGTTTTCTTGTGCTTTCAGCTTAGAACTTTTTAGTTCTTCTTTGTGGATTTGTGATACAAGCTCACTGATCTTTATTGATTATTATCCTTGTGAGTTGCTTCAAATAAGTTGATTGGTGTTGGAAAAGAGTAGAAAGTTTTCATGCTTATAGTGGTACAAAAGGGAGCTTGTTTTTACTGTGACTTAGACTTTATTATGTCATGCTAGATGTTGTTTTGACCTTATGCTTAGTGATTATTTCTGTAGGATGACTTGTTCCAAACAATTGAGATTGCTTAATGTGCCTTGAAAGAATTATGCGTTGTTTTAGCATACAAAAGCATAGTATTGTGGTATTCTTATTTGATGCTTTGTTTGGGTTGACTTGGTACATGCTCACACCATGTTATGACTATGAACAAGTCACCATAGTCTCTATGATCATTTAGTCCTTGACTTGTAGTACCACTCTATACTTTGATTAGTAATGCTCTGTTGCTCTGCATGATTATGGTCATTATTGCTCTCTTAGTTGGTCGCTCCTAGTCTTTTGCTAGCCTCCACTTGTATGAGTAAGCTCAACTCATGCTTCCAACTCCCAATAAACCAAGTTATTCCAAAGTGTCCACTATAAACTCCTATGCATGGTGTGTTACACCATTCCAAGTATATTCTTGTTTTCAGCTATCTTCCAATTAAAAAGTATTTTTATGTGAAAACTTAGTGATTAAAGCCCCCACGACCTTGATGGCACACTTTATATTCTTTGCCCCTAATAAACTTGAACCATTATGTCATCTATGTTGTATATGCTTGCACTTATACGTTGAAATTAGTAGAACCGTGCTGTCACGGGGAACGTTTTCAACATTGCACTTGTACTTTGTACTCAGTTTATATCATGCTCTTTTGTCTATGGATGTCACCGGTGTGAAATAAAGAGGGAACTTTATAAGTCCATGGAGTCTGTATTTTGTGTTTGAGAAACGCCTGGGCCGCTAGCCTAAGCCATGCCTAATCATGGTGGAAACTTGCAGCATCACCATAGTGAGCTATCTATGAAGCATCCTAAATAAAAAGCTATGCATATAGTGCATAAAAAGATCGCTGAGATGCTCATTGTCTGCTTGCCTTGTCATTTTGGTTATGGGATAGCTCCTGTACCATGTGCAAGGGGTATCCCATTGGCGGTTCTCTATGATATGCAAATACTTACAATGACAAGAACTTACAGGTGACTGAAGTTGAGTAGCATGAGGTGTGGCCCTTGTATTCAAGGGACTTGAGATTGCCAACTTATACTTCATCAAGCATATACTCCATCTTTGCCACTTTAACCTTAACCACTTCAAGATGCTTATGATAGGGGCAATGAGGGCTGAAAGCTAACAACTACCATAATTTTTGAAGCTCTTTTTGAAACTTGTAATCCCTGCTTCCTTTACAAAAGGCCTTTCTTTCACCACTATTGAGTCTCCACCTTCTACCTTTAGGCACCATTAAGAGAGCATAGTTGTTATTCTGTGCGCAGTGTTCCAAAGATTATTAATTGATGCATATTGTGATATTACTTGTTCTTGTGCTATTTGTTTCTAGTCACCCTTGTGAACTTTGAAGGTGTCCTATGCATCTATTTGCTACTCTATGAGGGACAAGCTGAATGCCACTATGCCATGTTTTCTGTATGTGAAACAAACAAACGGTTTTTCAATGCATGTTATTCATGATCTTTGTTTGTAGCCTTTCATGTTGCATGCATAGTTACTTTGTCTTATTGTTAGAACTACATTTTTGATGCTCATGTTTAGAGTAATTTGATCCTAGATTTCAATGCTTGCAAATGGTTTGATCTTGATTTTGATGGTGCATATCACCTAAAAAATTATTATTTTTATCACTTACCTACTCGAGGACGAGCATGAGTTAAGCTTGGGGATGCTTGATACGTCGGAAACATATCTATAATTTTTGATGCTCCATGCTTGTTTTGTAACTACTTTGTTTTGCTTTGTCTATAATTTGAGGTGTTTTTATATCTTTTCCAGAACTAACCTATTAACAAGTTTCCATAGTGCCAGTTGCCTGTTTTCTTCTGTTTTTGGTTCCAGAAAGGCAGAAAATCAATATTCTTGGAATTGGACGGGACAAAAGCCAAAGTTATTATTTTTCCCGGAGCTACACGGAACCACGAAACAGAGCAGGAAGGGGGGGGCACAGGGTGGCCGCACCCTCCCTAGGCGCGGGCAAGCCCTGGAGGCGCCTGGAGGGGGTGTGGGCCCCCTGGACCCCCACCGACCTTTATTCCTGCGCCTATATGAAGCCTCCGTTGGGAAAACCCTAAACAATCTAGAAGAAATCCACGAAAACCTCCGTAGAGCCGCCTCCACCGAAAGGGAGATTCGGGGGACAAAAAGTCTCTGTTCCGGCACCCTGCCGGGACGGGGAAGTTCCCCCGGATCCATCTCCATTGATCTCCACCACCATCTCCATCACCGTTGCTGATTCCCATGATGAGGAGGGAGTAGTTTTTCCTCAGGGCTAAGGGCTCTACCGGTAGCTATGTGTTCATCTCTCTCTCTATGCATGATCTTGTTGTGGTCATGAGCTTTGTAATCAAATAGATCTACCTTGCTACTCAAGTGCTTCATTAGATCTCTGCTCTCCCCATGTGTGTAAAAGTGACAGCGTGCACGCCATGGTGGCACTTAGGTTTGAGTCTACGTAAATACTCTTTGTGCTTTAATAGATCTATCTTTTTCCCACGTGTGTGAAAGTGATAACGTGCACACCGTGTGTGGCACTTTGGCTAGATTGAATATTTGTTATGAGTTATATTTGGAGTTGGATGTCTCTATGAAATTGTGGTGTTTGTTGGAACCATCTAGCGCTCAAGGTGACAGTGTGGGGTTATCTAGATTGGGGAAGGCCCTACCGTGGATTAGAGTGTCCAACCGGAGAGTAGTTAAGAGTAGTATCATGAAGAGAGGATATTTATATGAGAGAGTGTTCACTAGTGAAAGTATGATCCCTAGGCCTTGTTTCTAAACATTGAAAAACCATTTGCATCTAGATCTGTTGCATGTTTGCTTGCTTCCATCTTTGTTCCGTTTGCCAGGGAGGTTTTGGGCTTTTACCTTTTTTCCACGCCATCAGCTCTTTTCTGGCACCGTTACCCCACGACAACAAGTCAGAAGCTATTTTCTGGCACCGTTACCACTTGTATTTCACTATCTCTTCACCGAACTAGTGCACCTATATTGGGTGTGTTGGGGACACAAGATACTTCTTGTATCTTGATTGCAGGATTGCTTGAGAGGGAATATTAATACCTTTGACCACTTCCTCCCTGAGTTCGATAAACCTTGGGTAATCCACTTAAGGGAAACTTGTTGCTGTTCTACAAACCTCTGCACTTGGAGGCCCAACAACTGTCTACAAGAATAGAAGTGCGTAGACATCACCATATTACAACACTAGCCTGCACATCCCCGAGAGCCAAAGCAACGTCTCTTCTCTGTCGCCGTCCAGCATGTTGTCGTCTGCCTAGGAAATGCTGCACGAAAGCCAGGGTAACATGGTGCCGCATCTCTTGTGTTTCTCATGCGTTGCAATGACTTCAAACCAGTTCTATGGTTTTAACCCCAACTCCTTCGCCAATGACACCGCGTCGGCCCACCGTCGCCCTCTTTTCAACAACAGCGTGCCTCCACCATAGGCTAGATTCCACCAGTTTGTTGTAGGATGTAGCAACTAGAGCACCCCAGTCTTGTTCGAACGCACAAGGACTCCGTCATGGCCGACATCATCAACAGTGGCTCCGCCCATGCCTTCATGCAAGAAGAAGTCGATTCCTATGCTGACAGAGAGAGAAGAAGTTGAAGAGGCTTCGGAAGACAAGGTCTATGCCTACACGGAGGCGGAGGCTGAGGAGGAGGTGGTGGAGGTGCCGGTGACCATCACAGTCGACCTGAAAGGGAAGAAGAAGGCGATGGTCATGGAGAAAAATAAGAAAGGAGGCGGCTATCATGGACCCAAGTGGAGCTCGAGGGAAGACGAGTGCCTCGCCAAAGCTTGAAAGACGATCAACATAAACCCTGTCACCGGCGCCAACCAAAACTCGAATTGCTATTGGAAGAGGGTGAAGGTGGTGTACGATGAGTGGCAGCACTTGGATCCCTACTTCAACAACTTATGTTAGAGTATTATACGTCTATGGTTGTTATGGTAGTTTAGGATAGTTAGGACTCTAGCCTAACTTGACTTGTACTTCAAGATGATCCATATATGTCTATATATATATATACTCGCCAATGAGGCTCAATAATACATCCAATATATTCCGCCAATCCCCTCTCTATCGTTCTACATGGCATTAGAGCGGCAAGATCCTTGACCTAACCGCCACCGCATCCACCTTACGTCGCGCCACCCCCGGGGAGGTCGATCTCCATGATCTCCGCCGGGGGCCGCGCAACCCGTACGCAGGGTTCTTCTGCCGATCCGTGATTGGCTGCCCTGCAAGTCTTTTTTTCCGATCTCTTGATCGGTTTCCTTTTTTGGTTTCCTATCTTAGATCGGATTGTATCGCACATCGCCGTCGTCATCGCTGCACCTCTACTCCGACCATTGGCACCGACGATCTACACCACGCTTGTGCGCCTGCCCTCTCTGCTGTCGTGCCTGCCTCGGCAGGCTATTGCGGCCTCACGGAAGGCTGCCGCACACCGTGGATGGCTGCTACGCCTTCCTTGGAAGGTTGCGCGACTGGCCCCCTCGGATCGTCTTCGTCGTCATTGTCCGGGACTTCACTGATAACTCTGCCATCGACTCTGATCTACGTGTCGTCCATGCCATGGCGCATATGGCGCACCGTCGGTCCGATCAACGATCTTGCGCCTGTCTATGCCAAGCATGTCCCTGAGCACGCGCCTACCACCGTTCGAGCTATGGGTTGCCGCTATGTCGCCCCTTCAGGCCGCGGCGCCGCCACCTTTGGTCCATGCTATCGGCTTCCAACACGCCTTCCTTGGCGTGTACGTCGCTGGTGGCCTCCCAGCTGCTGCACTGACTTGCGCCCTGCAGCTATGTCACCCCCTCGGGTCGTAGCGTCGCTAGACGTAGTCTACTTCGCTGTCCTCACGCACCGACATTCTCGGTTTCCACCACGTCATCTCCTCCGGCAAGGGTCACCGCCGTCTACGCATGGTCTTCGTCATGCCGTCGGGTTCTTCCTTGCTTACTTCGAGCACCGCCGCTGCACTTCCCAAGGTAACCTGCAGGGCGATCTCATGCCGTCGCAGGTCCCGCCGACTACCTCATCGCCACTCCAGTCATCCGGCATGACTACCCTAGGTCGCTGCTATTTTCGCCGCCTTCTACGTCTTCGTCCACTACAACTTCGTCGTTAGCGTCATCGCCTCATCCCCGACTACACCACCTTCTACTCTACTCCGACAACCGCCGACAGCACCGGCATCTCTCCCTTCGCTGCTCTGTGTGTCACAACCGCTCTGGAGGCTTCCTCTGCTAGTCTTTCTAACATGGAGACAAGTTCATGATGGTCCCTGCCCCCGCACGCCTGGTACTGGCAACAGCGGGATTGCCTTTGTCCCCGATGCGTTCTCGAGTCTGGAAAGCTCGGATCGGTGCCTTGTCTTCATTGGCTTCGATAACGTCTTCTTCGGCATCGACCCTCTACGACTGCCTCGACCACGTCACCGACGAGTTCTTCTTTGCATACTCGGTTCTGGCAAAACCGAAGTGTGCGTTCGTCCCCGACGTGCGCCTAGTTCTGGCAAAACTATGGCCGCACCTCGTCCTCGATGGCTCGGACTGCATCAACTTCGGCATCAACATCCTCGACGACTGCCTCAATACGTCTCCGTCATCATCCTCGCGCACTATGCGCATGCGGCTTCACGTGTGTTTACCTCGACACCGGCATCCCCGATCATGACATCGACCACGGCGACCCCTCGCAATGGCTACCCCGACCTCGGCACTACCCAACTCTCCCGGCTCCCTCGACATTGGCACAAGGGCTACCACCTCGCTTGAGCATCATCAGCTTCCTCTACAGTCCAAGGTACCGCAACGCGACACCGTCCGCGATGTTCCCGCTCCTACCATGGGGGGATGTCAGATCACTGGTTCTACTTCAGTTTATCTCCAGTCTGACCGTCCGCGATGTTCCAGTTGTTCACGACACTACCGCTACGACTGCGGGGGGATGTTAGAGTATTATACGTCTACGGTTGTTATGTTAGTTTAGGATAGTTATGAATCTAGCCTAACTTGACTTATACTCCAAGATGATCCTTGTACGTCTATATATACTGGCCCATGAGACTCAACAATACATCCAATATATTCCGCCAATCCCCTCTCTATCGTTCTACAACTTGGGCCATGATGGCAATGACTCCGGCATGTCTCACCATTGGGCCATGATCCAACATACTCGCAACAAGTGGCATGACATCATGGATGAGGTGCTCTGAATCCATGTTAGTGGCACCAACTTCGACAATCAAGTAAGCAACCAAAACTAGATGATGCCCATTTGAAATTGTATCCCTTTGTTGCTATTGTTCATTGTAGATGCGTGCCATCACTGGTGGAAACGAGGCCTCTAACACCGGTTCTATAACCGCTGTTGGGGGTTCGGTGTTAGAGCCCCCCTTTAACAACGGTTTTTATATGAACCGGTGTTAAAGGGTGGCGCACGTGGGGCTGCCGCAGCGCTCAACCCCCCCTTTAACACCGGTTCGTAACATGAACCAGTGTTAAAGGTTCTGTGCCGCGGCAGGAAAAAGAGATAAATCTCTGCCGCGGGAGAGTTCTGCCGCAGCAGGAAAACGACATAAATCTCTACCGCGGTAGAGTTCTGCCGCCACCCCGTTCTGGGCTTATTTCTGCGGCGCGGCGGGGACGGGGAGGGGGAGGGGGAATCGATCGGAGTGGTATACACATACATCGTCGTCGGTACATACGAGTACATGAATAATTAAGCAACTATTATTATACACAAACATCGTTATTGTGTGGTATTCTCCGTAAACGTTGAAGCATCAAGTACAAGACAAACACGTTCAAGCATATATACAATGTTCATTTTGGTGGATATCTAAAGAGTTCTTTGCCAAGCGTGACGACCTCATCAAGTATGAACCCCGCCAATTCCTCTTGAATGGCTCGTATGCGGTCAAATGGTAGGAGTTGGTCCCGCATCCGTTCGATCTAAATATATATGAAGAATGGGGTCAATATATAAGAATAAAACTCAACACAATTGATGGTAATAAAATAATGTTGTGTACTTTGTTTACTTACTCTAAGTTGTTCTAGTGCGTCTTGGCCCGTCGCACATATCGTGTTGCAAATGAACTCGCAAACATAGTATCCACATAAGTTATTGGGTCCCTGATGCATGCACTTTACTAGAATAGAGAGTTCAATCAAAATAGTAATCAACAAAGCATGATATAATGGAATTGGAAGCAGAATCAAAGAGATACGCAGACCTAGCTAGCTAGTATTACTTACATTTTGGTCTACAAATTTTAGTTCTTCTGACCATTCACCCATGGCCCTGCCCGTGAACCTTTTCCAAACCCTGTCCGGCAAAGAAAATGGATAAAGGAGTAATTAATTACTTGTTGTCACGAAAGTTGCTGATCTAGTGCGATAATATGATTGAAATTACCTCTGGAGCATCTCTCTAAAGTCTGCCCATAGCTCTTTTTATTTTCGTAACGAGTCCATGACAAGGACATTTCCTGAGTCGGGTTGAATGACTAGCAGAATAAAGTGGAACCTACGCACGCATAACTCATCATCAGTTACACTTAACATCGAGTAAGCTGAAACAGAATGTGTACAAGAGAGGGTAACAATACTCACGAGAAGTTGTAAGGCAATAGTATTTCCCTTTTGGTTTGTTGTCTCAGTAAAGACCTTAGCAAGTAATCTTCTGTTTGCCCGGGTTTGGTTCTTACCACTTCTTCATGAACTCTATTTGGGTCAACGAACCCAATGTTAGAAGGGCCTCCTTTCATGCATTCCATAACCTTTTTCCTGCATAATAGTATATATATATATGGTGAGCATATATATACATGCAATTAATGAATTGAATGAGATGAGATAGAAATTACAGAAATATTACTTACACACAAAAAAGGCTGATGGCAGCTTTGTCGAGTTCCTTCTGATTGAATAGAAAATGCAAGTCTTGAATGTTGAAGCTGATCTCGTCGTCTCCGCACAAGAAAATCTGATCTCTTATATGCGCCGTGATCCATTCTTCCTTTCTCGTCTTGCAGAAATCAAGGTACCACTTGTGCAATCTTCGCATCTTTGTTGGTAGATTCTTGAGCTCCTCTTTCTTCACGAGATTCTTCCCATACTTCCATGGCTGTATGGGGTTGGCATCGCCTTTGGGCAAGTTGTCTCCCATGATGTTCAAGTATGCAATGTAAGTCATCCCTATCTCATTGGCCTTTCTTTGTAGCTCTGCCTCGTAATAATTACAGGAGGAGCATTCCGTGTGTCGAACACTTGGAGCGGGGCGCATGATTGGTTTTCCTGCTCTCCGAGCACGGGAACTGTTTTCTGGGGTGCCGCACGACTGCTACTTTCAGTCTCCCTCCGTCTTGCACCCCCCCCCCCGTCAAAATCTGGCGCTCGTAGTCCGGCACAAGTGGGGTTTCAGGTTTGAAAACATTATTGTCAAACTTCTCCACCACCGCTGGATCTAGTTTCTCCTTTGGCTCGGCCCGTCTAGGTGCAAAGAATTTCTTGACCACTTCTTCCGAGATCCTATTGGTCTCCTCGTCGCTACGATTCCATGGTAAAACTGGCAATAGCTTGGCGGAAGGCTGCGGGACGTAGTTTCTTGAACTCTTTGGCGTACGGTTTCCTGCGGATTTCTTCATGGCAGTGCTAGTGATGCTCTTCGTGGCAGTGCTCTTCCGCTTACGCTGAGGAGATGGCTGAAGCGCCGGAGATGGCTGACGCGCAGGAGATGGCTGGCGCGCCGAAGATGGCTGACGCGTAGGAGATGGCTGCCGCGCAGGAGATGGCTGAAGCGCCGGAGGCGACAGGGGAGTATTCTGATGACTTGGAGACGGCTGAGGCAGCTCAGACTGCTGACGCTGCGGAGACGGCGTGGGTGCCAGTGGCCTCCAATTTGGAAGCACGATGTGTTCCTTTTTCCAAAGAATGGTTGTTTTCACTGCAAATTTGAGTTGAGTTTCCCCTTCACCTGTAGCATGGTCAAGTTGTGCTTCCTCATATTCCTTCACAACCTCATCCACCCCAACAATAGCATAGCCATCTGGAATCATTCAGCAGTGGTAAGTTCCACCAGCTACAGGAGGTAAGGCATAGCCGACCGCCACCTTAATGGATAAGCCCATTAATCTCACATGCAGCTCGGCGTGTTCGCTCTCCGTGATCTCATCCACGGGGTATCGAGGACCCGCCATTTCAAGCATGGGCTGCATGTTCTCCATGGAAGCCACACTGCTTTTCCACGCAGAGTCTGGGCCGCCGGCAGCTTCCAATGCAGGCTCTTCGTGCCGCTGAGATGGGTCGGTAGCTTGCTGGCTCTTTTGTGCATTCACTTGCGCCTGCAGCGCCACAAGTGCATGTTATATCTGTGTCATCCGCTCTGTATGCTCTTTTTCTTTTCTGCCGCGCCATCTGTAAGAGTCGCCCCACTCGGCAAACCCATCCTTCCACGTCATACCTCCCGTGCCTCGTGCAAGTCCAGGGTGTTCTTTTTTACCGATGGCGCGTGTGAGCTGGTCATTCTCTCTGTCGGGATGGAAGGTCTTGGCGGCTGTTTCCTCGTATGCCGTGATGAGTTCAGTGACGGGTTTGGCAAGGAGGGTTGGGAAGATACACAATCCCGTTTCTGGGTCCAACCTTTCCCCGATTCCGTTGAACCAAGTCTTTGCACGTAGGTCCCACCCATGTGTCTGGGGTGTGATCCCTCTATCACGCAGGGCCTTCTCAGCTTCCTCCCACTTAGGCCTCTGAGATATGTAGCCACCTGACCCCGTCCTCTGGTGATATTCCTTCTTCTGGGCATTTAGCGTATTGGTTTCTAACCTCTTTGTAGCTATATCATATTCCTTGTATGCCACAAATTCGGGCCAGTGAGGTCTTATCTTCGCATAATATGCGTCTTCGAATTCTGGAGTCTCGCGAGCTTTGACAAATTTGTTCAATTTTGTCTTCCAGTTGCGGAAAGCGTCAGCCATATTCTTTAGAGTCCACTCTTTGACCTTTTCCTTTATAATCGGTTTGTTTTCATCCTCCTCTGGCGGAAGGGTGAAATTTACCAACAACGAATTCCAAAGCGTTTCTTTGGATCTTTCATCGACAAAGGTACCGTCGCCCTTCTTTGGCTTATTCCAATATTCAATTATGATTGGGATTTGGTCCCTAACAAGAACTCAAGCCTGACGTACAAATTTGTCTGCGGCCTTCTTGGGCTCCATCGGCCTGCCATCAACACGGACTGCTTCGATCGTGAACTTTGCACGATCTTTCAACCGATGGCTCACGCCTCGCTTGCTCTTTTTCGTAGAAGAAGATTGTTGCTGGCTGGTCGATCCAGAGGGCTAAAAGAAGAAAGAAGCGTTAATTAATACATGTACATATATACAAATCAATCGGTGCAAGTCAACAGAGGCTTAATCCATGCATATACCTCGAAGGACTTTGTAATCACTAAAGTGCGTTCACCGGAGTCGTCATCTTCTCCATGACTACTTGAGTGTCATCATGTCCCTCCAAGTTCAGATATTGTGAGGTGTCCTCGTGGATCATGTTCTCCATTATTTCTTCCTCTTCAAGGTTTCTACTGAGTGGATCCATAGTTTCTAAAACAATAATATTATTACACAAATATCAGTAATACATCTATTGAAATGCTCAAGCAAGGATGATGATATGACAGGTTAAAAGTATTGAAATGTAACCCTAATACATGCTTGGTCATTTCAAACCCTAATTCGGAGAAACCAAGGAGGAAGGTTATAGATACATAGAGTCACAGGCCAGGTGCTGTGACTGCAGCTCTACACACCAAAAGGATTCATGCCATATGTACTTAGACCAAACCTTAAGTTCCTTGCGTCACGTGCGAAGTCCGGGTACTCTCGCTCGACTTTTCTCCACTGTGACCCATCAGCGGGGTGTCTCAACATCGCGTCTTTCTTACGGTCTTACATGTGCCATCGCAATAACTTGGCATGCTCTTTATTTATGAAGAGACGTTTTAACCGTGGTATTATAGGAGCATACCACATAACCTTGGCAGAAACCTTCTTCCTAGGGGACTCGCCCTCAACATCGCCAGGATCATCTCGTCTGATCTTATACCGCAGTGCAGTGCATACCGGGCATGCATCCAAATTCTCGTACTTCTCACCGTTGTAGAGGATGCAGTCATTAATGCAGGCATGTATCTTCTACACGTCTAATCCTAGAGGGCAGAAAACCTTTTTTGCTTGGTATGTACTGTCGGGCAACTCATTATTTCTTGGAAGCATATTCTTCATTTTTACCAACAACTTTGAAAATGCGCTGTCAGTCACACCGTTCTCTGCCTTCCATTGCAGCAAATCCAGTGTGGTACCTAGCTGTTTGTGTCCATCTTCGCAAGTTGGGTACAACAATGTTTTGTGATCCTTTAACATCTGCTCCAACTTCTCCTTCTCCTTTTCAGTTTCAAATTCTTCCTTTGCATCAGTAATGGCCCGACCAAGATCGTCATCAGAGGGCCCATCTGCTGCCTCTTGATCTTCATTATCTACCCCCGTTGCAGTATCATCATATTCAGGATACATATTATGATAGTTGTCATCATCCTCTTCTTCTTCGTTGTCTTCCATCACAACCCCTTTTTCTCCGTGCTTGGTCCAACAATTATAGCTGGGCATGAAACCGGATCGAAGCAGGTGGGCGTGAATGGTTCTGGTATTTGAGTAGTCTTTCTTGTTCTGACAGTGAACACATGGAAAGCACATAAAACCATTGTGACCATGGTTTGCATTAGCCACAACGATGAAATTTTGGAGGCCCATAATGTACTCGGAAGTGCGTCAGTCACCGTACATCCATTGCCGGTTCATCTGCATTAATATATAGTATATCAAAAATTAATAGGGAGATGACCATTTATATATAGTACATCAATGACACATGAAAGGATAAAGTTGCCGACCTCGACCGAGAAGGAAAGAGCAACGAGAAAACTTATTTCGATCTCTCGGGCATTTCACCGAACACCTCTTGTGCATAGGAAAAAAACACAAACTAGCACACCTCTCACCCTCTTGCTAGGCTCCAAAATGAGAGAGTGAAAAAATGGAAGAGAGGGGTGTGGGCTGCGGTGTGTTATATATCCCCCCCTTTAACACCGGTTCAAGCCACAAACCGGTGTTAAAGGGGGGCTATGCGGGCCACTAGTGCATGGTATTTAACACTGGTTCGTGGCATGAACCGGTGTTAAAGGGGGTGCCCCCCTTTAACACCGGTTTATAGAAGAACCGATGTTAAAGCCCATTTCCGACCTCAACCAAAGGCCTCGTTTCCATTAGTGCATGATCGCCGCCTACCAAGAGAACTAGGATGACAACGAGTTCAAGTTCATCTATGTCTTGGCACAGGTCGACAGTTGCGACAAGTGCATGGAGATGTGGACCGCTCTCACCAAGGCCAAGGCCGCCGCCTACAGCCCCGACGCGGTACTATTGGTAGCCTCGGAGGGTCTTCCTATTGGCCACAAGAAGGCCAAGGCTATGAGGGGCGCGGCGCCGGCCATCGAGAAGCTGCACTTGTCCATCATGGCTACATGGTCGACACTTCTGCACACGCTGCCAAGAGGGCAGAGCAGGCCACTAGGATGGAAGAGATCGCTATAGCAAGGTGGGCGTCAGTAATTGATGACCCAAAAGTATAGGGGGTGTATCGTAGTACTTTTGATAAATAGGAGTGTCGATCCCAACGAGGAGCAGCTGTAAATACTTAGCAAACGGATTTTTAGGGTTTTTCTGATAAAGAAACAAAATAAAGTGCAAGTAATAAAGACAACGAACAACTCCAGCAAGTGGCCCAATCCTTTCTTAGCAAAGGACAAGCCGATGGAAATACTTATAATGACCAAACGTTCTCGAGGACACATGGGAATTCTGTCAAGTGCTTTCGCTTCAAATAGCTGAGTACCATTCTTTGGTGTTGTAAGTGTTGTGTGAGTGAACCTGTGCTAATGCACGACATTACTTGGACTAATACATACTTGTGATTAAATCCCCTGCAAGCATCCGGAACTACAGGAAAGTAATTAAGATATAAACCTAACCACAGCCTTAAACTCTGAGATCCTATGCTCCCTTGTGCAAAGGTGTCCTAATGGGGGTTTTGGGTTTCTGCCACTCAGGCAACCCCACGATTAGTAGCCAAATACACGATGCATTCCCCTAGGCCCATAAATGGTGAAGTATCAGGTAGTCGACGTTCACATGACACCACTAGAAGAATAGCACCACAACTTAAGTACGAAACCATTGAATAATAACTCAACACAAATCCACTACTAACAACATGACTTCTCCCATGTCCTCAAGAACTAAACGAACTACTCACAAGACATCATATGGATCAAGATCAAAGATGATATGGTGATGAATAAAAATCTGAACATAAACAATAATCCAATGGTTCCACTCACAAGCATCAACTACAATAGAGATTAACACCGGGAAAGTTTCCCCTAAGAACTAATGCAAGATCCAACACGACTGTTACAGTGGGATGGTGTGGTGATGATGGTGCTGGTGGAGATGATGGTTTGGATGATGATGATGATGATCCCGATGAAGCCTAGTGACGAGGTTTAATCTCGTCAATGCCCATTGTTATGGACTTGGGTTTTGGAGAAGATGGGGATGCTGGAGATCGTGGCACGGTTAACAGACAAGCAACCAGGGGACACGAGATTTACCCAGGTTCAGGCCCTCAGAGGGAAAACCCTACTCCTGCTTGTCTGCTCTTGATTACGGCGGAACCGAAGGTTACAGGGTGCGCAGATTCGATCTGGCGTGGATGCGTGTGCGAAAGTATGAGTCGAGAGATCTAGGGCGTGCCCTCCTAGCCTTTATATAGACTTAGGCAGGTCCCGGGCATAGTCCTAGTCGGTTACAAGTTCTAGGGTTTTACCCCTTTGAATTTCCTATCTCCTCTAGTCTTGCTCTCCAAGGATCCGAAGGCGTCATGGGCCTTGCCACCCGAAAATCTCCATGGGCCAGCGCATGTATGCTGTGGGCCTTCCTTGGGCTGGACCAGGTATGCTGAAGTCACGTACCCATAGGGTATAACCATGTCAGTAGCCCCGAGTGATCAGTCGAATCGTAGATTCGGCTGAGGACTCTTCCATCCTTCGGGAGCAGCTATATGTTAATAGTATACGTGTGTAGGGATTGTTGATGCGTGTGCCTGACTCACCCGACGGATCAGGATCAGTTAACTGTCTTAGGACGAAACAACACGATCTTCTTCAGGTTCGGGTCCCTTAACCCGGACCTGGAACATATGCTGGCACAATTCAACTCAGGCCGCGGAGGACTTACAGGAGTGGAATTCCAGTGATTTTAATTGGTGTACCCAACGCGTCCGTCGGGATTTTTCATCGTACCTGCTGGTACGGATTCATACTAGCAGAGCGCAGTCAGGTGTGTTGCCAGGCCATCAGATGATATCTGTAGGTCTTATCTTTGCGTCGCAGACGTAGCATCCGAACATTTATCACCTCGGAGGTGCTTCGGGTGGCCTAGGAGTTTGACGCTCACTCGACCGTTTTGTTGGGGCAAAGTTGCCAAAAAGTTTTTGAGTGCTGATCCGGAATATCGCAGTCGAAGATTTCATAGGGTGCGCGACCAGCGCTCCCTATGGGAGTAGCCCCCGAGTGTCTGTTCGAGTCGTAGACTCGAACGGAGACTTTAGTTCAAGCATTGTTTCTATCGTTAAGTCCGCAGGACTTGAATTTTTTTGGATGCTTAAATCCATCCTCCCTATGGGAGTAGCCCCCGAGTCCGTAGTGGAGTCGTAGACTCGACGTAGGACTCAGAGTAGTAATTTTTTCCTCATTTGTCCGTCGGGTGCGCGGCCAGCGCTCCTGATAGGAGTAGCCCCCGAGTATTTAGTCGAATCGTAGATTCGAGTGAGTACTCTTAGCTGTGGAGCCAAAGTTGGTGCTAGTATAGCTTTTGATGACGTCAGTGCTGACGATTGATGACCTCAAGCGTCTGCTATGCCAGAGATGACTTGACTGGACGAAGCGTGGGTCCCACTTTATGACTTTGAATTGACCAGTCACGCGCGGCGTGGAGATGATTACGGCGTCTCCTCGATTTCCGCGCGTAGTGGACGGCGTGGTAACGACGGTTCGTTGTGGTGTAGACACGTGTACGGCCAGATCTACCGTTGGCGTTAGGTCTTCTCGATGGACGGCCAGCGTGCGTCATCTTCGCTGTTATAATCCTTGGTGAAAGCGTGGTTTGTTTTTCACCGCACCAGTTCATCTGTTCACTGCCTCCTTGTTCTTGAGCGATTCTTGCTGTGCGCTGAGCTTTCCTTCCACATTTCCTTCGTTCTTTCTGCGTTGTCATTGCCACCACCGCCGTAGCGCCATGGGAAAAAAAAGAAGTCCTCATCTGCGGTTGGGACCAGCGCCGCCGCAGGCAAGAAAGGCACCGCCGCTGCTCGCGTCACCGATGGTGGCTGGCGGCGATCAGAGACGCGGGGGAGCGATCTCCGCAAACTGCGTGAGCGGGGCCTGATCCCGCAAGATACGACGGCTGTCAGACTCCCCGGCAATGAGGTAATCCCCCGTCCCCCATCTGGGTACCGGGTTATGTTTGTCGCCTTCGTTTTGCGTGGGTTCTCGTATCCAGTCCATGACTTCCTTCGTGGACTGCTTTTCTTCTATGAGGTTCAGCTGCATCATCTGTCTCCCAATTCTCTTCTCCACATTGCTTGTTTTATCACATTTTGCGAGTGCTGGCTTGGCATTGAGCCGCACTTTGGCCTCTTCCGGAAGCTCTATTCCGTGAAGAGGCAATCTGGTTCGGATGGTGTGTATCCCATTGGGGGTTTCATCATCTCCCTCAGTCCCAGTCTGCAATTCTTTTCCTTTTCCATGTCCGAATATGTCCAGTACTGGCGGAGGCGATGGTTTTATATCCGTGACTCCGTAGTACCCAGGCAAGATTTTGGTCTTGTTCCCTTTGACCCCTCCCAATTGATTGAGAAGAAAAGATCCTGGAAAAACCAAATCTTAGACGGTGAGGTGGCGGAGATAGAGGCCCTGTACCGTCGGGTGGAGGATCTCCAACTGATTCCTGAGAAGGAGGTGAACGGTGTGGACATCATCCGGACGTTTCTTGAGCGTCGGGTGCAGCCTCTCCAAGCGAGGGCGCACCCGATGTTTCTTTATTCTGGGCGCCGTGATCCGACGAGGGTTTCGAGTGAGAAAATCTCCGAGGTGGAACTTGACAAGGCTCTTCGCGCGCTGTTGAAGTTCAAGGCCGACGAAGAAATCCCAGGGAAGTCGCTGACTCCTCCCTTTTCTTCGACGTTGGTCGTACCGAAGGTGTAGATTTGCGCACGTAGTGCTCCCCCTTTGTTTTTGTCGGCTGTGTATTTTTTCCTTTTTTTGCTAACAAAGTTCCTTGTCATATTGCAGAGCTTCAAAGTGCCGGGCATGGCACCATCATTGCCCGAAAGGTATCCGAATCCCCCGGATAATGAAGTGGTGGATTCCGTGTCCGAACTGCCGTCAGCGCGATCTCCAGCGGAGGATGCCGACGAGTCGAGTGAGGACCATTCGCGCAAGCGATCACGGAGCTCCAGCCAGTCTTCAGATGCCTCGACTCCTCCGACTCCCAGAAATCCTCTGGGCCTTGAGCGTCATGATGATGTTCATGGGGGTTCTTCCTCTCCCCTTCCTGCCATTCCTGTGCGGGTTGTTGCGCCGCACCCGCCAGCAAAGCGGAAGAAGGAAGAAAAGAAGGAGGAGAAGAAGGAAGAGAAGAAAGAGGAGAAGAGGGCCCGAAGGGCTTCTCCTATCTTCGACCTGAGCGCATTGGGCTCGTAAGTTATCTTGTTGCACCGTTGTCCTTTTCCCTTCATGATTTTTGCACCTGTGTTGATTGGTTCGTATGCAGGCAATCCTCTGACGGCTCTAGTGATGGTGCGCGGGAGATGATGGGGGAGTCGAACATTGCGTCGCCTCCTCCTGAGATGGTGGCGACTTCGGGTGGCGCCGCTCCAGTTCCTCCTGTGCAGGAGGGGTTGGTGGTTGCGCCTCAGAATTTCGCAGGCGGGCCTTCGGGCTCGCCTTCGGAGCATGTAAGTTGTCTGCTTCCTGTCACGGGGGGAGCACCCGAGTGTCTTCGTGTGCTGATGTTGTTTTTGCTTCTTTGTGTTGTGCGCATCCCCCAAGTCCTGTGCTTACTGCTATTGCCTTTTCCTGCAGCCTTTTGTCCAAGAGGCCAAGCGGCTGGTGGAGGAGCGCCTGACGCTGGAGGCGAAGCTGCGGCAGCTTCAAGGTATCCGTCTGCCTTTTAGTACCTCTCTTGTTTATCCTGGTCCTGTTCTTTGACACTTGCTTGTCTTAAATGTAGAGGAGCATAACGACTCTCTCCGTGAGGTCGACGCTCTTAAAAAGAGCCTTGGCCAATCGGAGCAGAAAGCCGAAGTCGCCGCTGGTGCGAAAGAGCGCCTTGAGCTAGAGCTGACAAAGGCAGCCGAAGCGAAGGAGCGTCTGCAGCAGGAGGCCGCAGATCGTGAGGAGCAGCTGGCCACCGTTGCGGCTGCTCGTGAAAGAGGGGTGGCGGAGAAACTCATGGCTGCTGCCAAGGCTATTTCGGGTGAGTACAAGCTTTTGTACTTGTTTCTTTTTCTACAGATCTTCTTCTATTCTGCCTTTCTTCATGTTTTTCTTCGTTTTTGTCTCAGATGCCGCAGGCATCGAGTTCCACCGCGGTGCTCTGGAGCACGGGAGTGCTCTAGATGATGCCACTGTGACGTTCGAAGACCGCTGCAGCACCGTCGTCAACTCCCTTGCCAAGGCGAAGGAGGTCCTTGGTCGCTTCTACCACGAGCTCTTCCCGAAGGGCGCATCCCTTGAAGATGTGGATGCCCTCGCAGAGGCTCTGTCAGCCGAAGCGCCTGCGGCGTACAAGCGCAAGCAGAAGGGCATCGGTGCGTTCGTCGGGCTGGCGATGGCCATGGCGGCTGGGGCGGAGCTGGACCTGCCCCAGATCACTTCTCGGATGCCGACGGCTGCGGATGGATCCGAGGTAGCCTTCGCCGCCTACTCCGCTCGCTGCAGACGATATGGGCCCAAGCTCATTGACTTGCTGTCTGAGTATGCACTGCGGCAGCAGGGCGAGGCCAAAGCTAGGCAGTCTGGTTCTGAGGCGACTCAGTGTCCTGCACCTTAGGCATAGTAGACGTAGGGTAGTTTGTAGTCTTCTTTTGTTGTAAATATCTTTTGTAGTACCATCCTTGTGCCACGTAGTGGCCTTATATATTTTAATGAATTCCTCCGAGTTGTGCTCTATCCTTGGCTGAATGTCTGTGTGCCTTCTTTTTTTCTGATGCTATAGGTTCCTTCGGGTGCTGACCCAGTTGACACTTCATCCGAAAGGCCCTTGCGACCATCATTGGATGATTCCTCGCAGCTCACTTTTCTTCGAGATCGCGTGCACAGCTTGGAGAGAGATTTGCTTGGGTTACGCGGTCGCGCCGACGTTTGGAAATCCAAGGCAGATCGTGGTGCAGCCAGAGAGGAGTATTTGATGGCGGAGCTGGGTCGGCTGTCCGAGCAGCTGCAATGTAAGTTGATCCTTCTTTCGGGCTGTAGCTCAGTTTTTCGGGTGAGCCTGCTGGCCTTATTCTTGTTTTGTGCGGCTGTCGCAGGTGCCAATCTTGCTCCGAGGGAAGAAAAGGAGCATATCGTTGTTCGAGTCAATTGCTTGACTCAACAGGACATGGAGGCCGGCGGCTTCTTCTGGATGGATCGCGATCGTGCCATGGTTCTGGCGACGGTGCAGGATCGTGTCTATCAGGTTTCGCGGGTGCTCCGCTAGGTGCAGACATCACTTTCCTCGGTGCTGCACGTGATGTTTCCTTTGGATGTCGTGCCGACGACCCTCGCAGGTCTTCTGTCGAGGTTTCGGAATGCCAGCAATGTCAAGGAGCTGGTGCGGCAGCAGCTCGTCACAGGGGTGAAGGTTGCCTTGTCTCTTGTGAGGGTGCACCGCCCTTACGTAGATTTGGCTGCTGTGGCAACTGGGCCACCTCTTCGACCAGATGGTGGCGAGTGGAACATGCGTCCGCATTACGCGGCTGTAAGGCAGTATGCCGAACAGATTGTAGATTTGTTTGAGCGGCGTGCTCAGGTTATTCTTCAGAATAGGTAGGACCTGAAAATAAACAGATAGATGTAAAATTTGTATATTGCGGCTGGGCGTTTTTGTGCCCTTTGTTGTAAAGGTTTGCTTTTTTGTGAGCACGCAGTGCGTTGATAGAGTACGTGCCCTTTTCGTTTTCCTGACGTGGTCAGCTACTCAGGTGTACACGTTTGGTCCTCAGTCGATGAAATCGTGAGGTGGGGGGAGCCCCCGAGTATGTATGTAGCATGTAGTAAAGTTGCAGAAAATAGTCAACCGAAGGTTGGGGGCGAGACACTTAGATTTATTTATATCGTAATGGAGGAGGTACATGGTTCGGCTGAGTAGCCTTGGCTGAAAGCCTTATTGAAAGTAAAAAAGGGGTAGGTTGCGGGTAGAATCGTCGCAGGTGCGAGATGTTCCATGGGTTGGAGTATGCGACTCCAGACTCCACGTGCTTGAGGCGATAGGCGCCACCTGGGATGACTTCGGTGATGACATAGGGTCCTTCCCATGGTGACTCGAATTTATTCGGTCGCTTTTGCTTGAGCCGTAAGACGAGATCTCCTTCGATGAAGGGCCTTGGGCGCAGCCGGCGGCTGTGGTAGTTGCGGAGAATTTGCTGGTACACCGCTGATCTAGCTGCTGCTATATCCCGTGCTTCATCGAGTGTGTCGACGGCATCTTCGAGTGCAGCCGTGGATTCGGCTTCGCTATAAGCGACGACTCGTGGAGCCTGATGGCGTACTTAGGCTAGTAGCACGGCCTCAGCTCCGTGCACCATGAAGAACGGTGTGTAGCCGGTGGAGCTGTTTGGCGTAGTCCGTAAGCTCCACAGGACAGACGGTAGCTCTTTCTTCCAGTTTCCAGCTTTGTGCTCGAGTGAGCTCATGAGGCACTTCTTGTTGCCGGCGCCGATTAGGCCGTTGGCCTTTTCCACTTGCCCGTTTGTTTGCGTGTGTGCCACTGAGGCATACGTGATATTGATCCCGAGGCCTTCGCAGAAGTCCTGGAATTCTTCGAGATGAAGTTCGATCCGTTGTCGGTGATGATGCTGTGCGGTACGCCGAACCTGTAGACAATGGATTCGAAGAATTTGACGGCGGTTTTGCCCTTCTGGTTGGTGACTGGCATGGCCTCGATCCACTTGGTGAATTTGTCGACTGCGACCAGGAGGAAGACGTGTCCCCCTTTCGAGGACTTTGGCAGTTTGCCGATCATGTCGAGGCCCCATTGGGGAAAGGGCCAGGCTATGGGTATGGGTCGAAGTTCGGACCCAGGTGCGTGCGGTTTGTCGGCGAACCGTTGGCACCTGTTGCATCTTCGAACGATGTCTTTTGCGTCGCTCATGGCCGTTGGCCAATAGAATCCTGCTCGTAGAGCCTTGGCGACAAGGGAGCGGTTGCCTGCGTGGTGGCCGCAGATGCCCTCATGGATATCTTGGAGTATGGCCTTGCCGTCGTTGATGGTGACGCACCGTTGTAGTACACCCATAATGCTGCGTTTGTACAGCTCGCCGTTGATGATGGTGAAGGCTTTTGACCGACGAGATATGCGCCGGGATCTGTCGGGCTGTCAGGAAATTCTCTGTTTATCAGGAACTGGAGGTATGGACGTGTCCAAGTTTCTTCGACTGCCATGACCTACATCAGGTTGACCATGGCAACTTTGGTATCCAACTTTTCGGGTCCTTCATGACCTTCGGGTAGCGTAGCCCCCGAGTGTTCTGCTTCTTCGGGTGATCCCTTGGGGAATTTCCGCTTGATGGATGGCACCCAGATCTGTTCGAGGAACACACCTGGTGGTACCTTTGCACAAGTGGAGCCGATGTTGGCGAGTCTATCGGCCTCCTCGTTGCTCTCTCTTCCAACGTGCCGAAGTTCGCAGCCGTCGAATTCTCCTTCGAGTGCGTTGTATAGCGCGCGGTACGCGATCATGTTTTCGGCATGTGCGTCACACTCATTCATCGTCTGCTGTACGACAAGGTTGGAGTCACCGTTGTTGACTAGGCGCGTTGCGCCGCATATTTTTGCCATCTTCATGCCATGGATGAGGGCTTCGTATTCAGCCTCGTTGTTGGAGGCTCTGAATTTCATCCGAAGAACGTACTTCATCTTGTCACCTTGCGGGGAGGTTAGTATGACTCCTGCCCCTGCTCCGGCTTCGTGCTTGGAGCCGTCGAAATGCATTGTCTAGGACTGCGACATATCTGGGGTGTCAGGCAGCTGCAGCTCCATCCAGTGCACCAGGAAGTCCGGAAGGACTTGAGATTTGATTGCGTGTCGCTTCTCGTAGACGATGTCCAAGGGTGATAGTTCGATGCCCCACAGGGCCACGCGTCCTATGGCCTCTGGGTTATTCAGGATGTTGTTCAGGGGTGCCTCATTGATGACCATCACCTGATGCTCCTAGAAGTAGTGGCTCAGCCGTCGAGCCGTCATGAACACGCCGTAGGCTAGCTTCTGATAGTGCGGGTACCGCTGTTTTGTTGGAGTGAGTACCTCGCTGAGGTAGTAAATTGGGCGCTGGACCCCGTGGGTCTTGCCTTCTTCGGGTCGTTCGACCACGAGTACAGTGCTGACCACCTGGTGTGTGGCTGCTATGTATAGCAGCAGGGGCTCGCGCTCCTTTGGCGTGACCAAAACGGGCGAGGTGGAGAGGAGCCGCTTGAGGTTTTCGAATGCGTTGTTGGCTTATGGTGTCCATTCGAACTTGTCTGTCTTGCGCAGCAGCTGGTAGAATGGTAGGGCCTTCTCGCCCATGCGGCTGATGAACCTGCTTAGTGCCGCTACTCTCCCTGCGAGCTGCTGAATGCCCTTGAGGTTTTTCGGCTTCTCCATTGTCGTGATGGCTTTGATTTTCTTCGGGTTCGCCTCGATCCCTCGTTGAGAGATGAAGTACCCGAGCAGCTGACCCGAGGGAACGCCGAAGGCGCACTTTTCTGGATTGAGCTTGATCCTGTAGCGATCAAGGTTGTCGAACGTCTCGCGGAGATCGTCGATAAGTGTCATAGCCTCCTTGGTTTTTATTACTATGTCGTCGACATAGACTTGGACGTTGCGACCGATCTGGTCCTTGAGGCAGGCCTGCATGCATCGCTGGTACGTGGCACCCGCGTTCTTTAGCCCGAAGGGCATTGTGTTGTAGCAGTATACTCCGAACGGTGTGATGAACGCCGTTTTCTCTTGATCTTCGACCTTGAGTCGAATCTGGTTATAGCCTGAGTAGGCGTTGAGGAAGGAGAGTTTCTCACAACCTGCAGTCGAATCGATGATCTGGTCGATCCGAGGAAGAGGGAAATGGTCCCTTGGGCAGTTTTTGTTTAGTGACGTGAAGTCTACACACATCCGCAAGATGTCCATGTCCTTCTTCGGGACCATCACCGTGTTTGCCAGCCACTCGCTTTCCTTTATTTCCCGGATGAAGTCTGCTGCGAGTAATCTGTTGATTTCCTTGCCGATAGCTTCGGCTCGTGGCTCCGACAGTCTTCGGATGGACTGCTTGACTGGCTTGGTGTCTGGAAAGACATTGAGTGTGTGCTCGGCGAATTCCCTGGGAACTCCTGGCATGTCCGCAGGACACCAGGCGAAGATTTCCCAGCGCTCACGAAGGAATTCGACGAGCGCGCCTTCCTATGCGGTGCTGAGGTCATTGGCGATCAACGCCGTCTTGGAGGCGTCCGTCGGATGGACCTGCACTTTCTTGGTGTTGACGGTGGAGTCGACGGACATGTCAGGTGCGTTTTGCCTTGTGACTGGGGGTAGCCCATTGTCCGTCACCTCGCGGAGCCTTTCAAGCTCGTCTTGCATGCCGAAAGACTGGGAGATTTTGTTGAAATCCCTGTCGCATTGGTCCGATCGGGTGAAGCTCCCGTGGATTGTGATGACGCCCCTTGGTCCTGGCATCTTGAGTAGTAGGTATGCGTTGTCGGGGGGTTGACCTCGGGTAGGTCAAAGACGGGGAAAGACAGAGGTAAGATCCCCATATGGTTTCCGAGTTACAGTCTAGGTCGGCCGAATTATGAATAAGTCGGCCGACATACGGAGGCGAGAGGCCCATATATGTATATTAAGGCATTATCCGGCCGAGTTACTGCGTGGGTCGGCCGGGTTATGCTTGAGTGATCTTGATACAGGTAAAGGACAATCCGAGCTATGCAGGGGAGGGCCGAATGATATGAGGCTTGCAGGAGAAGGAGAAGCCTGAAGTCAAACCCTAGCTGCAAGCTAGGAAGAATCTAAGCAGTGCCAAGCGCTACGGACAAAGGCGCAGAGCGACAGAGAGGCAGGAGGAGGTCATGGAGGTGACAGTCCAGAAGACCGAGGCGTACAGGAGGGGCCCTCTGAAACCTTGCCGTCGTTAGAGGGGCGACAGGGAAAGAGGGGCACCGAACTACTATATTGGGACATGCATATTCCTCGAATATGCTGGCCACGTCAGCCCTAAAGGAACCCAGGGCTCTCCTTTATAAGGAGAGGCTTGGACTCAGAGAAGGGGATCGGCTCATTTTGGTACCGTTAGGCTAGTAAAGTTCATCTTCTCTCCCTGTATACAGCTCAAGGAGCACTTGTAGCCCTGGAGAAGAGAAATAAAGATCTTTGCCTTAGTCTCTTGTGTGTAGAATTAACTGCATCTTCCCTCCCCAGATCCCTCTAGCATCCATTGGCCCCATACTTTAGCCTACCCATGGCATCTGCCGTGCCACCACCACGACAGTTGGCGCCCACCGTGGGGCCAGCAGCGATGCTAGCTGGAGTTATGATCCGGACGGGAAACTTCATCAACACGGGCGAGCGCGTTGTTTCTGGCTTGGTCTAGAGATTTGGTCTCTGCGACTATGTCAGCAACAATGCAGGGAGCTTCAAAGGGAAAGTTCCCCCGCTCAATGGTGTCTTCATTAGCCTGGGCGAGCACAAGGTTTACGTCGGCGTCGACATCACCGGAATTTATCCTCACCAAGTTGTTGTTGTAGGAGAGCCACCTCTTAACGCAGCAAGCCGTCCATCCAAAGTACATACTGCAGGCAGCGTCGAGGTGATGGTCGCTGCGGGAGCGCAAGCTGGAGCAGCAGTAGCCGGGTCAAGCAGAGAACCCGCCACAGGCGCACAAGGCGCACCCAAGCAGACCGCGCCACAACCCACTGAGGTAATCCCGCCAGTGACCAACCTGACCGAGCTACATGACATCACCCCAAAGGCACCAAGAGTAAGAGGGCCGCCTCTGGAAAGGCCGGAGAACATTCTTCAGGCGACCATAGAAAACTTGACTACACCTGTAGCACCGATACTTGATCCGGCAAATGCTCAGGCAGAGTTAGAAGAAACCAGGCAAAAGGTGCTGGTAGAGGCCAAGAAAGTATCGGCCTTGCGGGAGTCCTTGAACAGGATCCTGAGAGAATATGCCAAAGCTAATAAGCTTGATATCGCACCCGAGCGGGTGGACGAATTAAGATTAAGAGGGAAGAACCTCATGGATGACATTAACAAAGAGCATGAAGCTCACAGAGCAGAATCATGTGATTTGGGTTTGCCGAGGTACAGTACCCCGGCGAAGAACCTGAGAGCGGCAAATGCCGCAGCATTGGAATTAGAGGGGTTGACCGGGGAAGCCCGGCAGAAACAAAAAGAAAGAGTGAATGAGCTGGTGCGCATCGCGAACCAGCAAAATGAGGAAATACTCAGAGCAAACCTGGCAAGGCCAGGGGCCTCGCGGATGGTTCACTCGGCAGGGGCAGCGCCCGCCTTATCCGCGGCAGCAGCATCTTCACCCGGAAACAACGCACGAAGGGACAGAGCAGTAACCTCAGGAAAGAGGAACAAGCAAATTGTTCCATATGATCCGGCAATGGCTGGAAAGGCAAATGAGAACGGAGGAAATGCAAGCCGAGGTAACAGTGGGGAGAGGAACCACCGCCGTGTGGAGAAAGACGGCGGAAGCCGAGGCAATGGAGACCTCGGCAGAAGAGAACCCGCGAGAGGTAATCATGAAAACCAGACCCCGGCTGAAGTAAGGAGAGAGATGCTGCTCAACCCGCAACCAAGGCATGAACCTCGGCAGGAAAGAGAAGCGAGGCCAGCTCGCCACAATCAAATGAATGAAAGATACAATGATGGTTATTCCGAGGTGGAATATGCGATCCATGGTGGAAATAACCACTATGGGATGCAGGACAGAATCCTGTACAGAGATTTGCCAGCAAGTGATGCAAGAGTGAAGCTGGACCGGCTATACCGGTCCGAGTTGTTGGAAGAACAGGGTCCACCAGGTCCGACATGTTTTGGACCACGGATCATGGGCGAACCACCGGTGCCGAACTTTCAGTTAGCGAGAGGCACAAAAACATACAATGGAAGTACCAAGCCACAAGACTGGTTGATTGACTATGCCACTGCTGTGAAGATAGCGGGTGGGAACTTAAGATGGGCAGTGCGGTATGTCCCACAAATGTTGGAAGGACCAGCTAGGGTATGGCTGAATAATCTACCAGCCGGCAGTATCAACTGTTGGTTAGATTTCGAAGAAATGTTCGTCAGCAACTTTACCAGCACATACAAGAGGCCAAACAGGCCACAAAAGTTAGCCATGTGCAAGCAGAGGCCGAATGAAACAGATAGAGAGTTTTTGACTCGATGGTGCAACCTGAGAAACTCATGTGAAGGGGTTATCGAATCGCAAGCAATAGCTTGGTTCGCGCAAGGCTGCTGTAACACCCTCAGAATCGACCCTATGCAAGTTTTAGCGAAACCAGCCAAACCCGCATAGAAACGATTCAAAGGTGCCCACCAGGCACTTTTGTGCGGGTGGAAAACGAAGTATTAACATTACACAACAGTCCTCGATGGGACCCACAGAACAGATATATGCAACAACGACTCCATGAGTCAAGAATACAGATATAATATACAAAGATCCAAATCACCTTGAAAATGATAGAGCGTCCGACTACGGACAAGATGCAAATGGGGCTAAGAGCCCTGAAGAATAACCAATGGCGTCCATAACCCTGCCCAGGCCAAGCCGGAAGGGTAACCCTGCTAACGACGTCGATCTCAAAACCTGCTTAAACAAAAGGGGTGCCGACAAAGGGCAAAGGAAAAAGAGAGAGCGGTCAGTACTGAGGCCAGTACAGGTCGAGGCTAGAATTCGGCGGTCCTTGCCTACACAGGTATGGTCGATACCGTGAAAACACTCCGCTGACCTAAACAGTACAGGTGCTCCTCGCACAATCGTAAATAAAGCAGTAAAGCATGGCATAAGTACAGGATAGTAAATAAAACCTCAAACTAGTTTGTGGCCCCAAGAAATAAGAATGAATCAAGCTCTGGCTCAGGGGGTCCCATAATCCTCCCGGATGTGGATAGCGCGAATATTCAAGGAACAGGTATCAAGTACTCGGGGTCCTACGGGACACAAGTGGACGGTTAACAACCAAATAACATCTATTGCCCACCTGTGCCTCTGCATTTACCTACTTCAATTTTAGTTGTTAAACAGTAATTAAAGTCTTGATCATCTCTAAACACACGGCAATACTCCAACAACTGTGGTACTTGACGACACGCAACAGCACTTGAGCAAGCGACTACGACGCGCAGGTCCAACTATCTACCAAACAACAGGTAATAGGAGGTGTCCAAGGCAATATAAGGCTGCAAGGGATATCACGGTTACGAAAACTAGAGCATCGCAACACAGATAGCAATAGATCAACAGGAGGGAATAAATAATATAAAAGTAAGATAGGTAGAAAGGGGGAGATGCTCGCCTGAAAACATTGCCGAAGGTTCATCCAAGATCGGGTCGACACTCGCATCAACTCAACGGCCTTATCCGCGAAGAACCAAAACACTAGAATAAACACCCGATGGACTATTTAACATTATGACAGAAGATCGGCATGATGCATGTATGATGTATGACATGGCAAAGGTGCGGTGCAATTAGGAAAGATTAAGCGGAACCAGGGTCCCGCCAATTAATTAATAGGTTCATGTTATTTAGATACCAGCCATTTAATTGTTGTCTTAACAGGACAAAACATGGCATCGGTTCGCTACACCAATTTAAATGAAGTCCGGAATAAGACAAAGATATCCCGCATATAGACTCCATATTTAACATAGGTGAATCGGCATAACGCCCCCAAACCCACATGAATATGCATGCAAGCATGAACAAATTAATATGCAACAATCTGATATTACATTTATAAAATAGGGCTCGAGAAAAGGGGTCACACATTAGGGTTCGGCGAACTTGGGCTCCGAGGGGTTCGGGGTCCGGTCTCAGGGTTCGACGGGAGAATGGCTCGACGAGATCGGTCTCGGATAACGGGAAGTCGAACTTGTCGCATCCGAGAAGAAGGACTCGGTGTGGCGTCGGGGGCGCATCGGACTCGCCCTGGTCGGTGTCGATCTTGTCGGGTCCGCGTATCAGGTCGGTCTTGGCGTTCCGTGAAGAAGACATCGTCGCTCCAGGAGAAGATCTTGGGGTTCCGCGTCGAAGGCCCTCGGGTACGGGGTCTCGGCGAACTTGGCGTTTCCTCGATTGGCACCATGTTCCCTCCTCGGACGTGCGGGCATCGGGTTGGTCTTGACATCGAGATCTTGACTTGCTGGTGAGGCGGCACTTGGCGTCGGTTAAACTTGGTGGAGGCGCGGTACACAAACACGGAGATGATTGTCGACAATGTGGCCTTATTATTTGATAGAACCAACAAAACAGAGCAACAAGCAGCTACACAACAGGTACCAATAGAACATACAGGAGCCCGAGATGCTGTCACCCGTGCACCGATGATGTCGAGGCCAAAACAGGGTATGGACGGGTGCAAGGAGGCCAACAGGGAGACTTGGCGCTGCCGACGAGGTAGATACCATTGTCGGCTACAGGCACGCCAGCAGCCGAGGCAAGCTTGAGGCGGAGGCGGAGGATATGCTGGCCGGCGAGGTGGGACCCGGTGGTGGCAGCCGAGTCTGCAGCGAACGAAGGCGGTGCACGGTCAGGGGGTCACGGACACGGGGAGAAGGCAGCGACGACCGGAGGGCCGGAGGGCGGCGAGGAGGTCGTGCGGAACAGGGAGGTCCAGCGGCGGAGAAGGGTGCCAGGGGCTCGCTGGCGCGACCGGGGCGAGCAGAGGCGCTCGAGCCGAGGAGGACGACGATGAAGGGACGAGGGGATCCAGCGCGGGTGGCGGCGCTCGATGCTTGTAGGGACGGCGAGCGGCGGGGTCCGCAGGGCGGCGTCGGTCGGGCGGCCGGACGCGGTCAAGGACGGAGGGCCGGTGCGCCGCTCGGGAGGAGGAAGGCAGCTTGGGGCCGGCGAGGCCGGGCGAGGGGAGGAAGGAGAGAGGAACGAGGTCGGTCGGGGATCGGCCAGAGGAAGGAGGCGAGGCCGGGTCAGGGACCTCCCGTGGCGGCGGTGCAGAGGAGGGGGTCGCGGGAGGACCGGCGCGGCGGCGCCAGACGAGAGGGAGGAAGAAGCCGAGAAGGGGGATGGTAGGGGAGAGAGGAGCGGTTCACGGGGTGGGGCCGGGCTCGCGGGGAGCATGGTGGGGCCGGGGATGGTCGGTTGGAGCAGGGAGGTGGGCCAGGGTGGAAGGGAGAGAAGGTGGGGAGTGGTTCAGCCGTGTGGGTGTGGTGTTGGGCAGGTGTGGGGACGTGGCGGCATGGGATTGGAGGGAGGGGAAGGGAGTGGTGAGGTGGAGGGAGGGGATTGGTCAGGGTGAGGTGGAGGGAGGCTAGGTAGAATAGGGTGGGTAGAAAAGGGTTTAGGTGGCTGGTTTTTGTACTGGGGGTGGCCGACTGGGTCGGATCGGCCCGGTACGGCTGCCCCTAAAAATAATTAAACATTTTATTTATTTAAAACGGGGATTTTGCAAACCGCTGGTAGACGAAACAAAATATTTCGGAGACCCGGGTTTTACTTGGAATGAAGGAGGGGGCATTTAGAAAACAAAAACAGATTTCTCGAAAATAGTTTTTAAACAAACCATGCAAGATGATGACGATGCTCAAATGCAATGTGGCATGATGACATGAGCATGCAGTCATGATGATGCAATGCACAAAAACAACGCGATTTTCTAGTAGTGGTTTTTGCGGGGCGCCACAATTCGACACCACTAACAATGGATCTCGCCCTCGAGATCCGCCTCATGGTACCGGAAAGAAGGTCGGTGATCTGCATCTTCTCGCTTCGTGTAGATCTTCGCGACACCACTAACAAGAGGTCGTTGTTCGTGATCGTCGAGAGAACACTCCGGGATACAAAAGTCGAAGGTAGAGGTATCAAAAGATAAGGCCAACTCTAACTTCCACGGAATGAGTATAATTGCATCGATCCACCGACTCAATGTACAAGAGAGAATGATAAGAGTAGTCGGATGGTGATCAGTCCATCACGCACCCAAAGCATTACTCTGCACATGAATAGGAAATTATGCAACCAACTCTCATAATTCAGATTGTAGATCTCGACAAGCGAGGTTCAGAAACAAAGGAGTGATGCATACTCTGCATCGGATCTGGCGTAGATGATGTCGTCGCGTCGGAAAATACCGGAAGGCACGAGAAGGAACAAAGAGAAGTCCACCAGACGAAGGATTCCTCGGATAGCATGATGACCAGATGTAGCAACACCGTTAACAAAGGAGGAAGCGAAACCCTGAAGGTACGATGGAACCCAACCACGAGAAATCCTGGACTCGAAGAGAGAGAAGAGAGCGGATTCAAAACGCGTAGAGGTAAGAGGCGAATAGCAGAGGGGTAAGGAGTAAAAGCAGACCTAATCAGATCTATCCAACCGATTTTGCAAAAATAGTTTTGACACTCTACTTCGGCCGTTAGCTAGGTTATCCTACAGGCTGGACTTGTGGGGTATCGTAACTGCTGAGCTCTGATACCACTCTGTAACACCCTCAGAATCGGCCCTATGCAAGTTTTAGCGAAACCCGCCAAACCCGCATAGAAACGATTCAAAGGTGCCCACCAGGCACTATTGTGCGGGTGGAAAACGAAGTATTAACATTACACAACAGTCCTCGATGGGACCCACAGAACAGATATATGCAACAACGACTCCATGAGTCAAGAATACAGATATAATATACAAAGATCCAAATCACCTTGAAAATGATAGAGCGTCCGACTACGGACAAGATGCAAATGGGGCTAAGAGCCCTGAAGAATAACCAATGGCGTCCATAACCCTGCCCAGGCCAAGCCGGAAGGGTAACCCTGCTAACGACGTCGATCTCAAAACCTGCTTAAACAAAAGGGGTGCCGACAAAGGGCAAAGGAAAAAGAGAGAGCGGTCAGTACTGAGGCCAGTACAGGTCGAGGCTAGAATTCGGCGGTCCTTGCCTACACAGGTATGGTGGACTGAGCGGCAGCGCATCATGCACTAAACAACCTATAGAGACTCGATACAACTAGCGGCTATCAGAGAGGGGTAAGAAAGACCTATTCGGAACCAACCTGATACTACCACCAAACATACCCATCCTGGTATTTCCCCCTCGAGACCAAACGAGGAAGTCAACCGAGGAACTCACACAGTTGGCAGTTTTATTTATTCAGTTATCGTTGCAGCAATTACTAGTCAGGTATAGATAGTCATCCTGATAAGATAAGCAGTGGGCAGTTTTAGTTAACCATTCCGTTGTAGTTGCAACACTTACTAGTCAAATTCCATTAGCATGAGATATCCCAAACCCAGCAGTTGTTGGTACTTTTATTTAGCCATCCCGTTATAGTTGCAATACTTACTAGTCAGATACAATGGTAGCAAGCGACAACCCAAACAAGCAATCGTTGGCAGTTTTATTTAGCCATTCCATTATAGTGAAGCTGATTACTAGTCATTATAAAGTCAAATTTATAGCACTACTTTAGTTATAGTTGTCTATGATCGAGATACTATGCTCCAAGTCGTCCATAACCGCGGACACGGCTTTCAGAAAGTTTTACCCTGCAGGGGTGCACAAATAGCAACACACACTCGATCAACCTCGGAAAAACCAAATCAAAACCCAACGAGGCCTTCACGACAAAGCAATCACAAGATTCAGAAATATTTCAGGGGGCCACCCCATTGAGTACACCCGCAACGAAGTTAGCCGACTCCGAGACGGACTCAAGGTTTGCGCCAGTGGCTGTAAACGACTGGGAACCCGAAAATGTGACTGGGCTTGTCGATACCGCGAAAACACTCTGCTGACCTAAACAGTACAGGTGCTCCTCGCACAATCGTAAATAAAGCAGTAAAGCATGGCATAAGTACAGGATAGTAAATAAAACCTCAAACTAGTTTGTGGCCCCAAGAAATAAGAATGAATCAAGCTCTGGCTCAGGGGGTCCCATAATCCTCCCGGATGTGGATAGCGCGAATATTCAAGGAACAGGTATCAAGTACTCGGGGTCCTACGGGACACAAGTGGACGGTTAACAACCAAATAACATCTATTGCCCACCTGTGCCTCTGTATTTACCTACTTCAATTTTAGTTGTTAAACAGTAATTAAAGTCTTGATCATCTCCAACAATAAACACACGGCAATACTCCAACAACTGTGGTACTTGACGACACGCAACAGTACTTGAGCAAGCGACTACGACGCGCAGGTCCAACTATCTACCAAACAACAGGTAATAGGAGGTGTCCAAGGCAATATAAGGCTGCAAGGGATATCACGGTTACGAAAACTAGAGCATCGCAACACAGATAGCAATAGATCAACAGGAGGGAATAAATACTATAAAAGTAAGATAGGTAGAAAGGGGGAGATGCTCGCCTGAAAACATTGCCGAAGGTTCATCCAAGATCGGGTCGACACTCGCATCAACTCAACGGCCTTATCCGCGAAGAACCAAAACACTAGAATAAACACCCGATGGACTATTTAACATTATGACAGAAGATCGGCATGATGCATGTATGATGTATGACATGGCAAAGGTGTGGTGCAATTAGGCAAGATTAAGCGGAACCGGGGTCCCGCCAATTAATTAATAGGTTCATGTTATTTAGATACCAGCCATTTAATTGTTGTCTTAACAGGACAAAACATGGCATCGGTTCGCTACACCAATTTAAATGAAGTCCGGAATAAGACAAAGATATCCCGCATATAGACTCCATATTTAACTTAGGTGAATCGGCATAACGCCCCCAAACCCACATGAATATGCATGCAAGCATGAACAAATTAATATGCAACAATTTGATATTACATTTATAAAATAGGGCTCGAGAAAAGGGGTCACACATTAGGGTTCGGCGAACTTGGGCTCCGAGGGGTTCGGGGTCCGGTCTCAGGGTTCGACGGGAGAATGGCTCGACGAGATCGGTCTCGGATAACGGGAAGTCGAACTTGTCGCATCCGAGAAGAAGGACTCGGTGTGGCGTCGGGGGCGCAGGACTCGCCCTGGTCGGTGTCGATCTTGTCGGGCCCGCGTATCAGGTAGGTCTTGGCGTTCCGTGAAGAAGACCTCGTTGCTCCAGGAGAAGATCTTGGGGTTCCGCGTCGAAGGCCCTCGGGTACGGGGTCTCGGCGAACTTGGCGTTTCCTCGATTGGCACCATGTTCCCTCCTCGGACGTGCGGGCATCGGGTTGGTCTTGACATCGAGATCTTGACTTGCTGGTAAGGCGGCACTTGGCGTCGGTTAAACTTGGTGGAGGCGCAGTACACAAACACGGAGATGATTGTCGACAATGTGGCCTTATTATTTGATAGAACCAACAAAACAGAGCAACAAGCAGCTACACAACAGGTACCAATAGAACATACAGGAGCCCGAGATGCTGTCACCCGTGCACCGATGATGTCGAGGCCAAAACAGGGTATGGACGGGTGCAAGGAGGCCAACAGGGAGACTTGGCGCTGCCGACGAGGTAGATACCATTGTCGGCTACAGGCACGCCAGCAGCCGAGGCAAGCTTGAGGCGGAGGCGGAGGATATGCTGGCCGGCGAGGTGGGACCCGGTGGTGGCAGCCGAGTCTGCAGCGAATGAAGGCGGTGCACGGTCAGGGGGTCACGGACACGGGGAGAAGGCAGCGACGACCGGAGGGCCGGAGGGCGGCGAGGAGGTCGTGCGGAACAGGGAGGTCCAGCGGCGGAGAAGGGCGCCAGGGGCTCGCTGGCGCGACCGGGGCGAGCAGAGGCGCTCGAGACGAGGAGGACGACGATGAAGGGACGAGGGGATCCAGCGCGGGCGGCGGCGCTCGATGCTTGCAGGGACGGCGAGCGGCGGGGTCCGCAGGGCGGCGTCGGTCGGGCGGCCGGACGCGGTCGAGGACGGAGGGCCGGTGCGCCGCTCGGGAGGAGGAAGGCAGCTTGGGGCCGGCGAGGCCGGGCGAGGGGAGGGAGGAGAGAGGAACGAGGTCGGCTGGGGATCGGCCAGAGGAAGGAGGCGAGGCCGGGTCGGGGACCTCCCGTGGCGGCGGTGCAGAGGAGGGGGTCGCGGGAGGACCGGCGCGGCGGCGCCAGACGAGAGGGAGGAAGAAGCCGAGAAGGGGGATGGTGGGGGAGAGAGGAGCGGTTCACGGGGTGGGGCCGGGCTCGCGGGGAGCGTGGTGGGGCCGGGGGTGGTCGGTTGGAGCAGGGAGGTGGGCCAGGGTGGAAGGGAGAGAAGGTGGGGAGTGGTTCAGCCGTGTGGGTGTGGTGTTGGGCAGGTGTGGGGACGTGGCGGCATGGGATTGGAGGGAGGGGAAGGGAGTGGTGAGGTGGAGGGAGGGGATTGGTCAGGGTGAGGTGGAGGGAGGCTGGGTAGAATAGGGTTGGGTAGAAAAGGGTTTAGGTGTCTGGTTTTTGTACTGGGGGTGGCCGACTGGGTCGGATCGGCCCGGTACGGCTGCCCCCTAAAAATAATTAAACATTTTATTTATTTAAAACGGGGCTTTTGCAAACCGCTGGTAGACGAAACAAAATATTCCGGAGACCTGGGTTTTACTTGGAATGAAGGAGGGGGCGTTTAGAAAACAAAAACAGATTTCTCGAAAATAGTTTTTAAACAAACCATGCAAGATGATGACGATGCTCAAATGCAATGTGGCATGATGACATGAGCATGCGGTCATGATGATGCAATGCACAAAAACAACGCGATTTTCTAGTAGTGGTTTTTGCGGGGCGCCACAGCTGCCGTTATGGCAGCGTGTTGTGGCAACGTCTGCAAAGAGATATGCCAACCACATTGGCAGAAACTATTAGAATAGCAGACTCCTATGCATTAGGGGACCCAACGCAACCGGAATTAATGTCAGCAGATCATCGCAAGCAACAGGACCATTATGCAAGAGATTTGGCCGGGTCATCCAGGCGCAGTGATTTCAGAGGAAAAAGGAGAGACGAAAGGCCGGATTATAGATATAATTCGGCCCAAGTGGCAGCAGTAGCACAAGATCAGCCGAGTCATGGAGCGACTCAACGGCATAAGAATGGACCTCAGCAGTGGACACCAAAGAATGAAGGAAAAAGGCAATGGACCCCAGAAAAAAAGAAGCAGTGCCAGGAGAGGCCGAAGTACACATTTGAATCTATGTTAGATCAGCCGTGTAAATTTCACACGTCAAACCCATCCAGGCCGGCCAACCACACGACCCGTCAATGTGCATGGATGAAAAATGCGATGGGAAATCCTGTAGGCATTCAGGCAGCACCCCATCAAGTACATCAACAGCATCAACCGCAATTGACAGGAGCAAATGCACAGCAACTGATGTTACCGCCTCCTCCCCCGAGGTACGATGACTCGAATCGGAGGGATGCGGTACATCAAGTGATGAACCAGGTTCAGGATGGAAGGATAAATCCAGCGAGTACTGGACGCAATGATTATAGAGAACATCATCAGTCATATTGCGTGTTCACAACTGAACAGCAAGACAAGCAGAGTGTGCAGCGCCGGCATATGGAAGTAAATGCAGTTATGCCGGCAGTACCAAGATATGTGCCTTGGTCAGATCAGGAGGTAACTTGGAGCATAAAGGATCACCCCAAGATAATGCCGAATCCAGGGTCATATGCACTCGTGTTGGATCCGACATTCGTTGGACCAAGCATCAATGTGAAATTTTCGAAAGTACTCATTAACAATGGAAGCAGTATCAACATCATGTACAAAGATACCATGCATAAACTCGGAATATCGCAGAACATGCTACAGTCCACGAGGACCACTTTCCATGGGATAGTGCCGGGACTTTCATGTGAGCCCATCGATAAAATCCGAGTGGATGTGTTATTCGGCACGAGAGATAACTGCAGAGCAGAGAATTTAGAATTTGAAGTGGTAGATCTGGAAAGTTGTTATCATGCTCTACTCGGACGGCCCGCACTGTTTAAATTCATGAGTAGCTGTCATGTAAGTTATTTGAAGATGAAACTACCCGGACCACAAGGAGTAATAACAGTTGCAGGAGATTACAAGAAGTCAATGGAGTGTGCTTCAGCCGGGTCAAATTTGGCCGAATCATTGGTTATAGCAAGAGAAAAGAGAAGGATTCAGGAGGTAGCAGCCCTCGCTCAGTCGGCCCAGCTGAACATGCCGGCGCTGGCCAACCCACATGGCAGTGTTTCTTTTCAGCCGACTAAAGAAACGAAGAAATTCCAGATCGATGAACAATTCCCAGAGCGTACCGTTACCATTGGTGCAGGCCTGGACGCTAAATAGGAAAGCGAGCTCACCAACTTCCTCCGTGAGAATCGGGACATATTTGCATGGTCTACTCAGGATTTGCAAGGTGTTCCGAGGGAGTTGGCTGAGCACTCTTTGAACGTGAGGCCAGGAGCAAGGCCGGTGAAGCAACCTCTCCGCCGCTTCGCCGAAGACAGGAGAAAAATAATAGGAGATGAGATAGCTCGGCTCCTCGCGGCCGGGTTCATCATGGAAGTGCTGTACCCGGATTGGTTGTCGAATCTGGTGCTAGTAGAAAAGAAGAAAGATGATCCCAATGTAGCCATTGTATGGCGAATGTGTATCGATTACACCAATCTGAACAAGGCGTGTCCAAAAGATCCTTTTCCATTGCCTAGAATAGACCAAGTCATTGACTCGACCGCTGGTTGTGAGTTATTATCATTTGTAGACGCGTATTCTGGTTTCCACCAGATACCGTTAAATCCGGCCGATCAAATAAAGACCGCGTTTATTACCCCGTACGGGGCTTATTGTTATCGCACAATGCCATTCGGCCTGCGAAATGCAGGAGCGACATACCAGAGATGCATGCAAAAATGCCTACACGATCAAATAGGGAAAAATGTACAAGTATATGTAGATGACGTGGTCATCAAAACCAGGGAAAGCAAAACACTACTGGAGGATATACGACAGACTTTTGCGAACCTGAGAAGGTTCCGAATGAAACTTAATCCAGAAAAATGCACATTTGGCGTGCCGGCAGGAAAATTACTCGGTTTTCTTGTGTCTAGCCGAGGTATAGAGGCCAACCCAACAAAGATAAAGGCAGTAGAAAGAATGGAATTGCCAAAATGTTTAAATGATGTACAAAAATTCATGGGTTGTCTGGCCTCGCTTAGTCGGTTCGTATGCCGGCTAGGAGAAAAAGCGCTACCACTCTATCAGTTGATGAAGAAATCAGATAAATTCGTTTGGACTCCACAGGCGGACATCGCATTTCATGAATTGAAAAAGATGTTGGTTACAGCACCTATTTTGGCTTCTCCATTATCAAAAGAGCCTATGTTACTTTATGTAGCAGCTACCAACAGAGTAGTTAGTACTGTAGTCGTAGTGGAACGACTTGAAGATGGTAAGTCGGTTCAGAGGCCGGTGTATTATTTAAGTGAAGTATTATCCACTTCAAAGCAGAATTACCCACATTATCAGAAGATGGCTTATGGGGTATATATGTCAGCGAAAAAGCTCAAACATTACTTCGAAGAGCATCCCATCAAAGTGATCTGTGAGGAACCCATAGCCGACATATTGAGCAACAAATACGCAAGTGGCCGAATAGCCAAATGGGCAATCGAGTTATCACCATACGCTCCACAATTTGATAGGAGAGATGCAATCAAATCTCAGGCAGTAGCCGACTTTTTCGTAGACTGGGCCGAGGTGCAGTATGAGCCATCGTTGCCAGATCCAAATTATTGGACTATGCATTTTGATGGTTCCAAACTAACGAACGGTTTGGGGGCAGGAATAGTGTTAACCTCGCCTAAAAAAGACCAACTGAAGTATGTGTTACAAATACATTTTGCTGCGTCCAACAATGTAGCCGAATATGAAGCACTGGTCCATGGATTGAAAGTAGCAAAAGAAATTGGCATACGCCGAATCTTATGCTATGGTGACTCGGACCTAGTAGTACAGCAAGTCTCAGGCAGTTGGGACGCATTAGATGCTAATATGGCTTTATACAGATTTCACGTGCAAAAGATCAGCGGATACTTTGAAGGATGTGAATTTCACCACATACCTCGGGCAGAGAACGATGCCGCAGACACGTTGTCAAAGCTAGGATCAACTCGGCAATCAATTCCTCCGGGTATTGCCCTGGAGCACCTCAGGAAACCATCAATAATCCCATCGCCAGAATCCGAGTCTATCTTTATCCCGGCAAATTCACCAGAAGATAACGCGCCGATGGAAGTAGATCAGCAATATAACTCGGAACCCCTCGAGAGGAGAACAGCCTAAGTAAGCACAGTCATGGAAACAGACAGTGAGATTACACCGGAAAAGTCACACCATTATGGGCGCAACCCATATTTTCCTACCTAAAAGACTCGGCATTGCCAAGTGATGAGGTATTAGCTAGACAAACTGTAAGGAGAGCAAAAGCTTACACAATCATAAACAGTAAGCTATATAAGAGGAGCGTCACAAACGTGTTGCAGAAATGTGTGAGTTCGGCAGAAGGTCAGGAGATCCTCCAAGATATACACCAAGGAGAATGTGGACACCACGCCTCATCTCGTGCCTTGGTAGCCAAAGCATTCAGGCATGGATTTTATTGGCCAACGGCATTGAAGGAAGCTAAAGAGTTAGTTAAGAAATGCAATGGATGTCAGAGGTACGCAACCAAAATACACATGCCATCGGCCGAGCTAAAAACAATACCTATCACTTGGCCATTTTCTGTATGGGGTTTAGATATGGTAGGACCGTTCAAGCCGGCACGAGGGGGAATGACTCACATATTGGTTATGGTGGACAAGTTCACGAAATGGATTGAAGTGAAACCAATAAAAAAGTGCGATGGGCCCACAGCAGTCAAATTTCTCAAGGATATTATCTTAAGATATGGGTATCCGCACAGTATTATCAAGATAATGGCACAAACTTTGCAGAAGGAGCCTTCGCCAGATTTTGCCGAGAGAAGCACATAAGACTAGATATTGCCTCTGTGGCTCACCCAGCATCCAATGGGCAAGTGGAAAGGTCGAATGGATTGGTGCTATCAGGAATAAGACCACGACTTGTCGAACCATTGGAAAGGTCGGCAGGGTGTTGGATTGAGGAACTCCCGGCCGTACTATGGAGCCTCAGGACTACTCCGAATAGATCAACATGTTATACACCATTCTTTTTGGTGTACGGGGCAGAGGCCGTACTTCCAGCCGACATAATATATGACTCGCCAAGAGTTGCTCAGTATACAACCTCAGAGATAAACGAGATAGCTCGGAAAGATGCCGTAGACCTGCTGGAAGAAGCCAGAGAGTTGACATTATCACGATCAGCTATTTATCAACAGAACTTGCGACGATATCACAGCAAGAAAGTGAATCCAAGAGTATTCAAAGAAGGAGATTTGGTCCTCCGACTCGTGCAACGTACGGCCGGCATGCACAAGTTGTCACCCCCATGGGAGGGACCATTTATTGTGAGCAAAGCCTTGCATAATGATGCCTATTATCTAATCGACGCTCAGTCCCCCGGAGGGAACAAGGCAGACAAAGCTGGCGAAGAAACGAAGCGTCCATGGAATGTAGCTTTACTTCGGCCATTCTACTCGTAGCATTATATCTCAAAGTCAAGATCTAATGATGTATCTGAACCTCGACGCCCAGAGCAGTAACTCGGGGACTGCCATATGCTATATCAATTTCATGTTATGTATTTGAACCTCGGCGCCCAGAGCAGTAACTCGGGGACTGCCATATGTTATATCTATTTCGGGTTATGTATTTGAACCTCGGCGCCCAAAGCAGTGACTCGGGGACTGCCATAAGCTATATCAATTTCATGTTATGTATTTGAACCTCGGCGCCTAGAGCAGTAACTCGGGGACTGCCATATGTTATATCTATTTCGGGTTATGTATTTGAACCTCGGCGCCCAGAGCAGTGACTCGGGGACTGCCATATGTTATATCAATTTCATGTTATGTATTTGAACCTCGGCGCCCAGAGCAGTAACTCGGGGACTGCCATACGTTATATCAATTTCATATTAAATATTTAAACCTCCGCATCCAAAGCAGCGACTCGGGGACTGCCATATGCTGCCTCAGTCTTATGCTGAGCGCACCCGTATTAGTCTTATACTACTTCTGACATTTGATTTACATATCGAAGTTTCGCACAATAAACAATGATTCAGCGCTTGCCATATATTGTCACAACGAAGTAGTCAATCTCTGTTCAGAACAGATCAATATTATATGATATTCAGAGCTCACGCCTGGATAAAACCATAAAAAAATAAAGGCAAAGATAAATCCTAAAAAGTCAGGAAATTGAGGGCCAGCAAAGCAAGAATTCGGGTGGACACCCACTAACCAAATGGTAACAACTACAAGCGTATATGTCACAGCAGTACACAGCAAAAGAAATTTGAATCATACAGTGAGTGGACAAATGCTTCGCCTACATCGTACGCCCGGCATGCCAGGGATCAGAAATAACTTAGGCGTTGTTCGTTGGGGAAGCAGCAACTTGGTCAGGTGCGGGGCACTCCGACGTAGGAAGAACTTCGACTGAGGTTGCCTCGCCCTCCGCGGACCCAGGTGCAACTTCAGCGGAAGCCCGAGGTTGCTCAGGAGCATCAGTCCGCGCGGTAGAATGCCCGGTACCTTTGGAGGAGGACCGCGCATCGCCGTTGCTATCCGAGCTTGAGCTGGAACTGTCAGATGCGGCCGAGTCATCCTCACCTTCCCCTTGCTCAGCCGAATTATTATCCGAGGCATCCTCAACTACAACCTCCTCATCCGGGTCTGGAAGAAAACTCGGCCCTTCATTCCAAGTGTGCACGTCGGCATACTCGACGAGTTGGAAGGCGCGAGCTTGCCGAAGAGCAACAAAAGTGGGATCCTCAACCCAGCGGGAACCAGTGCGCAAATTTCTCAGGATGTCAAGAGAGATGTCTTCATACCATGACATGATAACAGTAAGGGCCATATCGGCACCAGCACGCCCAGCGGATTCCCTCCAAAGACTTAATTGCCTCTCAGATGCCATTAGTCTTTTCACCAGTAATTTGACCTCGTTGATATCAGGAGTCCCCGAAGTATTCGGCCAAAGTACATGGTAAGCTCGGGTAGCGGCTTGCACCAAGTCCCGGCCCATAATCTTCATCGGACCAACTGCGGCACCAACGGCAACCAAGTAATCCTCCATTGAATACTCCGAATCAGCGGTAACAGGATCACCTCGGCGCACGCGAGCTGCAAGAACAGCTTTAGAGCTCACGAGCTCAGCTTCGGGAAAATGATCTGCGCAAAACACGAACATGTCGGGCGGCCGCAGGGACAAAGACAAAAATATAATTCGGTTGTGCCAGGAAACTCACGATGAATGTATCTCATCATTATCTGAAGGTCCTTGGCCCAATCAATTTTGTTTTTCACAAAACGAGCAACTTCCTCGCTCAACCCCTGGGTTTTCAGTTCGGCGGCCTCGAGTAGTTCTTTGTTCTTCTGCAGCTCCACAGACAGCCGGTTCTTCTCCTCAGAAAATTCTTGGTCGACCTTTTCTAGTTCGGATTTCTGAGAGATCTTAAGGGTATCCAATTCGGCTCGCAGGCGAGCTATTTCATCATCTTTTTCTTGTAATTGCGCCGAATGAATAGCGTTTTGCTCTAAAAAATGCAGCATCACGTCAGGCATGGGCGTGCAATCTTGGTGCGACGCTGCAAAGGTTTGCAACTCGGCTTTACCAGAGCCAAACGCGGTAAGGAAGCTTAGCACACATGTTAAAAGAGAAAAAATGTAAGATAAAAGGGAAACTAACCTTCAAAGCTCTTGACCTTCTTCTCAAGGCGAATATTGAGGTTATTAATGTTACCTGTTCACCAAGAAAGTAAGCCGGCATCTCGCGGACAAATAAATAAGAACGTTGGAAATAAGGAAAAGGAACTATCGACATACCAGCCTTCTTTACCACTGGAAGAATTTTCTCGTACTTTTCTTCCAGCTTGCGGTGCGAAAAAAGCAACCTCTAAAATTCGGCAGTCCGCCAGTCATGTGCAACCTGAACAATGGGGCAAAACAATAAATCGATATTCAAAGCTAAATCAGATCCGAGTCAAGCAAAACTCAGCTCGGATCTAGATGGCTGGATATTCAAAGCTAAATCAGATCCGAGTCAAGCAAAATTTAACTCGGATCTAGGTGGCTAGATATTCAAAGCTAAATCAGATCCGGGTCAAGCAAAACTTAACTCGGATCTAGGTGGCTAGATATTCAAAGCTAGAACAGATCCGAATCAAGCAAAACTTAACTCGGATCTAGGTGGCTAGATATTCAAAGCTAAATCAGATCCGAGTCAAGCAAAACTTAAATCGGATCTAGGTGGCTAGATATTAACAGCTAAAGCAGATCCGAATCAAGCAAAAACTTAACTCAGATCTGCATGGCCGGAAATTCGAACCCTAGAAACAAACCTTAAATTAAATCGAAGATCATTAAAACTTCCAAGCATATAACAAGTTATTTCCTTGCAAGTTTCGGGGACTAGAGCATATAGTAACATCTAGGGACAAATCCAAGACTCAGAGAAACAGCAATTACCTCATTCATCTTGTTAGTGTCAAGGATGAACTTGGCAGCATGGTCGAAGCGGCCGCTGATGTCAGAAAGCTGAAAGGGCTGGTTGATGGGATTACCCTCAAACTGATCAGCAGCATTCCAATTATTGGCGTACTCCACCAGCGCGCCGAGGCTGTTCCCGCTTGCTGTCCGAGTTAAGACTTTACCCCGGACATGTCCTGTAACCACTGTGGCCGCAGGGCTCTTATGAAGAGCAAGCTGGGTGCTGGCAGCCGAGGCAACAGAGGCTTTAGTAGGCGCGGTCCCCTTGCGTAGCATGTCGGCGATACTAGGCTGAGAAGAGCCGACAAGACCCTTCTGGGAAGAGGAAGCTTTGGTGGCAACAACTTTTCTCGCCTTAGAAGAAGCATCAACAGGAAGTGACACCTCGGTGGTAGGGACGGCGTCTTCAGGAGCAGCAGGAGTTACGGTAGCATAAGGCACCGAGATAACGACCTCTTCGGCCGAGGCTGGAGTGGCTGTAGAAACTGCCGGGGTAGATAAAGGCACAGTAGCAGCGCAGGGACCCATAGAAGGGGCGGCGGGTTCGACAAAAACCTCGGAGGGACGATTCGAATCCATGTCAATAGAAGGGGTCTCAGGCACATCGCGACGAAGAGGCGACGGATTCGGAGATGGAGGAGAAGCAGGATGAGTAGGACTAGGAATCCTGGTATCATCGACGGGCGAAGGAGACGGCTGCCGAATCGGGCGGCTAGTCATGCTAGGACCGCCGGGTTTAACAGAAAGCGGAGCACTGCAAAAATAAGAAAGAAAGATCGTCAGTATGAAAAACAGAAAGAGAGAAACAAGAAATATAAGCAAAAGGAACTTACCCGGCAACCCCAGGCATAGTCTTGCGCCTGGGAGGATTCGGAGCGAATTTCTTCATTCGTTTCTTGGGAACCGCTTCCGAGGCACTAGCAGGAGCCCCGCGTTTCCCCAAGGTAACAGGGGGTCGAGAAGCAATAGGCTCGGCGTCGTGACCTGGCCGGCCGGATTAGCTGGGAAAGTAGAAGCCGGAAATGCATAAGAAATAGGAATTGCGGCAACTACCTCAAGAATTTGGACCTCGTCCGAATCACCTTCCTCCTCGTGCGCCGAAGTCTTGCCACGAGCTCGAGCCGGGGCAGGATCCGACTTAGGGACGAACTCCTCGGAGTCCGGCTCACCAGTATCTGGGGTGCTCCGGTCCGCGGGCCACGGGAGCAACAGAACTTCGGCGTCCTCATTCTTCTGCTCTGCGAACCTCTGCGAGACGAGGAAAAAGAAAGTTAGATGAACCCGTTATGAAAACAATGGAATAGCAGAGCGTTATTGATTAAGCTCACCTCGGGAGGCGGATGATCGCGGGTGAACGGTTTCAATCCCCAAGCCCAATCCTCAGGCATCTCTGTCTTAAAGATAGCTCGGACGCGCTTATAGATAAGGTAGTTATCCAGCTCCACGGTCGAGACTCGATTAGGGTCAAGGGGACCACTCATGTAGCACAGCTTGTGAGTCCGCTTCTAGAATGGGCAGATCCGGCTACTAATAAAAGTAGCCATCTGATCTTCGCCGCATAACCCGGCGCGGATCAACTCCTTAAGCCGAATCTCAAAAGCCTCGGCCAAGGCATGAGTTTTCCTCGGATTGTAGAGCCAGTTCACTTTAGAAGGCGGACCAATTGAGAATGCAGGGAGCCGAATCTTGTCCTCTGCCCCTCTGTTCTTGACATAAAAGAACGATTTGTGCCACTTCTTGCACGACTCTAACCCGGTGACACGAGGAAATACGGACTTCCTCCGAGGCGTAATAGACGCTGCCCCACATTGGGTAAGCGATTTCTCGGAAGGGTGCAGAGATTTGTCAGGGACTACGTTGGAGCGAATCTGGAAGAACTTCGACCAGACGTGCACTGACGGCCACAGGCCAAAGTATCCCTCCGATGCGGAGATGAAAGCAGAGAGAGAAGCGATGGCGTTCGCAGGAAGATGATGCGGCTGAAGGCCGAAGTAGTCGAGAAATTCTCTAGCAAAATCGCTAAGAGGGAGACCGAAGCCACGCGCGAAGTGCGACATAAAAACCACATACTCGCCCTCCCTAATATCCGGAGAGGACTCGCTGCCGGGTAAGCGGCAAGAGACCTCGGCGGGAATTCTTCGAGTTCGGATAAGCCATTCGATCTCACGGCGTGTGACAGAAAAGCCCTGCCACGAGCCTCGCTCGGGCCCAGAGCCAGCGTCGTCGTCCTCTACCAGAGCGCCGCTAAACGAACTAGACATGGGTGCGCCGGAAAGATCGCCGGAAGAAAAGCTGGCGGCGGAGGGGAGTTTAGAGCTGCAAGGCCCCATCGGGACTTTGCACAAGAACAATGGCAAAGAACCAGAGGGACCGCCGCACGAGCACGAAATCGAAACAGAGGAGTCTAGGGAAAAATCCAGGCAATGCGACCGGAGAGGACTCACCGGCGACGGAGCCGAAGCCGCAGAGCGCAGGCGAGGCAGGCAGAACGGCGCGGCGGAGTCCTCGCCGACGGTAGCTCTGGTGAGCGCGCGGTGGCGGAGCTGCGAGAGGACGCGCAAGCGGAAGGAAGGAGGAGGACGGAGACGAGCGAGAAGGGGAAAAGTAAATTCCCAAACGCCGTCCCCCTCTTTATAATCGAGCCACGAACAAGGTAGTGGGATCGTGGGTGTAGCAGTTGACCGTCTAGATCGTGGGTGTGGCACGAACGCACGACGATAAGTGGAGCCACACCAACGGCCACACAGGAAGGAAGAACGTTACGATCCCCCAGGGAAACAGCACGCGAGGCGTCGCAGTGGCGGCGCAGCAGGTACAAAGTTAACTGTAGCCTGTCAGTAAGTACTGTAGAGGGACCAAAAAACTAGAAGAACGATGATGGGGGTGACACGTAGGACAAGGTGTACGAGAGAAGGAACAAGGATACCTCGGACGAGGAAGAGATAACTCGGAAACAAAACTGAAAAATGTGATGAAGCTGATACGACCCGGCCGAAGCTATCGACAGGGCCACACCAGCTTCGGGGACTAATGTCGGGGGGTTGACCTCGGGTAGGTCAAAGACGGGGAAAGACAGAGGTAAGATCCCCGTCTGGTTTCCGAGTTACAGTCTAGGTCGGCCGAATTATGAATAAGTCGGCCGACATACGGAGGCGAGAGGCCCATATATGTATATTAAGGCATTATCCGGCCGAGTTACTGCGTGGGTCGGCCGGGTTATGCCTGAGTGATCTTGATACAGGTAAAGGACAATCCGAGCTATGCAGGGGAGGGCCGAATGATATGAGGCTTGCAGGAGAAGGAGAAGCCTGAAGTCAAACCCTAGCTGCAAGCTAGGAAGAATCTAAGCAGTGCCAAGCGCTACGGACAAAGGCGCAGAGCGACAAAGAGGCAGGAGGAGGTCACGGAGGTGACAGTCCAGAAGACCGAGGCGTACAGGAGGGGCCCTCTGAAACCTTGCCGTCGTTAGAGGGGCGACAGGGAAAGGGGGGCACCGAACTACTATATTGGGACAGGCATATTCCTCGAATATGCTGGCCACGTCAGCCCTAAAGGAACCCAGGGCTCTCCTTTATAAGGAGAGTCTTGGACTCAGAGAAGGGGATCGGCTCATTTTGGTACCGTTAGGCTAGTAAAGTTCATCTTCTCTCCCTGTATACAGCTCAAGGAGCACTTGTAGCCCTGGAGAAGAGAAATAAAGATCTTTGCCTTAGTCTCTTGTGTGTAGAATTAACTGCATCTTCCCTCCCCAGATCCCTCTAGCATCCATTGGCCCCATACTTTAGCCTACCCATGGCATCTGCCGTGCGACCACCACGACATGCGTAGTGTGGGACGGCCAGAAATCTTGCGAATGCTACACGCCCCAGGATGGCGTGGTATTGCGACGGCCAGTCCACCACTTTGAATTCTAGGCGCTCCTGCCGAAAGTTGTCCGGTTTCCCGAAGATGACGTCGAGCCCTATTTTGCCCAGGGGGAATATGCCCTTTCCTGGGACAATGCCATGGAACGTTGTGTCTGATTGTTCTAGGCTGCATTGCGGGATCCGCATAGCCGCTAGAGTGCTTGCGAACATTAGGTTGATGCCGCTGCCGCCGTCCATGAAGACGCGACTCATCTCGAAGCCTCCGATCTGCACCTCCAGCACCAGGGCAGCATGACCTGGGAGAGGGATCTGGCAAGGGTGATCCGCGTGAGTGAATGTGATGCAGGACTCCGATCCACTGAGGTACTCAGGGATTGCAGGCGGAGTTGCCACGGCCTAGTTGATTTGTCGGGTGATTTTGTTCTGCACCCTGTTTGTGGGGCGTCCCTTCTGGATCATATTTAGTGCTCCTTTTGGTGGGGGGTATGCGACCCCGGTGTTGTTTTGCGCTGGTGCGACTGGTTGATTTGGGCCTCCAATAGGCGGCGGTGGAGGAGCTCCATGTGCTATTTCACCTGGCGCAGGTGCGTTTCCGAACGCAGGAATTGGAGCTTGTTGCCTCATTTGCACCATGCCTTCGCTGAGTTTCTGGAACTCGCGGCAGTCTTTGAGCATGTGGTTGGCTTTCTTTTTGCCATCCTGTTTGTCGATGTAGAAGTGGATGGTGCATGGACCCGAAAGTTTGTCGAATGCTGAGGGTCCGTTGTCGCGGTCGCGGCGTTGCCACGACTGCGTTGGTCGTCCGTTGTCGCGAAAGTTTCCGCTGCGGTATCCTCCGCTGTTGCGGCTGTTGTCGTTACGGTGGTCGGCGTAGCCGGCAGCGACCATGTCGGGTCCGTCGCGGTCCTCGTAGACGCGCGATCTCCTCTTGCTGCGGCGTTCGCGTCTTCGGCCGTAGTCGTCCTCTTCATCTGATTGCGCTCGCTGGATGCAATCTTCGCCATCTGCCCAACTGTTGGCGATCTCCATGAGGTGGTCGAGTGTCTTGGGCTTGACACGCCCAAGTTCCTCCTTGAAGTCTGGGCGCTTGACGCCGTCCCTAAAGGCATCGATGGCCTGCTCTTAGGAGATGTGTGCTGCGGAGTTCTTGGTTGTAGACCAGCGTAGTATGTACGAGCGAATAGATTCACCCGTTCTCTGAGTGCAGGCTCACAACTCTTCGATTGAGGCGGGCCTCTTGCTGGTGCCTTTGAAATTTCGGATGAAGCTGTAGGCGAGCTCCTCCCAGCTTCGGATGGATCCTGATGATAGGCTGCTAAGCCAGACCCGCGCCGCGCCTGTCAGCTGCAGCTGAAGGCATTGCATGGCAGTTTCTTTGTTGCCTCCGTGAAGCTTGACGGATGACAGATGGTCACTGAGCCAGGACTTTGGATCTTGCGTGTCGTTGAACTTCGGAGTATCCGAAGTAAGCTTGAAGTTGCGTGGCATCTGTGTTCGCCGAACGGATCTGCTGAAGCATCGAGCTCCGCAGAGTTCTCCTTCGTCTTCATCCATCTCAGATTCGGACGAGCATGCGCGTTTAGCGCGTGCTTTGTCGATCTTGCGCTGTGTAAGCTTGTCTCTGGCGTCGTAGTCGCGTTTGTGGCGGTGCGAGCTCTTCTTCCTTCGAGGAAGATCGTGCTCCTCTTCCTCTTCTGATGAGGGGGTGGGACTCCGGTCGCGCCTGGCCGTAGTTTTCTTCTTCGGCTCCGCAGGAGCGTCTTCGTGGAGCGCAGCTCCGATTAGTCCTAGTCCGGTAAGTGCGGACCTATGCATGGCCCTTTTCGGGTCCCCCTCCGGAGGTGGGTGAGCCGCGAGATACACAGTGGCTGCCATGATCGCAGCTTGTGGCGTCTTCGGGATGATGTTGCCGTCGGCATCCATATCCATGAACGATGTGTGTAGAGTGCGGGTCACGTCGCGCCGCTCCTTGGGATCCATGTTTTCCACCCGTGAGCGGTGCTTGTTTCCCTGGTTTCCGTTTGTGCTAGATCCGGGTGCGATGGCGGAGAGCGCAGCTAGTCTCGCGCTGGACTCGGAGGCTGCTTGCTTGTGTTTGTCGAGCGTCTCCTGCATCTTGACTTGTTTCTTGTGCTCCTCGATGAGGAGGTAGTGGTATGCCATCAACAGGTCACGTGAGGCGTCTGCAGGTAAGACGATGTCGCCTGCGACGGCACGGCGAGCCTAGACCCATCCTTCTTTGCTAAGTTGGATGACGTGGCCGTTGCTTTCCCTGTTGGGTGGGGGGGACTGGCTTCTTCTGTTTTTGCCGTTTTTTCCGTTTCGATTGGGCGGCGGGTTAGGCGTTTCCTCGTCGGTTTGGATGACTGCGGCGCACAGATAGCGATTGCAGATTGGTCGGCTGCTGCCGCAGCTTTCGGATCCGGAACCGTAGGTCCCTTCATCGAAGGTGGATCGCACAGATCGGAGTTGCAGCAGCTGCTGCTGTAGAACTCATCTGTCGATGGTGACGTGCGTAGCACAGGGTGTGGAGCCTACGAAGCGGGCCTAATTGACGGCACGGGCACCCGCTCAGGGAGGCGGAGGGTGCCAGTTTGTCCCAGCTGGAAGCAGAAGCTCCCGAACAAAATTTCGAGTCCGTCGCCTACGGGCTCGAAATCCTTCATGGTGGCCGGCGAGTGGGCGGTGAAGTCGAAAGCGCCGAAGAGGAGGTGATTCTCCGTCGCCGCGGAGTGTAGATCGATCGGGTCGGAACCGTCACGACCGCACAATCAGCAGCCCCAATTCCCACAGACGGCGCCAATTGACGAGATTTAATCTCGTCAATGCCCATTGTTATGGACTTGGGTTTTGGAGAAGATGGGGATGCTGGAGATCGTGGCACGGTTAATAGACAAGCAACCAGGGGACACGAGATTTACCCAGGTTCAGGCCCCCGGAGGGAAAACCCTACTCCTGCTTGTCTGCTCTTGATTACGGCAGAACCGAAGGTTACAGGGTGCGCAGATTCGATCTGGCGTGGATGCGTGTGCGAAAGTATGAGTCGAGAGATCTAGGGCGTGCCCTCCTAGCCTTTATATAGACTTAGGCAGGTCCCGGGCATAGTCCTAGTCGGTTACAAGTTCTAGGGTTTTACCCCTTTGAATTTCCTATCTCCTCTAGTCTTGCTCTCCAAGGATCCGAAGGCGTCCTAGGCCTTGGCCACCCGAAAATCTCCATGGCCAGCGCATGTCTGCTGTGGGCCTTCCTTGGGCTGGACCAGGTATGCTGAAGTCACGTACCCATAGGGTATAACCATGTCACCTAGCTTGATGACGGGGTTGATGGAGACGATCTCCCCTCTCCGGGGAGAAATTTCCCCGACAGAAATCTGTTTGCCGGAGATCTCTCTCTCTCTCGGTGTTTTCCGCCCCGCAGAGGCGACATAAATCTTTCTGTTGTCCCTCCCCTGGTATTAGGGTTCCGTGAAATATATAGGTGAGAGAGCAGAGTCGGGAGTCGGCCAGGTGGGCCACACCTGCCCTAGGCATGGGGCAAGGTGGGCCTGCGCCTAGGGGGTGTGGGCCCCCTGTGGCCCGGCTACGCCTCCCCTTCTGTCTTCCTCCGTCTTCTAGGAAAATATAATTTTCCAATATTTTTTGGTATTTTCTGATCTTCACGAAATAGCATCAAAACACCTCTTTTTCCATCAGAAACCTGACTCCGGCGGTTCATCCTCCAAGAATCATCCAACATGCAAAAACAGAGGAAAAGACATAAGTAATACCTCATAATAAGACACATATCAATGAATAGAGTCAAATTATGATATAGAATGGTGATGCAAATTGGACGTATCAACTCCCCCCAATCTTAGTCCTTCGCTTGTCCCCAAGAAAAAACTGAGCTCAGTAAACATGTCCACAGGTTTATGGAGTGAAGTGTCGATAAAAGAATATGGACAACAAGCATCACACTTACAATTACACAACTCATAGAAGAAAGCAACTCACCATTATATAACTTAGCTTGCAACAAATACAGGAGTCACAATAGAGATGCATAAAGATAAATCATAATTGGAATTGGAAAACTTTATTCTTGGTCAGAGAACAGCTGGCAAACAGTTTCGCTAAAAGCTTTTTGTAGAAGTTTTATAACAGGAGCACTCTTTGCTCAAAAAGGGTTTTCACAATGAAGGCTTTCAAAGTAATACTCAATAGATAAGAGTCTTGTGCAAACAAGGAAGATAAAGAACATGATTGAATAAATCATCATATGAATGCTTGAAATACAACAACTCAAATGATTGCTGGAGATAGAGAGTAAGTAGGTTTACTGACTCAAATCAGAAATAGGAGAAAGGTCCCTTCATAGAGGGCAGCAGGGATTTCAAGTCATAAAGAGCTTCCAAAAGATTATGGTACTTACTAGCTTTGAGCCCTCATTGCCCCTATCATAGGCATCTTGAGATGATTAAGGTTAAAGTGAACAAGGATGGAGTATATGCTTGTCAAAATATAAGTTGGCAATCTCATGTCCCTTGAGTACGAGGGCCGCTCCTCATGCTACTCAACTTTAGTTACCGGTAAGTTCTTGTCACTGTAAGTACATGTGTATCATAAAGAACCGCCAACGGGGTACCCCTTGCACATGGTACAGGAGCTATCCCATAACCAAAATGCCAAGGCAAGCAGACAATGAGCATCTCAGCAATCTTTTTATTTACTATGTGCATAGCTTTTTATTGAGGATGCTTCATAGAATGCTCACTATGGTGATGCTGCAAGTTTCCACCATGATTAAGCATGGCTTAGGCTAGCGGCCCAGGCGTTTCTCTAGCACACATACATCACTCCATGGACTTACAAGTTCCCTCCTTATTTCACACCATCGACATCCACAAACAAAAGAGCATGATATCAACTGTGTATAACGTACAGGTGCAATGTTGAAAGCGTTCCCCTTGACAGCACGGTTCTGCTAATCCCAACATATAGATGCAAGCATATACAACTTCGATGACACAATGGTTCAAGTCTATTAGGGGCAAGAAAATAAGGTGTGTCATCAAGTTTGTGAGAGATTTACTAACTAGTTTTCACATAAAAAAATACTTTTTAATTCGAAAGATAGATGAAGCTTGAGAATTTGCTTGGAATAGCAATAATGCTAATAGGTAGATATGGTGGACACAAATGGCATAGGTTATGGTTCAAAGGGATTGGAAACATGAGAAGTATGCCTTTTCAAAATAGGTTTTTGGATAGCAAAGCTGGGTAGCAAGCAAAAGAGTTGAAGGAAACAAACAAACCTACAAGTGATAAAGCCAAACATGCAATCTTCATTGAAAACACAAAAGATCTTAAATAAAGAATGCTAAGCTTATGATCCAATCAAGAAAGAAAATGAAATGATACAAAATACCTATAAGCTTTTTCTTGTTTCCTTTAAAACCTCAAAAAGTGTAGCTACTGACCAGAGCTCGGTTTGCCAAAACCAATTTAGATCTACTTGATGCTCCCAAAGTGATGCCAATACTGATCAACAAGATCAATCATATAATAGAGATTGCAAACTAAAATAAGAAGTGCAAAAAGTAGAAGCTGAAACTTCTTATTAATAATCCATAAAGGCACTCACACCAAGGGATACATAGAAAATCAACTACAGAAGATATACTTCCACATGCAAACCAACCTATAAGATAACTTCTCTACCAAAGACATGAATCTAAAAAGGTAAAAGGTAAAAGATAATGGTGGTGATACCGCGACACTCCCCCAAGCTTGGAACAAGCCAAGGGGGTGCCAAACCTGATGACGAATTACTCCTTCGGTAGTGGTGGTGTCCTCTTGATAAGCTCCTCAATTAGATTCTTCAAATCCTTAATCTCGAAGGTCAGAGTACGAATCAACTCCGAATTTTGCTCAATGCGGTTTCTTGATCATATCGGACCGGGAGCCCCAGTCCTTACTATTCTTTCCCCACTCTTCCTTATTAGTGTGTTCTCCCCCTGCATGGTTAGAACGAGGCATATCCCATATCGAGGGCAAGTTCCCTTTGGGCACATGTTGGTATTGATGCTCATGTATAAGAGTATGGAAGGGTCTCTTGGTACATGGAGGAGATGACCGTGGATTGTAGATAAGACGTGGAGATTTTCCTCCTGTAGATATCCATGTTGTCCTCTTAAGCTTGATAGGTTTTGCCACCACTACAATGCTTGCGACGGTAGCGCGGGTGTCCGGATGCTTGTCCTCCTCCATGTCTTCTTCATCCCCTACCAAAATCTCCTCCTCCTTGGGATAGTGAGGATCATCTTCCTCGGGATTCTTGCCTTTGTCGTTGGCGGAGACCATGGTGCTCTAAACTTGAGAAGATTTCCTGACAGAAACAGATCGAAATGAAAACATGACGAGAACACGATGCATGAACCTCGGGGGATCAGGGGGTTATATATTACGAAGTTTCAATGCATAAGGAAGGTGCTGATACGAAAACAAGGCAGAGACGGAGCTCGGGGGGTCACACCCCCTCCAGGCGCGGCCAGCTAGGGCCCGCGCCTGGGGTGGGTATGGCCACCCCAGCCTCTGTTTCCTCCTCGGTTTTGTCTTGTAACTTTCCTTATGTAATAAAAATATAAAAAATATATAAAGATTAGGCTTTCACGAACCTTCTGTTTTCACCACTTTTACCTATTCAAAGACGAACTCTGCAGACTCCTTTTCTCCTTCTCTTGGAAATTCCTTTTATCACAAGGCAATACACAAACTTCAAGGGCAACATTAGTGTAAGAAAAAACAATAAACCTTTAGGTTCACACTTCAATTGAAATCCATCAAAACAAAGGCTTTTGTAAGAGGCAAATGCAAATGATGGCAGAAATCTGTCAAAACAGACCAGCAGGTAAAGATTGATTTTTTCGAAAACCTTATGTTGCTCAAATCAAAAAGTGCAAAACTAATGAAAGTTGAGTAATAATATGGAGAACAAGATAAGAAAAATACAGCTCCATCCGACGTACTGAGATCCCTCGCGAATTTTTCTAGTGCAGCACAAAAATCTGTCCCGGGACCGCCACTTTTCACAACTCCTCTACTTATCAAAAGTAGTTGAAATTGACATAAAAACCAAAAAAAAAGTATAAGGAGAGGTTATTACTGAAGTAATAACTTCCAAGACTCAACCAAACTCTTGGGTTATCTCCCAACAGGTACTTTTCTTTAATGCCTTTAAGTTAGGCTTGAGAGTTTCAAAGGTGCTCATATAGGAGATATATATCTGGAGTGAAAGAGAGCATCAAGAAGCAAATAACCAACACATTTGAGTCTAACCCACTTCCGATGCACAGGGGTATCATGAGAAAACAAATTGTTGAAACAAAAAGCCACCAGCATAGGAATACAAAACAAATGCAACTTCAAATCTTTCAACATAAAATGGGGAAACTTAACATTATTGAGATGCATAAAACCATGTTTCCCTCTCTCATAATAACTTTCAGTAGCACTTTGAATAAAGTTGACACTATAATTATCACGTGAAACAACTCTATCATTAGAATGAGCATACTTACAGTCATCAAAAAGAGGCCCAAGGTCATAAACTGGGTCAATAGAAGCAAGTTGTTCCATCCTGAAATCTTTATTAGGCAAGCTGTTTTCACAAGGAGCTTTAACAAATTTGGAAAAGTTAAACTCAAAAGAATCTCCATCAAACTTAGTTAAAACTTTTTCCTTTCTACAATCTATGATAGCCCCACAAGTATTCAAGAAAGGTCTACCAAAGATAATAGGATAGGTTTTACTAGCTGCTGAATTAAGCACTAGAAAATTAGCAGGATACTTAATCTTACCACAAAAATCTCCACATCTCTTACAATACCAATAGGGCAAATGGTTTCCTTATTAGCAAGGTGAATAACCACATCAATGTCCTCAAGCTCACAAGGACCAATTTCATGCATAATTTCCCTGTAAAGCTCATAAAGAATAGCACTAGAACTAGCACCAATATCACATAAACCATAATAGCAATGATCACCAATTTTAATAGAAAGCACAGGAACACTAGTTTTTCTAACTTCTCTAGGATGATAGATAATATTAGAAGCGTCTTCACAGAAGACAATGTGCTCATCCTCTATATTCTAACGTCAAGATCTTTCACAATAGCTATCACAGGTTCAATATTCAGTTGCTCATCAGGCTCCACAGTTTTCTTAGTACCTTTATTATCTGCACTAATCATCATAGAATACTCCTTTACCTTAGCTGGGAAAGGTATTTTCTCAACATAAGGTTCAGGCACAATATGATTAGTAGTACAAACTTACGTGCTTCTAACAGGAACATGACTAACAACATCTTTATAAGGTGCATGGTACTTCTTCCACTTCTTTTGGGGAATTTCTATGTAAGAGGCAAAGTCTTTAAAACAATTGTGAATACTTTGGGAATCCAGACCAAACACATTACTAATATCACAGAAGTCATCACTTCCCATAAAAGATTTAATGCATTCATAATCATAATTTATACCTGACTTTCTTCCTTTGTCATTCTCCCAGGCTTCAGTATTTTCTTGAATACGGTCTAGTAGATCCCATTTAGCTTCTTCCTGCATACGTGTGAATGATCCAGCACAAGAAGCATCTAGTAAATATTTATCATGAAGAGAAAGCCTAGCATAAAAGTTATTGATAATAATATTGTTAGGGAGTTCATGAATAGGACATTTAAGAATTAGTAACTTCAATCTCCCCCAAGCTTGAGCTGTACTCTCTCCATCACAAGGCCAAAAGTTATATATCAGATTTCTATCCTTATGAATTTCACTGGGAGGATAGAATTTAGAATAAAAGAGAGAAGCTATTTCCTCCCATTCCATGGATTGTCCATTCTTCAGCAGCTTATACCATTCTTCAGCTCTCCCTTTCAAGGATATAGAGAGTAATTTCTTCTTCACCAGTTTAGTTGTGATACCTGCACACTTAAACAACCCGCATAATTCATGGATAAAAAGCAAGTGATCATCAGAGTGGACAATTCCATCCCCAAAATAATAATTATCCATAACACGATCAACAATACTTGTAGGTATCTTAAAAGGATCTATCTCAATAGGCGGTGGTTCATATACTACCCTAACAGTGGTAGTAGTTTTCCCAAATAGAAAACCAAGTGGGTTATCTAAATTGGAAACAGAGTAACAAACAGAAACAAAAGCAATACTCACAGTAGAAGTTTCCATTACCCGGAAATAGCGCTTCACTCCCCGGCAATGGCGCCAGAAAATAGTCTTGATGACCCACAAGTATAGGGGGTGTATCGTAGTACTTTCGATATACAGGAGTGTCGATCCCAACAAGGAGCAGAAGGTGTTGACTAGTGGTATGGAGCAGGAAACTCTGTAAATACTTAGCAAACGGATTTTTAGGGGTTTTCTGATAAAGCAACAAAACAAAGTGCAAGTAATAAAGACAACGAACAACTGCAGCAAGTGGCCCAATCCTTTCTTAGCAAAGGACAAGCCGGTGGAAATACTTATAAGGACCAAACGTTCTCGAGGACACATGGGAATTCTGTCAAGTGTTTTCGCTTCAAATAGCTAAGTACCCTTCTTTGGTGTTGTAAGTGTTGTGTGGGTGAACCTGTGCTAATGCACCGACCTTACGTGGACTATACATACTTGTGATTAAACCCCCTGCAAGCATCCGCAACTACACGAAAGTAATTAAGATATAAACCTAACCATAGCCTTAAACTCTGATATCCTACGCTCCCTTGTGCAAAGGTGTCCTAACGGGGGTTTAAGTTTCTGTCACTCCGGCAACCCCACGATTAGTAGCCAAATACACAATGCATTCCCCTGTGCCCATAAATGGTAAAGTATCATGTAGTCGACGTTCACATGACACCACTAGAAGAATAACACCACAACTTAAATACTAAACCATTGAATAATAACTCAACACAAATCCACTACTCACAACATGAATTCTCCAATGTCCTCAAGAACTAAATGAACTACTCACAAGACATCATATGGATCAAGATCAAAGATGATATGGTGATGAATAAAAATCTGAACATAAACAATAATCCAATGGTTCCACTCACAAGCATCAACTACAATAGTAATTAACACCGGGAAAGTTTCCCCTAAGAACTAATGCAAGATCCAACACGATTATTACAGCGGGATGGAGTGGTGATGATGGTGCTGGTGGAGATGATGGTGTGGATGATGATGATGATGATCCCGATGAAGCCTAGCTTGATGACGGGGTTGATGGCGACGATCTCCCCTCTCCGGAGAGGAATTTCCCTGGCAGAAATCTGCCTGCCAGAGAGATCTTTCTCTCTTGGTGTTTTCCGCCCCGCAGAGGGGGTAGAAATCTTTTTGTGGTCCCTCCGTTGGTATTAGGGTTCCGTGAAGAAGATATAGGCGAGAGGGCGGAGTCGGGAGCCGGCCAGGTGGGCTACACCTGCCCTAGGCGCGGGGCAAGGTGGGCCTGCGCCTAGGGGATGTGGGCCCCCTGTGGCCCGGCTACGCCTCCCCTTCTGGCTTCCTCTGTATTTTGGGAAAATATAATTTTCCAATATTTTTCTGATCTTCGCGAAATAGCATCAAAACATCTCTTTTTCCATCAGAAACCTGACTCCGGCAGTTCATCCTCCAAGAATCATCCAACATGCAAAAACAGAGGAAAAGACATAAATAATACCTCATAATAAGACACATATCAATGAATAGAGGCAAATTATGATATAGAATGGTGATGCAAATTGGACGTATCAGTAATCAAGAAGCAAGACATCAAACACGGCCTCATCAAGGCCAACGTGGTGGCGAAGAACATGAGGGAGGACTTGGCAATCTTGATGGTCGGAGGGACATGGACAATGAGGTGAAGGCGTGGTGTGTTAATCAGCGCACCTTGATCCTATCCGAGAGCCAGCGGCCACCAACCAAGCCAGCATCCCGAGTACGGCAACCGCGATCCCGACCCTGATCGGCACCCAGGCCAGCACCACTGTTCCACCGTTGGCAACCCCGGAGGTGCCTCCTACCGCGGTGTATGATCTCTCCGTTTGATTTCTGTTGGTTCACATGTTTATTTTGATCGCTAGACTTGCATTGCGGCGATTTATATCGTCAAGACTATGTTGTGCCAGGTGGCGGCAAAACTATGTTTAATTAATTTCCGGCGACTTTTAATGTTTGAATTTGTCAAATTCTGTTTGGAGAGCGATGTTTGGGGGCGGTGGCTGTGAGCCGGTGAAACCCGATAGGAGATATCTATGTCGGTGCCGTCATAAGGTCAATCGCCGGATGCCGTATGGGGGGTGGGGGCGAGTGGAGATGCTTCTACAAAATCGCGATTTTTTATGCATATATAGAAATAAATTTTGGTCATTTTTGGTCATAAAAGACAGCTAGACAATGAAAAGAACAATTATGTTGATGTTCGATGGTTGCTAAACTTTCTAAAGGTAAAACTGCTACAAGGTCAAGTCAGTTGTGCCGCCAATGCAGAAAAACTTTTGTCAATACTTTGAAGGTAATATATATAATTTCACTTGACCAGTACATCATACTATACATTTATTCGCAATTACATGATGTTATAGTTTCACTTGTTTTGACTTTGACCATTGATTGATCCTTAATTTTCCATTCACCTAGGATTATTAACTGACTTATATTTGTCTAGATTCGCATATATCTAGGGTTTTAGTAGATATATGCGAATTGAACAAGTGTGTCAGCTATTTCTAGACAGAGAGTTACATAAGAAAAATATCAAAAATCATACAAATCGATATATGCGAATCCGGTATGATAGCTTTGTTTGAATACAAATCGAAAGGTATAAGTTTTACATCATATAAGTCATGTTCTGTTAACCAAAATGATAATCACAGTTGAACCTGCAAATCCGCTTTGCGCCATGTAAAGGTGGACTGAGGGAGTATCCGGCTAAAAATGGGCGGCCTACTGGGTTCGCAAGCAAAACCATTGATGGCATACATGTTGACTCTCCATTTATTGATAAGAAACATTAATTCCATGAAGATGATCCCAACGCATATCTAGAAATTAATCCTGCCATTTATTTAATGGAAAAGGAAAAGGAATACTCGTACTACTAGTAATCCCTGAGAGGTTCGGAGGGACATACAATAAAAGAGTAAGAAGGAAAATCCCATACAAATAGCTCGACAATCGCTCTGAACTTATATTTTTAAATATATAATGAAATAATATTTCTATTTTCAGTTAGTAGGAGCACATGGTTTTCGGTCTTTGAAATATGAATTTTGAAACTAATTATTGTATAGCTAATGCAAACAGTAATGACCAAAAGGAAAAAAGCTGCCGATTAATTAGCAGCTGACGTAGAAGATTACATGTTGTTTAGTATTTATTTGTTCATAGCAGCCGACATGACCTAATTAGTTAGGAAGTACACTAAAAATCAGATGAAATTAAGTTGAAGTGAAAATCTTAAATATTTAATAAAATTGGAAGAAATATACGTTGTAGTTTGTAAAGGCAGGAGTATATGTCTACTTTTCACCAAGCATAAAACTGAAACACAAATATTTATGTACTCGCTCATGGAGTAATATGTCAAAGGATGGAAAAAACGTATTCTGCTAATTATAGGTAACAAAATTGTGGTTGTTGCCGTTTTGTTTGAAAAAAAGGGTCAGGTTTGATGCAGGAGGTATCATTTCATACAATATTTTGTATACTCCGGACACAGATGAGTCATGAAAGGTTTCATGACATCTTGATAGGTGATCAATACCCTAATGGCACCGAAAGCGACTCCCATTTTAGTAGTGATAGGCAGCCATTTGATTAGACCAAGTCCTACTATATTTAGCTAGAAATTAAACACAAGGAATAAAAGTCTAATTCCTCAGTCTTTTTTGCGGGCTAATTCCTCACATAGTCAGACATTTTTAAAAAAAGTAGGGATTTTGCAAGCTTGAGATATAGTTTTTTTTTACACAAAGACAGTGGGGAAGTCCCCTACTGTGTCATTTTTATTTTATAAAAGGGGCACTGTACATGGTGTGAGTCACAGAGTGAGTCACAAAGAATAAACAGAAAATTTCAAAGTATCTAACCACGTTTGCATGCCATCCAGTAAACTGGGTTTAATTCTATGTCTAATATCAGCCACTGATAATTTGAATATGCTGTAACAATTATCCATGCACCTACTGTGTTGCTCGAAGATGATGTTATTCCTGTGATTCCATAAGCTCCAGCATCCTGTCATCATAGTGATGTTGAAGAACTGTTCCAAAGTTCTATCATGAGCCTCTTGAATCATATTGATCAGTGGATAGTCAGTATTCCATTCAATTCCAAGTTTCCACCAGAAATTTTGGCTAAAGTCACATCTGAAAAAGAGATGTTCAACAGATTTAATAGTGCTTTCCTCACAAAGGACACACGTGTCCTCCTCAATGTTGAAGTTTTTCCTGACAAGAAGTTCTCTGGTATTTAATCTATCATTAAGTAGCAGCCAAAAGAAGAACTTATGCTTGGGAAGACATGGAGATTTCCAGATCCATTCGAAGGTCTTTGGTGCATCAGGTGCTTTGATAAGGAGTTCATATACCTTTTTTGTACAGAATCTGTCTCCTCCCCATGGGAATGTCCATTTGTCTTTTTCAAGAACATTTGGATTTTGCAGGATTATGCATAGACTTTCATCTGATTTTCAGCAATAAGGGATAGTGGCAATTGGAACAAACTTAATAACTCCCCTACAATCTGATATTGCATAGCTTCCTCAGTTCTGATTTTTGGTTATTTTGCAAATGAAAATAATTCAGGAAATTTATTACATAGCTCAATGTCATGCCATTTGTCCTGCCAGAACATAGTGCTGTTTCCCTGGCCAGGCACAATAGTAGTCATATTCTTGAAGTCTATCAGAAAAGAGAGGCAATTTCTCCACCAGAAAGATCCCTCGTGTGTATTGTGATCTGGTAGGGAACCATTTTGATAGTATGCTTGCCAGATAAGTTTGACCCAAGGAATATCCAAATAGTTGAAGAATTTGTAAAGGTTTTTCATCATCATTGCCTTGTTGTGTTGTCTCAGGTTCAATATTCCTAGTCCCCCTGCTTTTTTGGAAAGGCAAACCTTGTCCCAGGCAACCAGACATTTACCTTTTTTTCAATTTCATTCCCATGCCAAAGAAAAGTTCTTGTAGATTTGTTCACATGGTCAATATGTGTGTAATGCAATTTCATGGCACACATAATATGGTTAGGCATAGCAGATATTACAGATTTGATGACAACAACTCTTGAACAGTGGGATAATAAATTTGAGATGCCAGCCAGCCTTTTATCAATTTTGCTGATCAATGGTGTAGGATCACTGGCACTGGGTTTAGTTGTACCCATCGGAAGACCCAGGTATGTGAATGGCAGAGATTCAAGTCTACAACCAAAACTATCAGCAAATGTTCTGCATCTCTCAGCTGTCATATTGATAGGGACCATAGAAGATTTATGAAAATTTATTTTAAGTCCAGTTGATTTGGAGAAATCCATCAGCAGATTCTTCAGATAGGAGAGCTGCTCCTGAGTAGCAGGCAAGATGAGTAATGTATCATCTGCATACTGAAGAATTGGGTAATTCTGTCCATATGCATTATCAATAGGTAGATCTAACTCATTAGTCTGCCAGGCATGGTTCACAATAATTTGCAGAAGTTCATCAGTTGCAACAAATAATAATGGTGATAATGGGTCACCCTGTCTGACACCTCTCTTGCATCTAATATTTTTTTCCAGGGACACCATTTAGGATCACAGAAGTGTTAGCACTATTAAGTATCTTGCTGATCCATCCAATGATCTTTTCCCCAAATCCAAAGTGCTTTAGCTTGGTGATGATAGTATTGTATTCTATCATGTCAAATGCTTTCTCAAAGTCAAGCTTTAGAATGATGATCTCTCTCTTGGATCTGTGGAAAATGTGTAAGTATTCAAATGCCCATGCCAGACAATCCTGAATAGTTCTAGATTTGATAAACCCATATTGGTTTTTGCTGATAATTGGAATAATAATGTTATGTATTCTATTGGCAACAAGTTTAGTCAGAATCTTGAGTGCCATGCTAACAAGTGATATAGGCCTGAAATCAAAAGGCTTCATGGGGTTTGAGATTTTTGGAATGAGTGCAATGTATGCAGTATTGATGCTGTCAATGTCCAGCTCCCCAGAGTGGAATCTGTTGCAAAGATTATAAAATTGGACTCTGATGATACTCTAGTATTTTTTCATGAAGTAACCATTAAATCCATCAGGTCCAGGTGATTTATCATTTGGCATGAATTTGGTAATATCATCAATTTCTAGATGGGTAAATGGTTCTTCTAGAGATGTGAGATCATGTGGGGAAATAAGATTCTGCAGGTCAAACCTCATGTTTTTCCAAGCCTATCTCTGAAGGCAGTCCATAATAGAGCAGCTTTGTGATCATGGTCAGTAATTTCATTACCTTGTTCATCCAGCAGAGCAGCAATATAATTGTTCCTGTAGTTTCTTGTGGCAATGGAGTGGAAAAACTTGGTGTTTTCATTACCAAGTTTAGCCCACCTAATATTAGCCCTTTTCCTCCAATATTTTCTTTTAGCTTCCAACAGTTTGGCCAGATGAGACTTTATGATATGCCTGAAATTTATCTCAGGGGCAGATAATGCTCTTTGTTCCTCAAGACCATCCAAAAGAGATAAAACGAAATTACAGTTATCAATGACAGTGTTGAGGTTGGAGATGGATTTACTCCATTTTTTGATAGCATGTCTCAAGTTTTTAAATCTGGTAGCCATATCATGCGCATCATTCTTGAACCTTCCTTTATTGACCTAGTTATTTTTCACAATATCTGATAGACCTTCAAATTCCAACCAATAATCTTCAAAAGAATAAATTTGATTTTGGTATTTCGGTACTGATTTGTATCAATATAGGAATGTGGTCTGATCCCAATCTAGCTAATGGAGTGGCCATAGTGTTGGGGAAAGTGGTGGTCCACTCATGTGATGTAAAAATCAAATCAAGCTTTTCAAGTAGAGGTTGTTGTTGCATATTTGACCAAGTAAAAGCTCTCCCTTTAAGTGGTATTTCCTCTAGATCATGTTCCTAAATGATGGAGTTGAAAGAGTGGATATTTGAAATATTGCCTCCTGCTCTATTTCTATCTTCAGAGCTTCTGATCATATTAAAATCTCCCATAATTATCCATAATTTTAAGATAGATGAATCAACATGTAAGAACCAATCAATAAAATCAGCTCTTCCATCACTTGTGCATGGGGCATAAATGTTGGTGATGTAAAACTCCTCATTAGTAAGATTGCAGTGCATCTTAACAGTCAGGTGAAATAATGATTGGCTGATCACAGTGCCATTGTACATGTTCCCATTCCAAATGGTGATCAATCCACCAGAATTGCCAATGGAAGGTTGGTATGCAAACTGCCCTAGTCTTCTAGGACAGAATTTTTTGATGTAATTACTATCAAATGTTTCTCTCTTAGTTTCCTGTAAACATATGATATTATAATTGCTCTGATTTATTTTGTCAGCAAGGCCATCCCATATTTCCTGTGAGTTAACACCTCTAATTTTCCAGTCTAGTATTTTGATTTGTCTACTCATTAGAAACCATGTAAAGATTGCTGTAGCAGATATATAGGTATTGTATATCATGGTTGACAAGTGGGATTTGCTTTTATGTCTATGATGATCAATACATTGTGTGTAATGGTGTGACCAGCTGACCAATATCATGGTTTTCATGCACATAGGCAGATGGAAAAAGTAAATCATGAGTAGGAGATCATTGCAGGCCAGATAAGATAAAACCATCTCAAACAGAGGATAGTACAACCCAGATATTATAAGATAAATGTTTTGCTCTACACACACCAGAGACTTTGGATGATAAACAAAATGAGTCTGACACAGTGATCTTACATGATAAAGACTGGAATAAAATCCTAGGATAACAGAGCATCTACTGTCCATGCTCTTGGACACAGTGAAATAGTGATTAAGCACTATCATTAGAACTATCATAGTTCAGGTTTGCAGCAGAAACCTCCCCAGGAGGAATCTGACAGAAGCTGGTACCAATAGCCTGGATTGTATCAACTAGGAGGTTTGGTGGGGGTGCACTGGTGTTGTCCATGACAATAGCTTCAAAGTGACTAGAGAGGTTCATGGGTGTGACTTGGGCATTGGAGGCATGTTCATCTACACTTGCTTTATTTTTGAAACCTGCATTCAGACTTGCAATCCTGCAGCTTCTCCTGACATATTCGACAGAACTAGGTTCATGCTTCTTCCTTTTACTCTTGGGGAAGTTATCAGGTTTGGGGATCACAGTAACACTGTCAGAGCTATCTGCAGGGACAGGAATGAAGCTTGGACCAGCTCCATCAACTGCAGCATTATTGTTGTCCACCACCTGTGAAACATTGTTTGCCTCCATCTGAATATCATGCTGCAAGGTGATTTGTTGATTGGGTGGGACAGTATTGATCTCCAAGGTCACTTTGACAGTGTTGATGCCATTGTTGACAGATTCATTCATCTGAACTTTAGCACCAGTGATAGTGATGCCAGCAATATTGGGAAAGCTTGCATGTTCTTCACCACCCATAAGGCTAACAAGTAGATTGGAGAGGTTAGTGATTGGGTCCAGCTCAACAGTAGGCATATTCTAATTTTCTTGAACCTCAGGCTGTAGTGGTGGGGTAGCAGGCTCCAGGTTGGCAACAGCCTCATTCTGAACATTGGCTGCAGGAGCAGCATGTCCAACTACAGCATGTACAGGTGCAACATTTATGTTATCAGCAACATTTTCCTCCATCGCATGGTCATGTTGAGCATCATGCCAAAACCCCTGATGAACCATGGGCAGGGGGTGAGGGTTACCACCATCAGGAGGCAGGGGGTCTTCATCCCCAGCATTAACACCAAGCAGAGTAGAAGAAAGTAAGATCATGGGGCATGTCCAGGAGTCACCACTGCCATCATCAGCCACATTCTTACCAATCACCACACTCAGGGGAAGGGTGTCAATGTCATAAGCACGAAATTTAACTAGAATTCTAGCCTTGTTTGACAAATCCTTATTCCAGACAAGGAATCTACCAAAGGGGATAAATGTTTTCATCACAAATTCAGGATCCCAAAGTTGTTGTGGGTAGTTGAGAAGCATGCACCAGATGTCATGGGTAAAAATAATAGCTCTACGATTGATACCAGAGTCCTCATTAACAATCCTCAGAGTACTTTCACCTATCTGATAAGGACTACCCAGAACTGCAGCATCTCTATCAGTGACAGTGGCAAACCGAAACAGAGCAGTACCCATAGAACACTTAGATGTACTGCGAACTTGCAAGCCAAGTCCATGAAGAAACTCACCGATGATTGCAATAGAGCCAATGTGATCAGCAGCATCAGGTTCAGGGGTGAGGGTGGCGACGGCCCAATCATCAGCATAGATGGGAGAGTCTCCACCCAGGAACATGTAGCTTCTTTGAGTACGAAGAGGGCCAGGAGGAATGGCAGTCATGCCAGGGGGGATGTGGGGTGCAGGGTCGACTGGATAGTTCGCCATTGTCGCCGCCGGTGAGCAAACTAGGGTTTGTGGGGGGGGGGGGGAGATTGAGGTATTGGTGGCTGCGGATTTGTGTATGCACTTGTCTCTGGAGAAGTCGATGTGGCAGAGTTAGGTGTAACAGTACCACTAGATATTCTCCGATAAACCATTTTTATTGTTATCGATGATAGACATGATCGGGAGACATGTCCATAATTGTAGCATTGACGGCAACGAACAACGTTACGACAATCTTCACGTAGATGGTCATTTACGGCCATGCAACGTGTGCATTTAAATGGCTTAATGAAGTGTTCATAATTGGACAAAACTGAATTATATAGCAGTTCAGGTGAAACTCCAACAAGTGATACTTGACGATTGGATAATCCATCCCTGGATTGTTGGATCTCACTCCGTGATGTACGATCATGGGCATGTTCAGGATTTAAAAGTTGTGTGCCGTTGTGAGATCGTGCCACGTCATCATATGAATCTCTATGCCCAACGGGAACAAGATTTGCACCAGATAGTGGAAAATGAAATTTTGTAGAGGATGTGATATATAGTAGATGTACCTTGATGGTTGAGTGGTTAATGGGTGGATCCATGATGATTCCTCTTCCTCTTGTGTTGCACGAGAGTCCATTTTCTATCTTCTTCATCGCACCAGAGATTAAATTCACGTTTCCAATTTGGTCCACCATTGCTCCATAGATCAAAGTAGCATGTGAACTCTCTGGATTTGTAATATCTCATTTTGATGATCATGAATCCAATGGCTTTCTAACAAACATCTAATATGAAAACTCTACCCTTCAAAGGGGAGATTCGGAGTTTGTCCCAATCAGCGCCGAGACATGCCGAGAGAGCCATACCAACATTGGCACAAGATAGATCAAACTTTGCATTTCCAAATGAGACCACAAGAGAAAATCCAGATTCAGCAAAGATTGGGTGAACCGGGGTGGAGTAAAGGTTCATCACTTTTTTTGAAAAAACCAAACCAGATTCAAGATCTAGGGGGAATGTAATGGTGGGTGTAGCCATGATGGCCAGCATATGGGTTTTGGGGTGAGTGGAGTAGATTGCACGGCTCAGATTTGGGTTTAGATGGCCGGAGTTGAGAGATCGCCGGAGGGGGGGGGGGGTGTCACGGTGGGGGTGGGAGGAGAACCATTTACCATCTATGAGCTCGAGATATAGTGAGTCTATCTTTCTTTAAAGTTATTTTTTATGAATAATGTAAAATCCGAAAACAAAAGGATATAAAAGTTCAGTAAAATTTCAATGTCCCACTGTCGGCAAGAAGCTTTTTGGATCAGAGATCTATATATATACTTTGATGGCATATATTTTGACTCTCTATTAATTAGTAAGAGGCATGCATTCGATGAATATGATCCTAACGCTTACGTGGAAACTAACACTAAATCTATTCACTTTTTTTATAGAGAAAACAGTGTACCTCGAGGGACATGCAAAAACAATTCGCTACTTATTGTTGATGAGTATTCTTAATTTTTTTTAGAATAACATGAAATGATATTATATATTTTCAAACGGCGGGAGCCCGTGACTATCTGACCATGGAGTATGAAATTTTAAACGATTTTGTTTAGAGGTAATGCAGATAGTAACGATCAAATGGAAGCAAATGCATTCTCCCGATAAATTTGCAACTCACTCGACCGGCCACGGATCTCTAGTTAGTTAGCAAGTGATGGTCAAGATTAAATACTCCCTCTATACCGGATTGTTTGTCTAAGTTAGCAAAACACTGGAATCTAGACGATTTCTGATTGGCTATAAAAGAGGAGAGAGAAGCTATGATTTAGCCTTTGATCGATGGGTAATTAAAGCACAACGTGAGGAGAAAGACCATACATGGTGGAAGCATTATTATGATTGGTCTTCACTTTGCATGCAGCTGAAACTATCCGGGTAGTCAAATATGTTCACACATGGAAACGGGATTTTTAAAAGGAAAGGGGCCATGCGGGAGTTAATTGGAGGTAATTGATAGTATTATACAATTTAGCCTAATGATTCCGTATATTTTTAAAAGAACTATTAGCCCAATAATCCGGTATAGTAGAGGGAGTAGTGATTACAATAATTAAGGGCATGCTAAATTAGCAACTCACTCGAAGATTTTAAGCATTGATTTGTCCTTAGCAGCCGCGGATAGTTAGGAAGTGATGGGTAGTTTAAACAGCGATTAGATAATTAAGGGCATGCAATAAATTTGTACATCTTCTTCATCCTGAAAGATCAACATCGATAACTGGACCACGAATGATCATAGGGATAGGGAGTACACACCTGGCTAAAAATCGGCGGCCTACTGGATTGGTTCGAGGGTCGGCATGCAAAACCATTGATTGCATAGATGTGTTGACTCTCTGTTTATTGGTGAGAGACATTAATTTCATGAACATATGATACCAACGCATACCTAGAAATTAATCCTGCCTTTTATTTAGAGAAAGAAGAATACTCCTGGGAGGCTGGGAGGGACATGTGCTCCGAACTTATATTTTTATGTATAAACTAGCACAGTGGCCCTCGCAAATGCGAGGGCATCATATTTAGGGTGTGTTTAGTTCACCAGTAGATTTCTAAAAATCAACTTTAGAATTTTTTGATTGGAGCACCTGTGAACTATGGATTCAATAAGAAATGTTCATAACGACCCCGAGGCCCTTAGAGGCCCATTTATATGCTAATTGATCGCATAACAACAATTTGTACATGAATAGACATGTAAATGACCACACAAATATTTATTGTTATACTATGAGGACATTTGACATTCTGGATTGTGTATGTTTTGTATCAGTGGAGTAGATTGTACGTATCACCTTAGGAAATAAGTAAATGTAAGGTCACATATGCATGTTCATCGTCATCAACAGGCAAATCGAGCAAGTCTTACCCCTAGCCTCGTCCCAACGACCATGCCAAATGAAAGCTTAGGAAGGTTGTCCTCTCCTGCTCTAGTTCCTAGGGCATAAGTTGTTCCTCAAATCAATCAAACATGACATATGTTAATCTATCCCATGTGATGTTAACTCCTTTGGACCGGCTCCAATTGTCACAATTCCCTTGAATTAAAATTAGGTCCCCAATTAATAACGACAATAAAATGAGAATTGACAATGTGTGTTTTTTGACCAGCTTCTTTTTGGTGCGACCTTTATAATTTCCTAGAACATGCTTCTCTTCTAGTCATACATGATCTTCTTATTTTGGACATAGAGCTATATCTAGGTGTTAATGCTTCATGTATGAGAGAAACTCTTGATATCTAACCATTGAGACACAAACTATCATGTAAAGGCAAGCATGAAAAACTTGATTCACTTTAATATACCCTCTTAGGATTGCTCCTTATATTGACTATGCTAGATTTTCCCTTGTTTACATGCATGGGAAAGAGGTTCCAGCTACAAAATATGCAGTATTATAAAGAATCTAATAGTTTAGTTTCATCACTTAAAGGGGATCCACCAGGTAAATATCTAAATATTTTCTTTTTATCCAATTTTCGAGCACATATTTTGTTTTTCCTCTAAATATTTATTTTAGATATAATATGGTTAAATATTTTGCTTACTTACGATACATTTCATCGCCTTTTATTTCTTATGCACAGTTAGGAGGTAGATTTATTTATTACTACATAAATAATTTTAGTCCATACGGGGAAATACAATATTACTTCTCTCTCAAAGGAAAAAAGTACTAAATTACTCCCTCCGTACAAATCAATTGGATCAACATGTGTATCTAGACAAAGTTGATTCAATTAATTTGGGACAGAGGAATACTTATTTTGTAATGGCTTGAGAGTTAAGAGTACTGGAAGATCAAGGACACATTTTCATGGGTAATGACCTAGAGAAGCTAATTCTGAGTGAATCATTATTCATCAGAGCATTGTTTAAGGCACTTTCATGGGATTGTACGATGATAATGATCTTGAGAAGCTAAGTAAAACATTATAGATAGAAGCATTACTTTCCATTATAAAACTTATTTATTTATTTATTGTACTTTAACCATCATAATTATTTGGTCAACAACTACTACAACTCATGTATTAATTTATATTTTAAATTTGATTTCCACTAAAAAATGGCAAGTGAGGAAGATCTCTATGAAATTATTTATTTGCACCGACCATTAAGCTGCATGATTTTGTGTTCGTGTATCACCTTATTCATGCATGTCGACTCATATTTTCTACCTGTACAATCCCACCATGAAATTTAATGTCAAAAAAAATTAGAGTCTCATGTGGGAAATCTGCAATGTATAGAGAAACACTAATGTTTCCCTTCCAAATGAATTATAGACTCCTTGTTATCTAAAATTAGATGCACATATAAAATATAGAATATCATTTTTAGTTGTAGTTATTCAAGCAGTAACAAACAGGCTACTTTACACCTTGAAGAAATCAATGAATTTATGCGAAATATAGTAATAGGATACCGATGTTCCTTTTTGGTGAGGCAGAGAGATAAAATAATCGATCAATTTTCAGTGCTAGCCAGATGATCGCAACACAGGGAATAATGGATCTCCTCAACTTTTGTCCCAAAAAATCAGGTCCACGGCTTTAATTACCAATCATCTTGCACCGCGAGAGGAAAACAACCTAAACATGGTGCGGTGTTATTGTGTCAGTAACTCAGTATACACTATAAACCTCTTTATAGATCAATATCTAATCGATATAGAAAGCCTCGTGACTTATACTGCAAACCATTTTATGCCTTTCTGGGTTGGTAAATACCCAAAGCCACCGAAACAAATCCATCCGTCCATCTTTATGTAGATTGCATGCCGTATCATACGAAATTTGAGAGATGTAGTCAAAGAAGAAAAAAACCTATCACATGCGCTCAGCTGTTGGATGTGTGAGTGAGACGAACCTTGGGTTGAGCTCACCTGGCTATATGCGTGAGGCAAATTGGAACTTCACCCGATGATGTGCATGCGCGGCAATCGTCGCGAAGAGATCCGGCCGGCCGGCCAAGAGCACCGCTGGAAGCAGCTGTCGCGTGCGTGGGGATAATCTAGGGCATCCTGAATTTGTCGTCTGTGGAAAAGAACAATCTAGGGACAACGGGTTAGGACCGATCAACCAAGGGTTTGCGGCGTGCGTGATAAGATGCTACGGAATTCGGGACTATGGATATTATCTCCGGTTAAATTTTAGATCTAATAATCACATTAATTCGGGTGCTGTGGTATAACGTAATGTTTTTAAGTGAACGTATATCGTGTCAAACACGTTACGTAACTAATAATATTCTGTTAAATCAAAACCATAAATTTTAGATCTAACCATCAAGGTTAATTTAGATGATGTGGATCAACGTGGTGCCTCGAAAAACATCCTTATATTGCTTTTAGTATATAATAGATAGATGAGATAATATTTCTATTTTCAATTGGTAGGAGCACCTGGATATCTTTTTTTATTTTTTTTTACGAAATGGGGTGTCAAAATATCGGTAGAAGCACCTGGATATCTGTCTTTGAAATATGAAATTCGAGACTAATTCTTGTAGAGCTAATGCAAACAGTAACGATCAAAAGGAAAAAAACTGCTGATTAATTAGCAACTCACATATGATATCACATGTTCTTTAGTATTTATTTGTTCTTAGCAGCCGGCGGGATATAATTAGTTAGGAAGTACAGTAAAAATCCGATGAAATTAAGTTGAAGTGAAAATCTTAATTATTTTTATGAAACCAGAAGCAATATACATTTTATGTTTTAAAGGCAGGAGTACACATGTCTACTTGTCACCGAAGCATAAAACTGAAACATAAATATTTATGTAATGCATGGAGTAATATAATAAAATGAAAAAATGTACTCTGCTAATTATGGGTAACGAAATTGTGTCTGTACTCTGCATATGTGTTGCCGTCTTGTTTGGAAAAAAAGTCAATTATGATGCAGGAGGTATCACCTTATACGATAATTTATATAGTAGTCTTACCATACTTTCTCCAAAAAGCTTCTTGCCGACGGTGGAACACTGAAAAACTTCTTGCCAACGGCGGAACATGTATCTATATACTTTGATGGAACACATATTAACATGCCATTTATCGGTGAGAGGCATCCATTTGATGAAGATCATCCTTGAAAACTATACGGAGTATTGAATCTACCCACTTATTTTTAGAGAAAACGGAGTACGGCGAGGGACTTGCCAAAAAAGCAATATTCACTGCAAATAGTTCAACAAGTACTCTTAGTTTTTTAAAAAATAACAGGAAATAATACTATTACTCCCTCCGTAGGCTTGAGCATGTGGCTACCTGACCATGAAGTATGAAATTTTAAACGATTTCTTTTAGATGTAATGCAGATAGTAATGATCAAATGGAAACAAATGCAGTCTGCTGATAAATTAGCAACTCACCTAAATATTTTAGTACTGATTTGTCCTTAGCACCCACAGGTCGCTAGTTAGTTAGGAAGTATATGTTGGTCAAGATCAAATAGAGATTACAATAGTTAGGACTTAGTAGTACATGTGTACAGCTGCTTTCATCCTGAGACATTAACATAGATAAGAGAACTGTTCCTCTTCCTTTCTATCACACTTACCGCATGACAGTTAGTCACCGATCTCACATTCTCTTGTTACAGTATGTTGCCGCCCCGTGAAAAAATAAATACTGGCGGACATACCCGAAATATTTGGACTTTTATACGTGAAATATTTATTCCACTGTTGGTTAGACCTTAAGAGGAAGATCTTCTATGAGGCCAGTCCCAATGTTAACCGATATTTTGAACTTGAAGAGATGAAATCTAATTCCTCACCTATTAACCTTTGATTCGTTTTAAAAAATTATAAACCTTAGTGCAGCTTTTGTAAGATCGAGCTGTAATAATCTAGTATAACTATGCAATTTAGAAATATAACAATATGAAAAAAGGCGCAAGTAAAGTCTGTATGTGAAAATTGCGTCATCTATGAACAATACAGGTGTTGTTCAAAAGCAGCAAAACTCGTTATTTTGGACTATGAAATTTTTTGGTTTTTTTCACGAGGCACAAAACGATTTTTTGGATATTTTTGGTGGAGTACTAAGTAATAACTTTATGGCACCAATATTCACTCCATCTTTATTGGTGAGAGGCCAACATACGAAACAAAATCCGAGGAGGAAAATCGGAGGAGTATACTTGTTACCTGGGAGAGGCAAAAAAGATAATTCCTCCCAAATTGTTCAAACAAATTTAACCCAGAAGAAATTAAGTCCAAGTGAACATCTAAAATCTAAAACACCAATTTTGATGTGCTGATGCTTGGTGTAATATGTATAAAAGGAAAAATACACCCAACTAATTACAGGTAACGACAGATGTCTGTATATGTGTTAATGCAGACCCTAGGGCGATCCGGTCTTTTTCGGTGAAAAGTCTGCTAACCATGATGAACAAAGTTACATTCAAGATCAGATGGGTTTTAGAATTGATTGGTTCCTAGAAGCCACTGTTAGAAAGCAACGATCAAGACCGAATTAATTGTATGGGCTGCGGAGCAGATCTTTATGCTGGTCACAGAAAAGTCTACGAAGGATTAGAGATCATCATTGAAACTTCTCTTCCTCCTGGCCATCATGCTCACAGAGTGACCGATGCAAAAAAAAAAAGGTCGCCTAATCGCCTTGATGCGACATGCTAGTACGCTTGTTTCTTTTTTTGTTGCCTTCACGTGACATGCACAGGCTATCTATAACTAAACCCGGCCGTGATTCATGTGCATTCGACCTTGCAATCAGGAAGTCGAGCGTCAAGCCTGTAGCGTGGCTGCGTAGTGTATTAGTACAGTAGTTTTCTTGTCCAAAAAGGACATCCGTCTACCAGCACACCATAGTTGGTTGTTCCCTGTTAGAACATCTCCAATAGTAACAAGGTTACTTCCTGCATACCGGTTTATGGTTTATTAGACTAACACGGTCACTAGTAGAAAACAGGCTATCCGTTCGCGTCCCCTAACAGCATTAGTCCCGGTTGCGCCACGAACCGAGACTAATGCTGGCACGCGTCCCGGTTCGAGCGGGCACGATGGTCGAAGGCATGCCTCCCGGTTGGTAAGGGGTCATGCGTCCCGGTTTGAAACCGGGACTAAAGGTTGGGTGTCAGCCACGTGGCGTGACACACACCTTTAATCCCAGTTTGTGTTACAAATCGGGACGTATGATCCCGCCCTCTATAAATGCGACGTCCCAGCCCTCTGCCTCCCCTCTGTTTTTTCTTGGTGAAAGGTGTGAGAGGTGTGCTAGTTTATTTTTTTCTATGCATGCATTGGTGTTTGATGAAATGTTTGAGTGAATGATTCCGTTCAATTTCTCACAGAACAAAAATATAGAAGGTGTCCGAGACGCACTTGAGCTTTCTCCTCTTTATTTCCCTCGATCGAGGTTAGCAATCTTATCTTTTCTCTGTCATTGATACAATGCATGTGTTGATGTGAATTGGTCATTTCACTATTTATGATGTCCTATTTTTGATAAACTTAATTATATGATGCAGATGAACGGTCGGGATGGATGTACGGTGACCGGCGTGTACCTGGGTACATTAAAGGCGTGGATAAATTTATCGATATGGCTACGACAAACAAATAGAATGGTTTTATACGTTGTCCATGTGTTCAATGTTGGAATGACAAGGAGTACTCTTTCTCGAAAATCATTCGCGGCCACCTGGTTATGAAAGGTTTCATGCCCAAATATAATTGTTGGACCAAGCACGGAAAAAGAGGGGTTATGATGGAAGACGGTGAAGAAGAAGATGATGATAACAACTATCATCATATGTTTCCTGAATACAGTGATACTGCAATGGAAGACAATAAAGAGGAAGGAGGTGAAGAACGGGCATCAGATGAGCCCGTTGATGAACTTGGTAGGGTCATTTCTGATGCAAAGCGAGACTGTGAAAGAGAAAATGAGAAGTTGAAGTTAGAGGGCATGTTAGAATATCACAACAAATTGTAGTACCCAAATTGTAAAGATGGCAGCACAAAGCTCGGTACCACACTGGAATTGCTGCGATGGAAGGCAGAGTGTGGTCTAACTGACTCTTCATTTGAAAGATGCGGAAAATAATAAAGCCGAAGTTTCCAAAACATAACGAACTTCCCGAGAGTACGTACGACGCAAAGAAGACTCTCTGTCCTCTAGGATTAGATGTGCAGAAGATACATGCATGCATTAATGACTGCATCCTCTACCGCGGTAAGGAGTATGAAAATTTAGATAAATGTCCGGTATGCAATGCATTGCGGTATAAGATCAGACGAGATGACCCTGGTGATGTTGAGGGAGAGCGCCTCCGGAAGAGGGTTCCTGCTAAGGTTATGTGGTATGCTCCTATAATACCAAGGTTGAAACGCATGTTCAGAAACAAAGAGCATGTCAGGTTGTTGCGATGGCACAAAGAAGACCGTAAGAAAGATGGGAAGTTGAGACACCCTGCTGATGGGTCACAGTGGATAAAAATCGAGAGAGACTTTCCGGACTTTATAGGTGACGCAAGGAACTTATGGTTTGGTCTAAGTACGGATGGCATGAATCCTTTTGGAAAGCAGAGCTGCGGTCACAGTACCTGGCCCGTGACTCTATGTATCTACAGCCTTCCTCCTTGGTTGTGCATGAAGCGTAAGTTCATTATGATGCCAGTGCTCATCCAAGGCCCGAAGCAACCGGGCAACGACATTGATGTGTACCTTAGGCCATTAGTTGAAAAACTCTTACAGCTATGGGGCAAACCAGGTGTATATGCGTGGGATGAGAACAAACAGGAGCCATTTGACCTACGAGGGTAGCTTTTCGTAACCATCAATGATTGGCCTGCTCTTAGTAACCTTTCAGGACAGACAAACAAGGGATATAAGGCATGCACACACTGTTTAGATAAGACTGAAGGTACATATTTGCATAAATGCAAGAAGGTTGTGTACCTGGCGAATCGACGATTTCTTCCGACCAATCATCCTGTAAGAAAGAAAGGCAAGCATTTCAAAGGTGAGGCAGATCACCGGAAGAAGCCTGAACTCCCTGCTGGTGATGATGTATTTGGTATGGTCAAGGACATAGAAGTAATCTTTGAAAAGGGTCCCGGCGGTCAATCAGTTCCGAACGACGTCGCTACAGGACACGCACCCATGTGGAAGAAGAAATCTATATTTTGGGAGCTGCCATATTGGAAAGTCCTACGTGTCCGCTCTTCAATCAACGTGATGCATGTGACGAAGAATCTTTGCGTGAACCTGCTAGGATTCCTAGGCGTGTATGGGAAAACAAAAGATACACCAGAAGCACGGGAGGACCAACAAATTATGAAAGACCCAAATAACATGCATACACAGAACAAGACGGATAAAGGGCGTCACTTAAGTCGTGTCAGCTATGCTCTTACCAAAGCAGAGAAGGAAATCTTTTTTGAAGTCCTTTACGGTATCAAGGTGTCGTCTGGCTTCTCATCTAATATAAAGGGGATAATAAATATGGCAGAGAAAAAGTTCCAAAACCTGAAGTATCATGACTGTCACGTGATTATGACGCAGTTGCTTCTGATTGCATTGAGGGGGCTTCTACCGGAAAATATTCGAGTACCCATTGTGAAGCTGTGTGCATTCCTCAATGCAATATCTCAGAAGGTAATCAATCCAGATATTCTGCCAAGGTTACATAAGGATGTGGTACAATGTCTTGTTAGTTTTGAGTTGGTGTTCGCACCATTCTTCTTCAATATTATGACGCATCTCCTGGTTCACCTAGTGGAAGAGATTGCCATTCTCGGTCCTGTATTTCTGCACAATATGTTCCCCTTTGAGAGGTTCATGGGAGTCTTAAAGAAATATGTACATAACCGTGCTAGACCAGAAGGAAGCATCTCCAAGGGATATGGAACAGAGGAGGTCATTGAGTTTTGTGTTGACTTTATTCCTGACCTTAAGCCGATTGGTGTTTCTGACTCGCGGCATGAGGGAAGACTAAGTGGAAAAGGCACGCTGGGAAAGAAAGAAATGATATGTAGGGACGGGGATTCTTTCACTAAATCACACTACACAGTTCTACATAGTTCCACCTTGGCAGCTCCGTATATCGAGGAACACAAGAATATTGTACGCTCCAAAAACCCGGGGAAGCCTGACTCATGGATTACAGATGAACACATGAAGTCTTTCGGTGGTTGGATGCGGACACATCTCTTGAATGACACCACTGTTGGATATCAGCTATAGTTGTTGGCCGCGTCACCATCTTCTACTATATTGAATTTCCAAGGGTACGAAATAAATGGGAATACATTCTACACGATCGCCCAAGATAAAAAGAGCACCAACCAAAACAGTGGTGTCCGCTTTGATGCAACGGACGAGAATGGGCAAAAGGACACATACCATGGTTACATAAAGGAGATATGAGAACTAGACTATGGAGTCTCTTTTAAGGTCCCTTTGTTTCGCTGCAAATGGGTCAACCTGAATGGGGAAGGGGTAAAGATAGACCAATTGTACGGAATGACAACAGTGGATCTCAACAATCTTGGTTATAGAGATGAACCATTCATCCTAGCCAATGATGTGTCTCAGGTTTTCTATGTGAAGGACATGTCCTCCAGACCGAAAAAAGAAAAAATATGCAAACGAATACATCATATGATGAGCCAAAGCATCACATAGTTCTTTCAGGGAAAAGAAACATCGTGGTAATCGAGGACAAGACAGACATGTGAGAAGATTATAATAAGTTTGATAAAATTCCGCCCTTCACAGTGAAAACTGAACCAAGCATTCCGTTAAGTTAATAAGATGCTCCATGGTTACGTCTAAAGCGATCATAAGGAAGGACATATGCCAAGAAGTTCATGCTCATATTGTGTACCTCTAGTTCATGTCTGGCCGATCGGCTTCATATTGTGAACCTAAATGTCATGAGACATGATAGCTCATTTTGTGAAGGATATCTTATGATGTTTGCAATTTTCCAAGTTTAATAAATGTATTGAGTGTTAGTCCCGGTTTGTGGATTGACCGGGACTATATATAGGGGGGGCCTTTAGTCCCGGTTTTGTAGTCTCAGTTTTTAATGTTAATAAATATCTTGAGTGAGTCCTGTTTTGTGGCTGGTGTTGGAGATATGCCCAAGAGGCAATAATAAAGTGGTTATTATCATATCTTCACACTTATGATAAATGTTTACATACCATGCTATAATTGTATTAATCGGAAACATTAATACTTGTGTGATTTGTAAACTAAAATAAGAGTCCCTAGTATAGCCTCTTGTTAAACTAGCTTGTTGGTTAATATATGATCATGGTTTCCTGATCATGAACATAGAGATGTTATTAACAACAGGATCATATCGTTAGGAGAATGATGTGATGGACATACTCCTATAGATAAGCGTAGCATAAAGATCAAGTCATTTCAATAGTTCAATTGCTATATGCTTTCTGATACATAGTAACCTAATTCCTTCGACCATGAGATCATGCATATCACCTTTACTGGATGGATGCTTTGATGTCATCAAACACCACACCGTAACAGGGTGGCTATAAAAGTGGCATTGAGTGTTCGGAAAGTATTGGTTGAAACACATGGATCAAGAATGGGATTTGTCCATCCATATGACGGATAGATATACTCTGGGCCCTCTCGGTGGAATGTCATCCAATTAGCTTGCAAGCATGTGACATGGTCACAAGGGATCACATATCACGGGAACGAGAAAAGAGTACTTATCAGTAACGAGGTTGAACTAGGTATGCAGAGATACCGACGATCATAAACCTCGGATAAGTAACATATCGTGAGACAAAGGGAAATTGGTATCGTATGTAAGTGGTTCATTCGATCGCAAAGTAATCGTAGAAATATGTGGGAGCCATATGAATTTCCAGATTCCTCTATTGGTTATTGTTCGGAGAAGTGTCTCGATCATGTCCGCATAATTCACGAACCGTAGGGAGACACACTTAAGGATTCGACGTTGTTTGAGTAGTTATGGTATTATGATAAAGAGACCGAATGTTGTTCGGAGTCTCGGATGGGATCCGGGATATCACGAGGTGATCCGGAATGGTCCGGAGAATAAGATTCATATAAGGAAAGTCCCGTTTCGGAGTTCGGGAATGATTCCGGTGTTTTCATCGGGGATATTCTAGAAGGTTCCGGAATGTCCGGCACTCCGGAGGGGGAAGGGGTACATGAATGTGTCATTACATATTGGAATGATTGCATCATGTACTAAGTGTTCTTGCTGTCCCAAATATAGGATTAAATTGAATCCTAAAACAGAAAAGTCAAATGTCCAGTTTGAAAGTCAAACGGCTAAAACAAGAAACTGTGGGAAACAAGCAAGAGGAGTTGGAATCAACTTGGAGGAGGAGTTGGACTCCTCCAGGCCGGCGCCCAGCCCAAGGACGAGTTGGGGAGGGACTCCCTCCCTCCCCTGGCGCGCCAAGACCCCCCTCCCATAAAAGGAGGGGCAGGGCTCCTCCTACACACACAAGTTTCCTATCCTCTAAACTAAACCCTAGATCTAGACCCCGGTTTAGAGCTATTCGGTTTAGAGCCTTCTAATTGGTTTAGAGCCTTCTAATTGGTGTGTCTAATTACTAGACCACTAATAGCCTCTCTCATAAGCTCCACCATACTCGCACCGGCTTAAGGCGAAGCCCTGCGGGATCTCCCCTCTACTTCCGGTACTACACCGTTGTGCTGCCGGAATCGCGAGGAGAGTGCTACAACCTCCGCTGCCTGCTGGAACAAGGGAGAGGAAGGTCTTCGTCGAGTACCGAACGTGTGACCGACTGCGGGAGCGCTGCCGGAACGTGGCGCCGGAAGGATCGTCTACACGATCTTGAGATCGGAAAGAGTACGACTACATCACCCACGAGAATCTGCTCTCGTTAAACACTTTGGAATCTTCGAGGGTGAGTTATTCCATCGACTCGTTGCTACAATCTAGTAGATAGATCTTGGCTTGTTTGTTTGTATGCGATAGAAAATTTTTGTTTTCCATGCTACGAACCCCTACAGTGGTATCAGAGCCGTGTCTATATGTAGATCTGTTGCACGAGTAGAACACAATGGTCATTGTGGGCGTTGATGCTTTTATTGTCGATTGCTTTTTGTGTACTTTGCATCTTGCGGTATGTTGGGATGAAGCGGCCCGGGCTAACCTTACATGACATCGTTCATGAGACTTGCTCCACGCTTGACATGCAACTTGTATTGCATAAGTGGCTTTGCGGGTGCCTGTTTCTCCTAGCATAGTTAAGATCCAATTTACAACGGGTGATCTACAATACTAGTATCAATGTTGTGGTTCTTGTTCGTAAGTTAGAACGACACTTATTGAAAGCCCCAAACCACGTAAAATATGCAAAGAAATTAGAGGCGTCTAACTTTGTTTTGCAGGGGTGTGCAGTGATGTGATATGGCCATGATTGTGATTATATATGATGTATGCAATGTTCCTTATTGTAAGTCGGCAACCGGCAGGAGCCATATGGTTGTCTTTAATTTCTGTTAAGTCCCGCGTGTCTATTCAAAGTAGTTGTAATAGTTGAAGCCGGTGGACGACAACCATGGAGAAGCGTCATTGACCTTGATGCAATGTCGGTGATGATGGAGATCATGTTCGTGCTTGAAGATGGAGATCAGAAGCACAAAGAAGAAAGGCCATATCATATCACATATTATGAATTGCATGTGATGTTAATCCTTTATGCATCTTGTATTGCTTAGTAGACGACGGTAGCATTATAAGATGATCCCTCATGCACATAAATTTCAAGTTCTAAAGTGTTCACCCTTAGTATGCACCGTTGCCAAAGCTTGCTGCTTCAAAGCACCACGTGATGATCGGGTGTCTTTGATTCCGCGGGTGAATACAACGTAAGCAAGCCAGATTTGCTTATGCGGTAGCTAAGGTTTGATCTTGACGAGCCTAGCATGTACAGACATGGCCTCAGGAACACGGATTACCGAAAGGTAGAGCATGAGTCATATAGTAGATATGATGAACATGTTGATTGTTCGCCATTGAAGCTATATCAACTCTCGTGATGATCGGTTTTGATGTGGTGGATTTGGTTCGTGTGATCACTAAAACAATGTGAGGGATATTGTTTTAAGTGGGAGTTCACCTAGATTAATTTAATTATTAATTAGAACTCAATTTATCATAAACTAAATCAAAGTGAATTTGCATAGTTGTTGTAGTCATTGGCATCCGTTTACCACCTTGCGCTTAGTTATAATTGAGATGATAGAACTATAGAATTCTGGTTAGATACTTTACGAACTGGTATCGTATTGTTTTAAGTGTTAATCTAAAGTTTAAAAGTCCTATTGCAAACTTTCAGTAAGTTCCGGTTACTCCATGAAGTTTAATAATTAGTATTAAATCAAGAGTAACAATTCCAAGTGTTAGTATATAAGTATCATGTTTGTATCCATGATTCTTGATATTCAAAGGATTCCCTTAATATCAAGGTTATCTAGGATCTGAAAGAGTTGTTTCAGAAACCATGATGTGTGGAAGATATTGTGATATCTGAAACGAAGTTTTGGTTGCAACATGATAGAGTATAATGTGGCAAAAGTCATGTTCTCATATTTGATGAGAATTTGCAAAAGGTTGGAGACACTTGTTGTCCTAATCCTCCAAAAGGTTTTTGGATAGCAACATTATACTCATGAATTCATCGTTACAAGCTAACAGTAGCTTGATCATGGACAATTCCATGATAAGGGTGAATATTTGATGTAGGTAAAATGTTTACTACACCAAGAGATTACTAGAGAAAGGAATTTGAAAGAACACCAAATATTTGATGATGGTGATCTACTTCAAAGTGCAAGTCCAAAGACATTGGTATTTAATTATACACGCTTTGGACTATATGTCATATGTATGACTCCACTATTGATATTGATAGATTCTTTCAAATAGAAAAGGAAATATTGAAAGAGAATCTCATAAATATATGGCAGAAAAGAAAAGACTAGAATTGTTCAGTTTAAGTATATAGATGATATACATGTTATGGCTATATTCTTTGCTTATTAAACAATGTGGTTCTCAAGTATTTGATACTGAATTTGTTGGTATGAATCGTCATACGAAACAACACAATTCATGAACTACAATGGCCTAAGTAACTAGCAAAAGAATATGTGATGATGTTCATCGAGAACAAATAAAGGGTTATTGTGTTGCTCGTTAAACATCAAAGCTTGCCTTCAAAGATTTGTTTTATCAGGTATTATGAGAACAAAAGGGTTGTTCAAATAATTGCCGTAATCCATAAAAGATGGATGATTCACAAATCTCGTTGGAGAAATCACATCCATAAAACTAGTGCTAAAATGTCGAAAGACAAATTGATTGAAAGATCACTTAGGAAGTGACATCGCTGTTTGAATTATATTGGAAAGATAACATGAAGAAACTCCATGTGGATGGAATTTTGGAGTCTTCTGATTTTGATCAAATGACGCTTGTGAAACTTTCCTAGAGATAATTAAAATTTCGTTCATAGGCCAAAAGGGAACGAATGACTAGCTTATTGGAACTTGTACATATTGTTGTACGAAGTCCGTTATGTGTAGTCAAGAGCGATGGATTTCAACTTCATATGCTTTCTCCGAAAATTTGAGTGAATATATGAATATTTACTTAATAAGGATAAAGTATGAAACACTTGAAAAGTTCAAAGACTTTCAAGATGAAGTGCAAGATCATTGTAACAAGAATATAAATAGTTTATGATAAGATCATAAAGGAAGATATTTGAGTTACAAGTTTAGCATAATACCTAAGATTTAAGGAATCGTTCCGTGGATTTGCATTTTCCCGAAACACCATAAGAGTATGGAGCGTTCGAGATATGTAATTAAACCTTGTTTGACATGGTAAGATCGAAAGGTGTAATTCATAAAACTGCCATTGTATTTTAAAGATTAAAAGCTTTAGAGATTACCGTTTTTCCACTGAAAAGAGCTCCATCATAATCCGTTGAAATGACACCATATAAGGTTATGGTTTGGGATAAAACCCAAGTTGTCCTTTCTTAAACATTGGTATGCTATGCATAAGAAAGATGTTTGCAACCAAAGTCGGATGAACCTGTCTCTGTATGTTATTTCGAATAACTGTTAAGTACTCCTCCATAACATTGGAGACAAAAGTGTTTGTCACTTAAAACATCAAGTTTCTTTGAGAAGGAATTTTTCGTGAAAAGTTAAGTGGGAGGACAATAGAAACTTTGATAAGGTTAAAAGAACCTTAGCTGTATATGCAGAGTTGCGCAGCACCGAAAAGTGTTCCGGAGGCAGCAACAAAGCTCATGGCTCACGTGCCTCAAAGGTTGTGGTCACGGAGATCTAAGTTCCTATTGAAACAAGTAGGTCGGATGAACAATCAAATACCAAGATTTGAAGGTTGAATCATTATTTGAGAATAATGAACCGACTACATGCAGAGAAGCGATGATGGGCCCTGACTCCGTAAAATGGCTTGAAGCCATAAAATCCGTGATAGTTCCATACACGAGAAATCAAGTTTTGAACTTGAAGGACCCTCGGAAAAGGTGTAAGACCTTGCAGTTGTGTTTGGATCTATAAAGAAGTAGACATGGATGTTTCACATCTATGAAATATTCGACATGTTGGGAAAGAGTTCACAACAATGTTCAAAGGTTGTATATGACAAGATTTGATCTTTCATAGCGATTTTTAGTCTAGACGGATTAATGCAGCAACCACTACATATAATTTGTTATGTGGTAGTAGAATAAACAAAACAAGTTCTTCTAATAGAATGGTTACCTAGGACGTGTGCATGACACAGTCCAAAGGGTTTTGTTAATTCAAAGGATGCTAAATGCATATGCAAACTTCAATGGTTGAAGTAAGCATAGCGGAGTTGGAATCTTCACTATGATGAAACTGTTAAAAGATTTTAATTTCATCAGAGACAATGAAGATGCTTGCATTTGCAAGAAATTAAGTGGGAGCGCTAAGACATGTTTCTAATACATTATGTGGAAGACATATTGTTGATTGGAAATAATGTATCTTTTATTAACACATATTAAGAATTTCATCCCGATGAAAGACTTAGGCAAAACCCAAATATTTGGCATCAATAGACGCTAATATGGTTGTGCCAGAAGTACATAGACGAGATATTGAATGAATTCAATATAGAAACTACAAGAAAGGTTCTTGTTGCACAGAAAGGATTGAAAGAGTTCAATGTTGATGATATATTCAAGTGTATTGGCACTTGGTAAGTGAAACAAAGATTCAAGTATAGATTGATACTTGATGTATGAAATCACAAAGAGTATTTATATCAATCATACTGTGATATGTACAAATCCAGATATGTCCTATGCTCTAAATGTTGTGAGCATATACCAGAATGATTTGTAAGATGATCATTGGACAATAGTAAGGATATTCTTATGATCTTCTGAAAGAACTAAGAGTATAATATTTGTAGAAGTGACAAATAGATGGTTAGTTCATTGTAAAAGTACTACATTGATACTAGCTTTGTCACAAAGTACAAATTAAGTTTATCTCAATCTAAACTAAAGGTGGCACAATATAATGGAAAGTGAGTTCCATAATGGATTTGGATGATTTCCAAAGTTAAGACATTGTGACAGATACTACAACAAAAGGCTAAGTATATGACTGCTATTATAGCAGCGAAAGAGGGCATTTGTGTCAAGAAGTTTGTTATCAAACTAGGTGTAGTTCACAGTGGGATAATACTATGAAGATATATTGTGCGACAATATTATCAACATGTTTTAACCCCAAAGAACTAAAGGTCACACCGAAAGACCAAATTTATACAAAGCCATCTCATTAGAGAATGAGTGATGCGTAGAGACGCAAAGACATGCAATTACACACGGACCTGGAAGTGTCAGATCCGGAGATCAGTTGACCACTAGCAAATCATGTACATACAACACCGAAAGCCATAGGTGTTGAATACACAAAGATTTGAAACTAGATTATTGACTCTAGTGCAAGTGGGAGACTGTTGGAGATATGCCCAAGAGGCAATAATAAAGTGGTTATTATCATATCTTCACACTTATGATAAATGTTTACATACCATGCTATAATTGTATTAATCGGAAACATTAATACTTGTGTGATTTGTAAACTAAAATAAGAGTCCCTAGTATAGCCTCTTGTTAAACTAGCTTGTTGGTTAATATATGATCATGGTTTCCTGATCATGAACATAGAGATGTTATTAACAACAGGATCATATCGTTAGGAGAATGATGTGATGGACATACTCCTATAGATAAGCGTAGCATAAAGATCAAGTCATTTCAATAGTTCAATTGCTATATGCTTTCTGATACATAGTAACCTAATTCCTTCGACCATGAGATCATGCATATCACCTTTACTGGATGGATGCTTTGATGTCATCAAACACCACACCGTAACAGGGTGGCTATAAAAGTGGCATTGAGTGTTCGGAAAGTATTGGTTGAAACACATGGATCAAGAATGGGATTTGTCCATCCATATGACGGATAGATATACTCTGGGCCCTCTCGGTGGAATGTCATCCAATTAGCTTGCAAGCATGTGACATGGTCACAAGGGATCACATATCACGGGAACGAGAAAAGAGTACTTATCAGTAACGAGGTTGAACTAGGTATGCAGAGATACCGACGATCATAAACCTCGGATAAGTAACATATCGTGAGACAAAGGGAAATTGGTATCGTATGTAAGTGGTTCATTCGATCGCAAAGTAATCGTAGAAATATGTGGGAGCCATATGAATTTCCAGATTCCTCTATTGGTTATTGTTCGGAGAAGTGTCTCGATCATGTCCGCATAATTCACGAACCGTAGGGAGACACACTTAAGGATTCGACGTTGTTTGAGTAGTTATGGTATTATGAGAAAGAGACCGAATGTTGTTCGGAGTCTCGGATGGGATCCGGGATATCACGAGGTGATCCGGAATGGTCCGGAGAATAAGATTCATATAAGGAAAGTCCCGTTTCGGAGTTCGGGAATGATTCCGGTGTTTTCATCGGGGATATTCTAGAAGGTTCCGGAATGTCCGGCACTCCGGAGGGGGAAGGGGTACATGAATGTGTCATTACATATTGGAATGATTGCATCATGTACTAAGTGTTCTTGCTGTCCCAAATATAGGATTAAATTGAATCCTAAAACAGAAAAGTCAAATGTCCAGTTTGAAAGTCAAACGGCTAAAACAAGAAACTGTGGGAAACAAGCAAGAGGAGTTGGAATCAACTTGGAGGAGGAGTTGGACTCCTCCAGGCCGGCGCCCAGCCCAAGGACGAGTTGGGGAGGGACTCCCTCCCTCCCCTGGCGCGCCAAGACCCCCCTCCCATAAAAGGAGGGGCAGGGCTCCTCCTACACACACAAGTTTCCTATCCTCTAAACTAAACCCTAGATCTAGACCCCGGTTTAGAGCTATTCGGTTTAGAGCCTTCTAATTGGTTTAGAGCCTTCTAATTGGTGTGTCTAATTACTAGACCACTAATAGCCTCTCTCATAAGCTCCACCATACTCGCACCGGCTTAAGGCGAAGCCCTGCGGGATCTCCCCTCTACTTCCGGTACTACACCGTTGTGCTGCCGGAATCGCGAGGAGAGTGCTACAACCTCCGCTGCCTGCTGGAACAAGGGAGAGGAAGGTCTTCGTCGAGTACCGAACGTGTGACCGACTGCGGGAGCGCTGCCGGAACGTGGCGCCGGAAGGATCGTCTACACGATCTTGAGATCGGAAAGAGTACGACTACATCACCCACGAGAATCTGCTCTCGTTAAACACTTTGGAATCTTCGAGGGTGAGTTATTCCATCGACTCGTTGCTACAATCTAGTAGATAGATCTTGGCTTGTTTGTTTGTATGCGATAGAAAATTTTTGTTTTCCATGCTACGAACCCCTACAGCTGGACCGGGACTAAAGGGGGCCTTTAGTCCCGATTCGTAGAACGACTTTCCCGAACTATGAAGAAGTTGTCTCGATTCGTACTTACCATTAAGATCTGATCTCCAAACGCGCGTGGTCACATATTAGGGAGTGCCTCTATGACCAGTTTGTTGGAGATGCCGGAGGACTAGGCTCCGATGGCATCTCCCTCAAACTGGCCGTAGTGGTGTCCCTGCTCTCGCACACCATCTTGCAGCTTGGAACGTGGTCACATATTAGGGAGTGCCTCTATGACCAGTTTGTTGGAGATGCCGGAGGACTGGGCTCTGACGGCATATCCCTCAAACTGGCCGTAGTGGTGTCCCTGCTCTCGCACACCATCTTGCATCTTGTAACTTCTCTAACTAGATCAATACACCTGGAAGCTAACTAATTTCACATATTAGGGAGTGCCTCTATAACCAGTTTCTTGGAGATGCCGGAGGACTGGGATCCGACGGCATCTCCCTGAAACTGGTCTTAGTGGTTTCCCTGCTCTCGCACATCATCTTGCAGCTTGTAACTTCTCTAACTAGATCAATACACCTAGAAGCTAACTAATTTCACATATTAGGGAGTGCCTCTATGACCAGTTTCTTCGAGATGCCGGAGGACTGGGATCCGGCGGCATCTCTCTGAAACTGGTCGTAGTGGTGTCCCTGCTCTCGAAAACCATATTGGAGATGCCTCAATCTGGCTGGAGGACTGGACTCACAAGGATGCCTATTTATAGTACAAGCAGCTCGGCATAGTGTCGACACTCACGACATAATGTCGACACTCGTCCCTATTATTAGTGCGGACTCGTGTTTTGTCCCGGTTGGTGTCTCCAACCGGGACTAAAGGTTCATCTTTAGTCCCGGTTGGTGACACCATCCGGGACAAGGTAGAAGCCGCACGACATAATGTCGACACTCACCCCTATCATTAGTGCTGCCTGGCCTAGCCTGCCGAAATCCCTCCAACCGGGACTAAAGATGAACCTATCATGTTCGAGGTTTCATGGCTTTCGGTCCAAATGATCAAGCCATTTTCCATTTTACGAGCGCAAAAAATGGGTCGTTTTGTGAAGTAACCACCAAAATGCTATTTCAGAATGCTACCGTTCCATTTTTATAAAATACTAGACCACCTTACATGTACTATCTCCCAACCGGGACATCTCAAACCTTTTCGTCCATCCCGGGTAAAAAGGACAAATGTCTGCCGAATCGGTAGGAAGTGGGTCCAGTTTGTACTACAGGTACATGATCTAACGCCCATGATTTTTTGAAAAAATCATTTTTAGACTCGCAATATGTGGTTTTTTCAGAGATCCAATGCCGCCGGTTCGACCATAGTTAGAAATTCAAAAAATTCAAAACGGGCATAAGAAATTCAAAAAAAGTCCGAACAATGTAAATCCTTCGCGTGGTGTCATATTATATGACATAGTTGCAAGGAAAAATACCAGACTTGGTATGTTGATCATGTATCGAAAAAACCTTCACAAAATGACCTATCATGTTCGAGGTTTCATGGCTTTCAGTCGAAATGACCGATGTTATGTGCTGAATCACGGCATAGTTTGTGATGTTGTGACCATATTATGCATGCATGTGGACATTGGTATGGATAATAATGTTGCAGGAGTAAGTTTTCCTTTACGTCGCACGGAAAAGCCATTTTCCATTTTCCGAGCGCAAAAAACGGGTCGTTTTGTGAAGTAACCATCAAAATGCTGTTTCAGAATGCTACCGTCCCATTTTTCTAAAATACTAGACCACCTTACATGGACTATCTCCCAACCGGGATATCTCAAACCTTTTCGTCCATCCCAGGTAAAAAGGACAAATGTCTGCCGAATCGGTAGGAAGTGGGTCCGGTTTGTACTACAGGTACATGATCTAACGCCCGTGATTTTTAAAAAAAATCATTTTTAGACTCGCAATATATGGTTTATTTAGAGATCCAATGCAAGTTCTAACGATACTCGTCCCGTATCTTCATGCACGCCGGTTCGACCATAGTTAGAAATTGAAAAAAATCAAAACGGGCATAAGAAATTCAAAAAGAGTCCGAACAATGTAAATCCTTCGCGTGGTGTCATATTATGTGACATAGTTATAAGGAAAAATACCAGACTTGGTATATTCATCATGTCTCAAAAAAACCTTCACAAAATGACCTATCATGTTCGAGGTTTCATGGCTTTCGGTCCAAATGACCGATGTTATGTGCTGAATGACGGCATAGTTTGTGATGCTGTGTCCATATTATTCATGCATGTGGACATTGGTATGGAGAACAATGTTGCAGGAGGAAGTTTTCCTTTTCGTCGCACGGAAAAGCCATTTTCCATTTTCCGAGCGCAAAAAACAGATCGTTTTGTGAAGTAACCACCAAAATGCCGTTTCAGACTGCTACCGTCCCATTTTTCTAAAATACCAGACTTTGTATATTGATCATGTCTCAGAAAAACCTTCACAAAACCCTAAACCCAAGTTTCTTCCCGCCATTTCTTCCCGCAATTTCTTCCCGCGGTTTTTTCCCGCCATTTCTCTTCCCGCCATTTCTTCCCACAGTTTTCTTCCCGACATTTCTCAGTACATATATGTAGGATTGGCCTCCATTGTCATTGCACATCTTTAGACTCATATCTGCAATCTCATCACTCTTTCCCATGGCTTCTACCATACGACTAAGCCCCAAGGAGGCGGAGGCGCTTTGCACCTCGAACTACCCCTGCCCGTCAGGCTACTACGTCCCCGTCGGTTGGATGTTGAGCGCCTGAGGCGTGCCGGAGGCGTGCCGGAGGCGTGCCGGTTCCTCCTGTCCCTCTAGGTGTGGCGCTCCGGATGGCCATCACGAACCAGTACTACTTCGAGCTCACGCAGGAGCAGTGGAGGAATCCCAACTGGCATCCCGACTATTTCCCGATTTGGGAAGCCTTCTTCGGGGATCGGCGTGAGAGGGCGCTCGCCAGGCACGAGTAGGACGGCCCACCTCCTCCGAACTTCAGTGAGGCCAGCTGTCGGCTGTGGTGGCGCGGCCGGACTCTCCAGAGCGTCATGGCCTACGACACGGCCGCCGACTCTAACCCCCGCCTGCGCTACCCTCAAGTCCAGCCCACTCGTAACCATTTAAAAATATAAGTTAATTCAAATCTAAATTAAAAACAGAAAATGGTTTTGAATTAGTTATTCAAAGCCAAACACTTTTTATGTTTAAAGTTTTTCTAAATTCCAAATTAATATTCAAAAAATATAAGTTAATTCATTTTTAATTTTAAATGGTTACATTAATTATTTTTAAAAACAAAAAATGGTTTTGAATTAGTTATTCAAATCCAAAAAAATTATGTTTAAATTTTTCTAAATTCCAAATTAATATTCAAAAAATATAAGTTAATTCATTTTTATTTTAAATGGTTACATTAATTATTTTTAAAAACAGAAAATGGTTTTGAATTAGTTATTGAAATCCAAATACTTTTTATGTTTAAAGTTTTTCTAAATTCCAAATTAATAGTCAAAAAATATAAGTTAATTCTTTTTTAATTTTAAATGGTTACATTAATTATTTTTAAAAACAAAAAATAGTTTTGAATTAGTTATTCAAATCCAAACACTTTTTATGTTTAAAGTTTTTCTAAATTCCAAATTAATATTCAAAAAATATAAGTTAATTCATTTTAAATTTTAAATGGTTACATTAATTATTTTTAAAAACAGAAAATGGTTTTGAATTAGTTATTCAAATCCAAAAACTTTTTATGTTTAAAGTTTTTCTAAATTCCAAATTAATATTCAAAAAATATAAGGTAATTCATTTTTAATTTTAAATGGTTAAATTAATTATTTTTAAAAACATATAATGGTTTTGAATTAGTTATTCAAATCCAAACACTTTTTAGGGACTAGAGCCCGTTGCGGCCCGGGACTACAACCCTGTTTTCCATCAGTGGTAATTTTTCTTTTGGAAGAAACTAGGGCCTCTCAAGTTAACCAAACAAGAGTTCGTTAAAATATAGGAATTTTCACTAAAAAGGATTACGTGCAAATCCCAATATTTATGGAAAGTATTACGGGTGACATTATATGATGCAAATACCAAGGAAAATCATAAATTTTATTAAAAGACATACTCCATGAAGGATGCACATTGATTTTTTCTTTGGACATATCAAATGCCTCGTGCGGATCTATGCCCAATAACGATGGAGCCTCCGCACAGGATGTGCATGCCAATTCGGCCCGCGTGCACATCTCCTCCGTGCACGGTCACAGGCAGAGGAGCCTAGTCCACGCTTCTCCGTCCTCTCGTTCTTCTGATCTAAAAGAGAATAAACTTTGACTACGAGCACACAGAGCTAGTCCCACAAATCAAAGACCAATTTCATGGACTTCAAAACTGCCAAGGTCCCAAGGCGAAGGTGATCAGTGACAACCAAACCCATCTAGTGTTCCGTACCTCTCTCCGGTGATGATGACCGTCTGCTCCATCTCTTGTGGCCTTGAGGCCTTGGAGGTTTGGCGGACTACGTCATCTCGCCGACGGGAGATTTTTAGATCTTTGTTTAGTCTATTTTTAGTGTGTTCTTCGAGATATTGAGACGGCGGCTACGTTCTAAAGTCAAAATAAGGTCCTTTCGGCTCTATGCCCACTCTGGTGGTGCGTCTAGCACATTCAGAGGACATGCGGAGATGGTGTATCCGGCAGATCTCCTAGGATCCGGTTGTTTTTCATGTTCGTTGGTCTGATTTCAGTCAGTTTCTTTCGATCTACCGTTGTCATCATTGGCGATGGTTGCTGCTCTCATGCACTGGGCTTTTGTGGTATTAGCTCGACAACTTCTTGCCTATCTGTTACTATAAAACGTATTACGACGAGCTTTGTCCGGCTCCTGTGATAAAGAGACAATGACCTATTTGTAGTCATCACTTGGTGGTCCAGTGACCTATTTATAATTTTGTTATGTTTAGGTCTTCTTATACCGCCGTTGATGATTTTCAATGGATAGGTGGAATTTCGCAAAAGAATAAATATCTGTCAGAAAATAGTACTACCCCTGTTTGAAATTAAGTAATATTGCCATGTAAAGTTATTTATTGAAAAACTTACAAATTTACTGCCCGTGTAAAAAGACAAAATGGTTGATACAAAATGCCTGTATTGAAAACGTGCATGTAATTATTGTAATCACGACTTGATCTTGATCTTTGCGTCCTAACTAACTAGCCACTGGCAGCTGCTAAGAACAATAAATACTAAAACCTCATCTGATCTTGATGTGAGTTGCTAATCAGTCGGCAGATCGCATTTGCTTAGCTAAAAATAAATTTTCGAATTTCATACTTCAAGGACAGATAACCATGTGCGCATGCCGTTTGAAAATATAAATTATATTTCATCATTTATTAGAAATATCAGAATGCTTGTCCAACTATTCGTACTCTTTTTCTCTATATAAAATAGGCAGATTTCATGTGTATGTATATTTTGTCATCATCATCATCCAATGGATGCCTCTCGCAAATAAATGGGGAGTCAAAATGTATGCCAACAATGCATGTAGATCGCAAAGCCCAACCGTGGAACGTTCACACTTTAGTGGTTTTATACTTATCTTTGTTTTCAGGTTTTTATCATTAATAACATTTCATTTATTTTTTCTAGGAAAATTGCACCGATCTTAATAATCATCAACATCAGTATAAAGAGCTCCATAAGTAAAAATAATAATGTAAGTAGGTCTTTGGACCACCTAGCGAAGACTGCAAACACTACAGAAGCCGAAGGCGCTTCGCCGTCCTCCCCCTCCATCGCAGGAGCCTGGCAAAGGTTGGCGTACTAGAGCTTGTTGCAGTAGACAAATAGGAAGTCGTCGTGCTAAGGTCCTAAAGGACCAACGCAACAGAGCAATCATTGACAATGATGACAACCATAGATCTGAAGAGACTAGACTAAAACCACAACAACAAAGACGAAAAACGACAAGATCCTAGAATATCCATCGGAAGACAACTCCATGCACCATCCACCAGCGCTATCCGTACCACCTAAGCAGGGGATAGGACATGAAGGACCTTATTTTGACACCAGGATGTTGTCAGAGCCTCACCACCTCACCATCCCGATGATGACACAAAAACTTGCTAAAACTAGAAACGAGAACCCTCCCACCGATGAGAGGCCGAGATCCAACCACCCCTTGAAGGCCTGAGAGGCCATTGGAGATGGGGCTGACCAGCGGTGTCGCTGGCGGAAGGGACGTGAACCCTAGCAGCCGCCTGGGTATCGCTTGGGGTTTTCCTCTCCTATACAGGTTCGGTAGACCATGTGTGTAAAGCTTAATTACATATCACTTGTGTATTAAGGATAAATAGACTCAGTTCACAAAAAAAGAATAAATAGACTCACCATGTATCGAGCTCACAAAATTCCTACTGGTGTTGAAAATATGTGACTGTACGAGGAATTAGACTTTTCCTCCTCATGTTTAATCTTCAGATAAACATTGGGATCAGCTTCATCAAATGGTTGCCTCCCATCAATAAAAAATAGTGACTTGATGAGTGACACTCGACATCAACATTGATACTTGGACCTGAATTGATCACAAGATTGGTGACAGTGGGTCACCAATCTCACATTCTCTTGTTATAATTTGTTCCATTCTGTGAAAAAGGAAATATCGCGCCCTGCAAAGTTTGTCGTGCTTTTGTCAAGCATCTTGTATTTTTGCACATACGGACAGTAAATTGTAAGTTTTTGAGTGAATATATTTAGATTGTAACATTATTAGTTTCCTGAAAAAAGTGAAGTCTTTAATTTGTTTTTGATTTGTCAAAAGTCGTTCGACTGTGCTCAGTGTAACAAGTTATTATTTGGATATATAGGGTGAGAAAACTTGATGATTTGGCATCTCATCCGCCTATGCATGCTTCTTATGGGTAAACTCATTAAATATTCCGATCCATTTTTTAGTTCAAAAAATATTACGATCCATTTGGCCCAAGGAGAGAAACTAATGGCGCTACAAAAAATCGAGGAGAAAATTATGGCTAAACTCGTGGAGAAAACATAGCATAATCCTATTAGACTGGGTCTTTGCGCCCCTCAATGTACACCCTCTTCAGACAGTGGCACCATGAATCTTGAAGCCCCTCATATTCTTCCTTTCAGTTATGCTTTCTATCCTTCTGGCCACAACATGACTACGGGATACATGGTTAGAATAACAATTCACACTTTTTCCTTGGATCAAGTATGCAATTCACCATTGATTGAGATCTAGAAATTTGAGAGGCATAAGGAAGTACAAAGAGAGAAGTCCAGATTACCCCACTAAACCTTTCATCGGGTTCAGATTATAGTCCTAAATTTTTGTTTGGTCTAAAGTACTCCCCTGAATTTGTAAGACCATGCAAATTACAACTTCTATTTTCAATTACTGGGGCCACAACCTTAAGTGCGCTGAGCACACACACATGGGTATCATGCATCGAGGGATCGACTTCCTCGTGACCTTCAAGTGTGTGTTTGTCCACTCGACTCCGACCTTTAGATGCATGCACACGACGTGTCATTGTTTGAGAAGGGCATGCCTTGATGGCATCAATATTTACATCCTCTTTATTGTTGGGAGGCCATCATTTTGATGATGATCCCAGGTCGGAAGTTAAATCGAGGAGGAAAAGTCGCATACTACATAACATGCCAATTAATTGAGAGAGGTGAAAAGGAAAGTCCCGCTCACATTTTTTGAGACATCTAAAACCACAAGAAATTTAGTTAAAATGAACACCCTAAGTATTTAGATAAATGTGTCAACAATACACATAGAGTATTTAAAAGGGAGTACATGTCTTAAATTTCACTGAAACATAGAACTTGGGACCTCATTTTTGTATGCGCAGTTTCACGGAGTATACAATATATATGCCAATGAGAAAAATGCAGCCTGCTAATTAAAAGTAGTAACCACATAACTGTTTTGATGTTGATGCCGGTGGCAACGCCGATCCTGCTCACATTCCAGAACAGATGTATTGGTTACTAGTTCTGAGAAGCCGCTGTAGTAGTAGTTAGGAAACGATCAAGGTCAAATTAACTGCGAAATAGTTGCGAGTACCTGCTGCAGAGCAGATCTATATACCCCACTCCAGAAGGATCACGGCCCGGCCATCATGCTCACCGCTTTGCTTCACACGCGACATGCTGGCACGCTTGTTTGATCGAAACAAACAAGCGTGCATCGATAGCAAGTAATGGTCAAGATCAAGGCATAATGGTGTCTTCAAGACAAGTAATCTAACAAGTACCGCTACTCTGCCTGTGCAGTGATGCATCTCATGGAGTTTGCCAACATAGCCTGTAGCGTGACAGTGAATTCGATCAGAAAAGGCTTATGCAATAATCTGGTCGTGTACCATGTAAAAATATTTCACCCCTTTTTTAAAAATAGAAGGTGACACAATGGGGTTTTCCCTACCGATAAAATATCTTCTCATCATATAATATAACTATTTTTGTCTCATAAATATTTTTATATTTTTCTTAAAGTTGGTTAGACTTTCTAGAAAAACTAGAAGTACACTCCTTACAAGACAGAAGGAGTACCTGGGAGGCTGGGAGGGACGACCTACAAAAAAGAATAAGAAGAAAATCCTGTATGAATGGTTTAATAACCATTTCCAGCTTAACTTTTTAAATCGAAAAGGCACAATACTTCTATTTTTCAAATGGCTGGAGTGCATGGCCACATGTTCATGAAGTATGGAAGTCGACGAATTCTTTTATAAAACTAATTCAGACAATACCATTCAAAAGGAAAACCGAAATGCAGTCTGCTGATTAATTAGCGACTCACATAGAAGGTCACATGGTGTAAAATGTTAAGTTCAAGTCAAAATTATATTAATATGTACCCGCAAAAAAAAATTATATTAATATGATACAATAATACACTGTATTTTCAAGATCACGTGGTGATTACTTAGCGACTCACGTAGAAGATCACATGGTGTTTAGTAATTATATAAGTTCTGATGCTTGTAGTGTACATGTATACTTGTCACTGAAACATAAAATTTGAAACAGAAACTTTTGTGTACTGATGCTTGGAGTAATATATGCCAAAGGGAAAATGAACTCTGCTAATCATAGGTACTCCCTCCGATCCATATTACTTGTCATTAGATTGGATGTATCTAGCACTAAAACATGTCTAGATACATCCATTTCTACGACAAGTAATATGGATCGGAGGGAGTAGCAAAATTGTGTCTGTATGGGTGCTGATGCGGACGCCTTGGGACTGTCGCTTTTTTAGGAAAAAATGGGTTTCTAAATTGAGTATTATGAGCAACTTAAGTCCAAATTTTGATGGCTCCTGGAAGCCGCCAGTTAGTTGGGAGTATATACTCCAGAAGGATCACGGACCATCATTAAGACGTTTCCTCCTCCTGGCCATCATGCTCACTGCAAATTATTGAGTTCGCTGCTTCACGCGTCATGCTGGCACGCTTGTTTCATCAAAACAAGCAAGCGCAAATTGATGATCCAAACAGATCATCGTTACTCCGGCCAAGACTTTCCTGTTAACTGCGTTGGTAGCGAGTAATGGTCAAGATCAAGGCATAATGGCGTCTTCATGACCCGGAATGTAGCGAGTACTGCTACTCCGGCTGTGAAGTAATGCATCTTATTGAGTTCAACAACCTAGCCTGTAGCGCGGCCACCCCTATATCATAGCGAGTTCAATATGAAAGTATGTGCCTATAAGGTACCGACATGTCATATATGGCAAACCTAATAGCTAACATATCAAAAAATCGATTTGGATCCCGGGCTACATGGTGGCTTTATTTTTCAAACTTTCAAAACTTGATTTCAAAGTATCACCAACCTAATAGCTAACATATCAAAGAATCGATTTGGATCCCGGGCTACATGGTTGCTTTATTTTTCAAACTTTCAAAACTTGCTTTCAAAGTATCAAAAAATTATGAAAAACATTTCTAGATGTAAATAATGATGTACTCTATCCAATACACACAAAGTCTCGCCTCGGAATACTTTGTACTCTAGGCTCAACAAAAGTGACAAAACCTGACAGATTTTGGTGTTTTGGAATCTAGCACTGTTTCTGTACAGACAAAAATACTGGGTATTTCGAGTTGAGACTTTGTGTGTTGGATAGAGCATACTATTTTCTACACTCGGAATTTTTGGTCAATCTTTATGAAACTTCAAACCGACATTTTCGAACAATTCAAAAAAGGGATCCGTGTAGTCCGGGACCCATATATCCGCACTCCTAACATATAAACTAGTTAGCAATAAGTAAGAACTAATTTATTAGTCCATGGTCTACCTTACATTCTCACAAAGTGCCTATGACCATGTGATGTAACTAGCTCTTCTATAAGTGCCCACGACTGGTGGTGGGTTAATTCCGGCATCGCACCATCAAACCTGGGGAAGTTGAGCTTGTCGGTGTCCTGGCCATGGTGATAGAAATTTTCAATGTCATAGGCCCACGCTGCTTGCCTTGTCGACTGGTAGGTGCCTTTCCAGATATGGCTGCCGGTATTCCGGTCGTAGATCTTGCCCACTCAAGTCTCCCACTGCACTGATGCATGCTGTGTTAATGGTAGTGCGGTGGCAGTGGCGGGCGGAGGTCTGTCCGCGGTGGAGCTCTGCGGTGATGCGCGCAGCTCTGATTCATGTTGCATATGGGAGGCGGGGATCGGCAGCAATATGAATTGGCCATCGTCGCAGCCAACTCCTAACAAATTTGCTCATTTAAAGGGTTTTAGGGGTTCCGTTATAGATGCTCTAAGGAGCCGAAGATATTCTCGAATGCTTGTTCAAACTAAAATTCCCCTTGTTGCATCTAGGGACATGATCTTGGAGAACTTTCACCCGCACGGTTGTCTTCTTAAATATGGCATGACGATGTGAGTGCTTGTTTTAGATAAAAAAGGCATCACTACCCGACTTTAGAAATCAATACCGAAATTCGGAGAGCCCGGTCCAATAAAAGTATTGCTATTTTGATCATGTCATTTCAATAAATGTTTAATAGATAAACTAATATAGAGATAGATAAAAACAAATACATCAACATGTGTGTTCTGTGGTTTTATTTTAGCAAAATCATGTTTTGTTTGTTACCAACGACAATACAAAATATGAAAACTACAATAGTGTTTTTCTCCACGTGGTTCTTACATACTTGTGCATGGTAAATTTTATTTACGTATTACACAGTACAACTACAAATATATCCTTTGGGATTGAATATTTGTGTAAAGAGGACTCATGCTTTCCTAAAATAAAATAACTAGACCAATTAAATAATGTGGTAATTAAATTGTAAGATATAAAAAAGATTAACCAAAGCACGTTTCATTTGAACAATAAATGGATGCGGGAGATTTACATGATGAGGCATGTGCACTAAAATAGATTACCATGTAGTGTAGAGAATAATTAACAACATAAATGTTTTGAATAGACATGCACATTTTTGCAATAGAAACATATCGTGTGATTATACAACACGCTAAGTGCTGCAAGATTGATTATACAATTTGAAATCAGAAAACTTGTTATAAAGAGTAATAAGAGAAAATAAACGCTATGTAAAGTAATAAGGTTGACCACCCAATAAACTTTCATACGGAACTTGTTATGTTTCCTTGAAAGGGTTTTTTTTAGACGAGTCGCGAACTCCAGCGACCCTCAGAAAAAAGCTATGTGCTTGGGATAACTTTTCTTATTTTCCATTCATTTTCTAAACATATTTTCTTGATCTTAATTAGAACATTATAGTGGCATCTTGATAACTGGATGATGCAGCTAGTTCACCTAACTGATCGAGTTGCTAAATAATGGGCACGATTTTCGTCCTTTATAAAAAGGCCTTGGTGGCAGTTGTCTAGACAGGGCCAAGAACTCGAGTCTACATCCATACGCTTACGTTTGCAGTGTAGTTACCTAAACTAGAAAGATGACGCTCAAGTTATTGGCCGAAGTGAGCCCACAGGAGCTGCTCGTTGGTCTTGCCGAGCTCCATAACAACTTTCTCGGCTACGTCAAGTCCCTGTCGCTGAAGTGCGCCGTGGATCTGGGCATCCCGGAGGCCATCCACCGCCGCGGCGGTACGGCCACCCTCGCCGACATCGCCACCGACGCCAAGGTACATCCGGCCAAAGTCGCCGACCTCCAGCGCGTGATGGAACTGCTCACCGCTTCGGGCATCTTCACCACCAGTACCGCCGGGGAAGACGGCGGCGGTGCTGTGCTGTACGGGCTGACGACGACGTGCCGCTTCCTCGTCGGCTGGCACAACCTGTCCCCTATGGTGCCCTTCCTGCTGAACCCTCTCGTCGTCTCCTCCTTCTTCAGCATGCCCGACTGGTTGAGGAGTGAGCCGGCGCCTGCGGGAGCCGGCTCCCTCTTCGAAGTGGCACACGGCTGCTCCCAGTGGGAGATGGGGAGAAAAGACGCCGGATTCAACGACATCCTTAACGGCTCCATGGCTGCCGACAGCCAGGTCTTCCTCGAGGTCATTATTATGGACAAGGGCCGTATCTTCCGCGGCCTTGGCTCGCTCGTCGACGTCGGTGGCGGCAAGGGCGCGGGCACCAAGGTCATCGCGAGCGCTTTCCCGCAGATCAAGTGCACCGTCATGGACCTTCCTCACGTTATCGCCGGCCAGGTCGACGCCGGTCATGAAAATCTGAACTTCGTGGCCGGTGACATGTTTCAATCCATTCCATCGGCGGATGCTGTCGTACTCAAGGTATCATTTTCACGCATGCATCGTTTTTCATCAATTAATGATTGCATACAGCCTAGTAGTCAAGGTATGTTTGTGAAAATGGAAACATCCATTCACTACAGTATGCAGCATAATTCATTAAATGGAGTATACTGCGTTCATGAAAGAAACTAGTACGTCGAACAAGACGTATTGGATGAATGGGTTATGTATGTATATGCACGCATCCACAAAAGATTAAACTGCTGCTGTCTTCAAACTACCGCCATCGTCAATCCACATATTCCAACAATCGTAAAATACAGTACTACGTAGGTAGTGATGTACCAACAATCTTAAGTATGGAGGTTACTAATCCAAACCCGATAAGTAATTAATGAAGAGAAAAATCATCTTCAACAACGGTGTTTTTGCCAATCACTAAGTTATCATAGATAGGCACATCCACTTATCACTTATCATGGGCTGATTCAGTAATAGGGTTTTTCCCAATCACTAAGTTGCACATCTACTGTCATTTATCATGGGCTTTGGAAAAGAAAGAAAAACATGGGATGCTGGCCCAAAATACCATCTCTTCTTAGACTAGTCATGGACTCATAGTGGTAGTATCATATTATTAGTATCATGCACATAAACTAGTGTATGATAGTACCTCTATAATGCATGGTATCATGGTGTAGTATCATATTCTCGTAATATTATTGTTTTGTAAAATCTTGATGCAAAATTGTGTATAAGATCTATTTAAAATTATTTTATTTAGTTTTATGTGCTATGATATTGTATCTACATATGATACAACTATCACCTATCTCATCATTAACTATAGTGACACATCATATTTTTGCATCCATATAGTACATGATATCACCACTATGGCTAGCCTTAGTGTATGTCAATATGTGTAAATTTGTAAAATTACACTCTTCTGAGGACAAAGGGAGTAAGCGCGAAGAAGGTTCAGCACTACTGGTTGTAAAGAGTGTGTATAATACTAGCTTTTGTATGGTCGCGCACGACACCACATGATGAGCCGAATAAAAATATAATCGTTAAAAAATAACCTATGCCAAGGAACAAAAATGTAATCTTTTGGAAAAACATAAATAATGGTGGAACAGATGTCGCATCAAGTGGAACCGAAACTTAGTGCTTGGTGAGCAGTTCTACAATTTTTGCCTAAGTGAAAGATTTAATTTGCAACCATAGAATAAATCATGACCACGTGTTGAAAAAATTAGCACGCATGTAAAAAATCAGGATTTTTTATGAAACAAAAATTTAGACCAGATGGGACAAAAATTTGTGCTGAAAAACTTACATAAGATAAAGGAACGGAACAAAATTTAAACCATAATTTTAGATCACATGTAAGGAATCAGGAGTAGTAGAGGAAGAACATTATAGACCTGGTGGGACAAAAGTGTCCGTGGAACAAACTACATCCACATGAAGAACATTTTTTTAATAATAACCGTAACAAAATGATAAGTACAATTTGGACGAGCATTTAGGTACACATCCAAACCGGTTTACAAACAACTAGACCTAGAACAAGATGTTAGCTTTCGGGGAACAAATCACATCTACATTAGAAGAAAATCATGTCTACCAGCGGGTACAAGAAATGAAGAGAAATTGTACCAACGGGGAAAAGTTGTAATACATGATGAAATCATGACTACAGGTAGACTGAATTTTTTTACGCCAACAGCAACTGAATCTTGGATCAACCGTAACATCAAATTGTGTCCCTAGAACAAATCACGACTATAGATGGAACAAAATTTTGGAACCAAACAAAATTTGAACACCCAAAAAACACATCCCGATCATAACTGGAATGAAAAAGGAGTATCCGTAAAGCCAAAGAACAAATAACCGAAGCATAAAAATGATTAGATGGATCAGAAAATAATGAAAGAAAAATAAAATATGTCTTAAAAATTAACATAGGAAAATAAGTTAAGAAACACAAACAAAAAGAATAAATAAAATAAAAAGGGAAAAAGAAACAAAAAATAAATTAAGAAAGTAGAAGACAAAACTAAAAAGAAAATTAGGCATATACTCCTCTCGAAATAGATGACGTAAATTTGTCCAAATTGGATGTATCTAGTCAATATTTGGTGTTTAGATGCATCCATATTTAGATAAATCTCCGACATTTATTTTGAGACGGATGGAGTATCAGACTAAGCTGGCAAAGTGAAAGACCAACGAAATCAATGTATACACCATCATCATGACATCCTAATACTATCACCTTATGTGTGGCACCCTTGGGCCAGCATTGTTAATTTCCTACCGTCTTCGGGTTGATATGGAGAATTTTATTTTTCTCTTGTATTGACAACAAAGTTGGTTTTCATGGATGTTGTGAAAATAGAAAGCCAGTGGAGCGACGTATGATCTAGGGAGCATGATGACATAGGAAGTGAGGAGGGTGCATGGGAGGAACGATGGATCAGCAAGTTTGGGTTTGTGGGTGGATGCTTGGTTTTAATTTTAGCCCGAGTTAACACATATAGTCTTAAATTTCAGCCCCTGAATGCTCTCGGTTCAAATACAAAAAAGGGATTAAAAAACCCTTACACGTGACATTTTTATTTAAACATGGCAGTTTTTTGGAACTAACTTCTGTTTTAGTTACTCGTTACTTTTGAACATTTCTGTAATACGCACACCGACGAGTATTACTCACTGGTGGATATTTTCTTTTCTCATTGACTATGAGTTACTTTTGGGGAACACATCAATGGCTTATAGTGCAATGTTTCATTCCTTCATATTTTGAAAAATTCTTACATTTTTCTTCCAACTGTGTATGCATATGTTTTCTAGAACATTTTACATGATTGGGGTCATGATGATTGCGTCAAGATACTTCAACGTTGCAAGGAAGCCATCCCTGCTAGAAATGCGGGTGGAAAGGTGATAATCATAGATATGGTAAGAGGATTAGCACACGATGAGAAGAAAATAACTGAGATGGAAGCCATACAGAACCTATTCATGATGTACATCAACGGGGTGGAGAGAAATGAAAGTGAGTGGAAGGGGATATTTTCTGATGCTGGGTTCAGTGATGATTACAAAATCATGCCGGTACTGGGTCCCTATTCAGTAATTGAGATATACCCTTAAAATCTTGGCGAACTACCACATTAATGGACAGAATAAGTTGCACATACATGAACTCCCACAGGTTTATTTGTTTGTGCATTGTTAATAAGCAGGCTACCTTGTCCACCTGCCTAGTTTGTCATTTACCACTTATGTTAAGCATAGTTCCTTTCGGAATTTGTAAATCTGTATTGTAAGACACCCTATATGATCAATAATTTGGTTGTTTTGTGTGTGATGTTTTGAAAATTATTGTTGTCTGTATTCGAAATGAGGTTTGTTCGATAAACCCATTTCCCATTCTTCAATTTGAAAAAAATACCTACAAAGCGAGACTTCATGAAAATGCCACTCCAACTCTTCGATACAGCCGCGACCAAAGCCTCGTTCATCTCTACAGTGACATACTTCCCAATCTAATCCAGAATCCGATCCATGTGGTTGGCACCCTCAGAGAAGAACAAGTCACTGTAAAAGCTTCTAGCCTATGCCCTCGTATCATCATCCGTTTTGCACCTAGTGCATCATCTCTATTCAAAAATCTGATTGTATTCTTCCTCTTGCGGTGAGTGGCTCGATTTTGGAAGTACTTGGTATTCATATCCCAAGGTTTTATCCACTCTTGACGTGACCATTGTCGATACATCACCTCCTCCCTTTCGTACACTTTGTGCAAATGTCCCTCTAGCTCTCGTACTTCCAGTGAAGAACCTAGGACCAAAGAGGCCTCTTTCACTTCATCTAATGCAGTGCGCACTTTCTTGATCTGCAAGCGAACAGAGCCGAATGTGTCAAAACTCCACCTCCTCATCGGCGAAGACCATCTCATCCTAGTTTAGTGTTTCTTGATCTGCAAGCGAACAGATCCGTTCAGTGTTTCCTAGTTCCGTCAGATTGCTACCTTGGACGTTCTCCTCCCAAGCTGAGTGGACCATCTCATCATACATGTCTCGTGTTTAGTCCACATTTCTTCTTTTATGAAAACCATGTGGTTTTGTAGTAAAAACATTTGGACCCTTGGCCACCTTAATTACTAAAGCCATATGATCAGTCTCCTCTGTGCTATGTGATCCACTCTCGTCGCCGGGAATGTACATGTGGCTCTATCTAGACGAGCTTTGTACATTAGAAACTCATTCCCTCATGCTATCCCAATTATAAGCATAGCCACAGTATCCTAGGTCAGTTAAGTGACAATCTGCTAAACATTCCTTAAAGGCAGTCATATTCTCTTCATTGCGCTTGTTCGGGCCTAGCTGCTAGTCTTGGGTCAAGATCTCATTGAAATCTCCCTCGCAAATCCAAGACAAGTTATCTTGGCTTCGCAGGTAACGAAGAACCTCCCATGTTTTGCCTCGTAGCTCGGCTCTAGGCTCTCCATAGATTCATGTGAATCGCCAAGTCGCATGACCACATGTGATTTTGGACGGTTAGTACATGAAGTTGTACTCTCTTCATCTAGAATTATCTGACTCACGATCACTGGCGGACCTTCATAGTGGCGAAAATCCCCCAAGCCCATAAAGAAACATGCTTTTATTTACAAGTATCTGGCATGTTTGTCCATTAAAATCAGCTTGTAGCTCACATTTTCGTCCCCCAGCCATTTGCCCCCCCCCCCCCCGCCTCCCCTAGAAATTCGGCCCAAGGTCCGCCACTGCTCACGATTATCTACGTTCGCATATTTTTAGATGTGCTCTAGTGTGTAGACACATACGAATCTAGACAAATATGAATCATTTAATTCTGCATGGATCGGATCTAAGGACAAAATGACATGATGGACACCAAATCGTTGACATGATTAAGACACTGGTTGGCGATGACCTCAACAGAAGCAGATTGAGTTTAGAAAGTATATCACTGACAGATACAATTAGACTAGCCACACTGGTGCGCCGGTTCAAAGATTCTAAGAATCGGCGCTGAAATAGCTGCGGTGTATGAGTTCGCTTAGTGGGGCCCATGAATGCATAAAGAAAACAAAAGTAAATGGAAACGCTGCATATTTACACTGCCTTCAGACTCCTTCTGCGACTGTGTGCTTTGTTATCATTATTTAATTCATTTAGAAGCGAACCAACTAGTTGAGTCGATTCAAGGGATATTTTCGTATGGTTCGACCTCCACACTGTATGGAACCGGTTCATACTTTTCTTTGAATCGCTTCTCGACCACAGTGTGGCTGGTCTTAGTAGTATAGCCGGTCAGCAAAGATGCCTTGTCAGCGGTGTGCATCGTTTGGTGACGGGTAATAAAACAACGAGAGCTGCTATACACATGACGAATTCGTGTACACCATTTGTACAACACCAGCTGGCTTGGTCGGCGCTGGGAGGTGCTCTGTGGTGGTGGAGGCGGCACCTCCGGAGTTGCCCGAAGCGACCCGGGAGGCTATGTAAAACAATGGTTTACGAAAATGAACGTCGTGCACAAGCTGGACCAAATGCTTTTGATTTATGGATCTGATGTTTAGGTAAATACCTCCAGCTTCTCAAAGTTAGCGTTGTCAAGAAAAAGACCTTCACAGGCTTTGGATTACGGGGAGGGTGGTTTAGTTCTTCCTGTTGTCGTCTTTTGACTCATCTCTTCTTCCGGTTGAAAATGACTACTCCTTGTTCACTTCCCATCTATGGTTGTACACCGAGAGATGCAACCAGCATTTCACTTGATTTGTGTCGTGCATCATGTCATAATAATCAAAGTAAGGGGATTCCGTGTAGACATGAAGATTTGTGGACAGTGAAAACTCTGAATCGAAGAAACAGAGAAGCGGACATCAGCACATGACTGCTGGCTTCAGATCATCGGGCCACATTTTCTAACTGGCTGCATCAGTATATATATATGATTTTTTACTGCTCCATCCAAGTTTATTCCGCGATGGACTAAAAGGAGTCTTAAGTAGTCCTGAGAGTTGCACTCTCGGTGAAAGGAGGCATGCGAGGTAGACGGCGGAAGACGCTGGCCCCAGGAGATCTGTCGCCGCCGCCGTGTTCCTCGACGCCGGGCACTGCCGCTGGGTCTCGATTCCTCTGCCTCGGATCCGATTCGGAGGGAGACGCGGAGGAAAGGTTGGCCGCCTGGAAGGCGCTCGTAGCTCTTGACGACGACACCGGCGAGCTTGGCTGGACAACCGTGTCCCGGCGGCGGCGGCGTACAGATGCTGAGATTCGTCAAGAATTTTGGGAGGACATGGGGTTCCCAACACCGGCTTCAAGGTTCTGGGAGAAGGAGTCGCCGGAGTTGGGAGGCCGGAGGTCGTCTGCTTCTCCATCGGGGTCGTCGGCTCGCAGGAGATCGTCTTCTTCGCCGATGGGTCTGGCTATCTCTAGGGGCCCCAAGATCATGCCTTGGAGGGGTCCTCTGCCAGCGCGGCGGTCCTCGGCGCCGCCGATTCTCGGGATGTACCTGGAGGCCGCCGTCGTTGGCGCTAGCCAGGGGCCTCGGGAGCAGTTCGCCTCTCGTTCGGAGGAATCAGTTTCGGTTTGCGAGGAGGTGGGTCCGATAGGTGGTCCCACCAAGGCTGGATCGGACGTGGAGAGCACGCGTTTTACCTGGACCGGTATCGCTAATAGGCTCCTGGGAGTCTGGCGACGGGAATCCTCCCAGTTATATTCCGAGCCGCCAGAGCCATCGCCCTCTGCCTCTGATCGCGCATCTTCTTCGCCGGCTCCTGGCCCTCTGTGTTCTCCCGGAGTCTCGTTTGCCGCGGTCGTCTGCTCTGCTAGGATGTCGGGGCAGGGTCAAGGTGCTAACCCTAGAGGTCCGGCCTCGGCTTCTGGGCTGCGGGGAGCGCCTGCTTCCGCCGGGGCTGTTCCTGCTGCCGCGATGAGGCCTCCCGGTCCTTCGTCGGCCTCTCCGGCACAGGCCGCTGCGTCCGGGCTTGGTTCGATGCAAGCTCCCGCCGTGGCGAATGTGTACCAGCTGGCATCGGGTCACGCGCTCTTTCCGCCGGGGGTCCAGTTCAGACCACCAGCGGCTTACTTCAATGCGCTCCAGACTATTCCGACTCAGCCCCTGCAGCGGCCATACCGCGGGGCGTCGCCTTCGTTCGCTGGTCAGCCGGCCGCGTCTTACTTGCCAGGGACGGTACCTGGCCCTATGTTTCATGGAGGTTACACCGGAGATCAGTTGGGTGTGGTCCCGTCGCAGCCAGCACAGTCGTTTTCCGTCGGAGTGGGGGCTGCGACGCTTGCTGTTCCGAAGAGGAAAAAGAATAAGAAGCAGCCTCCGATTCGAGGGGTTCAGCCACAGGTAATTCAAGCCCAGTCGGATCAGCAGTTCCATCCTCAGCAGCAGAGTTTCCAGCAGCATGGTGTTCCACAGATGCAGGCGCCAGGGTCTTATGTGCCTCCTGTCTCGCAGCAGTACACCCCGCAGGAGCAGCAGATCTACCAGCCGATGGTTGTCGCTTCACAGGTTTCAGAGGGACCGTCTGTGGCCGATGTCGGTAAGAAGAATAAGAAGTTTGTTCGGTGCTGGAAGTGTGCGGTCAATACTCATGCGACCAAGGATTGTAAGGCGGTCCACTATTGTTACATCTATGATTGCACTGCACATCCCACTTTGAGGTGCCCGGTGCTGAAGCTGCCGCGCTTGACTCCGTATATGGCTGGTATTGGCAATGACCAGACTCTGTTCACCCAGATTCCGGATGCTGTGACTCGGGATCATCTTGTGCATAGTAAGACACCTATTGCTCTGGTACGAGTGTCTGGCCCGATGGTTTCAGCGTAGGTCGTTCAGAGGCATATTGCCAGGCGGTGCCAGGTGCAGGTTCAGTGGAAGTGGGAGGCGGTGCCACATGGAGATTCAGCCTTCTTAGTGAGCTTCCCGACGTTTGAGAATTTGGACAGGGTGGATGGAATCCTGATGACTGTTCCGCTCAGTACTGCTCAGCTGACCTTTTCGGTTTACAAGATGGAGGAGGTGCCGCATAAGCTTGAGATGCAGCAGGTTTGGCTACATGTGGAGGGAGTACCCCATATTTTGCGATCCTTTCAGGGCTTGTGGGCTGTTGGAGGACTCATGGGGAACACTCTTGATGTGGATTTGTTCAGCCTGCGGAAGCGGGGGATAGTCCGTATTCTCGTGGAGATGTTTGATACGAAGGTTTTTCTTAAGGAGAAGGATTCACTTGGTCACTTTATTGTGTCAGATGCCGTGGTCAAGCATAAGGTATTTGAGTTTCGTTTCCGGATTGAACCTGAGGGTTATATTCCGGAACCGGAGTTTGTTCCTTTCTTGTGGAGAAAGGGAGATGATGATGCGGATGATGATGCCAATGGGAAGCATTTAGAGGATGCTATGGATACTTCTGAGGCTGTTATTGCCAATCAGGGGGTGGGTTCTGGATCTTCCTCGGCTGTGCAGGGTACTGCGACTACATCTTCCAGTCAGGGAGTGCAGAGGGTGTTTGCTGTCACCCCCTTTAATGCCAATCCAGTTACTCCACGAGGTCGACAACTTCTGGATGCTCTTCCTTTGGATTCCCCTCTTCGCGGGAAGGGTTCTTCCTCGGCGCCTCGTGTTTCTCTGGCTCAGTTACAGGATGCTCTTCATTCGGTTTCCATTCCTGTACTGCGGTCTTCCTCAGCTTCGCCAGCGAGGTCCAGAACGCATAGAAAACAAAAAAAATTCTACGATGGGAACTATGTACCAAGATCTATCTACTAGATACAAACAACAGGCAGATGTATATCCGTAGAGAACATACCCTTGAAGACCGACAAAGCTTAACGAGTCCAAACTCGTGGTTGATGTAGACGATCTCTTGCCGATCTCAAGATCGAGAGGAAGTCCTAGCGCCGCAAAACAGCAGCGCATCCGTGCTCGCACACACGTTCGAGGCACCGAGCAACCCCCGCCTCCTCGCTCCAGCGATGCAGCGGAAGCACAACTCTTTCTTGCCGAAAAGCCACCGGGAACATGTATCTCGCTAGTCCGAGACCATGGGGGATAAATTCTAGAGGGGGAGAGAGATCCTTCACGAGGAGGTGTGAGTGAGAGAGAGGGAGGGGGCTCCTTTTATAGGGAGAGGGGGGGCACCCAAGGGGCCATGCGCCCAGCCATGGGGCTGCCCCACCTCTTCCACATTCATGTGGGTGGACACTCCACTCACTCAAATGCCTTTCAATTCCCTCCACTCAAAAACCCACTCAAATTCCCATTAAATTTCCACCAAATTTAATGCAAACTCTCATTAAATAAAACTCCTTTTATTTATTCAGAATTTTGTCAATTACTTTAATGACAAACATTCACATAAAACCCCTTGCTAGTATTTCATTTCACATGCAGAAACACTTTCTACAGTTTCACCCAAAAACCCGTTTCGGTATCTAGTGAAATAAATTCCTGCGCTTGTTATTCTTTTCGGCATGAAACTTTTGCTCCAAATGGATGTCGGTGTCTCTTAAGTGTGTCACCCTACGGTTCGAGAATAATGCGGACATGATCGAGACTCCTCTCATATCAATAATCAGAAGCGGGATCTGGAGACCCATACTGACTCCCACACATTCAACGATGACTTTCTTGTGATCGTCGGAACCTTTTACGCTAGTATCTTAATCCCTTTGTTTCACGATATATTACATGTCCGAGATTCGATCATCGGTATCTCCATACCTAGTTTGATCTCGTTACCGACATGCACTCTTTTCTCGTTCCCGTGATATAACATTCTAGTGATCAAATCACTTGCTTGCAAGCTAATCAATGTGATATCACCGAGAGGGCCCAGAGTATATCTATCCGTCATCGGGATGAACAAATTCCACTCTCGATCCATGGGCCTCAACATAACACTTTAGTAGTTCTGAATCCATCTTTATAATCACCCTGTTACGGTGTGACGTTTGATGTTATCAAGAAACTCTTCCGGTGTTAGTGATTGACATGATCTCATGGTCTAAGGATTAGGATCACTTCGTAAGTTGTTATAGCAACATAAACTCAATGACTTTGATCGTAATGCTATACTTCGAATGAATGTTTATCACATCATTACACTAATGTTGTGACCTCGTTATTAACAACATCCAATGTCCATGATCAGGAAACTTTGATCATCATGTTAATCAACGAGCTAGTTTATAAGAGATGCATAACTAGGAACTTCCTTTTTGTTTATTAAACACACATGTATTAACGTTTCCGTATTAATACAATTATAGCATGTAAAATAAACATTTATCATAAATAAGGAATACGATAATAACCACTTTATTATTGCCTCTCGGGCATATTCCCTTCAGTCTCCCACTTGCACTAGAGACAATAATCTAGTTTGAAAAACTTTGCGTATTGAACACCTATGGCTTTCTGGTGTTCCATATACGCAACTGCAAGTGGTTAACATAATCTACGGATCTGACGCTTCAGGTCCGTGTGTATTTGCATGTCTTTGCGTCTGCACGCATCACTCATTCTCCAATGAGATGGCATTGTATAAATTTGGTCTTTCGGTGAGACCTTTAGTTCCTTGGGGTTAAAACACGTCGATACTATTGTCATACAATATATCTTTAGTGTTAGACCGTTGCGAACCACACCTTAGTTTGATAACAAACTTCTTGACACAATTCCCTCCTTTGCTACTACTATAGCAGTCATATACTTAGCCTTTTTGTTGTAGTATTCGTCACAATGTCTCAACTATGGATTTCATCCAAATCCATCATGGAATCTCCTTTCCATTACATTGTGCCACCCATAGTTTAAATTGAGATAAACTTAATTTGTATCTTGTGACAAAACTAGTATCAATGTAACGCTTTACAATGAACTATTTGTAATTGTTTGTCACCTCTACACAAATATATTCTTAGTTCTTCCAAAAGATCATAATAATATCCTCACTATCGTCCAATGATCATTTTATGATTCATTCTGGTATATGCTCATAACACTTAGAGCATAGGACATATCTGGATGTGTACATATCATGGTATGATTGATCAAAGCATCCTTGTGATTTCACTCATCAAGTGTCAAAGCACTTGAATCTTGTTTCACTTATCAAGTGTCAATACACTTGAATCTTGATTCAATTACTTTCCATGCAACAAGAATTGTTTCTTGTCGTTTCTATATTGAACTCCTTCAATATCTCATATATGTATATTTGGCACAACCATATTGGCGTCACAGTCTATCCACTATAGACATTCACGCTAAATATTCGGGTTTTGCCTAAGTATTTCATCGAAATGAAATTCTTAACCTTTGTCAATTAAAGATACATCATTTCCAATCAACAAGATGTCCTCCACATAATGTATTAGAAATATGTCTCAGCGCTCCCACTTAATTTCTTGCAAATGCAAGCATCTTCATTGTCTCCTGATGAAAAACTCATTTTTCATCATGGTGAAGATTCCAACTCCGCGATGCTTACTTCAACCATTGAAGTTTGCATGCCCTTTTAGCATCCTTTGAATTTAACAAAACCCTTTGGACCGTGTCATGTACACGTCCTAGGTAACCATTCTATTAGAAGAACTTTGTTTTGTTTATTCATCTACCATATACCAAATTATATGTAGTGGTTGCTACTTTAATCCATCCAGACTAAATATCGCTATGAAAGATCAAATCTTGTCATAGTCAACTCCTTGAACATTGTCGTAAAATACTTTACGACATGTCGACTATTTCATAGATGTGAAACATCCATGTCTGTTTCTTTATAGATCCAAATATGACCGATAGGTTTTTACACCTTTCCGGAGGGTCTTCCAAGTTCAAAACTTGATTTCTCGTGTATGGAACTATCACGGATTTTATGGCTTCAAGCCATTTGACGGAGTCAGGGCCCATCATCGCTTCTTTACATGTAGTCGGTTCATCATTGTCAGACAATAATGATTTACTCTCAAATCTTAGCATTTGATTGTTTAACCGACCTTCTTGGTTCAATAGGAACTTAGATCTCCGTGACCACAACCTTTGAGGCACATAAGCTATGAGCATTATGGCAGCCTTCGGAACGATTTCCGGCGCTGCGCAACTCAGCTCATATAGCTAAGGTTCGTTAACCTTATCAAAGTTCTATTGTCTTCCCACTTAACTTTTACGAAAAATTCCTTCTTCAAGAAACTTCATATTTCAAGCGACAAACCCCTTTGTCCTTGGTGTTATGGAGGAATAACCAATTGTTATTCGAAATAACCTACAAAGACATGCTCATCCGACTTCGGTTGTAAACATCTTACTTATGTTTAGCATACCAAAATTTAAGAAATGACAACATGGGTTTTTTACCCCAAACCATAACTTCCATGGTGTCATTTCAACGGATCAATATGGAGCTCTTTTCAGTGTAAAAGCGGTAGTCTCTAAAGCTTTAATCTTTTAAAACATAATGGCAGTTTTATAAATAACACCTTTGATCCTACCATGTCAAACAAGGTTTCATTACAAATCTCAAACATTCCATACTCCTATGGTGTTTCGGGATATGTAAATCTAGGTGTTTTGCTAAACTTGCAACTCAAATAAATCCCTTCATGATAAAATCATAATTTATTTATTTTCTTGTTACACTTGTAACTCAAATAAATCCCTTACGATAAAATCATAAACCATTTATTTTCTTGTCACAATGATTTTCACTTCATCTTGAAATTCTTTGAACGTTTTCAAATATTTCATACTTCTTTCTCATTAAGTGAACATTCACTCAAATTTCCGGAGAAAGTATATGAAGTTGAAACCCATCGCTTACGACTATACATAATGGACTACATACATCAATATGTATAAATTCCAATATTTTAGTCGATCGTTCTTCTTTGGCGTTTGAACGAAGTTTTAATTATCCTGAGGAAAGTCTCACAAGCGTCACTTGATCAAATCAAAGACTCCAAAAATCTATGAAAATGGAGTTTCTTCATGTTTTATTTCCAATATAATTTAAACAGCGATGTCACTTCATAAGTGATCTTTCAATCATTTGTCTTGCGACATTTTAGCATTAGGTTTTATGGATGTGATTTCTCCAACTAGATTTGTAAATCACCCATCTTATATGGAATACGGTAATTATTTGAACAACCTTTGTTCTCATAATACCAGATTTAAATAACAATTATTAAAACAAATCTTAAAGTCAAGCTTTGATATCAACGAGAAATACAAACAACAGTTTGTTTGTTTTCAATGAACATCATCACATATTCTCTTGCTAGTTACTTAGGCCATTGTGGTTCATGAATTGCGTTGTTCCGTATGAAATTTCATACCAACCAATTCGGTATCCAATACCCAAGAACCACATTGTTTAACAAGCAAAGAATACAACCATAACATGTATATCATATATATACCTAAATTGGATATTTCCAATCTTTTCTTTTCTGCCAAATATATTTTATAGATTCTCTTTCAGCATTTCCTTTTCCTTTTTAAAAGAATCTATCAACATCAAAAGTGGCGCCATATACATGACACATAGTCCAAAGCGTGTATATTCAAATAATAATACCTTTGGACTTGCACTTTGAAGTAGATCACCATCATCAAAATGATCGGTATTCTTTCAAAATCCATTCTTTAGTAATCTTTTAGTGTAGTAAACATTTTACATATATATTCTATTCACCCTTATCATGACGACTTTCATGATCAAGCTACTGTAGCTTATAAAGGCGAATCGTGAGTATAACATTACTTTCCAAAACCCTTTTGGATGATTAGGATGTCTAGCATCTCCAACCTTCGTAAATTCTCATCCAATATGAGAACATATATTATACTCTATCATATTGCAACCAAAAAATTGTTTCAGATATCGTTATACCTGCCACACATGATGGTTTCTGAAACAATTCTTTCAGCTCCTAGATAAACTTGATATTAAAACAATCAAGAATCATGGAGGCAAACATGATACTTAAGATACTAACACTGGAACTGTTACTCTCGATTTTATACCAATTATTAAATTTCACAGAGTAAACAGAGTTTGCTGAAAGTTTGTAATAGGGCTTTAAACTTTAGATTGACACTCAACACAATACGATACCAGTTCGTAAAGTATATATCCAGAATTCTATAGTTCTATTATCTCAATTACAACTATGCATAAGGTGGTGAACGAATGCCAATGACTACAACAAATTATGCAAATTCACTTTGATTTAATTTTATGATAAATTGAGTTCTACTAATCCAAATTAGAAATGAACTCCCACTCAAAAACGACATCCCTCGTGTCTTTTTGGTGATTACATGAACCAAATCCAGTACACCAAGTCCGATCATCACGTGAGTCGGTGTAGCTTCAAAGGCGAGCATCCATATGGTCATCATATCAAAAACATATGACTCATGCTTAACCTTTCGGTCCGTGTTCCGAGGCCATGTCTGTACATGCTAGGCTCGCCAAGTAAGAACCTTAGTATTCGTGTGTGTAACTGTCTTACACCCGAGATATGCTCGTGGATTCAAGTACACCCGATCATCACGTGATGTCTTGAAGCGACGAAACATTGTCGGTGCATACTTAAGGAAGAACACATTCTTATCTTGATATCTAAATGAGGGATCATCTTATTATGCTAATAAAACGCCAAACAAGCAATATAAGATGCAATCAAATATCACATGTTTATAAGTGAAATGATATGGTTCCCGCATATGATCTCCATCATGTGCACCATAATATGATCTCTATCATACCTTTATGTGTAAGGCCAAGGTCTATGGAACTTACACGCTATGTGTGTTGTAAGAGTATCATCTCATACTTCTACTTACAACATCACCATATCATAACACTAGCCCAGCAACAATCTAAACTAGACGCCTCTAATTTATCCATTGCAAGTTTTACGTGGCTTAGGGCTTTCGAAGATAGAACCGTTCTTACCTACGAACATGAACCACAACGAGGATAACCAAATTGTTGACAACTCGTTGCAAATTAGATATTTACTATAGTAGGAGAGACAGACACCCGCTAGCCACTTATGCAAAACTAGTTGCATGTCAAGCGTGGAACAAGTCTCATGTGCGAGGACATGTAAAGTTTATCCGGGCCGCTTCATCCCACTATGCCACCAATATCCAAAGTACAACTAAGAAGCAATAAAATGATCATCATCGCCCACATACTCATATGTGTACTACGCGTGCAAAGTATCTACGCATAGATCCGGCTCTGATACCACTGTAGGGTTCGCAGCATAGAAAACAAAAAAATTCCTACGATGGGAACTATGTACCAAGATCTATCTACTAGATACAAACAACGGGCGGATGTATATCCGTAGAGAACATACCCTTGAAGACCGACAAAGCTTAACGAGTCCAAACTCGTGGTTGATGTAGACGATCTCTTGCCGATCTCAAGATCGAGAGGAAGTCCTAGCGCCGCAAAACAGCAGCGCATCCGTGCTCGCACACACGTTCGAGGCACCGAGCAACCCCCGCCTCCTCGCTCCAGCGATGCAGCGGAAGCACAACTCTTTCTTGCCGAAAAGCCACCGGGAACATGTATCTCGCTAGTCCGAGACCATGGGGGATAAATTCTAGAGGGGGAGAGAGATCCTTCACGAGGAGGTGTGAGTGAGAGAGAGGGAGGGGGCTCCTTTTATAGGGAGAGGGGGGGCACCCAAGGGGCCATGCGCCCAGCCATGGGGCTGCCCCCACCTCTTCCACATTCATGTGGGTGGACACTCCACTCACTCAAATGCCTTTCAATTCCCTCCACTCAAAAACCCACTCAAATTCCCATTAAATTTTCACCAAATTTAATGCAAACTCTCATTAAATAAAACTCCTTTTATTTATTCAGAATTTTGTCAATTACTTTAATGACAAACATTCACATAAAACCCCTTGCTAGTATTTCATTTCACATGCAGAAACACTTTCTACAATTTCACCCGAAAACCCGTTTCGGTATCTAGTGAAATAAATTCCTGCGCTTGTTATTCTTTTTGGCATGAAACTTTTGATCCAAATGGATGTCGGTGTCTCTTAAGTGTGTCACCCTACGGTTCGAGAATAATGCGAACATGATCGAGACTCCTCTCATATCAATAATCAGAAGCGGGATCTGAAGACCCATACTGACTCCCACACATTCAACGATGACTTTCTTGTGATCGTCGGAACCTTTTACGCTAGTATCTTAATCCCTTTGTTTCACGATATATTACATGTCCGAGATTCGATCATCGGTATCTCCATACCTAGTTTGATCTCGTTACCGACATGCACTCTTTTCTCGTTCCCGTGATATAACATTCTAGTGATCAAATCACTTGCTTGCAAGCTAATCAATGTGATATCACCGAGAGGGCCCAGAGTATATCTATCCGTCATCGGGATGAACAAATTCCACTCTCGATCCATGGGCCTCAACATAACACTTTAGTAGTTCTGAATCCATCTTTATAATCACCCTGTTACGGTGTGACGTTTGATGTTATCAAGAAACTCTTCCGGTGTTAGTGATTGACATGATCTCATGGTCTAAGGATTAGGATCACTTCGTAAGTTGTTATAGCAACATAAACTCAATGACTTTGATCGTAATGCTATACTTCGGATGAATGTTCATCACATCATTACACTAATGTTGTGACCTCGTTATTAACAACATCCAATGTCCATGATCAGGAAACTTTGATCATCATGTTAATCAACGAGCTAGTTTATAAGAGAGGCATAACTAGGAACTTCCTTTTTGTTTATTAAACACACATGTATTAACGTTTCCGTATTAATACAATTATAGCATGTAAAATAAACATTTATCATAAATAAGGAATACGATAATAACCACTTTATTATTGCCTCTCGGGCATATTCCCTTCATCAAGGCCATGCGGCGTAAGGCGGAGAGGAACTTAGATTCGCCAGGTATATTGAGTTCTTCGAAGTCCTTTTTGTATTTTTCTACTCCTGTTATTTCTTCTAAACTAGCCAATGTTGGCACTAGTTTGGATAGCTCTATACAGGAAGTATCTTTTTCTTCTAATGTTTTGCGACACATGGAGGTTGACCGTCTAACGGTTACTCCTAAGGTCGGTGTTTTTCCTGACGCTTCACTAGATGAGGAGGAGGAGTTGCATGCCACAGTAGATGGTCAACTCCTTTCTCACTTAGTCGGTGAAGTGTCGGAGGTGGACTATGATGAGACCGGGCTTGCCTCTGTGTATGAGCTGAAAGCTTCTAGTCGAAAATCAAAGAGCCAGCGAGCGCGAAAGAGATCCCGTGCATCCAAATTTCCTATAGTTTCTCAATGAATGGAATGTTCTCAAATAGCAGAGGTCTTCGGGACTTGGCTAAACATTTATTCTTTGCTGATTGTGTGAGAGAACATAATTTGGATTTTTTGGGTATTTCTGAGACTGGTAGACGGGATTTTTCACAAGCTCTACTCAATCGCCTTTCTGGTGGAGTGGACTTTACGTGGATATCACGTCCACCGCGTGGTCGATCTGGGGGGATCCTATTAGGCGTTAGAGATAAGACTATCGAAGTTTTAGCTAGTTCGGTGGGAGATTTTTTTATAAAACTCCATATCCGTAACAAGGCTGACAATTTCACATGGTCTTTAGTCGCCGTATATGGGGCCGCTCAGGATGTTTATAAGGCTGACTTTTTACGTGAGCTTATGAATTTGGCAAAGGACAATCCGTATCCTATTCTTATAGGAGGGGACTTTAATTTGCTCAGATTTCCTCACGAGAAAAGTCGGGGCCGGTTCGATGAACATTGGCCTTTTTTGTTCAATGCTGTTATAGACAGTCTGGACTTGAGAGAGGTTACAATGTTAGGAAGGCAATTTACATGGGCTAATAGTCTTCCGGAGCCAACATATGAAAAACTAGATAGAGTGCTTATGGATACTGACTGGGAACAAAAGTTCCCCTTGGTAACTGTTCGCGCTCTAGAACGTATTGAGGCTTTGTCGGATCATGCTCCTTTACTTTTATCTTTTGGATCACCGCCACGGAAGTCTACGAATGAGTTTAAATTTGAACTCGGTTGGATGATCCGTGATGGTTTTTACGAGATGGTTAAGGCTATTTGGGAGAAACCGGTCGGTGGCCAAACGCCTATCCTACGATGGAATAACAAAATGCGTACTTTACGCAAGTTCCTTCGGGGCTGGGCCAGGCACACAGCTGGTATCCTTAAAAAGAAAAATTACGCCTAACATCTATAATTGATGACTTAGAGGCTTCCGCGGAAATCAGGCCATTAACTGCACAAGAAATTGAGCTTAAGAGCCATTCGAATGCGGAGATAGCCCAACTTTTGCGCGAGGAGGAACTCGAATGGTACCAACGCTCTAAAGCTAAATTCATTCTGTAAGGAGATGCGAATACTAGGTACTTCCATGTTGTTGCCAATGGCAAGCATAAGAAGAAACTTATTCACTCTCTGATTCAGGATGAAGGTATGATTGAGGGACAGGAGCATCTGAAGTCATATATCACTAACTATTATAAATCCTTGTTTGGGGCCCCAGAGAAACATTCTTTCTCTATGGATGAGTCCCAAACGTCTGACATCCCCCAGGTTTCCGATGAAGAAAATAGCTTTCTAACTGCCTCATATACCGAGGAAGAGGTAAAGAAAGCAGTTTTTCAAATGGAACATAACAAAGCACCAGGACCCGATGGCTTCCCAGCGGAATTTTACCAAAAATTCTGGGATGTTATTAAGGAGGGCCTGATGAATTTGTTTGGGTTTTTACAAGTCGGACAATTGGATCTCTTTAGACTTAACTTTGGCAATATAATTTTACTGCCTAAGGTTAACAATGCAGAACGTATACAACAGTATCGTCCTATCTGCTTGCTTAATGTTAGCTTTAAGATTTTTACTAAAGTTGCCACGATTAGACTAAACTCGGTCGCTGACAATGTTGTTAGCCCGTCTCAAACTGCGTTCATGCAAGGACGAAATATCCTAGATGGTGTTGTAATTCTGCATGAAACAATCCATGAACTACACTCAAAAAAATTAAATGGTGTATTGTTCAAGATTGACTTTGAGAAAGCATACGACAAAGTTAATTGGGCTTTCCTCCAGAAAACACTTCGCATGAAAGGCTTTTCTGAGGAGTGGCGCTATCTTATTCAGTCTTTTGTGTCTAGGGGGAGTGTTGCCATTAAAGTAAATGAAGATACTGTCAAATACTTCCAAACCAAGAAAGGATTGAGACAAGGGGATCCATTATCGCCTTTACTATTTAATATAGTGGCTGATATGTTAGCTATCCTTATTGAGAGAGCAAAGACTGATGGTCAAATTGAAGGAGTGGTTCCACATCTTGTCGATGGTGGACTTTCTATTCTTCAATATGCCGATGATACAATTCTTTTTATGGAACATGATCTGGAGAAGGCTAAGAATCTGAAATTAATATTATCAGCATTCGAGCAGCTATCTGGGCTTAAAATAAACTTCCATAAGAGTGATTTGTATTGTTTTGGCGAGGCCCAAAGCGAGGCCCACCTATATACTGAACTTTTTGGTTGTGGTCAGGGTCAATTTTCAATCAATTATTTGGGAATACCAATTCATTATCGGCGTCTCACAATTGCTGAACGGAAACTTGTTGAGGAAAGGCTACAAAAACGTCTTAATAGTTGGAAAGGTAAATTGTTATCCCTTGGTGGAAGATTAGTACTCATAAATTCAGTACTTACTAATATGGTACTGTATATGATCTCGTTTTTCCTATTACCAAAAGGGGTCTTGAACAAAGTGGATTATTTCCGTTCAAGATTCTTTTGGCAAGGGGATAGTGAAAAAAAGAAATATCGACTGGCCAAATGGAATGTGGTTTGCCGCCCGAAGGAGTTTGGCGGACTGGGCGTACATGATTTTCAAGTCAAAAACACCGCACTCCTGGGAAAATGGTTGTTTAAACTATTTACGGAAGATGGTGTTTGGCAAACCATGTTATGGAGGAAATATGTGGGGTCCAAGGCTGTGTCTCAAGTGGTTTGGAAACCCGGAGATTCACATTTTTGGGCGGGTCTTATGGCCACCAAGAAACATTTCTTTCGTTTTGGTGCTTTCGAGATTAAGGATGGATCACAGATTAGGTTTTGGGAAGATAAGTGGCTTGGCCAAACTACTCTTCGCGAACAATATCCAGCTTTATATTCGATTGTTAGACACAAAGGAGATACAATTTCCATAGTGATGGAAGACTATCCTCCTAATGTGTCTTTCAGAAAAAGTCTCATCGGTCCTAGATTGGTATCTTGGAATAATTTATTATTACGTTTATCCATGATACAATTGTCGGACGGTGTTGACGTGTTCAAATGGAAATTACTAGAAAGTGGTAAATTTTCTGTTGGCTCACTATATAAAGCCTTGGTCCAACCTGATATCCCGGTCGATGATAATAGTAAAATTTGGAAAATGAAAATACCCCTTAAGACGAAGATATTTGCTTGGTATCTACGGAAAGGGGTAATTCTAAAAAAAGATAATCTTGCAAAGAGGAATTGGCATGGAAGTACACAATGTGTTTTTTGTCATCAAGATGAGACAATTCGCCATTTATTCTTCCATTGCAAATTTGCTCGCTCTATATGGTCATTCATCCAAATAGCTTCTGGTTTATCTCCGCCGCGTTCTGTAACCAATGTCTTTGGTAATTGGTTGCACGGAATTGTTGATAAGTACAGAACTTTGTTTAGGGTGGGAGCGCTTGCCATTATATGGTCGCTATGGCTTTGTAGAAACGACAAGATTTTTAATAACAGTGTGTATTCTCCTCTGCAGGTTATCTATCGAGCCACGGCTATCCTCCGATCATGGAATATTCTCCAACGTATGGAGTTTTGTGACTTATTTATGGAGGGATGTACGTGATTGGAGGACACGGCGAGGGATATTTTCTCCCGACATGGATGGCCGCGTGATCTGAGGATTGATCTATCTTAGATTCTAGTCATTTATTTACATAGTACTTTTGTGTAATGCTTGTTTACTTTTTACCTTACTTCTGTCGTTCGTGTGGCTGTGTGCATCTTGGTTATGCAGAGGCCGGGTGTAAACATTAAACATTTAATAAATGAGCCCATTTCCAAAAAAAATATATATATATATATATATATATCCAGTCTGCAACTCTGCAACTCTGGCTTCGGATCATCGGCACATTTGTGAACTAGTAACAGTCTGCAACTCTGCATCGGTATATATCCAGCTCATTCTGAAAAAGTATTAATCCAGCCAAAGGAAACATCTTATGATCAAATTGGTTAACATATACTGTATGAAGTAATACCCGGCTATGGGCATACACGCCTGTCCCTTTGCTCAGCGTTTCTGGGCCTCTGTTGGCGCGGTCTTCACCACGTCGTCCACCGCTGGGGATCTGCTTGCCCCGGGATTCAGCCGCGCAGCTCCTCGACGTTCCTCCTGCTCTGCTGCTGGCACCTCTGGAAACACCGTAACGGCGTGGTGTTCAACAGGCTGCGCATCAAGTGCCGTGCCGATGCCGCTCTCTAGCGTGTCCGGCTCCCGGTCGACGCTAGGGGAGATGCTGATGTCTGGCTCGGCCTTCTTGGCGGCCGCTAGCCCTTCCCCCTTACTCTATAAACCTCTCCCCCTGTAAAACTTATCTGCCCACTTTGGGGCGCTGCTGCCTATAAGGAGTATTAAAAAGTGAGGGAGGGGGGGCAGGGGGCATACACGCTTGTCACAAGCCGGCACCATTCCTGTTCCAGTTTTCTTGAACCTAGTTGACTCTATCCTTGCAACTTTGCAAGCTGGCACAAAGTTTATACTCCTTCCGATCCATATTACTTGTCGTTGAAATGGATGTATCTAGCACTAAAACATGTCTAGATACATCTATTTTAGTGACAAGTAATATGAATCAGAGGGAGTACATACATTCTTCGTGTCATGGCGACACATAGCTTCACATTCTTGCTGCCATTCGTTGGCCTTCTTCTTCGCTTGGGAGCAGACCCATGACTAGACTACTGCAATTAAGTGCAGTGGACGGTACCACCACCATGGTTGACGACACTTTGCAAGGGACACTTCTTCTACGCCTCTGGTCAGCAGGGCCGGAAGCGTGCCGCCGGAGTATGCATCGTCTCAGGGGCGGAAGCCACTGCAGAACTTATCGACGAGCAGGAACATGAAACTTCTTTTTGAAGTTATACAGATGATTTATTTGTATGTCTTGTGACATCTTCATGGTGCACAACATAACTGATAACACTGGTTTTCAAATTTATCCATCATCATCCACTGCCACCCACCCGATCATATTTGGCCAAAACCGCAGACACCTAGCCATCAGACAAGTAGTTTTCGGCGGCAGAGTATTGCGCGACTGGAGGGAGAGGCATGATGAGCTGTCGAACTCTGACTTCGGGTGCAAGCACTTCAAAAATACATTGTTGCGGGACATCAGCAGTTCTCGCTTTCTTTGGTCAACTCCTACCGTCTGACGATACGACTGACGTCTGAAATTCCGTTGACAAGGATAGGAGACACTTGCGCTTTCAATGCTCCTGACAGTGCTATTGTGAATCAGGTGATCAGACACTGAGGTTTAACGTATGAGAGGCAAAATAATTGGTGAGAAAAGCTTATCATCTCTTTGAGGGGCAATGCAATTTCCCCCGTAGGAGGGGCCCCCGGCACCATCTTTGCCTTTTATTTCTTGGAGATTCGTGCTACAATTTTTACAGAACAACCCTCCCACCTTATTTCTCAAGTTTATTGCTGTTTTGCTTATTAGCCCCCAGTTTTTTCATGTTTTATACATTTTCGTCACTGTCTTCAACGAAAGAACGTGATTCACAGATACATCTTTGTTTAATTTAATTAGCGAGTTTTAATCAGCCAATCTAATTAATATAATTTAATTAACAATTTCTTACATAATTATTTTTTCAATAATATTCAACAATATTTTATATAATTTTTTTTAAGAATTTTTCTAGAAATATCCGTACAAGTTTTATATTTTTTTCAACAATTAATATAATTTGTTTTTTCAACAATCTATTTTGATAATTTTTATTTTTCTATTTTTTATTTAACAATATTTAGACACTCTTACTTTGTTTCATCTTAGATTCAGAAGTTTCATACAAGATTCACACGTTTTATAAACTTGTCGTACAAATTTTATATTTTTTTTCAACAATTAATATAATTTGTTTTTTCAACAATATCTTTTGATAATTTTTATTTTTCTACTTTTTATTTAACAATATTTAGACACTCTTACTTTGTTTCATCTTAGATTCAGAAGTTTCATACAAGATTCACATGTTTTACAAACTTGTTTCTGCCAAGAGATATTCATATAATGTAATCAACAATTTCTTACATAATTATTTTTTCAATAATACTCAACAATATTTCATAGAATATTTTTTTAAGAACTTTTCTAGAAATATTGTACGAGTTTCATACTTTTTCCAAGATAATTTTTTTAAGATACATGGGCAACACCGAAACTCAAATGACTCTTCAATAGAACTTTTTTGAAACTACTAACAACAATCAAACTTGATTATTATTTTTTGTAAGAATGTTTGTTATCACTAATAACAACAATCTTCATCAACCAAGATTAATACCAAGAACGTTTCATATAAGATTCACACAAGATTCACGAGATTTCACACATTATATAATCTAATTTCATAACAAGTTTTTAACACTATCTCACTGTCACTCCTCTCATTAACAGATCTACCATGATTTTTATTTGCAACCAAAGTATTTTTTTATGTTGATTTTCTTAAATCCACATTAATAAGATTAATACCAAAAAATATATTACACATTCACCGTGGATTTTCAAGTGTGTCAAGATTCATAAAAGATACTACCTCCATTTCAAGGCTTAAGGCGCACACGCTATCGAAAGCAAAGTTTGACCGAATGAATGAAGCAACAAAATCTTAATTATATTATACATAATTAGTACCGTTGGATTCGTATTGAAAAATACTTTCCAGTGATACTAGTTTTATACCAAAACTCTTTACGTATTTAGAGTAATTCTTGTTCAAAGAAAAAACACGCAAAACGAGGACGCCTTAAGCCTTGAAACGGAGGAAGTACATACAAGAATCCCAGAATACTCGTACTTCCAGATTTAGGGAAAGCAATTTGGATAAAACTATGTTTCATCTTGACAGATTCACACAAGATAATTTAGGTACCAATATTTTCGGTAGCAATATTCAACCAATATTTTTAGTAACAAACAAACATTTATTTCATACATGATAAAATATTTTAACAAAAAAAGTCATGGAATTTTTCTTACATATTATTTTTCACAGAATTTTCATGTAATAATTTTTCACACAAGATGTGAAATGGGAGGAGACCCTTGAACAGTTTCACACAAGATTCATGAGATATTCGTATAATTTTTTCAAGAGATATTCATATATTTTATTCACAGAATATTGTTAGAATGTCTACATATGTTTCTGCCAAGAATCATACATGATTCATATAGTTTTTTCAAAGATTATCAAATCTGGTAGGTTTTATAGGATTTATACATAGGGGAAAAATTCATATCTGGTAGGTTTTATAGGTTTTATAGGATTTATATCTGCCAAGTTCCATATACCTGAAGATTTATACAAATTCCATACACCCGAAGATTCATACAAGTTCCATACATTCATGTAAGAATCATTAACGATCCTTCCAACATAGGGGAAAAATTCATATACATGACATATAAATTCGATTCAGAACAAAATTCATAGAAGATTCATACAAGAATCACTCATGATTCAGAACAAAATCAGACGAACTGGATATGGATTTTTTTTCATGCACGCTTCCAACAACAAATTTTTGAAAATCCATCAAAAATTCATCCAAACAAAAACGAGATTCACACAAGATTCGTGTTTTCATACATATTTCTGCAAGATCCAATCGAGTATCATACAAAGAACTTGATAAAAAAACAAAAGTTTGAATTATTTTCTCTGAGTTTTGATAGAACTACAAAGTTCTTCAGAATTTTTTACAAGAATCGGGCCATGTGATCCTTAGATGGATTCCCAGACCAAATTGAAGAAACACACGTAAACAACATTTCATCTGTGAGCCAGATTTGGGAAAAAATCAACAAAATCAAGGAAAAAGAGAGGAAAAGAAGGGATCCAAATCTGGCCACCGCGAGGCCCGACCGGTGGATCTCCTCGAGGTGGTGTCCACGCACGCCAGGAGACCGGGCTGGCCAGCCACCGCCGAGCGCATGTGGATCTCCGTCGATCTAGAGCTGGAGCTCGCCAGGAATCTGGAGCTCCTCGCGCATGACTGCGTGTTGTTGTTTTTTGTTTTTTCGTTGGGAAGTGGGGAGTGTAATGAATAGGTATATTTCCAAGGACTAAAATGCAAAATACTTGGAAGCTTTGACTAGTAGACTTTTGCACGAATCTTAAATCAACCTATGGCTATGATGGTGCCAGGGGTCCAACCTAGGAGGGGGAAATCCACACTCTCTCTTTGAGCACGTACGTAGCCAAGTACGTCTTGTCAGTTGGTTGGGCTTTTGCATATCAACAAGCAACGACCTCCTTATCATTGAGCCGAGTGGCCGAACTCTACACAAATCATGTGCCGCTCTTCTTGTCTTCATCAGAACAAAACATTTCGCCGGCACATACACCAGATTTATACACTGTTAAACTGCAATATTCAGATATCGTTTTTTTTTTTGGGTTCCGGCTACAATCTGTGGCGGCCACTCTTAAGTGTAAAAAAATGATCACAAGCCGTCACCATTTGTGTTCCAGCTCTCTTGTTCGCTAGTTAGCTCCCATCCTTTCAAGCTTAAACGAAGTTACGTGCCATGGCAACACAAAGTTTCCGTGGCTCACTTCTTCTATTGGCCAGAGAACACCGGGCCACTATCGCCATGACTGATGGCACAAGATCACCACCGAGCAACGGCGGACACTACTTCCCCTACGGCTCCGGTCATCAGGAGGAAGCATCCTAGTCTTCATCTTCTTCAAGGTGCAGCTGGTACATTCATTGGCAGTCGGATGCTGTAGTAAGATGGAGTCTCAGCTGAGTCGAAGTGGGTTGTGCCGCAGTGGCAGTGTAATGCTAACCAGCAGAATGGTATCATCATTACAAAATCAGAAGCTAAGCTCTCATTCTCTCAACACTTAACAGGATGTGACAGGCTGCAGTTTTTTATGGCTATGACCTATGAATGACAGGCTCTAGTACCTGGCATGTAGCTATGGATGATTGGCAAATCTACTCTATATAAGTTTCTCAATGGAATACCATAGGTAATACGTTCAAATACATTAAGCATTATACATGGAACCAAAGTATTCATGTTGCTAGGAACATATCTTTTCTAGAAGCAAACAAAAATCCCGCATGTTTCTAGTTATGCATGAGGGCCACTCATCTTTTTACCAGAACCTAGATAGACAGAGTAATTCAAAGAAGGATATGCTAGACAAATATTGTAGATAGTCATGACGCAACCTCCGATCTCGCTTTCTTTAATCTCATAGGCCAACCTGATGATCATTCTTCTGAGCATTGGTGCCCATCCAAGTATTGATGTCACCAAGTCGATCTCGTGATCTCTGAAGTTAACGATCTCCACTTCTTCAAGACCTGTCAACGACATACTTTGGCTCCTCCAATCCTTGGGCTCATCACAAGGACAATTTCCAAGACATTTCGATTCTTGCCACATCTTGAACATGAAAAAACATTAGGATGCATTTTTTAACAATATATATAAGTAACATGAATAATTACCTGAAACCACCCTGATAGGACAATCTTAAGCTTCTGTGTATTAGTTCAAATGCGATGCATCATAAAGAGACGTAACACAAATGTTCCAAAAACATGCTCCTTTGTGTTGATATGTAGCTCAGACACACAAAAGTTGGTAAGCGGAAGTTTCTCCATCTCATGTGGAAAGTCCGCCGCAACTCCCAAAGGATTTTACAAAAGAATATAATTATTTGGACTGATATATTCCATGTCGCGCTTAATATCTGGGAAAAACTAGTAGATTAAAAAATAGAACATGAAATATATCATACATAGGAAGAAGATATGTCCACGGATAGGACATGATCATAAGGGAGCTGCGAACATAAGCCTTCTCCATCTTTGTGTTTGTAACTCTCTATCGTCTTGAACCTCATGCTCTGGAGCCACCAGAAACCAAAAATAAGAGGCACCGATTCATACGCGCGCCACCACGATACCTTCTCGACCATCGGCGCTGAGATGGTGACGCCGATGTTCATCTTGCCATGGACATTGGGCTTCAGTTTTTTAAGTAGCGGAGTCACAATGTGGATGCTCCGACATTATGTATTTTTGTGGACATAAAGATCAAGCTCCTCGAGCGACACTGAGTGCACCGAGACGTCTCGTGCGGACTTATCTGTGGTCACATTAAGCACGCGTAGGCACGGACAGTGGAGGATCATATTGGCAAGATCGACAATAGCGCAACTTTTGAGAACCAGCCTCTCGAGCGCCAAGAATCACCGGCAGGCAACTGGTTGAAACGGCTACCATAAAAGTTCATCTCGATCGACGTGGTGCGATGCAAGCAGGGCAGGTCTGCATCACCATATTCGGAGAAGCAGGGGGATCGACTAGTGAAGAGGAGATCATGAGGAGAGATCCTACCTGCGGCACAAACAAGGGAGGTAAGATGAGCACCGTCGACATTGTTCCTTCTATCAAAGTCGTCGAATTCGATGCCGAAGCGGGTGACCGTGATGCCCAGCGCGGCCGCCGCCACGAGTGCTGTGAGCTCCGCCTCAAGAGAGCCTGGCTTGACACCTCGAAAGGTGATCCCGAGCACGCGCAGCCGAGGACAACGGTTCAGGAGGGCAGCGAGATTGACAATGTTGCCGGAGATGGACAGCATCTCGAGCATGGGGAGCTCGCCCGCCGGCGCTGACATGATGCGGAGCAATTGTGTGTCCAGATCGATTGAGGTGGCGCGGTGGAAGCAAGAAAGTACCATGGTGACAGCACGGGCCTCGCTTAATCCCAGGACAATGCGGAAGGACGAAGACAGTCTGTTCCGGCGAGAGCCGCGCGGCCGAGCGCAGCAACGACTTTGCACGGGCATCGTCGAGCTTTCCATCCGACGATGACATGAGATGTATTTCGACGAGGGACACAGCGGTGCGACGAGGGACGTGGGAGAGCGCCGATTTGATCAGGCTGGCCGGGATGTCGCGGAAGGTGAGGCCGGGGAGCCGAGGCCAAAGGCCGCGCCACCGGCGCGAGAGCAGGCCAGTGCGCGCGGCGGCGCGGGCACAGCGCAGGCGCACGAGAACCTGGAGGATCATGCCGTCGTGGAGGGCGCTGATTCGATCGCCAGCTCCATACTACTGCTGCTGCGGCGGCGGCGGCGGCGGCGGCGGCGAGCGCCTGAGGCGCCGTTTCGATTGTGGTTCCATCCTGGAAACTAAGAACGAGAACCCCACCCCACCCCTGTGCAGGGCACCTCCGTCAAAGAAACTACGTCCGTCACGCGGCCCAGCCCATAGTGAATTACGGATCCAACCACAAACTGTTACCGCGCACAGCCCATATATAGTTGCCCAAGCCGGCGTGTCTACCCGTGTTCTTTGAATTGACAGCTACTAATTCTTTTCTTTTTTTTTGCGGGTCAGCTACTAGTTCCTGAGCTAGATTTATATTGTCAAAAAAAAAATCGGCTAGATTCAAGATATTTTCTTTGGCAATGAATATAGGGCTTCAAACTCATAAGCTCATAAGGTGGCTCGTACTGGTATTTCGAGTAGTGTTGGATATCGGGTTTGGCTACTCCGGTCTTTGCATCCTTTTAAACTTTGTTGGGCAAATCTAAAACTCTTCAAAGTTTTTATTCTCCTACTCCATAGCAAAACACCGAGGGTTAGTCTCCTCTAGCCGGCGGCGTTAAACCCCGTCGAGAGTATCTCACGCTATTGGTTTTGGTGTGATCGTGGAAGCCCGCTCCTCCGTCGGTGTGGGAAATAGTTGTTCTTTCCGTCTCCTTGACGGGTGTGGCTGCCATGGAAGATAAGGGAGAAGCGAGCGGACCGCAGGGTAGGCAAGAATAGGAGGTTGGGGATCTTCTTGGGAGGCTCCATCTAGAGGAAGACGAAGAGGAAGAATTTTTCTAGAGGATAATGTCAAGTACTCCCTCCGTTTAAAAATATAAGATGTTTTAGGTTTGTGAAGGAAATGTATCTAGACACCTTTTAGTATATATGTTCAAATGAATCTAGACACTAAAAGAGGTGTCTAGATACATCTCATTCACAAACCTAAAACATCTTATATTTCCAAACGGAGGGAGTATCTCAAAGTGACTGGCTGTTGTTAGGGTCCATATCTCAAAGCTAGGGTTTAGTCAAGGTTCACTTTTTGCTGACATTAGAGCTGCGTGGAATCACGCAAGGGAGGAGATATGGATCCAATATGACTACAAGATGCAAGGCAGCTAGCCTAGCTAGCAGGATCTATCATACCTCTCTGACTCTCTCTAGCACTATTCCTCCCGGCCGGCCATCTAGAGGAGCTTTGCTTTCCACCCTTCTCTACCCCCGCAAGGCTGCAGTGTGCAACCTAGCTAGCAGCTTTTGTTTTCCCTACTTTAGGCCTTGTTCGGTTTATCCCCACCCGGCCGGGATCGGGATGGAAACCACGTGGATCAGTCGGGATCAGCTCGACCTGGATTTAATCCCGGCACACTCTGGAAGACGTCTTCGGTTAAACCCCGTCGGGATCCCACCCCGGCCTATTCCACTTCAATCCCGCTCATTTGGCAGGGATAAAAATAATCGAGTCATAACCCGTGGAACAATTCCCCAAATCGAAACGCGCCTTCTCTCTCTCGCCTCGACCACTCTCTGTTCCTCTCGCGATTCCTCCGCCGTCGCCTCCCCCACCCTCCGACGCTCCCCGTCCCCTCATCTCCTCCACCATGAAGCCGTCCTTGTCTTCCTCATCTCCTCCCTCCTCCCTCCCTCACCCCATCCGGATCGAGCCTTCCGTGGTTATCCCCGATCTGGAGATAACACGAAGGCAAATCGGCCGGAGGTGCACAGCGGCGGCGCAGACTACGTGTCCACAGCGCCTCAAAAACAGCGTCTCTTCCAACTACGGTATCAGCAGTATCCTAATCTCCTCCTCCTATCCATTCCCCTCTACTTGTCCCTGGTTAGGGCATGTGATTCTTGGTACACTAGATTTTGGAGCCTCTTTCTGTTGTGGGGTGCGGGCAGGCGGTCGACCATTGTTATCCTAGGCACATCATGTGCTTTTTGGATCCCTGCACTCGTGCATGGTCTAGTAGTTAGCAATCAGGTTGTAATACTTTTGATTTCGTTCTAGGACTAGGACCTACCAAAGCCCGGTACTCTAGTTGGTGTTTGTTTTCAATTTTGTTGACTTATCTTATCGATTTGTGTAAGAGAAATTCAATGGCGTAAAGTGCAAGGTTTGAACTCTGAAAATTGTGAACTTGTTAGCTTACTGCAATTCCCAGCAATTACCAATTACAAACCCGATTGATGAACATGGAGCTTTGTTTTGCCTTTCAATATTTTCTACTGTGAGTTTGAACCAGGGGCAAGATTGTTCGCATGCTGTTTAAAGTTTGGAATTTCTGAAATTTTCTTTGTTTTCGATGAAAATGAACCCTTACCTTCGAATGCATTATGCCTGGCAGGCTTACACTAGTGATAGAAGAGGAGAATGAGAGGCTAAAGAATCACAATGTACTCTATCTCCTATTACCGTAACACCGCTACCTTCTCCTCTTTCTTTTTTGCTTTTGGTGAAGGATGTTTAACTACAGCTCCACCATGTGTTTTAGTAGACTGTAGGTTCTTGTAAGTCGTAACACTCTACAATAGATCTTATTCTTGCAATAGTTTATAGTCAGTATACTAACAATCTACTACATCTATTTTTAGCGTAAGGCAATTTAGTTAAGAGACAACACTCAATTCCATCATCTATTGATTAAGATCTATGTACCTTAAACTAATATATGGTGTGACTAACATAAAGTTGTCTGTTTGAATAAGTATAGTCTTTTAATCTGAAGTCCACCTTGTGCATGGTTAATAGCTGTGATGACGATTGGTTGATAAAATTATTTTCTTCAATTAATTAACTGATAATAAAATATAACCAGGAAACATAGGTGTAAATGTATGGATAGAAAACTTCAGTTTCTAACGTGTTGTCCATTAATGCTCATATAATCTTCAATCATATGTGCACTTGTGCAAAAATAAACAAGTCATCTAGCACTTGTGTTTATTTAGCTAGATCTTTAGTTATCAATTGTGATGGAGGTCTCAGTTCAGTTTTGCTACCAGCGAGTGGTAATTGATAACCTATTCATAGGGGTACACTGCTTTCAGTGGCTTTGCCTATTTTATAGTTCAATGTATGATGTGCTTTAGCTTCTAAATTTTTGTACTCCTTGAGAAATTTACGGGGATGGAGTTAAGTGATCGAGTTTCTATATGCTTTCATCTTGTGATCTCCTGCTCAACATTGATACCATTTTTCTAGCTAGCTGAGCTTTGTGGTTACAATTTTCTAGGTACAGGATGGATCGCTACAAATCTCGTTCTTTTTTCTCTGGGTTGAGGTGTTGAGGTTCTCGTATGCCAAGTGGCCATGGATGAAGATGAAGGGATACTGTTGTTTGCTCTAGCTATTCTATTCATGTATCCTTGCTGCGGAGGTGTACCATGATGGATATTATTATCTATGTCTGCCTCCTCCAGCTTCTGTTCTTGGGCTCTTATCTACGTCGTCTGCAGAGGCCTTGGACAGTGACGTGTTCCTTCCTTCCAAACCCTGCTAGTCGGAGGCGACCTCGAGGTGAAGTGAAGGGGTGACATGCGCTTGACGACGACCCCGAGGTGAAGTGGAGGGGGTGACATATGCTTGACGGCAACCTGAAGATGTAGCGCATGAACTCAGAGGGCAAAGAACTGAAGTTCTACATGAGGAAGCTCCGGAAGAAGAAATACTTGCATATTGATTCAATGGATGTTAGTTGTCGCGTCACTGTTTTCCTGAAACCGAATCCGAATCTAGGACGAATTAATTGAGATTTTTTTGAGATAGTTATGTTCCATCTATCTCCTATCTTTAACATTGTATTTCGTTCTATATTTTGTTTTGTGAGCATGCGCCAGCGTTTCAACTTTAACTTCCCAAAGTGTTTCAGCTTTCAGTGCTTTGTATCTTGTTTTATTATTTTCCTGTGTTGATGGCTAGCTTATGACCGGGAGTAACCGAACGTAGTTTAAGATGCAGGATTTCTGGGGATTGGTGTGGAAGGGATGGGTGGGGTCTGGGTGACGTGAGGGGATCAACCCAATCCCCGCAGGGGTTGGTTCCATGTGGGGAATGAACCCCTGCCAACCGAACAAGGCCTTAGAGGGAACGTTCTCCGTCGTGTCTCCGTCGTGTGTTGCTTCCATCCATCAGCTTATCAATATAAAAAATAATCTGCCCAGACAAAATCTTGTTTTTATTATTATTATCGTCCTGTCACCCAAAGTTATTTGATAGTATCAAATGAATACTGATTTCGGTCTGAGTCTGAATAAACCGACCCGAGACCGTCGTGGTTTTCATTCCTGAACCATGATAGATCAAATTTACCGCTTTTTATCGACACAAGGTGGTTTAGATTTCGTCATGTTTTCATTGTACAAGTAGTTTAGAGACGGAAAAATACATTTTTACCGCGAAGCTCGATGGGAAAATTTATTGTGGTGAAATGTTTTATTGTTATAATTGATGATCAAGTTAGCGCATCATCAATGGTGGTGCCCTAGTAGGCAAAAAGCTGCCTGGCCGCTCGTCTGTCCGACAACTTCCTGTCTCTTGCATAGTACGTAGTCTCGGAAGCCAAATGAATGCCCCGCTAGGAGCGCTCCTCGGTCGTCATTACTCTTGGCGCCAACAAAGCAATCGTTTTCCATCCCACGCAAAAGTGATGATCAAGTTTCTATCTTCACCTTTATCTAGAAGGTCAATAACTTCAACTTTTGGTTCACTTGCCTAGTACTTATATGTGATTGACATCCCATGCACGTGTATGGTGCGGAGACCTATGCACATCAATAAATTTGCAGCATGTGACATACACCTTCGTTCACATATCAATCTATAACAAACCGTGTGATGTGTTCAATGTCATTGATGTATGCAACCTTGAAACGAGATATCCAAATAAGGTCCATCAATTGATGCTATAGTACATGACTAGAGATTTAAGTTGTTTCGGTGGACAAGTTGAGTATATATTTATGCCAACTTATTTGAGCAAACCAATCGAGTACAAAAATATCTCAGGAAATTTCAGGAAACTAAAGGAGTCCCGAGCTACTTTGGCAAACAAATTAATTGCAAAACTCTAGTTAGTTATTTGTGTATACAAGCCGACTGAAAAACATTGTCAACCACTTCAAGAAAATAGATCAAGTGCAAAATAATGTCAAAATGTTAGAAAAAATAATAAAATTAGAAAAATCAATTCCTAGAATTCCAACGTTCATCGGACTTGTCCGGTGCCCTCAAAAGGTAGCAAATGCTGGAAAAACGCTCTAGAGACAATTATATAATATATTTTCTAATGTATTTATAAGTTAAGTTGTTTTTGAATGCACATCTATAAGCAGGCCTCACTTTCGCCCTCCTCCTTCAAGAGTAGCCTCACAGATAACCAAACGGTGTGTTTCTGTACGCCCTTTGACCGTTTATGGGCTAAGGTTGACACGTGTTTGACCCACTTAAATCTTAAAGTGAGACCTGCTATAAGCTTACATGCACATTCGGAATGCGTCACCCTTCGCCAATCCACACCAATTCCCACAACTCTCTTGTGCGTGTCCCGCTCGCCATCCCTGAATTAGCACATCATCAATGGTGATGCCCTAGTAGGCAAAAAGCTGCATGGCCGCTCGTATGTCCGACGACTTCATGTCTCTTGCATAGTACGTGTGCTTAGTCTCGGGAGCCAAATCAATGCCCCGCTAGGAGCGCTCCTCGGTCGTCATTACTCTTGGTCTAACCGCACTGCCAACAAAGCAATCGTTTCCCTCCTTGCATCTACGCCGCCAACAGAACTCATGTCCCTCTCCTTTCCACCCATGCACGTCCTAGTCACGTCACCTTTACATGGCTAGAGGTTCTCGCTTGATGTATAGAAAATGCATCCATAAACTTTGTATTTTATTATGATATATTACACCATATTTACAGCTTACTGTTATAACCATGTTTTATATTGATTTTGGGTACAACTCGGTTTTGTGTATTTTTACTTCCAAGGACATGTGACTTTTTATGTGGAAGTTTTTCATTAAAACGAATACCTGGAGCACTTGTACCTAATGTGGAGCTGCACGAGGCCCGAGATAGAGCCCACGGTGCGGTCGCCTATGCATGTCGTGTCGGTGTGGCCCATCTGGCGCCTCGTTGCTCGGATGTCGTCCATCTTCACGTACCTGGACTTATGATCGTCATATATGCCTCCTTTTGCGATCTCACGATGAGGAGGAGGCGGAGAGACAAAAAATTTCATGGTGAGAACGACATGAGGAGACGGGTAGCCAACCAAGATTAAAACCTTAGGAGCGTTATTAGTAGGTTGCATGCCTTCGAAACAAGTCCTAGGGAGCCAAATCTAGGTTGATTGGTTGGCGCGGCTCCCTGCACGATGTGGCCAACGTGTGCGCCAAAGTTGTCATGGGCTAGGCTCTAGGGAAACGCTCGATTTAGCCGGCTCACCTTTCTTAAAATGTTTCTTTTAGTACCTTCTAATGAACACAACCTTGGTTCGACTGAAAATAAGCTCTACATAAAAAAGATGCACGTCAACAAAATGATTACATTTTGGAAAATAGTATGGAGTTTTGTTAATTGTATCTCCTTAATTTCATGTTCATGTTTGAACCTTTTTAGATGAATTTGTCAAACTAATCATACACACTTGACCATTTGAAATTTCCTTTGAGGAGTAGATTATCCTCGTTGTTTCACACAATCATTGTGTTGCAAGTTTTTTGTTTTGGCAATCATGGACGAGTAGATATGCATCTCTCCCCGGTACACTGAGGTGTTTATTTGTGCCTCTACTATAAGCCAAAGGTGTCCTTATGTGTTCTTACTCTTGTGTCTAACCTCAACCTTTCTCACCTACTTCTTGATAATCTAGTTTGTTAGTCCACTGTTTCATTACAAGGATTATAGGAATAAGACATGGGTCAATGATTATGTTCCATTTTGGCAATCGATTCCGAGTTTCATTAAATCTAACTTATCAATATTGTGTTGAAGCTTAGACTTGTTTTAGAAAAATTTCGTCCAATTCATCACACATGGTAGCTCGTTTAAAATATTCTTTGAGGAATAGCTTAGTCTCTCTGTTTTACACAACTCTCGTGTTGGAAATTTTTATTATGAGGCTCATAGATGTAACTATGTTCAAGTGTGGTGGTGTGAGGTAAGTTCACCACATGGAGAAGAGGTGAGACTAAACGTGAGTAGACAAACAACCAATCAAAGATGTTCATGTATCAACAACGATGCGACCCAGGCCACCAAACAAAGTCCACAATATAGCTTTTGCCTTGTTTGTACGTGGCAACCCACACACAGAATGTCCGCTGGAGCGCAAAAAAGGATCTCCTTTCTACTCCATTGGACTAGGCCTAACTCTCTTGTCTAATATGATATTCTTAACTTTGTGATGTTTCAAGAAATAAGGAAGGACACGACCATTGTCCAATAAGTTCACTTGTTTGGAGTACAAAGCTAGTTCTTGCATGTGAGTCCTATTGCACAAGGGTACATGAAGTTAATCTTCTTTTAACACCTTTATGCAGAGAAAACTCATTCTTATCCTCTACCCTCCCTACTAGCTACAGTACTTAAGGCCCTCCTCGTGTGATGTAGGCCAACCAGAGGCTATCTCCATCGGCGATGCTTCCTAGAGATGGCAATCCGAGCCATCTCGACCTTGGCCTTCTCTGTCGCTATGCTCTGGTGGTGCGATTATGCATTGTATTATTGCATCTAGAAAAATAAAAATTACAAGTAATTTAATGCTCCTAATCTAAGAATTGAAGCTCTCTGTCAATTTTTTGCAAACATAATCTACTTTGCTTAACTCACCATACTTAATTCTAGCCCATAATTTGTTGTGATGTTCTTCAAGGTATTCTTTCACCTTTGGCACTATATGCATGTTCTGCATGTAAGTGACATGCCTTCTTGGGGTATATGTGTATGCTGACGGCCACATGTTTTCTCCAAAGATATTCCATTTGAACTTCTTTGTGAAGTTAGTATCAAGGTGCCACATTCATTCTCTATGCTCAACCCCAGGAAATAAAACATCAACAACATTATCTAGGCACTTGCATGTATTAGTGTGTATCTCCAAGCTTTTAGGGTGACCAATTACTTTACTTAGTATCTTTATTAACCATGTCAAACTTTTGTTAGATTCACCCTCAAGAACAACATAAGAGATGGGAAATAACCAATTATGGGTGTCTACAGCACAAGTTGTGGCAAGATGTCCACTGAACTTACCTATTAAATAAGTTGCGTATATTCCCAAATATGGCATGCATCCCTCTAGAAGTCCCTTCATGGATGTCTTCAGGCGGACTGATTAATCCAAAATTGAAGCATATTTACCTCTTGTTTTTGCATAAGTAGAGTAGGGTTTTTGGTATTTTACTGCGTTTGGGTGCATCTTTTGTCCTTGTTTTAATAGGATCCTGAATTACTAAGTCTCTTATAAACATACCAATTGGGACTATCATATTATACTATAATATGATATTTTTAAGTGATAAAAGTCATTTAATTGATTTTTCCTCACACCTAGGAGATTGGCAAGCGTGGAGGAAGCTCTAGGAAGCTTAACGACCACTAGTACGGGAGGGGCCCGCCCATACCATCTGCCCGTACCATGTGGCAGCATGTCCGCCTCATCAAATATTTTCACCTCGCGGAGACGGATCTGAGATCCGACATTCACAGAAACTTTCAGCCACGAAAAACCACACTAGAGAGGGATCTAGAGGAGGAACTTGGAGAAGGGAAAATCATTGCTGCTTCACGGATCATTGGAGGACATCGTATCATCCCCTTCACCATCAATCGCTGCATCTCCATCACCATTAGTACCCCCATCTTCCATACATTAGATCTTGTTGTAATTCTAGATTCCATTGTGGTTTGTACTAGATTCATCCTCATACTTTTATCCATCCATTTGATTAGGATGATGTTGTTGATTGCTTCCATGTGTGAGTAGTTTCCTTCATTCTTGGGAGATGGAGAAACCCTAGCATTATTATGAAATGAAATAAAGATGATCTATTACTTGTGTCCATGATCTATTGATTTATGATATTTTGTTTGATCTCTCTCTCTGTTTAGATGGTATGTGTAGTCGGCCACATATCATTTGCCTGCTGGACTAAATAGAGGGTGATATCCTTAGGATGTGTTTGGGAGTATGCCCATTGTTATTTGTGACTACAAACATTGGCTTATAATCTACACAGTCAAAGGAGGAATAAAGAGAGATTCACTAAGATAATTACGATATCCATGGGGAGACCCTTAATTGCGGTGGTCTGTATGGATGACTGCTCTCAGACATCGCGATGGTTATTTAAAAATGACCACATTCCTTAGCTCAAGAAAGTGACTGCCTACGAGCTGCGGTGAACATCTTATTATAGAACTCTCTCCACACATGTCATGACATAAGAAATATGTTATCATAATTATGATTAATTATAACATGCTAGTGGTGTATCCTACATTCCTGATAACGCTTTAGCCTTATTGAGTTCAACCACCATTCCAAACGATTTTGTTACTTTCTTTCTTTTACTTATTTTATTTACTTTTCTGCATTCAATCAAAAACCCTTTACTTGAAATCAAAGGCAGCTTACAAGTATCCTTTGGTAGGCAGTGACGAGGGGCATAAAGAACTTGACCAAATAGCTATTTATGGGTTCGATAATCTTATTTCAAAACTAGCTACAATTGATCTGTGCACTGGCAGTCATCAAGCTATTTTCTGGTGTCGTTACCAGGAAGCTAAGCACTTTTGGTCTTTGTTCTTAGTTTCTTATTCTACTAATTGTTTTACTAAAGTTGCTTACTAGTTTTAGGTAAACACCATGAGTGCACTCGGACTGATGAATCAGCTCGATGCAACCAAATACCTCGAAAAATTTAATAGAGTGCTTGTCAAAGAATTCTCAAGTGGGAGCGAACTAAAATACGAGGTTAATCCTCTCTTCATCACTATTATTAAAGAGAAGTTTTTATGAAGGAGACGATCTGGATGAGGATCCTTACACTCATTTAATGCATTTTACCAAGTTATGTTGGACACTTAAATTGAGAGGATATTCTGATGATGAATTAAAACTTAAATTATTTAGCCAATCTCTAACCAACATTGCTTTAGCTTGGTATAGAATTTTTCCTGCAGAAAAAATTGATACTTGGGAAAATCTCAAAGGAGAATTCGTATTTTGATTCTTTCCCAAAGTAAAGACGGCTGAGGTAAGAAGGGCAATCATGAACTTCCAAAACCCGCCCAGGTGAAGGTTTGGTAAGAGCCTTCAAAAGGTATAAGTCCATCCTTAATAAATGTCTCGATCATGATTTACCTGAATGGTATGTTTCACATATTTTCTATGGGGGACTTAATCAAAAAATTAAACATGAGCTAGACAAAAATTCTGGAGGCTCTTTTATGGAGCTAATATAACTAAAGATTGAGAAATCCTAGAACGTATTCGTCGCAATAAAGAAACTTAGGGATTTGATTTAGGCGGCGAAGGAGGTATATAAATCGAATATGCTTGTCTCAATGCTTATAAGGAGTCTGGTAAGGTAAGGGAAAATGCTAATGAACTTCAACTTGATGATGATATTATTTTGCAAATCCTTCAGTCTTTTACGGAATACATTGAAGCTCCCAAGAAAGAGTGTGATGAGAGTTCGACTTGTCAATGCCCATTGTTATGGACTTGGTTTTAGAGTAATAGGGGTGCACTAGAGATCGGGAATGGCTAACAGACAAGCAACACAGGATAAATGATTTACCTAGGTTCAGGCTCGTGGAGGAAAAACCCTACTCCTACTTGTCTGTTCTCGATTGATGGTGAAATCGAAGGTTACATGGGTGCGCATATGAAATCTGGCGGGTGAGTATGCTAGGGTGTTTTGTTATCCTCCTCGTCGTGCCCTCCTGGCCTTTATATGGGGAGGCCAAGTCTCGAGGTTAGGTCGAGTCGGTTATAGATTAGGGTTTTACCCTTTAAACTTTCTACCTAAAGCTAGCAGTATCTTCCAAGGAATCCTCCTTCATGGGTCTGGGCTACCCGAATCCTTTATGGGCTTTGTCATTAGGTGCAGATCATCACATGGGATTTTACTAGGCCGGTCTGGATAGGCTAATATTGGGTGCCCATGTCAGATTGGCTTCAATACACTCTAGCACCTGAGTAAGTTCAAGATGTAGGGGTTCGTAGCATGGAAAACAAAAATTTTCTATCGCATACAAACAAACAAGCCAAGATCTATCTACTAGATTGTAGCAACGAGTCGATGGAATAACTCACCCTCGAAGATTCCAAAGTGTTTAACGAGAGCAGATTCTCGTGGGTGATGTAGTCGTACTCTTTCCGATCTCAAGATCGCGTAGACGATCCTTCCGGCGCCGCGTTCCCGCAGCGCTCCCGCAGTCGGTCACACGTTCGGTACTCGACGAAGACCTTCCTCTCCCTTGTTCCAGCAGGCAGCGGAGGTTGTAGCACTCTCCTCGCGATTCCGGCAGCACAACGGCGTGGTACCGGAGGTAGAGGGGAGATCCCGCAGGGCTTCGCCTTAAGCCGGTGCGAGTATGGTGGAGCTTATGAGAGAGGCTATTAGTGGTCTAGTAATTAGACACACCAATTAGAGGGCTCTAAACCAATTAGAAGGCTCTAAACCGAAACAGCTCTAAACCGGGGTCTAGGTCTAGTTTCTAGTTTAGAGGATAGGAACTTGTGTGTGCTAGGAGGGGAGCCCTGCCCCTCCTTATATAGGTGGGAGGGCTGGCTGCGCCATGGGGAGGAGAGTCCCTCCCCAAGTCGGCTTGGTGGGGCGCCGGCCAAGGGAGGAGTCCTCCCCCAATTCGGCCTCCACCAATCCTCCTCTTTTCCCACTTCCCAAAATTGGCAGTTTGACTTTCAAATTAGCCGTTTGACTTTTCCAATTTAGGAATTAAATAAACCCTTTATTTTGGACAGCGAGAACACCTAGTACATGATGCAATCATTCCAACTTGCAATGACACATTCATGTACCCCTTCCCCCCCGGAGTGCCGGACATTCCGGGACCTTCTAGAATGTTCCCGATGAAAACACCGGAACCATTCCCCAACTCCGAAATGGGACTTTCCTTATATGAATCTTATTCTCCGGACCATTCCGGATCACCTCGTGATATCCCGGATCCCATCCGAGACTCCGAACAACATTCGGTCTCTTTCTCATAATACCATAACTACTCAAACAACGTCGAATCCTTAAGTGTGTCTCCCTACGGTTCGTGAATTATGCGGACATGATCGAGACACTTCTCCGAACAATAACCAATAGAGGAATCTGGAAATTCATATGGCTCCCACATATTTCTACGATTACTTTGCGATCGAATGAACCACTTACATACGATACCAATTTCCCTTTGTCTCACGATATGTTACTTATCCGAGGTCATGATCGTCGGTATCTCTGCATACCTAGTTCAACCTCGTTACTGATAAGTACTCTTTTCTCGTTCCCGTGATATGTGATCCCTTGTGACCAAGTCACATGCTTGCAAGCTAATTGGATGACATTTCACCGAGAGGGCCCAGAGAATATCTATCCGTCATGTGGATGGACAAATCCCACTCTTGATCCATGTGTTTCAACCAATACTTTCCGAACACCCAATGCCACTTTTATAGCCACCCTGTTACGGTGTGGTGTTTGATGACATCAAAGCATCCATCCAGTAAAGGCAATATGCATGATCTCATGGTCGAAGGAATTAGGTTACTATGTATCAGAAAGCATATAGCAATTGAACTATTGAAATGACTTGATCTTTATGCTACGCTTGTCTATAGGAGTATGTCCACCATATCATTCTCCTAACGATATGATCTTGTTGTTGATAACATCTCAATGTTCATGACAAAGAAACCACATCATCAATCAACCAACAAGCTAGTGAAGTATAGAGGCCATACTAGGGACTTCAAATTAAGTTTACAAATCACACAAGTATTAATGGTTTCCTTGTTAATACTATTATAGCATGAATGTAAACATTTATCATAAACACAAAGATATATAATAATAACTACATTTATTATTACCTCTAGGGCATATCTCCAACAGTCTCCCACTTGCACTAGAGTCATCTAATCTAGATTACATGGTAATATACCGAACACCCATGGCAGTTTGGTGTTGGTCATGTTTTGCCCTCGGGAGAGGTTTAGTCAACGGATCCGCCACATTCAGATCTGTGTGTACTTTGCAAATCTTTATATCCCCATCCTGGATATGTTCTCGAATAGCGTGGAAACGCAGCTTGATATGCTTCAGCTTCTTGTGTGACCTTGGTTCTTGCGCATTGGCTATGGCGCCCATGTTATCACAGTAGATAGACATTGGGTCCAGCGCACTTGGAACCACACCCAGCTCTGTAATGAACTCTTTCATCCATATCGCTTCTTGTGAAGCCTCCGAAGCAGCCATGTATTCCGATTCAGTTGAAGATCTCGCCACAACGCTTTGCTTTGCACTCCTCCAGCTAACTGCTGCACCATTCAAAATAAATACGTATCCAGATTGTGATTTAGAATCATCCGGATCGGTGTTCCAACTAGCATCGGTGTAACCATTAACAACGAGCTGTTCATCACCTCCATAAGAAAGAACCATATCCTTAGTTCTTCTCAAGTACTTAAGGATGTTTTTGACCGCTGTCCAATGATCCACTCCTGGATCACTTTGATATCTGCTAGTTAAACTAACAGCATATGCGATGTCGGGTCTAGTACATAGCATGGCATACATTAGAGATCCTATGGCTGAGGCATAGGGAGTCTTACTCATCTTTTCTCTATCTTCTGCCGATGTCGGACTTTGAGTTTTACTCAAGGTCATATTGGGCAACATGGGCAAGAACCCTTTCTTGCTATCTTCCATTCCAAACCTCTTTAGAACTTTGTCCAAATATGTACTTTGTGACAATGATATTTGGCGTTTCGATCTATCTCTATAAATCTTTATGCCTAATATGTAAGCTGCTTCGCCAAGATCCTTCATTGAAAAACTATTATTCAAATATTCCTTGACACTATTAAGAAGGTCTACATCATTCCCAATCAACAATATGTCATCCACATACAGTATTAAGAATGCTACAGAGCTCCCACTCACTTTCTTGTAAATACAAGCTTCTCCATAAGTTTGTATAAAACCAAAACTTTTGATTACCTTATCAAAACGTTGATTCCAACTTCGGGATGCTTGCTTCAATCCATAGATGGACCGTTGAAGCTTGCATACCTTGTTAGCATCTTTAGGATCGACAAAACCTTTGGGTTGTATCATATACAACTCTTCATCAATGTCTCCATTGAGGAATGCTGTTTTGACATCCATCTGCCATATCTCATAATCATAATATGCAGCGATTGCTAACATAATCCTCACAGACTTTAGCTTCGCTACCGGTGAGAAAGTCTCATCGTAGTCAACTCCTTGAATTTGTCGAAACCCTTTTGCGACAAGTCGAGCTTTATAGACAGTAACATTACCATCAGCATCTGTTTTCTTCTTGAAAATCCATTTGTTCTCGACAGCCTTCCGGCCATCCGGTAAGTCCACCAAAGTCCATACTTGGTTTTCGTACATGGATCCAATCTCGGATTTCATGGCTTCTTGCCATTTATTGGAATCTGGGCTCATCATCGCTTCCTCATATGTCTCGGGGTCATCGGTGTTGTCCACCAACATGACATTCATAACGGAATCATACCAATCTGGAGTGGTACGAGTTCTCGTTGACCTCCGAGGCTCTGTAGTAACTTCAACCGAAGTTTCATGATCACCATCATTAGCTTCCTCTCTTATTGGTGCAGGCACCACAGGAACTTCTTCCGGTGCTGCGCTACTCGCAATTTCGAGAGAAGGTTCGACAACCTCGTCGAGTTCTACTTTCCTTCCAGTCACTTCTTTCGAGAGAAATTCCTTCTCTAGAAAGGATCCATTCTTGGCAACGAAGATTTTGCCTTCGGATCTATGATAGAAGGTATACCCAATAGTTTCCTTTGGGTATCCTATGAAGACGTATTTTTCCGCTTTGGGTTCAAGCTTGTCCGGCTGTAACTTCTTTACATAGGCTTCGCATCCCCAAACTTTAAGGAACGACAATTTAGGTTTCTTCCCAAACCATAATTCATACGGTGTCGTTTCAACGGATTTAGACGGTGCCCTATTTAAAGTGAATGCGGCTGTTTCTAATGCATAACCCCAAAATGATAGTGGCAAATCTGTAAGTGACATCATAGAACGAACCATATCTAAGAGAGTTCGATTACGACGTTCAGACACACCATTACGCTGTGGTGTTCCCGGCGGTGTCAACTGCGAAAGTATTCCACATTTCTTCAAATGCTCGCCAAACTCGTAACTTAGATATTCACCTCCACGATCAGATCGTAGAAATTTAATCTTCTTGTTACGTTGATTCTCTACCTCACTTTGAAACTCCTTAAACTTCTCGAAAGTTTCGGACTTATGTTTCATAAAATAGATATACCCATATCTACTCAAGTCATCCGTGAAGGTAAGAACATAACGATAACCACTGCACGATGCTACACTCATTGGACCACACACATCGGTATGTATGATTTCCAATAAGTCTGTAGCTCGCTCCATCATACCAGAAAATGGAGTCTTAGTCATTTTACCCATCAGACATGCTTCGCATCTTTCAAGTGATTCAAAATCAAGTGATTCAAGAAGTCCATCGGAATGGAGTTTCTTCATACGCTTCACTCCAATGTGACCAAGACGACAGTGCCACATATAGGTCAAATTATCGCTTGATTTCAAACGTTTAGCCTCAATGTTATTAATATGTGTATTTCTACTATCGAGATTCAATATGAATAGACCATCTATCAAAGGTGCATGTGCATAAAACATATTACTCATATAAATCGAACAACCATTATTCTCGGATTTAAACAAGTAACCGTCTCGCAATAAACAAGATCCCGATATAATGTTCATGCTCAACGCAGGCACCAAATAACAATTATTTAAGTATAAAACTAATCCCGATGGTAGATGAAGAGGTAGTGTGCCGACCGCGATCACATCAACCTTTGATCCGTTTCCCACGCGCATCGTCACCTCGTTCTTCACTAGCTTCTGTTTATTCTGCAGCTCCTGTTTCGAGTTACAAATATGAGCAACCGAACCAGTATCAAATACCCAGGCACTACTACGAGTACTAGTGAGATACACATCAATAACATGTATATCAGATATACCTTTCTTCTTGATGTTGCCGTTCTTCAAATCCGCCAAGTACCTTGGGCAATTCCGCTTCCAGTGACCTTCTCCCTTGCAGTAAAAGCACTCAGTATCAGGCTTGGGTCCAGCCTTGGTCCTCTTCGTCGGCGTGGTAACTTTCTTACCACCCTTCTTGAAGTGTCCCTTCTGCTTAGACTTGCCTTTCTTGAATTTGGTGGTCTTATTGACCATCAACACTTGGTGCTCTTTCTTGATCTCCACTTCTGCAGATTTTAACATAGCAAATAGTTCTGGCAACTCTTTGTTCATGTTCTGCATGTTGTAGTTCATCACAAAGTTCTTGTAACTTGGTGGTAGTGATTGGAGGATGCGGTAAACTCCCAAAGTATTAGGAATCACTATACCCAAACTTTGAAGTTTATTTGCGTGCCCAGACATTTTAAGCACATGCTCACTGACGGAGCTACCCTCTTCCATCTTGCAGTTAAAGAACTTTTCAGAAGCTTCATAACTTTCAATTGCCGCATGAGTCTCAAAGATTAATTTGAGATCCTCGACAATATCATATGGATCTGACTCTTCAAACCTTTTCTGAAGCTCCGATTCTAAACCATACAAGATAGCACACTGAACTATGGAGTACTGATTCTTCCGAGCGAGGTAAACATTCTTTACTTCATCGGTAGCATCAGCTGCAGGTGGGTCACCTAGCGGTGCATCCAGCACATAGGTCAAATTACCAGCTGTGAGGACAATCCTCAAATTGCGGAACCAATCCGCGAAGTTGCTTCCATTGTTTTTCAACTTTTCTTTCTCTAGGAACGCATTAAAATTGATGGTAGGGGCTGCCATTGATCTACAACATATTTGCAATAGTTTAGACTAAGTTTATGACAAATTGAGTTCAAATTAATTAATGAAATTAAACTAGGTGAACTCCCACTCAAAACAACATCCCTCACATTGTTTTAGTGATCACACGAACCAAATCCACTACATCAACACCGATCATCACGAGAGCTGATATAGTTTTAATGGCGAACAATCATCATGTTCATCATATCTACTATATGATTCATGCTTTGCCTTTCGGCGATCCGTGTTCCTGAGGCCATGTCTGTACATGCTAGGCTCGTCAAGATCAAACCTTAGCTTCCGCATAAGCAAATCTGGCTTGCTTACGTTGTAGTCACCCGCGGAATCAAAGACACCCGATCATCACGTGGTGCTTCGAAGCAGCAAGCTTTGGCAACGGTGCATACTAAGGGTGAACACTTTTAGAACTTGAAATTTATGTGCATGAGGGATCATCTTATAATGCTACCGTCGTCTACTAAGCAATACAAGATGCATAAAGGATTAACATCACATGCAATTCATAATATGTGATATGATATGGCCTTTCTTCTTTGTGCTTCCGATCTCCATCTTCAAGCACGAACATGATCTCCATCATCACCGGCATAGCATCAAGGTCAATGACGCTTCTTCATGGTTGTCGTCCGCCAACTTCAACTATTACAACTATTTTGAATAGACACGCAGGCCTTAACAGAAATTAAAGACAACCATATGGCTCCTGCCGGTTGCCAACTTACAATAAAGAACATTGCATACATCAAATATAATCACAATCATGGCCATATCACATCACTGCACACCCCTGCAAAACAAAGTTAGACGCTTCTACTTTCTTTGCATATTTTACGTGGTTTGGGGCTTTCCATAAGTGTCGTTCTAACCTACGAACAAGAACCACAACATTGATACTAGCATTGTTGATTACCCGTTGTAAATTGGATCTTTACTATGCTAGGAGAAACAGGCACCCGCAAAGCCACTTATGCAATACAAGTTGCATGTTAAGCGTGGAGCAAGTCTCATGAACGATGTCATGTAAGGTTAGCCCGGGCCGCTTCATCCCAACATACCGCAAGATGCAAAGTACACAAAAAGCAATCTACAATAAAAGCATCAACGCCCACAATGACCATTGTGTTCTACTCGTGCAACAGATCTACATATAGACACGGCTCTGATACCACTGTAGGGGTTCGTAGCATGGAAAACAAAAATTTTCTATCGCATACAAACAAACAAGCCAAGATCTATCTACTAGATTGTAGCAACGAGTCGATGGAATAACTCACCCTCGAAGATTCCAAAGTGTTTAACGAGAGCAGATTCTCGTGGGTGATGTAGTCGTACTCTTTCCGATCTCAAGATCGCGTAGACGATCCTTCCGGCGCCGCGTTCCCGCAGCGCTCCCGCAGTCGGTCACACGTTCGGTACTCGACGAAGACCTTCCTCTCCCTTGTTCCAGCAGGCAGCGGAGGTTGTAGCACTCTCCTCGCGATTCCGGCAGCACAACGGCGTGGTACCGGAGGTAGAGGGGAGATCCCGCAGGGCTTCGCCTTAAGCCGGTGCGAGTATGGTGGAGCTTATGAGAGAGGCTATTAGTGGTCTAGTAATTAGACACACCAATTAGAGGGCTCTAAACCAATTAGAAGGCTCTAAACCGAAACAGCTCTAAACCGGGGTCTAGGTCTAGTTTCTAGTTTAGAGGATAGGAACTTGTGTGTGCTAGGAGGGGAGCCCTGCCCCTCCTTATATAGGTGGGAGGGCTGGCTGCGCCATGGGGAGGAGAGTCCCTCCCCAAGTCGGCTTGGTGGGGCGCCGGCCAAGGGAGGAGTCCTCCCCCAATTCGGCCTCCACCAATCCTCCTCTTTTCCCACTTCCCAAAATTGGCAGTTTGACTTTCAAATTAGCCGTTTGACTTTTCCAATTTAGGAATTAAATAAACCCTTTATTTTGGACAGCGAGAACACCTAGTACATGATGCAATCATTCCAACTTGCAATGACACATTCATGTACCCCTTCCCCCCCGGAGTGCCGGACATTCCGGGACCTTCTAGAATGTTCCCGATGAAAACACCGGAACCATTCCCCAACTCCGAAATGGGACTTTCCTTATATGAATCTTATTCTCCGGACCATTCCGGATCACCTCGTGATATCCCGGATCCCATCCGAGACTCCGAACAACATTCGGTCTCTTTCTCATAATACCATAACTACTCAAACAACGTCGAATCCTTAAGTGTGTCTCCCTACGGTTCGTGAATTATGCGGACATGATCGAGACACTTCTCCGAACAATAACCAATAGAGGAATCTGGAAATTCATATGGCTCCCACATATTTCTACGATTACTTTGCGATCGAATGAACCACTTACATACGATACCAATTTCCCTTTGTCTCACGATATGTTACTTATCCGAGGTCATGATCGTCGGTATCTCTGCATACCTAGTTCAACCTCGTTACTGATAAGTACTCTTTTCTCGTTCCCGTGATATGTGATCCCTTGTGACCAAGTCACATGCTTGCAAGCTAATTGGATGACATTTCACCGAGAGGGCCCAGAGAATATCTATCCGTCATGTGGATGGACAAATCCCACTCTTGATCCATGTGTTTCAACCAATACTTTCCGAACACCCAATGCCACTTTTATAGCCACCCTGTTACGGTGTGGTGTTTGATGACATCAAAGCATCCATCCAGTAAAGGCAATATGCATGATCTCATGGTCGAAGGAATTAGGTTACTATGTATCAGAAAGCATATAGCAATTGAACTATTGAAATGACTTGATCTTTATGCTACGCTTGTCTATAGGAGTATGTCCACCATATCATTCTCCTAACGATATGATCTTGTTGTTGATAACATCTCAATGTTCATGACAAAGAAACCACATCATCAATCAACCAACAAGCTAGTGAAGTATAGAGGCCATACTAGGGACTTCAAATTAAGTTTACAAATCACACAAGTATTAATGGTTTCCTTGTTAATACTATTATAGCATGAATGTAAACATTTATCATAAACACAAAGATATATAATAATAACTACATTTATTATTACCTCTAGGGCATATCTCCAACACAAGATGTTGAGACAATAATGCAGCTCATGTTGAGCGGCCATTGAGGGAGATACCCCCTTATGTTGAACCCCTACCTTTTTCAAGGACTCCGAGAAAACATATCATGGCTCAGCAACTTGAAGAACAATGTGAAGAAAAAATAATGTTCCTCAAAATGTTAGAAGAAGAGGCACAAGCAAGAATAATTAACCAAGTAAGTTTGCAGGAGACAGGAGAACCAACAAAAGAATATATCCTAACCATGTTTGCACATTGCAACGTGATAGAGCTAGATACCGAAGCTTCGTAGTTCGTTGAAGGAAAGGTAAAAGTTAAGGATGTTGGTAAACCTATCCTCCCTTGTATTTTTGGTGGATCTTCTTATTATGGCCTCTGTGATATTGGAACAATTGTTAATATAATCCCTTACAATTTTATCTAAAAAATCCAAAATGAACTAATCCTAGCTGAATTATAGGATACTGATATGACAATAATGCTAGCAGATAAAACACTTAGAGTTTCTATGGGAATAATTAGAGATGTCCCAATTTGTATTGTACAATACAAATACCCCATTGATTGTGTACTTGTTGATATGCCTACTAATGTTTATTGTCCAATTATTTTTGAAAAACTTTCTTCAACAACGCAGGGGAAAATATTGACTGTAACTCTCCAAGAGAGAAACTGTATCTCTCAAGTTTGGTGAAGAAAAAATGGATTTCCATTTTTTAAAATTCCATCATAAGACAGCTATTGAGGAGTTGTACAAATATGAGTATGGGAAATAAGAGGAAGGTAACATTATTGGTGTTGCCTCTGTGTAGTTATTGAAACTCCCAACGATAATTTAACAAAGAGCTTAGTTGCTAATAATAATATTCCTCAAGATATAGATAAGATGGAAATTGATATTTATCTTGACTCAACCCTTGACATAGATCCCGAAATGAATCAAATTTATGAAGAACCTATAAGGAAAGGGGATGAGGCACTTCCGCCTCCTACACTCAAAACCTTACCCAAGGAATTAAAATATAGGTTTCTTAATGAAACTAATAATTTTCCCCATCGTAAGTTCTAACCTTGGAGAAAAAGAGGAGGAAAACTTGATGATGGTTCCCCGGATGATTGGAATGCTCTTGGGTATTCGATGAGCGACTTGAAAATAATTAGTCCCTCGATAGCCACTCATAGAATAGTTATGGAAAAAGGAGCTCATAGCCGATTGCAGATTTTCAAAGGCAACTTAAACCTCACATGAAAGAAGAGGTAAGAAAAGAGGTAATATGCTTATTAGATGCAGGAATAATCTTTCTATGGAGAAAAGTGATTGGGTAAGTCCTGTGCATTGTGTTCCTAAGAAAGATGGGTTTACCGTCGTTCAAAACGAACACAATGAGATGGTACCGATTAGAACTGTTATTGGTCACATGATATGTATTGAATATAGAAAATGATGGTTGGCGTCAAACAGAACCAGTGGAACAGACTTAACGGAAATGCGTCGGTTGATGACATATCTCCAATTGCCCGTTTAGTAGTGGCACGGTGCCAATTTCTGAGTGAACCGAGTCAACAGTTTGTAATAAACCCAAAAATATAATCCCAGAAATAATATATCGCGTCTATCATGTACGTATCTTTTACTAGTACTCTCTGTAATGATGCATAAAGTAGGGGTGCTATCGCTTGTAGAATCAAAAGTCAAAGGACTACACGGTGTAGCTAAGAAATAAATAGTGTCCTTGCATGCCATGCGGATGTGAAAGAAAGAATCCCAAGAACAGATCGAACCTCTCTCGAAGAAGCAGATATCATATAGATATGCATGGAGCTTGACGATGAACATTTTGCAAGTGATCTTATGAATATAAAGGGCATGCAGCTAGCACGCTATGAATCGGGCAATTGGAGTGGAAAATAAAATAAAATCGTACTAAAACTAGATTGTGTCTATCAGATATATCTTTTTCGAGTACTTTGGTGGCAATTTAGACATGTGTGAATTTCGATGCCGCCAGTAGGGATGCTATCGCACGAATCATCAAGTCAGAGCGTTACACAGTGTACGTATCTAAAAAATAAATAGTGTTCCTTCCATCCCATGGAGATAGGAAAGGAAAAAAATCCCAAGAACTGATCGAATCTCTCTTGAAGAAGGGTTATTGAACCTATTTCTTCGACCTTGGGACAGATAGGAAGAAGACAGAAAAGCAGGATCAAATGATCCCTTCTCATAATAAGAATGTGCAAGGTCTTGTCCTATATGGAATTAATGAACTTATAATCTTATCATAGTTATACATGTAGATTGAAAATGAACTTATACAAGTGATAACATGTATATAAAGGGTATTTAGCTTGCACACTATGGTCATATCCCGTAAATTAGTATGTCTAAATTAAGTTTAAAATAAAAATAATAATATGGGTTAGAATGAAATCACATCTACAAGATATTTTTTGGTGTGTCTCGTAGCATTTAAAATGTGCCCTGGTCTCGATGCAGCTAGTAAGGATGCTATCGCTTGAAGCATCAAGTCAAAGGATTACACGGTGTAGGTAATAAATAAATAATGTTCCTTGCATTTCATGCAGATGAGAAAAGAAAGAATCCCAAGAACAGATCGAATCTCTCTTGAAGAAGCGTATATGTAGATATGCATGGAGATATTGTTAGACTAATATAGCGTGGCATATCTCGTAGTCCCCTAAATCGAGAAGAGCCATTATTACTGTGATCTTTAATTTATGGTTAGGATTGTAATATTTGTCTACATATTAGCACACAACGGAAAAGATCCAAGTGTGGTCAATCCCCCAAATTACTTTCATGGCTAATCTCCACATCGGGCTTCCGCGTCTATGTCAGCGGCAACCTCATCTCCTTGTCTTCAAAGCAGCAACATGTTCACTTCCATTTCCAAAAAAAGCAACATGTTCACGAACCTTGTCCAGCACCATCATACTAAACACACCGAGATCGACCCACTTCGTTCAGGATCGTGTCTCCACGGTCCAAGTTCGCGTGCTTCATGTTCCCTCGTCTCGACAGTTCGCCGACATCCTGACGAAGGGTCTTCCATCACCATTGATTCTGTATTTTTGGTCCAGTCTCAACTTTCATCCTCCTCCCATTGTGATTGCAGGGAGTGTTAGAGTATATGCCACGATAGCGCTAGCGTGACATAACTCCTAATCCCCTAAATCGAGAAGAGCCGTTATTGCCGTGACCTTCCATTTATGGTTAAGATTGTAATATTTTCTTATATATTAACATGCAATTGAAAAGGCCCAAGTGGAGTCAATTCCCCAAACTACTTCCAGATATGATTGAGGATGGTATGCAAGTGGTAACATGTATACAAAGGGTATTAGCTCACACACTATGGTCATATCCCGAATATTAGAATGTCTATATTAAGTTTAAAATCGGAAGAATAAGCTAGACTAGAATACATCACATCTATAAGTTTTATTTTGTGAAACACGGTACAACACAGATGCTCACAAAAAATAGCATATAGTATGACTCAAGTATTTTTTTTTTAATTATGTCTGTTGAGATTACAATATATTGCCTAACCCTCTTTCCATGTGTTCGGACTTTTCAGTTCAGTTGACTGGTGCATAAATTTAATAAAGTAAAGTTGAAAACTAAAATATAATCCGAGTAACAATACATAGACCGTCTCTATATGAGATATGTTTTCCGAGTGTGTGGTAGGGTTTCAAACGCGCCGTGATGTGGATGCAACCAATTGGCACCAAGGGGAGGAGCATTTGAAAGTCAAAAGTATATCACATGCGCCAACTGTGTAGCTAAGATTAATTAGTAGTACTAGTGTTCCTTGCTTTATGGAGATTGACTATGCATGAACGTCTGACTACGTACCCTCTCCCGCTAGCTTAGCTCTATATAAAGGGACCCGTAGATCACACTATGACACACACACCATCACATCCCACACACCATCAAAAATTAAGTACTAGAGTAGATCCACCCTTGCCTTGTGCCCTTGTGCATGCAATGGCGAAGCTGAATGTCCTAGCGTTGGCGGCGGCGGCGCTCACAGTACTTGCCTTGGCCAGTACCGTGACCGGGGCCAGTTGCGGACGCCAAGGCGTGAGCAATGGCGTGCAGCTGGAGTGCCCCGAGAACAGGTGCTGCAGCAAGGACGGGGAGTGCGGCATCGGTGAACTCTACTGCGACGAGGGCTGCCAGAGCGGCGCCTGCTACGCCGACAGGCTGTGCGGCCGCCAAAACGGCAATGCCACGTGCCCCAACAACTACTGCTGCAGCGAGGACGGGTACTGTGGCCTCGGTTCGCGTTACTGCGGCACCAAATACGGCTGCCAAAGCGGCCCCTGCGCCGTGAAATGCGAAAGCGGCTGCCGGAGCGGCGGCCAAAAGCAGTACTGCGCAGAGAAAATATTGTGCAGCAGCGACAAGGAGTGCCCCAACAACCTTTGCTGCGGCGACTTCGAGGGCGTCAAGGAGTGCGGCATCGGCCCCCAGTACTGCGTCGATACCTGCCTCAACGGCCCTTGCAAGGAGAACAACAAGCTCTGCGGCGGCGACGACGGCAAGAAGTGCACCAACGGCTACTGCTGCGGCAACGCCAACGCCCCCGGCGACAGCAAAACCTGCGGCCTCGGCCGGGAGTACTGCTGCAACAACTGCGAGAGCGGCTCATGCGGCATTGTCTCTTCTATCTTCGGTTTCCAATATGACTGCAAGCTGTAAGGCAGCTAGCCTAGCTCGAAGGGTCTATCTATCATACCTCTCTCTAGCACTGTTGCTCTAGGCCGGCTCTCCTGTCCCCTATGTGGGAGGGAAAGTTCTCCGTCGTGTGTTGCTTCCATCCATCATCTTATCAATATCAAAAATAATCTGGCCGGGCAAAATCTTGTTTTTTTATTATTATTATCCTGTTGTCACCCAAAGTTGTTTGATAGTATCAAATGAATATCGATTTCCCAAATTCAAAGGAATTAACGTCTGTTGTACTCCCTCCGTTCTAAAATAGATGTCTCAAGTTTTTTAAAATTTAAATAAATCTATATACGGAGTACTAAATAGTGATCATCAGCAAAGTCATGATCATCCATCTCGCCATAATGATCACCAGCAAAGTCATGATCAAGTTTCCATCTCAACCTTTATGTGGAAGTTCAATAACTTCAACTTTTGGTTCACTCGCCTAGTACTTGTATGTGATTGTTGACATCCCATGCACGTCTATATGGTGCGGATACCTTCTATGCACAACAATAAATTTGCAGCATGTGCCACACACCTTCGTTCACATATCGATCTATAACAAACCGTGTGATGTGTTCAATGCCATTGATGTATGCAACCTTGAAACGAGATATCTAAATAAGGTCCATCAATTGATGCTATAGTACATGACTAGAGATTTAAGTTGTTTCCGTGGACAAGTTGAGTATATATTTATGCCAACATATTTGAGCAAATGAATCGAGTACAGAAATATCTCAGGACATTTCAGGAAACTAAACGAGTCCCAAGCTACTCTGGCAAACAAATTAATTGCAAAACTCTAGTTAGTTATTTGCGCAAACAAGCCAACTGAAAATCACGGTCAACCACTTTGAGAAAATAGATCAAGTGCAAAATAATGTCAAAAGTTAGAAAAATAATAAAATTAGAAGAATCAATTCCTCAGAATCCCAACGTTCACCTTACTTGTCCAGTGCCCTCAAAAGGTAGCAACTGTGGGAAAATACGCTCTAGAGACAATTATATGATATATTTTCTAATTTATTTATAAGTTAAGTTGTTTTTGAATGCACATTTATAAGCAGGCCTTACTTTTGCCCTCCTCCTTCAAGAGCAGCCTCACACATAACCAAACGGTGTGTTTCCACACGCCCTTTGGCCGTTTATGGGCTAAGGTCTGACATGTGTTTGACCCAATTAAATCTTAAAGTGGGAGCAGCTATAAGCTTACATGCACCTTGTGAATGTGTCACCCTTAGCCAATCCACACCAATGCCCACAACTCTTTTATGTGTGTCCCGCTCGCCATCCCTGAATTAACGCATCATCAATGGTGATGCCTAGTCAGCAAAAATCTGCCTGGCTACTTGTCTGCCCGACAACTTCCTGTCGCTTGCATAGTACGTGTGCTTAGGAGCCAAACTAATGCCCCACTCGGCACGTGAGCGCTCCTTGGTCGTCATTACTCCTGGCCTGATCGCACTGCCAACAAAGCAACCCTTTCCCTCCTTGCATCTACGCCGCCCACTGAACTCATGTCCGACTCCTTTCCACCCATGTATGCCCCAGTCATGTCACCTTTCCATGGCTAACGGCGTCCGCCTTATGTATATAAAATGCATCCATAAACTTTGTATTTTATTGTGATATATTACAAAATATTTGCATCTTACTGTTATAACCATGTTTTATATTAATTTTGGGTACATCTCGGTTTTGTGTATTTTTTACTTACAAGGACCTATGATTTTTTATGCGGAAGTTTTTCATTAAAACGAATACTTGTAGCACTTGTACCTGACATGGAGCTGCACGGGGGCCGATATAGATTCCACAGTGCAGTCACCTATGCATGTCGTACCGTGTGGCCCATCTGGCGCCTCATGGACCGGGTGTCGTCCATCTTCACATCCCTAGACTTTTTATGACTTATAACCGTCATATATGCCCCTTTTGCGATCTCACGATGATGAGGAGGCGGAGAGACGAAAAAATTCATGGTGAGAACGACATGAGGAGATGGGTAGCCAACCAAGATTAAAACTTTAGGAGCGTGATTGGTAGGTTGCATGCTTCCGAAACAGGCCCTAGGAGCCAAATCTGGATTGATTGGTAGGTGGGACACACTCCACGATATGGCCAGTGTGTGCACCAGAGTAGTCATGAGCTAGGCTCTAGGAGAACGTTGGATTCATCCGGGCTCACCTTTCTTAAAATATTTCTTTTAATCCCTTCTAATAAAGAAAAATCTTGGTTCGACTGAAAATAAGCTCTACATAAAAAATATGCACGTCAACAACATGATTACATTATGGCAATCAGTACGGAGTTTTGTTAATTGTATCTCCTTAATTTCATGTTCATATTTGAACCTTTTTAGATGAATTTTGTCAAATTAATTATACACATTTAACCATTTGAAATTTCCTTTGAGGAGTAGATTATCCTCGTTGTTTGACACAATTCTAGTGTTGTAAGTTTCCTGTTTCGGCAATCATGGATGAATAGATATGCATCTCTCCCCAGTACACCAAGGTGTTCATTTGTGCCTCTACTATAAGCTGAAGGTATCCCTGCGTGCTTGCGTGTTCTTACTATTGTGTCTAACATGAACCTTTCTCACCTATACTTCTCGATAATCTAGTTTTTCAGTCCACTATTTTATTACAAGGTTTACATAAAACTATATGGATCAATGATAATGTTCCATTCTGGCAATCGATTCCGAGTTTTGTTAAATCTAATTTATCAATTTTGTGTTGAAATTTATAATCGTTTTAGACAAATTTCGTCCAATTCATTGCACATGGTAGATCACTTAAAGTATTCTTTAAGGATTAGCTTAGTCTCTTCGTTTTACACAACTCTCGTGTTGTAAGTTTTTTATTATGAGGCTCGTAGATGTAAGTGTGTTCAAGTGTGGTGGTGTGACGTAAGTTCGCCACATGGAGAAGCGGTGAGACTAAACGTGAGTAGACAAACAACCAATCCAAGATGTTCATGTATTGATATTGTGACCCAAGCCACCAAATTAACAAAGTCCACATATAGCTTTTGCCTCGTTTGTACGTGGCAACCCACCCCACCCCCCATCTCACACACAGACTGTCCGCACGAGCGCAAAAAAGGATCTCCTTTTCTAATCCATTGGACTTGTCCTAACTCTCATGTCTAATATGATATTTTAAACTTTGTGATGTTTTAAGAAGTAAGGAAGGACACCATCATTGTCCAATAAATTTCCTTGTTTGGAGTACAAAACTAGTTCTTGCATGTGAGTCATATTGTACAAGGGTACATGAATTTAATCTTCTTTTATCACTTTTATGTGTGGCAAACTCATTCTTATCCTCTCCCCTCCCTCCTAGCTACAGTACTCCAGGCCCTCCTCGTGTGCTCTGGGCCAACCTGAGGTTGTCTCTGTTGGTGATGCTTCCTAGAGATGGCGATCTTCTCTGTCGTTATGCTCTGGTGGCGCGATTTGTGGCGAGTGGAAGAGATGGGGCGGGCATCTCCGACAATAAGCCGACTTTTGCGAGCCTATCCTTGGTGCATGTGAGCTACATCCAAGGCGTGCTTTGCTTCTTCTTCTTTGGCATGATCCAGTGGTTGGACCTTGTCCAGCGGAGGAGGTGGCATGGAGGCTTGCCTTATAAGCTTCGATGAGCTCTCCTTGTTAGGAGATAATGTGTTCAAGCTTAAGATTTCGCTATCCAGCTGGTTCTGCAAGCACACACCAAAAGTTGTGCATTGTGGAGTTCCCAAGCGGCCAGGTTGCAAACGATACTCTTGGCCAAAGAGGCCACTCGCTCGAGCACTCATGAGTTCCTTCTTCCTCCAGACCTAGATTCCAAAGCGGAGGATCTTCGATCTTGGTGCTGGAATCATTGTTGGTGTCAATGTGTCACCCCCATGCAGTTCCGTCTCCGGTGGTGGCGTAGGTGCTAGCACCTTGATACGTCGGAAACGTATCTATAATTTTTGATGCTCCATGCTTGTTTAGTATCTATTTTGTTTTACTTGTCTACACTTTAAGGTGCTTTTTACATGTTTTTTGGTACTAACCTATTAACAAGTTGCAACAGTGCCAGATGCCTGTTTTCTGCTATTTTTGGTTTCAGAAAAGTTAGTAAAGAAATATTCTTGGAATTGGACGGGACAAACGTCAAAGTCAGTTACTTTTCGTGGGGAACAAGAAGACCAGAGGGGAGCCGAAGGGGCCGGCCAGGGCGCCCAGACCCACCCCAGGCGCGGGTGGGCCCCACCCCGCGCCTGGCTAGGGTTTGGCGCCCCTGGCCACCGTCTCGACCTCCCCCTTCGCCTATAAGAAGCCCTCGATACAGAAACCCTAAGCATCCGATCAAATCTCCACGAATCCTTCTGTAGCCGCCGCCACCATCGTCCCTAGATCGGGGGGATCTGAAGTTCTTCCCGGCACCCTACCGGAGGGGAGATCATCCCGGAGGCCTTCTTTCTGGTATGATGCGTGAGTAGTTCCACCTTGGACTATGGGTCCATGTAGTAGCTAGATGGTTGTATCTCCTCCTTTGTGCTTTCATGTATAGATCTTGTGAGCTCCGTTTATGATCAAGATCTAATATATTTGTAATCATGCATGTTGTGTTTACGGGGATCCGATGGATATTGAGATTATTATATTGGTTTGATTAATGGTTTTGTCTTTATAATTCTATCATGTCTGTGTTGTTTGTGATCTTGCATGCTCTCCGTTATTAGTAGCTATCTTGGCCAAGTAGTTGCTAGTGACTCCAAGCGAAGGTATTTATGCTCGATAGTGGGTTCATGCCTCTAGTTTCCAAGGGAAGTGACAGAAATCTCTCCGGTTGTAGATGTGTTGTTGCTACTAGGGAGAAAACAACGGTCTCTTGTTCATGGAACATGTGGACTGTTTCCCTTACACACTTTGCTTAAAGCAGTTGTCTATTGCTTGCAACTTAATACTGAAGGGGGTTCGGATGATAACCTGAAGGTGGACTTCTAGTGATAGATGCAGTTGGATGGCGGTCAATGTATCTTGTTGTATTGCCCAATCGAATCTCATAAGATCTTTCTGACTAGTAATTGCATTGTTATGCCTTGCTCAGTTCCTGTCAATTGCCCTGTTGTAATTTGTTTACCCTTCATGCCATATTGTTTATTTAAGGAGAGCACCTCTAGTGAACTATGGACCCCTGTCCACTCTTTACCGTTGATACATCTTCCACTATTACTTATTTACTTGTTGCAAACCATTACCTTCCACACCATATATTTAATCCTTTGTTACAGCAAACCGGCGAGCTTGACAACCTCACTGAATCGTTGGGGCAAAGTCTTGAGTTTGTTTTATGCAGATCTCCATGTTGCTTGCAACACCTGTGTGACGTTTCCTTTCTCTTTCTGGTTCGATAACCTCGGTCTCTACCGAGGGAAGACTTGTTGATGTGTTCATCACACCTTGCTCTCTAGGGTTTCCAACAAAGTGCTTCACATCAAGTTCTCTGGCGCCATCAAGGAGTCACCACACCTCGAGGTCATCATCGATCTGTGGTGAATACGAAGGACTGGCTTGCTTTTTTTCCACTTTTCGTTGAGGTCCTATTGCAAAGACGAACATCTAGTTTGTATTTCCTTTTATCTTTCAGGTCCTCTCTATAATTTGTTTCCCACCGCTTCAATAAAGCAGCTTCCAAGCCTTTTCGGAGCTCTCACTGTTAAAAAAAATCACCTTTAGGCTTATTTCTTAATTATGAAGATCAATACGACATATACTTTTACAAGTTGTGGAAACACGATGACAATAAATAGTACTCATAATTATCATATAATAAAAATAAGTTATTGGAATTTCTCCTTCTCTTATTGAATAACGCCAAATCAAAATCAAAAAGTCCAAAAGTAAACACGGAATTAACTTAATTTAATAAGAAAGGGGAGGCAGTGTCACACCGTTGCTAGTGAGTGATAGCCACAAAGTTATCAGCAAGAGAAAAAACCATGCTGTCACTACTAATTAGGGTAAGATTACAAGCTAAAACGATGCTCTTCAAATATAAACACCAAACTAAAATTGTTATTTTAATAATACAACAAAAGAGAGATATTCCCATTTATATGCACCAAAATAAATATCGGTATGGCATAACTGCAATTTTCAAATCAAGGGCAAATCAGTCATTTCCAACACAGATAGAAAACGAAGGGAGCGAGACGGTAGTCAAGGAGGCATTTATGACCTTGGTCTCTGTATCACTCCACACCAGTGACCAGTCCAATCCAACACTACACACCAGTGACCAGTCCGCCACCTCTCTGTTCTCTTCCAGCAGACCAGCAGCCAGCCATGGCCATGGCCGGATGAAGCTGTCCTGGAGAAACCCAAATCCCCTCACGCGAGTCGTACCATCGTACTCCCCGTTCCACGAGCTTCCCATCTATCCATCTCTGGTCGACATGCATTGAGGTCGCCCGTTCCTCGTTCCAATGTCACTGTTTTCACAGGAAGTGAGGAAAATAGCCGCGCCGCCGTCTCCATGAGCGGTGGCGGCGGCGTTTCGGGGGCGGCCTCGTCGGAAGGCCTCTCCGGGGAGGGCGGCAGCAGGAGCGCCGAGTGGCGGCGCATGTACGACCGGATCGAGGCCCTCCTGCCGCGGGTAGAGGCGCTCGCCGCCGACCGCGCGCGCCATGAGGCGCTCAACAGGACCCAGCGCGACCTGTCGGGAGCACGCGAGAAAGACCTCCATGCCCGCCTTGTTCAGGTGATTCATCTTGGGGTTTTTATTTGGCATTTTTTACCGTACCTTTTACTACCTGCGTGGGGAGAGTAGTATAACTAAAATCTAGACACTGATTTATAGGGGTAATGTGGACCTTTTAAGTTGGGAATCTTGCATTGTGGCACTAATTATTCCATTCATTTAGCCTAACATCCCAGCAATTACATCGTTCTTGTTCATCTCTTATTCCTACCTTCTGAACTCCTCCGACTCCGTGTTGATTAATATTACACCTGCAGAAAAAACCATCTCTACAGAGTTCTTAAGCAATGACAGAGCACGCAAACATCGAATCAGTTTGGCGCTTTTCTCAAGCAATGCCCCATGTTAAATCGTATTATGTTAATTATTTCTAGCAGCCTGTAACAGTAGAAGAGAGAAATCTATGCAAGAACGTTCTTCTGAGGAAGCCAAGATCTGGAAAACTTCCTGCTGTCCTGCAGGTTCAGTTTACATGACCACCTCGTCCTAGAGAAGCCCAGGGTGACGGCGATGAAATTGTTGTTAGGCCTTCCTTTTTCTTCTGAGATTGGTTTCTAATTTTAGTTACAATCTCTTCCAATTTTGATCCTCTAGTCATAATAGTATCCTTTATACTATTCTAGTTTTCGTCACTAGTATAAATTAATCAAAACCGTTGGATCGGCAAAAACCGAAGGACTATATCTAGTTGGTGGTACTGTAAAAGTCCTCTGTAATTTGTCAGGCTTGTTTGTTTCTGATGCTAATTCTGGTTATTATATTGTGTTGGCACGACATGCGGAGGCGAGCAGGACGAGGTGGAAGAAGGCCTACATTGATCTTCCTCTATTGGTTGATCCAAAGATCATCGGTAAATGAACCTGGCCCTGCCCTCTTTATTGGTGCTAATCTCACCTTCTTTGTGCTAATCTATCTTCTTCTCGGGAGGATTTTCTCGCCTTGCATAACTGATCTAATTTTGGGTGATATGGCTTTTTCTGTGTTGGAAAACTTGGCACCAACACTTTTGCCTTGTTTTGGCTCGATCACTAAGGATGTAATCTCTATGAAGTTATGTTGCTGCTGATATAGTGATACCACTGCCTTGTCTGTTCAATGTAGAACTCAAAGAGAAGGACTCCGAGGATTCCAGGAAACGTGAAGCTCTTTTTGACGATGATAACTCAGTACCAGAGGTACGTACTTACATTAACATCAGTTGCATGTAGCTCAAAAGCATCAGTCCATCTTGTGTATGCAATTGATTTGCTTAGTCGTTGTTTTGCATTCATGTCTATCTTTTAATAATGTAGATACAACTAAGGGGAGGTAGAAGGCATGTAGAGCTTAGTGAAACCAATGTGGGTGATGAGGATATTGTCAGAGATTTAAGGGCTGAGCTGACAAAATTGAAGCAAGCTTCTGAGACCCTGAGCACAAACAAGGATAAGGAAGCTATTGAAGTAGCTCAAAAGCTTCAGCAGAACATAGAGGAGCTGCAAGTGGCAGCCCGAAAGAAGGATGATGCGATTGCCAGACTGAGAGTAGAAGCCGTTGATGCAAAAAACAAGGTACTGGTTCATTCTTGAGGGTAGGCTACTGGAAAGCCTTTTGCTAACTAGTACGCATGCACTATTTATTTTTCGGATTTGCTAGTTCTCAGGCGCATGAGAACTTCTAAAGTCTCAGTCGCCTCTTTCACCGTTCGATTTACCTCGTGATTTGTGCAAAATGGAAGTTACATATGAGTTGCAACTCGGGTGTAACTGAGAATTTAATGAGTTGCAACTAGGTTGTAACTGAGAATTAGTACAAATCTTATAAGTTGCAACTAGGTTATAACTGAGAATTAGCATAAATATTAGGATGACATCAGCGACTTAGACATAAGTAGTTCTCAGACGCCAGAGATCTAGCCACTCCCTTTATTTTTTGAGTAAACAGTTTGCTTTGCCCAGATTAATCTGCATGTACGCAGGGGATTTGCTTATTACCAGAGCGCTTGTACTTTTGTTGCTAGTACTTATCTGCTCTCATCATATTTAGCTGGTTCACATCTGATTTTTTTATTCCATTTGGCTCAAGGTATGTGTTGCTACTTCTGTTTTCTTGGTGTACGCTGATTTGACCTAAATTCGTTTTTCTTCCTTCCATCGTGCAAGGCAGTGCCAAGATGATGTGATGTCTAAGGCTAGTCATAGTGGGAGTAACTTAAGTAGTAACATAGTCCTACATGTATTGCCAACTAAGCATTTAAATGACATGACATGCAATTAAATGATGAGAGAGAGGCTTGTAGTAACTAGCTATGTTACCATAACATCACACATTTCAAGACAAAATGAGTCTACATTGCATGACACCACACATATGTTACTTTCCACTATGGATGGTAGAGGCTATGGTTCTACCAGATCTCGGACGTAGATTATAGGGGTGGAAGTGAGGGCGGAGAGGCTGGAGGCGCAGACGCCGGCGGCTGGGCGCCGTCGCTGCGAGAGGGAGGAGGCGGCGGCTAGGGTTTGGGGCTCCCAGGGAGACGACAACAGAATATGTTTATTGTCTGATTATAATCAAAGGGGTACATGCGTTTATACAGGAGGGCAGCTCCTCTAAACCCTAGATAACTTGGGCTAAGCCCCTAATTGAGCCTCTTTCGTGTATACTGGAGCCCGACCATAACATCTCTCCCCGCCTTCTCAAACAGCTCGTCCTTGAGCTGAACATCTGGAAACTGCTGGCGGAAATCGTCGACCTGCTCCCAAGTTGCTTCCTCCTCGGGCAGGCTGGCCCACTGCACCAAGGCATGCCACACGCCGCGACGCTGCTGTGCCTGCATCACCTTCGCCACCTTCGCTGGAGCCGGCAGAAGTTGGCCATCCGAAGTAGGAGGAAGGGCCGGTGGCGCTGCAGGAGGGTCCCCGCGGTAGGCCTTCAGTAAGCCAACATGGAAGACGTCGTGGAGGCGAGACCCAGCTGGCAGCTCAAGGCGGTATGCGAGTGTGCCAACACGCTCCAGCACACGAAAGGGACCGGCGTAGCGGGGTCCCAATTTGCGCTTGGAGCGCGGGTCCAGGGACTGCGTGGTCCTGTGAAGGAGGCGCAGCCACACCTAATCGTCCACCGCGAACTCTGCCTCTCGATGATGAGCATCATAGTACTTCCTGGCCAGCTGTTGTGCTTGGAGAATACGCTGGCGCGCCTCAGTCAGGATCTCGTCGCGGGTGCGGAGTAAGTCGCCCGCCGTCTCGGAGCGAGCCGTGCCAGGCTCAAAAGGAAGCATCGCCGGAGGTGGGCGCTCGTAGACTACCTCAAAAGGCGTGGCATGCAGGGCGGAGTGATAGGAGGTGTTGTAGCAGTACTCCGTAACCAGTCTACCCAAGCTCGTGGACGATCACCCGTAACACAGCGCAAATACATGGCGATCACCTTGTTGACCACCTCGGACTGGCCGTCCGTCTGAGGGTGAAACGCCGTGCTCATGCGGAGCTTCACGCCCGCCAGCCGAAAGAGATCCCGCTACACGTGACCCGTGAACACAGGATCACGGTCGCTGACGATGGACGAAGGAAACCCGTGGAGGCGGACGATGCCGTCGAAGAAGGCCCGCGCCACGGATGCGGCTGTATAAGGGTGACCGAGGGCGATGAAGTGCGCGTACTTGGAGAAGCGGTCAACCACCGTGAGGATGACGGATTTGCCGCCCACCTTGGGAAGGCCCTCGATGAAGTCCATGGAGATATCTGCCCACACCTGGGAGGGTACGTCCAGCGGCTGTAGCAGACCCGCGGTTCGCAGTGTCTCCGTCTTGTTCCGCTGGCATGTCACGCATGACCGCACCTAGTCACGGACCAGCGCACCATCACCGGGAATGTAGAAATCAGCACGGAGGCGATGGAGGGTCTTCTGCACGCCCTCGTGTCCTGCAGAGTGTGCCAGGGACAAGACCTGGTGGCGCAGGTCACCGTGGTCGGGAACGAAGAGGCGGCGCCCGTGTATAAGCAGCCCATCATCCAGGCGCCAGGGCGCCCCCAGCTCGCCGGCGTCAAGGCGCCCGCGGAGCGCCTGTGCGTCCGCGACAGTAGAAGTTGCCCGGTGGATGTCGTCGATGAAGGTGAAGGACGGCCCGGAGCGGATGCACAGGACGGCGCCTGCCGTGGCAACGTCGTCTGTGACATCCTCAGTGTCGCGGCAGGACAAGGCGTCGGCGACCATGTTGAGACGGCCAGGGCGGTACTCGGCGGTGAAGTCGAAGCCGAAGAGCTTGCTGATCCACTGGTGCTGCGGGACGGTGGAGAGGCGCTGGTCCAGCAAGAACTTGAGGCTATAGTGGTCCGTACGCACACGGAACGACCGGCCCCAAAGGTAAGGTCCCCAGTGGCGCACTGCCTGGACCAGCCCGATAAGCTCGCGTTCGTGTGCCGCGAGCTTGTGATGGCGAGCAGCGAAGGGGCGGCTGAAGAAGGCCAGCGGCCCTTCGCCCTGGTGGAGGACGGCGCCAAAACCGATGCCGGAGGCGTCGCAGTCCACCACGAATGGCATGTCGAAGTCCGGCATCTGGAGGACGGGTCCCGTCGTGAGCGCCCGCTGGAGAGCTTCGAACGCCGTAGTCGCCTCCTCGTCCCAGGAGAAGGCGTCGCGGCGAAGGAGGCGCGTCAGTGGCGCGGCGATGAGGCCGAAGTCCCGGATGTACTTCCGGTAGTAGCCGGCGAGAACCAAGAAGCCGCGGAGAGCCCGCGGGGACCGCGGGGTCGGCCACGCGGCGACGGCGACGACCTTGTCTTCGTCCATCGCGACACCTTCCGCCGAGATGACGTGCCCCAGGTACGTGACGGAGGTCGTGCCGAATAAGCACTTCGAGCGCTTGAGGTGGAGACGATGCGCTCGAAGCTCGTTGAAGATGATGGCCACGTGCTGCAGGTGCTCTGCCCAGGATGAACTGTAGATAAGAATGTCATCAAAGAAAACAAGCACAAAACAGTGCAAGTATGGGCTGAGCACGTCGTTCATCAGGGCCTGGAAGGTTGCCGGCGCGTTGGAGAGGCCGAACGGCATCACCAGGAACTCGAAGTGGCCATGGTGAGTACGGAACGCTGTCTTCTCGTTGTCGTCTGGGTGCATGCGCACCTGATAATAGCCCGAGCGCAGGTCGAGCTTGGTGAAGAAGCGCGCCCCGTGTAGCTCGTCCAAGAGCTCATCCACGACGGGGATGGGGAACTTGTCCTTGGACGTCATGGCGTTGAGGGCGCAGTAGTCGATGCAGAAGCGCCATGTGCCGTCGGGCTTGCGCACAAGGAGCACCGGGGCAGAGAACGGCGATGTCGAAATCGGGATGATGCCCTGCGCGAGCATGACCGCCACCTGGCGTTCGAGCTCGTCCTTCTGCAGCTGGGGGTACCGACGGGCGCACTGCGACAGGCGCCGTGTCCGGCAGCAGGTGGATGCGGTGGTCACAGGGCCGCGCGGGTGGGAGGCCCCTGTGGCTCGTCGAAGATGTCGCTGTGCTGCTGCAGGAGGTTGGCCAGGAGCGGATGCGCCTCGTCAAGTGCGGGCGCCATCAACTGAAGCTGCGGGGTCACGGCGCTGGAGCCGCCGATGCCTGTCCACTGAACACAACGGCCCCCCGCGCGCCAGAAGATGAGGGACAGCACGTCGAGGTCCCAAAGGATAGGGCCTAGTGTGGACAGGAAATCGACGCCGAGGATGAAGTCGTAGCAGCCCAGGTCGATGCCGACGCAGTTGATGGAGAAGGGCTCGTCGCCGATGAGGACGCTAACCTGCCGCGCCACGCCGTGGCAAGTAAGGCGGTCCCCGTTGGCGACGGTGACGCTGAACTTCTCCGCGCCCGCCGGCTGAAGTGCGAGGCGGCGCATGGCGTCCCTGGATAGGAAGTTGTGCGTCGAGCCTGTGTCCACGAGCGCGGTGAGACGCTCCCCGTTGATCGTCATCGGAAGCAGCATCGTCTTCGCTGTCTTGATGCCTGCCAAGGCATGAAGGGAGACGACGAAGGCGGTCGCATCGACCGGCCCGTAGGTCGTGACACCGGCCTCGGAGAGTGTGGTGGTGCCGAGCTCCGCGGTGAGGGCCTCTACCTCCGCGTCATCGATGGTCTCCAAGTAGAACAGGCGGGCGCACGTATGAGCCGGCGCATATGGCTCGTCGCAGTTGAAGCACAGGCCCTTGCGGCGCCGCTCGAGCTGCTCGGCTGACGTCAAGCGCCGGAAGCTACGCGTCGGCGCGGGGGCGGCGGCAGTAGCGGCCGGCAGAGCAGGGCGCGGGGTGGCGCCCGCCGGTGCGGGGCGGGTCGGGGGACGCGCGCCTCGGCCTGGGAACGCCTGCTGCATGGCGTTGGCGCGCTGCTCGTACGCGCGCGCGTAGTACATGGCTGTCTGCAGGTCCTGGGGGTCGCGCATCTCGACGTCGACACGGATGTGGTCGGGGAGGCCGCCGACGAAGAGCTCGACGCGCTGGCGAGCCGTGACGCCAGGCGTATGGCAGGCCAACGTCTGGAAGCGGTCGGCGAAGTCCTGCACCGAGGTGGTGAAGGGGAGGCGACCGAGCTCGGCCAGGCGGCTCCCACGTATGGGGGGGCCGAACCGGAGGAGGCATAGGTCGCGAAAGCGCTCCCACGGAGGCATCCCGCCCTCGTCCTGCTCGAGGGCGTAGTACCACGTCTGTGCGGCGCCACGGAGGTGGTAGGAGGCGATCCACGTGCGGTCGGACGCCATGGTCCGCTGCCCCCGGAAAAACTGGTCGCACTGATTGAGCCAGTTCAGGGGGTCGACGGTTCCGTCGTAGGTGGCGAAATCCATCTTGGTGAAGCGAGGCGGCTGCTGTACGTGCGGCGAGGCCATGTAGGCGCTCTCGTGGCGACCCGTCGCGGTGGGAGGAGAGTACTGCGGAACCATGGAGCTCCCGGCGTATGGGTCAGTATACCCGCCGAAGGTGGTGCCGGGCGGCGGCGGCACCGTCGGCTGTGGCGGCGCCGACGTGTAGATCGGCGTGTCGATCCACGTCGGCAGCGGGGACGGCGACGATGGGAACTTGATCTGGGTGATCTGGATTCCCTGGGGCGCGGCGGTGGACGGTGGTGTTGGCGCGAAGGGCGCCGCCGGCGGGGGCGGCGGTGGCGCGTAGGGAGCCTGGAGGAAGGTACGTAGGTTCGAGACCGCCAGGGTGAGGTCGCGGATCGCCGATGACATCTCCGCCGGAGAGAGGACAGTGGCCGCGTCGGCTGCCAGGGCCGCGGCGCCCGAGGCAGGCGGACCCGAGGTGACCGGCGGCGGTGTCTGCTGCGAGGTGGCGGTGGCCGCGCCGGTGGAGGCGGCAGCGGTGGTGGGGAGGTCGGAAGAACTCATCGAACCAGAGCAATCTGATACCAAATTGGTAGAGGCTATGGTTCTACCAGATCTCGGACGTAGATTATAGGGGTGGAAGTGAGGGCGGAGAGGCTGGAGGCGCAGACGCCAGCGGCTGCCGTCGCTGCGAGTGGGAGGAGGCGGCGGCTAGGGTTTGGGGCTCCCGTCTCAGGAGACGACAACAGAATATGTTTATTGTCTGATTATAATCAAAGGGGTACATGCGTTTATATAGGAGGGCAGCTCCTCTAAACCCTAGATAACTTGGGCTAAGCCCCTAATTGGGCTTCTTTCGTGTATACTGGAGCCCGATCATAACAATGGAGGTGGTAACTTAGACTAGTAACATACCCATGTTACTACTCTAAGTTACTTCCCACTATGACCAGCCTAATGCATTTTAATTTACATGGTCTACTGAATCGTCATCTACTGCACACTTTAGCATCTCTTTACTGCATTTTCTTCAACCGAACGTTTTTATGTTTACTTCATTTAGATGTTTACTATATTATGTCAATTTGCACCTTTTGATGTTCGCTGAATTTTCTATACTGCATTCTGTATCTTTACTGCATTTTGTCAGCTGCACTCATGATGTTCACTTCATTCCGTCAGCTGCACCCTTTGATGTTCACTGCATTCCGTCAGCTGCACCCTTTGATGTTTACTGCATTCTGTCAGTTGCACTCTTGATGCCTACTGCATCATGTAAACTGCACTCTTTGAAGTTTACTTTATTTTGTACGTTGCATCTGATGTTTACTGTATTCAGTGAACTGCAATCTCTGATGTTTCCTGCATTCTTTTAACTGCACTCTCTGATGTTTACTGCATTTTCTTTTATGTACTTTTTTGTGTTTACTACTACATTCATTCAACTCCACCATTTTATCGGAATATCTTACTGTTCTGTTTGGATTTTGTGTGAAACCAGTTGAGGGCAATGGAAAAGGACTACACTGCGCTAGTTAAGATAAAAGAAGTGGAAGGGGCAGAAGCTACTGAAGCAACACACAAGTTTCAGAATAATTTAGAGGAGCTCCAGGTGGCAGCTGGAGATAAAGATGATGAGATTCGCAGATTAGCGGTAGAAGTACTTGCTGCCAAAAACAATTTACTTGTACCTGAGGGTAAGAATGTGTACTCTTCTATCCAAATCCAATTTGCATCGATAAAATAAATCCAAATTCAAGTAGTAGATAAATAATTGTAATTTTGTGTGTGTATAGGATTGGAATAACTTCAAAATAACTGATATAATATCTTTATTTTTCCACTAGATGAAATCCAGAAACTCAAAGATGGTCAACTCGAGTCACTTAAGCGCAAGCGTGCCTCCCTATCAAATGTAAGCGTAAACATTTCATTCCACACGCATATAGACGTCTTGTACCGAATTTGTTTTGTTTGTGTGATATTTGTTTAGTAATGACCCAAGCTTGCCATCCATAAATATACACTCAACCGAGCATGTTGTGTTTATCAAGTAAACCTGCTAATCTCTTGAAGATCTAGTTGGTTTTGTTGGTATGCTAGTGCCACCTTTCGTAGATACAACTTTCAAGTAGATCCAAGTGTCCGTGTCCTTATGTCCTATTTTAGGGTTTGTTTTGCACAGCCACCTGATATATGTTGTTCAACTGAGTGGATATGACATTGCTGACACGAATATTGATACATTGCTTTTCACCGAATATTTTTGGTAACTTACTGGAATTCACTCCTTAACTAAGAGGAAAAATAATGGAATCCAAAAACACAACCAAAAGTATTTCATTTCCAAGAATATGGTCGGCTAATACTGGACCTTGTAAATTGTAATACTTCCAGTGTTATTTGTATAGTGACCTACTCATGGCGTGGCGCATCCACAATAGACATGTCTTGCTATACATACTTATATAGTTGATGGATGATGTCATGTTTATAACTAAACCTTATCAATCAATTTCTACTTGATAAAATGTGATGTTAGACCAAATTTACTGCCTGTAGTTTAGTTAATTCCTCTTGACATTTGGTCATTGCTATATTTTTTTTTGAAATAATACATTTTTAATCAATTTCACGAATAATACACAAAATTAATAATTTTGAAATATAGGCCGACCTCGGAGGTTGGTGCTGTAGGGGTTCGTAGCATGGAAAACAAAAAATTTCTATCGCATACAAACAAACAAGCCAAGATCTATCTACTAGATTGTAGCAACGAGTCGATGGAATAACTTACCCTCGAAGATTCCAAAGCGTTTAACGAGAGCGGATTCTCATGGGTGATGTAGTCGTACTCTTTCCGATCTCAAGATCGTGTAGACGATCCTTCCGGCGCCACGTTCCGGCAGCGCTCCCGCAGTCGGTCACACGTTCGGTACTCGACGAAGACCTTCCTCTCCCTTGTTCCAGCAGGCAGCGGAGGTTGTAGCACTCTCCTCGCGATTCTGGCAGCACAACGGCGTGGTACCGGAAGTAGAGGGGAAATCCCGCAGGGCTTCGCCTTAAGCCGGTGCGAGTATGGTGGAGCTTATGAGAGAGGCTATTAGTGGTCTAGTAATTAGACACACCAATTAGAAGGCTCTAAACCAATTAGAAGGCTCTAAACCGCTGGCTAAAGCAATTAGAAGCTCTAAACCAAAACGGCTCTAAACCTGAGATTTAGAGGTGGAAACTTGTGTGTTCTAGGAGGGAGCCCTGCCCCTCCTTTTATAGGTGGGGAGGCGCGGCCAGGGGAGGGGAGTCCCTCCCCAAGTCGGCCTTGGGCTGGGCGCCGGCTTGGAGGAGTGGGACTCCTCCTCCAAGTTGGTTCCAACTCCTCTTGCTTGTTTTCCACAGTTTCCTGTTTCCCACAGTTTCCTGTTTTAGCCGTTTGACTTTCAAACTGGCAATTTGACTTTCATGTTTTTGGAATAGCAAGAACACTTAGTACATGATGCAATCATTCAATGACACACTCATGTACCCTCCCCCCCGGAGTGCCGGACAATCCGGAACCTTCTAGAACATTCCCGATGAAAACACCGGAATCATTCCTGAACTCCGAAACGGGACTTTCCTTATATGAATCTTATTCTCCGGACCATTCCGGATCACCTCGTGATATCCCGGATCCCATCCGAGACTCCGAACAACATTCGGTCTCTTTCTCATAATACCATAACTACTCAAACAACGTCGAATCCTTAAGTGTGTCTCCCTACGGTTCGCGAATTATGCGGACATGATCGAGACACTTCTCCGAACAATAACCAATAGAGGAATCTGGAAATTCATATGGCTCCCACATATTTCTACGATTACTTTGCGATCGAATGAACCACTTACATACGATACCAATTTCCCTTTGTCTCACGATATGTTACTCATCCGAGGTTATGATCGTCGGTATCTCTGCATACCTAGTTCAACCTCGTTACTGATAAGTACTCTTTTCTCGTTCCCGTGATATGTGATCCCTTGTGACCAAGTCACATGCTTGCAAGCCAATTGGATGACATTCCACCGAGAGGGCCCAGAGTATATCTATCCGTCATGTGGATGGACAAATCTCACTCTTGATCCATGTGTTTCAACCAATACTTTCCGAACACTTAATGCCACCTTTATAGCCACCCAGTTACGGTGTGGTGTTTGATGTCATCAAAGCATCCATCCGGTAAAGGTGATATGCATGATCTCATGGTCGAAGGAATTAGGTTACTATGTATCAGAAAGCATATAGCAATTTGAACTATTGAAATGACTTTGATCTTTATGCTACGCTTATCAATAGGAGTATGTCCACCATATCATTCTCCTAACGATATGATCTTGTTGTTGATAACATCTCAATGTTCATGATATGGAAACCACAATCATTTAATCAACCAACAAGCTAGTGAAGTATAGAGGCTATACTAGGGACTTCAATTTAAGTTTACAATTCACACAAGTATTAATGTTTCCTTGTTAATACTATTATAGCATGAATATAAACATTTATCATAAACACAAAGATATAATAATAACTATATTTATTATTGCCTCTAGGGCATATCTCCAACAGTCTCCCACTTGCACTAGAGTCATCTAATCTAGATTACATGGTAATATACCGAACACCCATGGCAGTTTGGTGTTGGTCATGTTTTGCCCTCGGGAGAGGTTTAGTCAACGGATCCGTCACATTCAGATCTGTGTGTACTTTGCAAATCTTTATATCCCCATCCTGGATATGTTCTCGAATAGCGTGAAAACGCAGTTTGATATGCTTCAGCTTCTTGTGTGACCTTGGTTCTTGCGCATTGGCTATGGCGCCCATGTTATCACAGTAGATAGACATTGGGTCCAGCGCACTTGGAACCACACCCAGCTCTGTAATAAACTCTTTCATCCATATCGCTTCTTGTGAAGCCTCCGAAACAGCCATGTATTCCGATTCAGTTGAAGATCTCGCCACAACGCTTTGCTTTGCACTCCTCCAGCTAACTGCTGCACCATTCAAAACAAATACATATCCGGATTGTGATTTAGAATCATCTGGATCGGTGTTCCAACTAGCATCGGTGTAACCATTAACAACGAGCTGTTCATCACCTCCATAAGAAAGAACCATATCCTTAGTTCTTCTCAAGTACTTAAGGATGTTTTTGACCGCTGTCCAATGATCCACTCCTGGATCACTTTGATATCTGCTAGTTAAACTAACAGCATATGCAATGTCGGGTCTAGTACATAGCATGACATACATTAGAGATCCTATGGCTGAGGCATAGGGAGTCTTACTCATCCTTTCTCTATCTTCTGCCGATGTCGGACTTTGAGTTTTACTCAAGGTCGTATTGGGCAACATGGGCAAGAACCCTTTCTTGCTTTCTTCCATTCCAAACTTCTTTAGAACTTTGTCCAAATATGTATTCTGTGACAATGATATTTGGCGTTTCGATCTATCTCTATAAATCTTTATGCCTAATATGTAAGCTGCTTCGCCAAGATCCTTCATTGAAAAACTATTATTCAAATATTCCTTGACACTATTAAGAAGGTCTACATCATTCCCAATCAACAATATGTCATCCACATACAGTATTAAGAATACTACAGCGCTCCCACTCACTTTCTTGTAAATACAAGCTTCTCCATAAGTTTGTATAAAACCAAAACTTTTGATTACCTTATCAAAACGTTGATTCCAACTTCGGGATGCTTGCTTCAATCCATAGATGGACCGTCGAAGCTTGCATACCTTGTTAGCATCTTTAGGATCGACAAAACCTTTGGGTTGCATCATATACAACTCTTCATCAATGTCTCCATTGAGGAATGCTGTTTTGACATCCATCTGCCATATCTCATAATCATAATATGCAGCGATTGCTAACATAATCCTCACAGATTTTAGCTTCGCTACCGGTGAGAAAGTCTCATCGTAGTCAACTCCTTGAATTTGTCGAAACCCTTTTGCGACAAGTCGAGCTTTATAGACAGTAACATTACCATCAGCATCTGTTTTCTTCTTGAAAATCCATTTGTTCTCGACAGCCTTCCGGCCATCCGGTAAGTCCACCAAAGTCCATACTTGGTTTTCATACATGGATCCAATCTCGGATTTCATGGCTTCTTGCCATTTATTGGAATCTGGGCTCATCATCGCTTTCTCATATGTCTCGGGGTCATCGGTGTTGTCCACCACCATGACATTCATAACGGAATCATACCTATCTGGAGTGGTACGAGTTCTCATTGACCTCCGAGGCTCTGTAGTAACTTCAACCGAAGTTTCATGATCACCATCATTAGCTTCCTCTCTTATTGGTGCAGGCACCACAGGAACTTCTTCCGGTGCTGCGCTACTCGCAATTTCGAGAGAAGGTTCGACAACCTCGTCGAGTTCTACTTTCCTTCCAGTCACTTCTTTCGAGAGAAATTCCTTCTCTAGAAAGGATCCATTCTTGGCAACGAAGATTTTGCCTTCGGATCTATGATAGAAGGTATACCCAATAGTTTCCTTCGGGTATCCTATGAAGACGCATTTTTCCGCTTTGGGTTCAAGCTTGTCCGGCTGTAACTTCTTTACATAGGCTTCGCATCCCCAAACTTTAAGGAACGACAATTTAGGTTTCTTCCCAAACCATAATTCATACGGTGTCGTTTCAACGGATTTAGACGGTGCCCTATTTAAAGTGAATGCGGCTGTTTCTAATGCATAACCCCAAAATGATAGCGGTAAATCTGTAAGTGACATCATAGAACGAACCATATCTAAGAGAGTTCGATTACGACGTTCGGACACACCATTACGCTGTGGTGTTCCCGGCGGTGTCAACTGTGAAAGTATTCCGCACTTCTTTAAATGCTCGCCAAACTCGTAACTTAGATATTCACCTCCACGATCAGAACGTAGAAATTTAATCTTCTTGTTACGTTGATTCTCTACCTCACTTTGAAACTCCTTAAACTTCTCGAAAGTTTCGGACTTATGTTTCATGAAATAGATATACCCATATCTACTCAAGTCATCCGTGAAGGTAAGAACATAACGATAACCACCGCGCGATGCTACACTCATTGGACCACACACATCGGTATGTATGATTTCCAATAAGTCTGTAGCTCGCTCCATTATACCAGAAAATGGAGTCTTAGTCATTTTACCCATCAGACATGCTTCGCATCTTTCAAGTGATTCAAAATCAAGTGATTCAAGAAGTCCATCGGAATGGAGTTTCTTCATACGTTTCACTCCGATGTGACCAAGACGACAGTGCCACATATAGGTCGAATTATCGCTTGATTTCAAACGTTTAGCCTCAATGTTGTTGATATGTGTATTTCCACTATCGAGATTCAATAAGAATAGACCATCTATCAAAGGTGCATGTGCATAAAACATATTACTCATATAAATAGAACAACCATTATTCTCAGATTTAAACAAGTAACCGTCTCGCAATAAACAAGATCCCGATATAATGTTCATGCTCAACGCAGGCACCAAATAACAATTATTTAAGTATAAAACTAATCCCGATGGTAGATGAAGAGGTAGCGTGCCGACCGCGATCACATCAACCTTTGATCCGTTTCCCACGCGCATCGTCACCTCGTTCTTCGCTAGCTTCCGTTTATTCTGCAGCACCTGTTTCGAGTTACAAATATGAGCAACCGAACCAGTATCAAATACCCAGGCACTACTACGAATACTAGTGAGATACACATCAATAACATGTATATCAGATATACCTTTCTTCTTGATGTTGCCGTTCTTCAAATCCGCCAAGTACTTTGGGCAATTCCGCTTCCAGTGACCTACTCCCTTGCAGTAAAAGCACTCAGTTTCAGGCTTTGGTTCAGCCTTGGTTTTCTTCGTCGGCGTGGTAACTTTCTTACCACCCTTCTTGAAGTGTCCCTTTTGCTTAGACTTGCCCTTCTTGAATTTGGTGGTCTTATTGACCATCAACACTTGGTGCTCTTTCTTGATCTCCACTTCTGCAGATTTTAACATAGCAAATAGTTCTGGCAACTCTTTGTTCATGTTCTGCATGTTGTAGTTCATCACAAAGTTCCTGTAACTTGGTGGCAATGACTGGAGGACGCGGTAAACCCCCAAAGCATTAGGAATCACTATACCCAAGCTTTGAAGTTTGTTTGCGTGCCCAGACATCTTAAGCACATGCTCACTGACGGAGCTGCCCTCTTCCATCTTGCAGTTAAAGAACTTTTCAGAAGCTTCATAACTTTCAATTGCCGCATGAGTCTCAAAAATTAATTTGAGATCCTCGACAATATCATATGGGTCTGACTCTTCAAACCTTTTCTGAAGCTCCGATTCTAAACCATACAAGATAGCACATTGAACTATGGAGTACTGATTCTTCCGAGCGAGGTAAACATTCTTTACTTCATCGGGAGCATCAGCTGCAGGTGGGTCACCCAGCGGTGCATCCAGCACATAGGTCAAATTACCAGTTGTGAGGACAATCCTCAAATTGCGGAACCAATCCGCGAAGTTGCTTCCATTGTTTTTCAACTTTTCTTTCTCTAGGAACGCATTAAAATTGATGGTAGGGGCTGCCATTGATCTACAACATATTTGCAATAGTTTAGACTAAGTTTATGACAAATTGAGTTCAAATTAATTAATGAAATTAAACTAGGTGAACTCCCACTCAAAACAACATCCCTCACATTGTTTTAGTGATCACACGAACCAAATCCACTACATCAACACCGATCATCACGAGAGTTGATATAGTTTCAATGGCGAACAATCATCATGTTCATCATATCTACTATATGATTCATGCTTTACCTTTCGGTAATCCGTGTTCCTGAGACCATGTCTGTACATGCTAGGCTCGTCAAGATCAAACCTTAGCCACCGCATAAGCAAATCTGGCTTGCTTACGTTGTAAACACTTGCGGAATCTAACACACCCGATCATCACGTGGTGCTTCGAAACAACAAGCTTTAGCAACGGTGCTAACTAAGGGCGAACACTTTATGATTTGAAATTCATGTGCATGAGGGATCATCTTATAATGCTACCGTCGTCTACTAAGCAATACAAGATGCATAAAGGATTAACATCACATGCAATTCATAATATGTGATATGATATGGCCTTTCTTCTTTGTGCTTCCGATCTCCATCTTCAAACACGAACATGATCTCCATCATCACCGGCATTGCATCAAGGTCAATGACGCTTCACCATGGTTGTCGTCCACCGGCTTCAACTATTACAACTACTTTGAATAGACACGCGGGTCTTAACATAAATTAAAGACAACCATATGGCTCCTGCCGGTTGCCAACTTACAATAAGAAACATTGCATAGATCAAATATAATCACAATCATGGCCATATCACATCACTGCACACCCCTGCAAAACAAAGTTAGACGCTTCTACTTTCTTTGCATATTTTACGTGGTTTGGGGCTTTCAATAAGTGTCGTTCTAACTTACGAACAAGAACCACAACATTGATACTAGCATTGTTGATTACCCGTTGTAAATTGGATCTTAACTATGCTAGGAGAAACAGGCACCCGCAAAGCCACTTATGCAATACAAGTTGCATGTCAAGCGTGGAGCAAGTTTCATGAACGATGTCATGTAAGGTTAGCCCGGGCCGCTTTATCCCAACATACCGCAAGATGCAAAGTACACAAAAAGCAATCTACAATAAAAGCATCAACGCCCACAATGACCATTGTGTTCTACTCGTGCAACAGATCTACATATAGACACGGCTCTGATACCACTGTAGGGGTTCGTAGTATGGAAAACAAAAAATTTCTATCGCATACAAACAAACAAGCCAAGATCTATCTACTAGATTGTAGCAACGAGTCGATGGAATAACTTACCCTCGAAGATTCCAAAGCGTTTAACGAGAGCGGATTCTCGTGGGTGATGTAGTCGTACTCTTTCCGATCTCAAGATCGTGTAGACGATCCTTCCGGCGCCACGTTCCGGCAGCGCTCCCGCAGTCGGTCACACGTTCGGTACTCGACGAAGACCTTCCTCTCCCTTGTTCCAGCAGGCAGCGGAGGTTGTAGCACTCTCCTCGCGATTCCGGCAGCACAACGGCGTGGTACCGGAAGTAGAGGGGAAATCCCGCAGGGCTTCGCCTTAAGCCGGTGCGAGTATGGTGGAGCTTATGAGAGAGGCTATTAGTGGTCTAGTAATTTGACACACCAATTAGAAGGCTCTAAACCAATTAGAAGGCTCTAAACCGCTGGCTAAAGCAATTAGAAGCTCTAAACCAAAACGGCTCTAAACCTGAGATTTAGAGGTGGAAACTTGTGTGTTCTAGGAGGGAGCCCTGCCCCTCCTTTTATAGGTGGGGAGGCGCGGCCAGGGGAGGGGAGTCCCTCCCCAAGTCGGCCTTGGGCTGGGCGCCGGCTTGGAGGAGTGGGACTCCTCCTCCAAGTTGGTTCCAACTCCTCTTGCTTGTTTTCCACAGTTTCCTGTTTCCCACAGTTTCCTGTTTTAGCCGTTTGACTTTCAAACTGGCAATTTGACTTTCATGTTTTTGGAATAGCAAGAACACTTAGTACATGATGCAATCATTCAATGACACACTCATGTACCCTCCCCCCCGGAGTGCCGGACAATCCGGAACCTTCTAGAACATTCCCGATGAAAACACCGGAATCATTCCCGAACTCCGAAACGGGACTTTCCTTATATGAATCTTATTCTCCGGACCATTCCGGATCACCTCGTGATATCCCGGATCCCATCCGAGACTCCGAACAACATTCGGTCTCTTTCTCATAATACCATAACTACTCAAACAACGTCGAATCCTTAAGTGTGTCTCCCTACGGTTCGCGAATTATGCGGACATGATCGAGACACTTCTCCGAACAATAACCAATAGAGGAATCTGGAAATTCATATGGCTCCCACATATTTCTACGATTACTTTGCGATCGAATGAACCACTTACATACGATACCAATTTCCCTTTGTCTCACGATATGTTACTCATCCGAGGTTATGATCGTCGGTATCTCTGCATACCTAGTTCAACCTCGTTACTGATAAGTACTCTTTTCTCGTTCCCGTGATATGTGATCCCTTGTGACCAAGTCACATGCTTGCAAGCCAATTGGATGACATTCCACCGAGAGGGCCCAGAGTATATCTATCCGTCATGTGGATGGACAAATCTCACTCTTGATCCATGTGTTTCAACCAATACTTTCCGAACACTTAATGCCACCTTTATAGCCACCCAGTTACGGTGTGGTGTTTGATGTCATCAAAGCATCCATCCGGTAAAGGTGATATGCATGATCTCATGGTCGAAGGAATTAGGTTACTATGTATCAGAAAGCATATAGCAATTTGAACTATTGAAATGACTTTGATCTTTATGCTACGCTTATCAATAGGAGTATGTCCACCATATCATTCTACTAACGATATGATCTTGTTGTTGATAACATCTCAATGTTCATGATATGGAAACCACAATCATTTAATCAACCAACAAGCTAGTGAAGTATAGAGGCTATACTAGGGACTTCAATTTAAGTTTACAATTCACACAAGTATTAATGTTTCCTTGTTAATACTATTATAGCATGAATATAAACATTTATCATAAACACAAAGATATAATAATAACTATATTTATTATTGCCTCTAGGGCATATCTCCAACAGGTGCTCCGACGAGCACTAATCGGGTGCTGAAACCTCGACCGCTCCTTGTTAGGGGTTGGTGCTCTGAAAGTGTGGCTCGGGTGCCCCGCTGGTTGGCCTATTTGCTGACAAGAACATGTCGGGGGTTGAGACGCCGACAAGCCCTTCGGAGCTTGAGCCTCCGACTGCTCCTTATCTGCGCTATGCCGGCCAGCCCCGCCTCTCTCTCCCCATTCTTTTCTCTTCTTCCTTCTTCCTCCTCAACTCGCCTCCAGCATTTCCAGCTCCATTTTGAGCTCATTTTTGCTGCGATTTCCACCAAAACTTGGGGCTGAAATACAGTAGGAAGGTAGGAAAGGCCCGATCTATTGATAGGATAGCTTGGTGAAGTGATTTGGGGCGTTTTTGTGGAGGAAGGTGGTTGTGTTCTTGGAGAGCAATGGCTATGGTGGAGGCTAAGGCTGCAGTTTGAGGTAGCTGCATGGTGGAGGTGTCGATCCGATGACTAGGCTGCTACACGGCAGGACTTCGCACGCTTCAAGGGTACACCCTAATTTCTCGCTAATTACAGTCTTTTGTGTATATTTATGGGTAGACTTGGATGTGGTCTGTTAGCTGTAAGAATATCGGGCTAGAGGATTAGAAGTATATTTGTAGACTATAATGTGTTATGGTACTGGTATTTGACGGGTTTTGGTATTTTTTAGTTTGTCGGTAATGTACAGTTTAGGTTTTACTATGGTAATGGTGTTGTCAGAATAAAAGAGCACGAAGTTGATTTGGGCAAGTTTCAATGCATTGATATAGGGCTCCTGAAACATGGTCTGTTAGTCAGTTGAAGGATTGGTTATTTGATTTTTTAGGGCTCCCTCAGACCCATACTGTCGGTGTGCATGCATTATGGAATAAGTCAATAATTATCCCTTTGTTTTATTTGAGACCGATAGAAGAGGGATCTAAATGGTTCAAATGGATGAAAGCTTGCCAAACAAGGAGAGTTAACCCCATTGCCGGTGGCGAAAGAGAATACTTCGCCTGAAGCTGAGGAGGGTGGGTATGATCATGGCCAGAGCAGGAGGGTGGGTATGATCATGGCCAGAGCAGTCAGACCCAATATGGGGGTGGTGGTTATGATCATGGCTAGAGCGGTCAAGCCCAAGATGGAGGTGGTGGATACCATCATGGCCAGAGCAGTCAAGGCCAAGATGGAGGTGGTGGTTATGATTCTGGTCAAAGTAGTTATGCACACAATGGAGGTGGTGTTTATGAATAGGGGAGAGTAGTCATGCCACACAAGAAGACATTTTTAGTGGTGAGGCGGATGAGGATGAGATATACGAAGGTTTCTTGCAAAATCAGATGGAAGCTGAAGATTCAGACGACGGTAGTGATACCGCTGATGGTTATGCTGAGTCTGATGAAGAAGAGATTGTCCAACCTATTCCGGCATCATGGAATAATGACTACACAATAGCAATGAATGTGAACGATGGGCATGATTTCGCATGGCATTATCACGAGAACAACATCTCCTATGGTGCATTATATCCTAGCAAGATACATCTGCAGGAAGCAGTCGTTGGGTGGGCATTGTCCATGCAACGGGTCTTCAAAACCCAGGTGTCCTCTCAAAAATATTTGACAATGGTTTGCGAGAAGCTGGATGTCCCGCATGGGTGCATGGCTTTTGCCCTAAGTATGACAACAACTGGAAGGTGAGCGACGTTGTGTTGCACACATGTCAATTTCCCAGAGTCCTTTAGAATCATCGTAACCTGACTTCTACCCTCCTGGCTTGACTGTTATACTCGGAGATAGTGGAGAGCACATCCATGGAGGCGAATGCTGTCATCAATAAAGTTGCTGGCAGGTTTCGCTACAAAATATCTTATGGCAAGGCTTGGAGGACTAAGCAGAGGGAACTGGAGGTAAGATTTGGTTCATTTCATGATGGATACGACTGTGTTGATCGGATGCTCCAGACACTGCAGGCTAGGAATCCAGGCACCTACGTCGACACCAACACTTAACGTTGCCATAGGAACCAAATATGAGGGTCCTGTATCGAGTGTTCTTCTCGTTTGTGTGGACGGAACATTTCTCACTGGCAAGTACAGGGGTCAGATCTTGACCACCATTGGTCAAGACGGGAACAATCAAGTTGTTCCACTCGCATTTGCTTTTGTGGAGAGCGAGAATACTGAGAGTTGGGTATGGTTCTTCAAGCAGCTGAAGATAGCAACTGTGAAGGATACACCGAATGTGTGCATCCTTCATGACAGGCATCCGGGTATACTCAGCGCGATAAAGATGCTAACACAGCCTGCTCCTGATGAACTAACTCCATGGCAGGACATGCAGAGCCGTTGGTGCATGCGGCATCTAGGGGCCAACTTTTACCCACAGTTTAGGAACAAGACCCTTATGAACCTATTCAAGCAGCTTTGCAAGCAGAACTAGGAGTGGAAGTATATCAAGTTTGCGGCTATCTGGATGACTTCACTAAAAAACATGTTAGGCATAGGAAAGAAGCGAGAGCAGCAGATGTCTCGGCCCATGCACATGCGGTAGCTGCACAGAGGAAGAACCCGTTGCTCTTTGTGACTTGCCAGGATTTGACCAACCCGGTACTAGGAGAAGGCCTAGGAGGCGGATTAAAAAATTTCAGGAATGGATAGAGCACGAGTTTCACCGGAACTTTGAAGTACTTCAGAGAGAGACTCCAGATGGCTTAGATGCATATCATCAACTACCCAGACACGACGTATTGTTCAAAGATTATGCATTACATGAATGACAAGATGGAAAAGGCTCGGTCTATGAATGTCATCGCCATTGGTAATCAAGAAAAAAGGTTTGAGGTGCGTGTACCTTCCAACATGATCAAAACTGGAGACGAGGTAAAGACACATGAGGTGAAGATAGGCAATGAAGAATGGCCAACTGAGTGCACCTGCAACAAACCGAAGCTGATGCACCCGCCTTGCTCCCATGTATTTGTTGCGTGTGGCTAGTTAGGTATGGATGCGATCTCGTTTGTGTCTCCCTATTATCTTAAGGAGTCGGTGATCAATACATGGACTTGCGAGATGATGAGATATAGGGTAGTGGTCAATTTCAACAAAGTAAACCCAGGTGAAAGGGTATATATCATAGATCCAGGACTAATGCGGACAGGGAAAGGAAACGATAGTGTGTTCTATTCGTAATAATATGGATGAATCTGAAGCCGTGATATACACCAATGCGAATGGAATCACTTCAGTCATATACACCAATTGTCACATCTTTGGGACTAGAGGAGCGGCTACCTGTGGGCGTGGTGCCCGAGGAAGAAGAGGCAGAGGAAGAAACTAGAATTTGTAATATGTATGGAACTATGGAATTTTTAATTTTTTAATATGTATGAAACTATGTTTTTAATTTGTAATATGTGTGGGACTATGTTTTAAATTTGTAATATTTGTGGGACTATGTTTTAAATTTGTAATATGTATGAAATTATAGAGTTTTTAATCTGTAAATCTTCCATCTATTTAACATTAGTTCTTCATATGTGTAGATGGCAGGAACAGGATCTTTGCTTAACGCTGAAAGAACATTTCATAATCCCTGGTGTTTTGTGCGTTAGATAACAATATCAAGGATTATTTAATGTGTGTTGAAGTGTTGCAGTTCTCTCTAAGGAAAAAGGAAAAGGAATCTGCCTTTGGGGGGCGGATAATCCGCCCCACCCGTTTCCCAGATAGGCGCAAGCCCCAGAAGGGGGGCGGAGTTTCGGTCGGATTTTCCGGCCCCGCCGGATAATCCGCCCCTCAAGGGGGCCGGATAATCCGCCCCTCATGCTCAGCTTGAAGTTTTCCAAGGCGCAAGCCCCAGAGGGGGGCGGAGTTTCGGCCGGACTATCCGGCCACGCCGGATAATCCGCCCCTGGAGGGGGCTGGATTATCCGCCCCCAAACTTGTTCAATGGCCAGATCTGTGCAAGGGGTATGTAAGCCAGCCTCCCCCCTCCTGTCAGATCTCTTGGTTCATTCGAAAAAGTCAAGATCTGATCTGCAACCTTCATCCAAGAGAGCTCCACCTAGATCCACCCAAAGGCCCCGTCCCTTGGGGAATCGAAGGAGGAGGACTCGATCTTCAACAACTGCAATCAAGCGCTTCATCTCCTCTCCATTCATTTGGAGAATCACCGATCTAGTATTTCTTGCAAATACCTAGATTCTTGTTTTGTTTATATTGATAAACCTTGTTCTTGTGACAGCTTGTTGTCATCTCGGGAGCCCCCAATTCAGTTGTGGGTGTGTGCCTCGGTAGCGTTGTAAAGACACCGATTCCCGCCTCGAAGGGTACCAATAGTGGAGAAGGTGGATCAGGCCTGTCGTGGCGAGATCCATCGGAGAATAGGGTGAGGCCTATTGTGGCGTGGTGGTCTTAGAACCGCCCACCCCTCCAACGCAGATGTACTTCCCTTAACAAGGAAGGAACTGCGGTAAAACAAATCCCTGTGTCTCCGCGTGCTTCACTACGGTTTCCTCGCTCCTCTCTTTACGTGCTTAGTAGCTAGTTTTGTATATAGGGAAATTCTCGTATCTACATATCTAGAAAATTTACTTTGTGTCAAGCCTAAAATTGAAAAAGAACTAAAAATTGGGTAGCACCTATTCACCCCCCCTCAAGTTGCCCATACGATGCATTACAATTGGTATCAGAGCCCCGGCTCTTATTTCGGGCTTAACCGCTTAAGAGAAGTATGGGTTCCAAGGTAGATGGGAGTGATGCTCCGGAGGTAGTCACCATGAACGATCTCAAGACTTTGGAAACAACCTTGGTGAGTTCAATGGAGGCTAAGATGGAAGAGATGCGTCAATTGATAATGCGTCTCTCCACATCCGTAGCATCACCTCCATCTAACTCTGAGGCTACCACTCCGCAATCCAAGAAAACGGGTAAAACCGATTTCAAAGATAACGAAGTGGTTGGTGATGACACTAGCAAGAGCTCCTCCTCGAAAAAGGATAGTGGTAAGGAAGGATACAATGAGGTTTCCCATGTGTATTCTCCTGATCCACCTATCCCTCACCCACATATACATAATAGGGGTGATCCACCCAAACTTTCAGCATCTACTTTTACTCGATGGCAATTTTTGATGAAGTCTCATGTGCAGTTCCTCCATTGAGTTGTGAAAAATCATCGAGAATGGTCTTCATGTTGGAAATCCCAACAATCTCACAAAAAGAGAAGTTGTCGATAGTCAACTCAACGCTACAGCTCTACACATGATACAGCTTGGTGTGGGTGACAAAGATATGCCACACATTCAACATCTTAGTACAGCTAAGGAAGCTTGGGATGCTCTCACCGAGCTCTTCATCGGAAATGAAAGTATGAGAATGAATAGATATGATGCTTTGAGCAATGAAGCTGAAGGATTTTATATGTTGGATGGAGAAAATCACGAGGACATGTATATGAGGCTCAAGGCAATAGCCACAACTTTGAGGAATCATGGTGCCTCTCACGTTGACGATGCATGGATCAAGCACAAGTATGTCAGTGCTCTTATGCCATTTGAGCCCACAGATTTGAAAAGTCTCCAAGGTAGGCATAACTACCACCTTATGACATCCAATGAGGTAATGCAAGAAATGGCCGCTTTCAAAGTGACTGCCAAGAATGCTGAAGATGCTCGTGCACGAGCTATGGGGATGCAAAAGGGGGTCAACATGGCTTTGAAGACTAGTGTGATTGATCATGATGAATATGCCATAGAAGGTATGGACTGTCCCGAGGATATAAAAAGGATCCACGGACAATACCTGGCTCTTTATGCTAGAAACTTTTGGAAAGACCCGGCCAAGGCTAAAGCTGAACTAGAACGCAAGAGTGGAGCTTATGGAAGAAAGAAAAATGGTCCCAAGCTAAGAACATGTTTCAACTGTGGTGACCGGCTGCATTTTGTACCTGAGTGTCCATATCAAAGTAGGGAAGATAATGGAGGAAGACTTATTTTCAAAGACAAGTCAAAGGCTCCACGCAAGAAACAGTTTGTAAAGAAGAATGCTCCTTTCAAGAAGCAACCAAAGATTGTTCTAGTGGCTCAAGAAGAATATTCTTCGGGAAGTGCAGATGAGGATGCGGAAGATAGCTCTCAAGAGGTGGCTGCTATAGTCACCACATCTACATCAACATATCTCTTCGACTCTCCGAACGAAAACGTCATCAACAAGAATGTTACTTGTCTCATGGCAAGAAGTTTCGAGGTAACTACTTCTAATTCTTCTTTTCCTAAGGCTATGATTGACATGGATGATCCTACTAGTCTTAAGGTTAAAGAAGAGATTATTGCTTTGGACTATTTCTTCACTAACTTGCAAGGTGAGCACAAAATACGTTTTGAAGCTCTTATGGACCAGCTGGCCCAAAATGAAGCTCTCCTCGAAGAAAAGGGCAGAATTGAAAGGGAGGCTTGAGTCCATTGAGGAGTCACATGAAGAAATAATGGCTAAACTTGTTAAGGAATGTGACAATGCAGTCGCCAAAGTAAAGAAGTTAAAAAAGGAAAAGATTGACTTTGGGGCTGCTCATGATAGACTCTTCGAGAAATTGGAGAAACTTGATCAATGAGTCACATGATCAGCTCCAAATTCGATTGGCCAAGTATGATGTTCCTAGCACATCCAATTCAACATATAGTCACACGGAAAATGCTAGTGTGGAAGAAGAATTTGTCAAGGACATCACTCCCAAAGATAAGGGTGTTCTTGATGAAGTTCTTGGCAAGCAAAAATCAAATCATGGTAAAGAGGGACTTGGGTATGTCACCAAGTCCAAGAAAAAGAAAAACAAGAAGAACAAGACCAAGAATGTACAATCAAAGACAAGCACCGCTGAGAAGAATATCACAAAAGACAAAACTAACAATATTGGTTTTGCAGGGTCTCACAATTCAAATTATGAACTCTTTTGTGATGATTATGGCGATGTTTATGCTTATTATGTCGGTCCCTTTGATGAATATATTGCTTGGTCTATTTGGGTTCCAAAGACCCTTGTTACTAACATGAAAGGACCCATTGAAAAATGGGTACCTAAAACCAAGAAGTAATTTTCTTGCAGGGCTATGCTTCCGGTCGGTCGAAATGGGTGTTGGATAGTGGATGCACTAGTCATATGACCGGAAGCAAGGAGATCATCACGGAGATGCGTCCCAATCTTGATAATATTACAGTCTAAATCTCAGGTATTGGGTCTTGCAAAGGTTGTGGTTGCCCATGATATCTCTCTCGTGGATGTCATGCTTGTTCAGACCCTCGGTTAGAACCTTCTTTCTGTTCGTGCCCTTGGCAAGATGGGTTTTGCTGTTTTCATTGATGATGATTTGGTGGTACTCTTGTGGAGCAAGTCTCTAAAGGTTGCTTTCGTTGGATACGTCGAAAATGACCTGTATGTGGTGGACTTTTCGGGGAAAACCACTTCGGTTCCGATGTGCCTATTCGGAAAGGCCGACGTGGGCTAGTTATGGCATCGCCGTTTAGCCCATGTCAACATGAGAACTTTGCAAAGTCTCCACAAGGGTGGCCACATCCTTGGAGTAAAAGACAATGTATCCTTTGCCAAAGATCGTGTTTGCAGGGCTTGTGTTGAAGGCAAAATGCATAACTCTCCCCACAAGAGGAAGACTATTGTGTCTTCAAAGAGAATCTTGGAATTACTTCATGTGGATTTATTTGGTCCTCCTTCTCATGCCAGTCTTGGTGGGAAGAAATATTGCTTGGTCATTGTCGATGATTACTCAAGATATACATGGGTCTATTTCTTCAAGCTAAAGAGTGAGACCCAACAAACGGTCATTGATTTTGCCAATGAAGTTAAACGTTAACACAATGTTCCTATCTTGGCAATAAGAAGTGACAACGGCTCCGAATTCAAGAACTACACTTTGAATGAGTTTCTAAGCGAAGAGGGGATAAGACATCAATATTCCGCTGCGTACATCCCTCAACAAAATGGTGTAGATGAGAGGAAGAACCGGACTTTGATGGACATGGCAAGATCAATGTTGGCTGAATTCAAGTCTCCTTACAACTTTTGGGTTGAAGCCATATCCACCGCTTGTCACTCATCTAACCGGCTCTACCTCCGAAAGATTTTGGACAAGACTCCATATGAAATATTTACCGGTAACAAGCCCAACATCTCATACTTCAGGGTATTCGGTTGTAAGTGTTTCTTTCTTATTAAAGGTGTCCGCTTGTCTAAATTTGAGTCCAAGGCTTTAGAAGGCATTTTTGTTGGTTACGGTGCCGAATCCCACACTTATAGAGTCTACAACAAGCTCACCGGGACTGTTGTAGAATCTTGTAGTCTGGAGTTAGATGAAAATAACGGCTCCTATGTGCGGCAAGTTGATGTTTGTGATGCAGATGTTGAAATACCCCAAGATGCCATAAGAATAATGGGCGTGGGATTTTTCCGCCCCATTGAGGAACCCCTTGTGGCAGATCGGGAAGGACAATGCTCCACTCAAGTGGAGCCCTCATCTTCACAAGATCAACAAGCTCCTACTACTGGAGAAAACTCTGCGCCAACACCACAACTTTCCGAAGCTCATTAGTCTCCTGGACAAAATGGCAGTCACAGGTCGGATTATCCGCCCCCTCCAAGGGGCGGACAGTTTGCCCCTGGCACTCCAAATCGTCCCAGGGGATCAGAAGAAGAAGAAATCAGTTAAAAAGACTCCAGGCCGGATTCTCCGGCCCCCGAGGGCGGATTATCCGGCCTTGGATCCCCCAGCTCTATCAGGCACTCTCAGTAAGAGGATGTTGCGGCTGCTTCAACTAGGCCAAATAGTCCGGCCCCACCAAGGGGCTGATTATCCGGCCCTGAAGAAAATGTTCATCAGCAAGCTCCTGTTGTCAACTCAGAACAGGATCAAGGGAAAGATCAAGATCAAGGGCAAGGTAGTGGACAAGACAACGATACCAATGTTGAATCAACTCCTAGAAACAATAAGGATATTGAGACTCGTCGCAAGGCTCGCGCTGATCGGAACCTTGAGCTTAGAGGACACACTCTTGACAAGGTTGTCGGTGATCTTCGAAGAAGGGTGTCTACTAGAAGAGAACTTGCAAGCTTCTGTGATCATCAAGCTCACATTTCTATGGTTGAACCGAAGGTCTTTGATGCTCTTGAAGATCCCGATTGGGTTGTTGCAATGCATGAAGAATTAAATAACTTCGAGCGCAACAAAGTTTGGAAGCTCGTAGAGAAACCCAAGGATTGCCGCAATGTTATCGGCACCAAGTGGATTTTCAAGAACAATCAAGATGAAAATGGCATTGTTGTGAGGAATAAAGCGAGACTTGTGGCTCAAGGATTCTCTCAAGTGGAAGGAATTGATTTTGGCGAGACTTATGCTCCTGTAGCTCGTCTTGAGTCTATCCGTATCCTTCTTGCCTACGCCGCCCATCATAATTTTAAATTACAACAAATGGATGTTAAGAGTGCGTTTCTCAATGGTCCACTACATGAGTTGGTATACGTCAAGCAACCCCCGGGTTTTGAGGACTCCAAATTTTCGAACCATGTCTACAAACTCGATAAGGCGCTCTATGGCCTTAAACAAGCCCCACGTGCGTGGTATGAGCACCTTAAAGAGCTTTTGTTAGATCATGGATTCGAAGTTGGGCAAATCGATCCCACTCTTTTTACTAAGAAGGTTAATGGAGAGCTTTTTGTATGCCAACTATATGTAGACGACATTATTTTTGGCTCTACTAACCAAGCTTTTAACGATAAATTTTGAAAGCTTATGAGTGACAGGTTTGAGATGTCGATGATGAGTGAACTGAGGTTCTTTCTTGGATTCGAGATCAAACAACTTAGAGAGGGAACTTTTATTAATCAAGCTAAGTACATCCAAGACATGCTCAAGAGGTTCAAGATGACGGATCTCAATGGTGTTGCTACTCCAATGCAAACAAAGTGTCATCTTGAGCTCAATCCCAAGGGTAAAAACGTGGACCAAGGCGTTAGCCGTCGACAGAAGGCATGTGTGCTCCTCCTTGGCGGTGCTCATTTCTTCGAGCAGGCAAGGCTAGCACTATGTTCTCTCCTCCCCCGATGGCGTTCGCTTCCCCTTCTTCGAGCCAAGCAAGCGACGAGCTATCACTCAGGCTATCTCACTCCTTAGCTCGTGGGAAAGGAGCACAAATCGAAAGTGTTCAATGCGACAACCACCGCCGCACCTCCCCAATGCAACAACAAAAACAACATCAACAAATATATGAGAATGGGAAAACGGAACCTCGACCTTGGCGTTCCTCCAGTCCTGTGCGATGGAGCCGAAGCTATCGACCAAGGACCCTCAAATCCGACAGCACTAACATCCTTCAGAATTTATTATGCAAAGCTCTAGGGAAATGACAAAACTATATTACCCTGCACAGCCAAGGCACATTTTTTTACAAATATAACCCTCTACACTTTCGCATCGCCAAAAATGCCCCCCGCATTCGAAAAACAAAAATTGTTCACATTAGAAAAATGTTCATATTCAAAAATTGTTCCGATTCGAAAAATGTTCATATTTGAAATTTGTTTAAACTCAAAATTTGTTCAAATTAGAGATTTGTTTAACTTTGAAAAATGTTTAGATATTTTAAAATCGTACGGAAACCTCAAAAAACCGGAAAAAGAACGTAAACCGAAATAAATCGTGTGTGAAAACTGGCCAAAACAAGGAAAAAATTGTGCAAACCTGGCTTTCACATCGCGTGTTAGGCGATAAATATGCCCACTCGAGGGCAGTACTGCTGCCCGTAGAGAATTTGGCGCGTGGGCCAAATGTTAGCACGGGGAGGGAAATATTCGAGCGGTGAGCGAAATATTGGCTCGTGAGAGAGAGGCCCAGTGGCGCGGGGAGCGAAATAGCTAAGGCCCTGTTTGGTTTCACGTGGATTGAAGCGAATTTACGTCATTAGAGGTGGATTAAATTTATTCAAAATATTAGAGGAACGGATTTTGCCTTACTCAAACCAGAGTAAAATATTAGAGGCAGTGCTTGCCCTGAAAGTTGTGTGTCGCTAGCTGTTGTCAACTGTAAATCAAAACCACAGTAAAATCTTAGGAGGTGTGCGCGGTGGAAAGACGGGATGCTGCCTTCAACGGTGCAAACAAAGTAGCCCTACAGCGGAGTCGGCTAGGTGATGCCGCTCTTGGAGAGCGAAGGCCTTGGCGGCAGTCCATGAGGCGCCAATCGTATACTACACATATACGGACGCGGATCGATTTCTAACACTCCTCGCGCGGCACCGCAGTGGACACGAACTTTGTTGGGAACGTGTTTCGTGGCCCCGATGAACTCATCGGCATGGAACACGTTTCCGACGAAGTCCGTGTCCACCACGACACCTCGCGAGGAGGCCATGTCTATTTCCAAAGAGTGCGGCTATTTTCGCGAGGAGGTCATATTCGTCAAAAAAATCGGCTTTTTGTTCATTTTGTTACGGAAAATTTTCTTGCCAAACTTTTTATACGACATTTAATCATCTTCGATAAATTTATTTTTTTTGACAAGTTTTTGAATTTCAATTTTTTTTGGTTTATGGGGTGTGCACGCACCGGAGAGCCACAAATATCTTAGTCTCATTTAGAGACTGCCAGCCGTTTGATCCTTCCGGAGTTGATCCTCGCCCTTGGTCGCTTTCGTCTCTCCCCTCCTTTCGCCGACATGGTGGAGTGCTCAAGTCGCCTTGCAGACTCCCATGGCATGGCAGTAATGAGGCCCTCGTCTACCCCCTTCTCTCCTCTCGAGCAGAGAGCCGCCGCTTGTCGTACCCCGTCAAATCTCATTGCGGCAATGGCCAGAACGCGTGGGGTGGTCAGAAGGCGTGCGCTCCCTATATCTACCCCTAGGAGCTCACGAATTAGTAGGAGGAGGAAGCAGCCGGAGCCAAAAGCTCGGCGAAAAAAAAGAGGCAGACTCCAGGAAGCAGCCGACGCCGAATCGGAACCACTCAAGCGAATCCAGGTATTTCCCCTTCTTCCTCTCTTCCCTGCTGTAGCGGATCTAGAACTAAACCTCCAGATTAGAACTAGATCGATGGTTCGTTTTATGTTTGGGTTATGGGGTAGTGGCGGACAAAATGTCGTTCTGCCAGCGAAATTTTCCGAAGCCTAAGTAAAGTGCAACAAAATGTCGTTCTGCCAGAGAAATCGACTTAGGGCATGTACACTCGTCGGTGCTTAACTAGAGGTGCTTAAGGAGAGAGAGTGCTGAAACATCACCAAGCGCCTTTGTTTCCTTCAACGCCCTGAAGCACACTTCGGTGCTTAGCTGTAGCCACTCATCCGGTTCTGTACTTAGAAAAGAGCAGTTACTTTGTTTAGCACCGCTCAGGCATCAAAACTTAACTAGGCACCTCTTGGCTCCGCAAGCACCCGGCGCCTGTGGCATGGCAAGATAACCGGGTTTTTTCCTTAGCACCTGGCCTAAGCACCTGCATTGTACATGGCCTTAGAAATTTGTGAATGGTAGGCGTCACGCATCTGACAAGCTCGGTCGGTTTCCAAAGATTATGCATATGACTGATTTTTGTATTCTTAAAATCACTATTGTTTGCATATGGGTCAGCTGTTTATTAGAATGGTTCCTCTAGAAGCGCCACTGATTTTGTGGAATTTCTTTATCTTGAACAACTAACGGGGATACGGCGAGTATATGTATAAATGCATAAAAACTTAGCACCACTAAACAATATTTTAGAGGACGAGAAAATTGACGTCAATGTAGTCTGATAGTTTTTCATTCACGGTGATCTGAAGAATGTGCTGCCTTTTCAAGGCTCAGCTGCTTGTATGCAGTCCTTGGGTTCTTGTAATTACAAACAACATATAGCAGCATCAGTGAGACATTGAAAGTTTGGAAAAGATTTATCAATGTTAGTCAACGGAACAACTTTCGATGAGCCTTCCGATCGAGTGTCAAGAGGCCCATACGTATCACAGAGGTATCCCTGCGCGTCCTAGCCGTTTTCTGTTATTTTTCTTCTTAATTTTAATTCGAGAAAATGTGATACTTTGGGATACGAGTATCCCAAGCGTATCTGGAGTATCCCCGTGCGGGTGCAATATCCTGCACCGATGCGGCACATCTGAGGGACTAGGATGTAGACTGGGATCAGGTGACATGCCCATGGCATGTCACGCTGCAACATGCACCCTCCTCCCATCTGCCGTCCAACCACCATCTAACGCACAGAAGTAGCCCAAGGCAAAACGTCTCAGCCATCCAGCCATCAGACAGAGGAGAACAGAAATGATTCAAGCTACATAGTTTTGCACAAACTAGAGAGCAGAAACGGGAACTTCTTAACAGTACAAACAGCAGTCATTTTGTGCCAGATTTGCACACACTAAATTTCAGACTTAGCACTATCTAGCTGTATACCAAATAAACAGCTGACCCATATGCAAACAATAGTGATTTAAGAATACAAAAATCAGTCATTTAAATTCAGAGGAACCATTCTTCACAAGAAATTCAGTACCGCTTGGTTGAAATTCAAAAGCAACGCGGTCAGAATTACAAGAAGCACTTAATATATCTTACAATATACCAACGTCGAATATACCTTACAAGGTAGCAGGCTAGCAGCACTGAGTATGTCGTACAAGATAGCAGCACTAAATATACATATACTGCAATCTGAACTAAGATCATATCACACAAGTTGGAAACTGAAGTTTTAAACCCTGTAATTTTGCCTGACTCTAATTCTATTAAGCTTTGTCTATTTCCAGTCCAATACCAATTACCAATTTCAGTGAAGTAGTGCCTACATGTAATCGAATGCACAAGGAAAAAAAAATCAGCAATCTAATCTAAAGGAAGAGGAGAGGGGATTTGTGAAGATGTGAAGAGGCTACGCCGCAAGCAATCCACTGGGACATCACTGACGGTCGGTCCGAGCGGGGCTCCTCTCCGGCCCGCGGCGGCGCTCGTCCCCAGACCGTGGTGGCGCTCCTCCCCGGCCCGCTGGGGCGCTCCTCCCTGATTCCCGGTGCTGCCCGTGGCACTGCCTCTCAGCGCCGGCGGCGGCGGCGCTCGGCTGCTCGGAGCGCGCGAGAGCAGGAGACGCCGGCGAAGCGCGAGCGTGGCTCGACGAAGCTCTTCTGCTCTGAATCTCTCATGGATGGCTAGGACTTTTTGCCTTGGGCTGCTTCTGTGCGTTAGATGGTGGTTTGACGGCAGATGGGAGGGTGCATGTTGCAGCGTGACATGCCATGGGCATGTCACCTGATCCCAGTCCCTCAGATGTGCCGTATCGGTGCAGGATACTGCACCCGCACGGGGATACTCCAGATACGCTTGGGATACTCGTATCCCAAAGTATCACATTTTCTCGAATTAAAATTAAGAAGAAAAATAACAGAAAACGGCTAGGACGCGCAGGGATACCTCTGTGATACGTATAGGCCTCTTGACACTCGATCGGAAGGCCCATCGAAAGTTGTTCCGTTGACTAACATTGATGAATCTTTTCCAAACTTTCAATGTCTCACTGATGCTGCTATATGTTGTTTGTAATTACAAGAACCCAAGGACTGCATACAAGCAGCTGAGCCTTGAAAAGGCAGCACATTCTTCAGATCACCGTGAATGAAAAACTATCAGACTACATTGACGTCAATTTTCTCGTCCTCTAAAATATTGTTTAGTGGTGCTAAGTTTTTATGCATTTATACATATACTCGCCGTATCCCCATTAGTTGTTCAAGATAAAGAAATTCCACAAAATCAGTGGCGCTTCTAGAGGAACCATTCTAATAAACAGCTGACCCATATGCAAACAATAGTGATTTTAAGAATACAAAAATCAGTCATATGCATAATCTTTGGAAACCGACCGAGCTTGTCAGATGCGTGACGCCTAACATTCACAAATTTCTAAGGCCATGTACAATGCAGGTGCTTAGGCCAGGTGCTAAGGAAAATGTTGGTGTTTTGGGGGAAATTTTCTGGATGGGCTTGGTTGATCCCTTGGACCTCCACACCCTCTTTTATATATAGCACAATCTAGCCTTACATCTTCACTTGTACACTGAAATGATCTAGACTCTAGTAGGACACTACTACTATACTAACACTCCCTAGAATACTCTAGACTCTACAAGAGTAGTACTACTACACTAACTCAGACTCCAACACTTACTGGAATACTCTAGACTCTCCTAGGACAATACTACTATGCTAACCTAGACTCCAACACTCCCCCTCAAGATGAGCATGGGTCAGTCACCATGACCATCTTGCTACAACTCCATGACACTTACTAGGACCACTACACCTCTAGCTTGCAAGCATAAAAATCTACATGAGAGCGTTTTACTCTAGCTCTTGCTCTAGTGGTCGTCAAGCAACCAATCAACTCCGACCATCCAGCTCCGCTCATGGGAGCCATCACCATCACCGGATACCTACTCTGCATCAAGCTAGCCTCCTCTAATCCTTCTTGCATTGGTCCATTGTTGCCTCTCCAACCAAGCGCCTTCTCACACCGGCGCCTACACCGGCGGCACCACACGCCTTCCATCATCAGCTTGAGCATCGTCATTGCCTCTTCATCACCTCTGGTTCCCACAGACGGCTGCCTCACCTCAACAACAGCTCCTACAGAGCCACAGCCGCCTCACCATCAACATCACCATCCACAGCCGCCTTCTCACACCAGCTTCAGCAGCTGCCCCCTCCTGGACTCCTCTTTTCTCTGCTGCAACACAGCAGCAACACCTTCTTCCTCCTGAAACCGAATCTTTTCCAGCAACATCATAGCAACCACCTGCAGGGAGCACTCCCTTGTATGGTTGTACCTCCGCTTCAGGCTTCCAGACCTTGCAGCTCTGCAGCTCACCTCTTCCCTCAGCCAAGAACGACCATACTGGAGACCTCACCTAGTTGTCTCCTTCCATGACCACAGCCCAGCACCACACAGCTCCAGCCATCAGCATCACCTCTGCATCTTCCCATCTCTGACCAGATCAGAGGTCCTCCTCAACATCCAGTTTCTCTTGGTCCCCAAATCCAACCTCGCTAACTTGTCATCCTCCTATCAACATCTCAATTGCACCATTCTAACTAGCTCACTAAGCAACCTCCGTACAGAGCAGCAACCAAGCCTCACACAACACATCGTGATGAGAGCAACACATAAGCTGGTTACTGCCTGTAGAGAGCAACGGGATGCGGCCTCCCGCCGCTTAGGTGACTACAATGTGCGTGGTGTTGTTGACAACAAGAGTCGGGATGGGTGTTGCAGTGGTGGAATGGTGGTAGCTAGGGTTAGGAGGAGGAGCCTAGCTCTGATACCATGTTGGTGTTTTGGGGGAAATTTTCTGGATGGGCTTGGTTGATCCCTTGGACCTCCACACCCTCTTTTATATATAGCACAATCTAGCCTTACATCTTCACTTGTACACTGAAATGATCTAGACTCTAGTAGGACACTACTACTATACTAACACTCCCTAGAATACTCTAGACTCTACAAGAGTAGTACTACTACACTAACTCAGACTCCAACACTTACTGGAATACTCTAGACTCTCCTAGGACAATACTACTATGCTAACCTAGACTCCAACAGAAAAAAACCCGGTTATCTTGCCATGCCACAGACGTCGGGTGCTTGCGGAGCCAAGAGGTGCCTAGTTAAGCTTTGATGCCTGAGCGGTGCTAAACAAAGTAACTGCTCTTTTCTAAGTACAGAACCGGATGAGTGGCTACAGCTAAGCACCGAAGTGTGCTTCAGGGCGTTGAAGGAAACAAAATTTAGTCAGGCGCTTGGTGATGTTTCAGCACTCTCTCTCCTTAAGCACCTCTAGTTAAGCACTGACGAGTGTACATGCCCTAAGTCGATTTATCTGGCAGAACGACATTTTGTTGCACTTTGCTTAGGCTTCGAAAGATTTCGCTGGCAGAACGACATTTTGTCCGCCACTACCCCATAACCCAAACATAAAGCGAACCATCGATCTAGTTCTAATCTGGAGGTCTAGTTCTAGATCCGCTGCAGCAGGGAAGAGAGGAAGAAGGGGAAATACCTGGATTCGCTTGAGTGGTTCCGATTCGGCATCGGCTGCTTCCTGGAGTCTGCCTCTTTTTTTCACCGAGCCTTGGGCTCCGGCTGCTTCCTCCTCCTACTGATTCGTGAGCTCCTAGGGGTAGATATAGGGAGCGCACTCCTTCTGACCACCCCACGCGTTCTGGCCATTGCCGCAATGAGATTTGACGGGGTACGACAAGCGGCGGCTCTCTGCTCGAGAGGAGAGAAAGGGGGTAGACGAGGCCTCATTACTGCCATGCCATGGGAGTCTGCAAGGCGACTTGAGCACTCCACCATGTCGGCGAAAGGAGGGGAGAGACGAAAGCGACCAAGGGCGAGGATCAACTCCGGAAGGATCAAACGGCTGGCAGTCTCTAAATGAGACTAAGATATTTGTGGCTCTCCGGTGCGTGCACACCCCATACACCAAAAAAAATTGAAATTCAAAAACTTGTCAAAAAAATTAAATTTATCGAAGATGATTAAATGTCGTATAAAAAGTTTGGCAAGAAAATTTTCCGTAAAAATGAACAAAAAGCCGATTTTTTTGACGAATATGACCTCCTCGCGAAAATAGCCGGAAGGAAAGCCTTCTTCTCGGTCTCTTTGGAAATAGACATGGCCTCCTCGCGAGGTGTCGTGGTAGACACGGACTTCGTCGGAAACGTGTTCCATGCCGATGAGTTCATCGGGGCCACGAAACGCGTTCCCAAAAAAGTTCGTGTCCACTGCGGTGTCGTGCAAGGAGTGTTAGAAATCGATCCGCGTCCGTATATGTGTAGTATACGATTGGCGCCTCATGGACTGCCGCCAAGGCCTTCGCTCTCCAAGAGCGGCATCACCTAGCCGACTCCGTTGTAGGGCTACTTTGTTTGCACCGTTGAAGGCAGCATCCCGTCTTTCCACCGCGCACACCTCCTAAGATTTTACTGTGGTTTTGATTTACAGTTGACAACAGCTAGCGGCACACAACTTTCAGGGCAAGCACTGCCTCTAATATTTTACTCTGGTTTGAGTAAGGCAAAATCCGTTCCTCTAATATTTTGAATAAATTTAATCCACCTCTAATGACGTCAATTCGCTTCAATCCACGTGAAACCAAACAGGGCCTTAGCGATTTCGCTCCCCGCGCCACTGGGCCTCTCTCTCACGAGCCAATATTTCGCTCACCGCTCGAATATTTCCCTCCCCGTGCTAACATTTGGCCCACGCGCCAAATTCTCTACGGGCAGCAGTACTGCCCTCGAGTGGGCATATTTATCGCCTAACACGCGATGTGAAAGCCAGGTTTGCTCAATTTTTTCCTTGTTTTGGCCAGTTTTCACACACGGTTTATTTCGGTTTACGTGCTTTTTCCGGTTTTTTGAGGTTTCCGCACGATTTTAAAATATCTAAACATTTTTCAAAGTTAAACAAATCTCTAATTTGAACAAATTTTGAGTTTGAACAAATTTCAAATATGAACATTTTTCGAATCGGAACAATTTTTGAATATGAACATTTTTCTAATGTGAACAATTTTCGTTTTTCGAATGCGGGGGGCATTTTTGGCGATGCGAAAGTGCAGAGGGTTATATTTGTAAAAAAATGTGCCTTGGCTGTGCAGGGTAATATAGTTTTGTCATTTCCCTAGAGCTTTGCATAATAAATTCTGAAGGATGTTAGTGCTGTCGGATTTGAGGGTCCTTGGTCGATAGCTTCGGCTCCATCGCACAGGACTGGAGGAACGCCAAGGTCGAGGTTCCGTTTTCCCATTCTCATATATTTGTTGATGTTGTTTTTGTTGTTGCATTGGGGAGGTGCGGCGGTGGTTGTCGCATTGAACACTTTCGATTTGTGCTCCTTTCCCACGAGCTAAGGAGTGAGATAGCCTGAGTGATAGCTCGTCGCTTGCTTGGCTCGAAGAAGGGGAAGCGAACGCCATCGGGGGAGGAGAGAACATAGTGCTAGCCTTGCCTGCTCGAAGAAATGAGCACCGCCAAGGAGGAGCACACATGCCTTCTGTCGACGGCTAACGCCTTGGTCCACGTTTTTACCCTTGGGATTGAGCTCAAGATGACACTTTGTTTGCATTGGAGTAGCAACACCATTGAGATCCGTCATCTTGAACCTCTTGAGCATGTCTTGGATGTACTTAGCTTGATTAATAAAAGTTCCCTCTCTAAGTTGTTTGATCTCGAATCCAAGAAAGAACCTCAGTTCACTCATCATCGACATCTCAAACCTGTCACTCATAAGCTTTCAAAATTTATCGTTAAAAGCTTGGTTAGTAGAGCCAAAAATAATGTCGTCTACATATAGTTGGCATACAAAAAGCTCTCCATTAACCTTCTTAGTAAAAAGAGTGGGATCGATTTGCCCAACTTCGAATCCATGATCTAACAAAAGCTCTTTAAGGTGCTCATACCACGCACGTGGGGCTTGTTTAAGGCCATAGAGCGCCTTATCGAGTTTGTAGACATGGTTCGAAAATTTGGAGTCCTCAAAACCCGGGGGTTGCTTGACGTATACCAACTCATGTAGTGGACCATTGAGAAACGCACTCTTAACATCCATTTGTTGTAATTTAAAATTATGATGGGCGGCGCAGGCAAGAAGGATACGGATAGACTCAAGACGAGCTACAGGAGCATAAGTCTCGCCAAAATCAATTCCTTCCACTTGAGAGAATCCTTGAGCCACAAGTCTCGCTTTATTCCTCACAACAATGCCATTTTCATCTTGATTGTTCTTGAAAATCCACTTGGTGCCGATAACATTGCGGCAATCCTTGGGTTTCTCTACGAGCTTCCAAACTTTGTTGCGCTCGAAGTTATTTAATTCTTCATGCATTGCAACAACCCAATCGGGATCTTCAAGAGCATCAAAGACCTTCGGTTCAACCATAGAAATGTGAGCTTGATGATCACAGAAGCTTGCAAGTTCTCTTCTAGTAGACACCCTTCTTCGAAGATCACCGACAACCTTGTCAAGAGTGTGTCCTCTAAGCTCAAGGTTCCGATCAGCGCGAGCCTTGCGACGAGTCTCAATATCCTTATTGTTTCTAGGAGTTGATTCAACATTGGTATCGTTGTCTTGTCCACTACCTTGCCCTTGATCTTGATCTTTCCCTTGATCCTGTTCTGAGTTGACAACAGGAGCTTGCTGATGAACATTTTCTTCAGGGCCGGATAATCAGCCCCTTGGTGGGGCCGGACTATTTGGCCTAGTTGAAGCAGCCGCAACATCCTCTTACTGAGAGTGCCTGATAGAGCTGGGGGATCCAAGGCCGGATAATCCGCCCTCGGGGGCCGGAGAATCCGGCCTGGAGTCTTTTTAACTGATTTCTTCTTCTTCTGATCCCCTGGGACGATTTGGAGTGCCAGGGGCAAACTGTCCGCCCCTTGGAGGGGGCGGATAATCCGACCTGTGACTGCCATTTTGTCCAGGAGACTAATGAGCTTCGGAAAGTTGTGGTGTTGGCGCAGAGTTTTCTCCAGTAGTAGGAGCTTGTTGATCTTGTGAAGATGAGGGCTCCACTTGAGTGGAGCATTGTCCTTCCCGATCTGCCACAAGGGGTTCCTCAATGGGGCGGAAAAATCCCACGCCCATTATTCTTATGGCATCTTGGGGTATTTCAACATCTGCATCACAAACATCAACTTGCCGCACATAGGAGCCGTTATTTTCATCTAACTCCAGACTACAAGATTCTACAACAGTCCCGGTGAGCTTGTTGTAGACTCTATAAGTGTGGGATTCGGCACCGTAACCAACAAAAATGCCTTCTAAAGCCTTGGACTCAAATTTAGACAAGCGGACACCTTTAATAAGAAAGAAACACTTACAACCGAATACCCTGAAGTATGAGATGTTGGGCTTGTTACCGGTAAATATTTCATATGGAGTCTTGTCCAAAATCTTTCGGAGGTAGAGCCGGTTAGATGAGTGACAAGCGGTGGATATGGCTTCAACCCAAAAGTTGTAAGGAGACTTGAATTCAGCCAACATTGATCTTGCCATGTCCATCAAAGTCCGGTTCTTCCTCTCATCTACACCATTTTGTTGAGGGATGTACGCAGCGGAATATTGATGTCTTATCCCCTCTTCGCTTAGAAACTCATTCAAAGTGTAGTTCTTGAATTCGGAGCCGTTGTCACTTCTTATTGCCAAGATAGGAACATTGTGTTAACGTTTAACTTCATTGGCAAAATCAATGACCGTTTGTTGGGTCTCACTCTTTAGCTTGAAGAAATAGACCCATGTATATCTTGAGTAATCATCGACAATGACCAAGCAATATTTCTTCCCACCAAGACTGGCATGAGAAGGAGGACCAAATAAATCCACATGAAGTAATTCCAAGATTCTCTTTGAAGACACAATAGTCTTCCTCTTGTGGGGAGAGTTATGCATTTTGCCTTCAACACAAGCCCTGCAAACACGATCTTTGGCAAAGGATACATTGTCTTTTACTCCAAGGATGTGGCCACCCTTGTGGAGACTTTGCAAAGTTCTCATGTTGACATGGGCTAAACGGCGATGACATGTGGTTGTCGCATTGAACACTTTCGATTTGTGCTCCTTTCCCACGAGCTAAGGAGTGAGATAGCCTGAGTGACAGCTCGTCTCTTGCTTGGCTCGGAGAAGGGGAAGCGAACGCCATCGGGGGAGGAGAGAACATAATGATAGCCTTGCCTGCTCGAAGAAATGAGCACCGCCAAGGAGGAGCACACATGCCTTCTGTCGACGGCTAACGCCTTGGTCCACGTCTTTACCCTTGAGATTGAGCTCAAGATGACACTTTGTTTGCATTGGACTAGCAACGCCATTGAGATCCGTCATCTTGAACCTCTTGAGCATGTCTTGGATGTACTTAGCTTGATTAATAAAAGTTCCCTCTCTAAGTTGTTTGATCTCGAATCCAAGAAAGAACCTCAATTCACTCATCATCGACATCTCAAACCTGTCAGTCATAAGCTTTGAAAATTTATCGTTAAAAGCTTGGTTAGTAGAGCCAAAAATAATGTCGTCTACATATAGTTGGCATACAAAAAGCTCCCCTTTAACCTTCTTAGTAAAAAGAGTGGGATCAATTTGTCCAACTTCGAATCCACGATCTAACAAAAGCTATTTAAGGTGCTCATACCACACACGTGGGGCTTGTTTAAGGCCATAGAGCGCCTTATCGAGTTTGTAGACATGGTTCGAAAATTTGGAGTCCTCAAAACCCGGGGGTTGCTTGACGTATACCAACTCATGTAGTGGACCATTGAGAAACGCACTCTTAACATCCATTTGTTGTAATTTAAAATTATGATGGGCGGCATAGGCAAGAAGGATACGGATAGACTCAAGACGAGCCACAGGAGCATAAGTCTCGCCAAAATCAATTCCTTCCACTTGAGAGAATCCTTGAGCCACAAGTCTCGCTTTATTCCTCACAACAATGCCATTTTCATCTTATTTGTTCTTGAAAATCCACTTGGTGCCGATAACATTGCGGCAATCCTTGGGTTTCTCTACGAGCTTCCAAACTTTGTTGCGCTCGAAGTTATTTAATTCTTCATGCATTGCAACAACCCAATCGGGATCTTCAAGAGCATCAAAGACCTTCGGTTCAACCATAGAAATGTGAGCTTGATGATCACAGAAGCTTGCAAGTTCTCTTCTAGTAGACACCCTTCTTCGAAGATCACCGACAACCTTGTCAAGAGTGTGTCCTCTAAGCTCAAGGTTCCGATCAGCGCGAGCCTTGCGACGAGTCTCAATATCCTTATTGTTTCTAGGAGTTGATTCAACATTGGTATCGTTGTCTTGTCCACTACCTTGCCCTTGATCTTGATCTTTCCCTTGATCCTGTTCTGAGTTGACAACAGGAGCTTGCTGATGAACATTTTCTTTAGGGCCGGATAACCCGCCCCTTGGTGGGGCCGGACTATCTGGCCTAGGTGAAGCAACCGCAACATCCTCTTCCTGAGAGTGCCTGATAGAGCTGGGGGATCCAGGGCCGGATAATCCGCCCTCGGGGGCCGGAGAATCCGGCCTGGAGTCTTTTTGACTGATTTCTTTTTCTTCTGATCCCCTGGGACGATTTGGAGTGCCAGGGGCAAACTGTCCGCCCCTTGGAGGGGGCGGATAATCCGGCCTGTGACTGCCATTTTGTCCAGGAGACTAATGAGCTTTAGAAAGTTGTGGTGTTGGTGCAGAGTTTTCTCCAGCAGTAGGAGCTTGTTGATCTTGTGAAGATGAGGGCTCCACTTGAGTGGAGCATTGTCCTTTCCGATCTGCCACAAGGGGTTCCTCAATGGGGCGGAAAAATCCCACGCCCAATCTTCTTATAGCATCTTGGGGTATTTTAACATCTGCATCACAAACATAAACTTGACGCACATAGGAGCCATTATTTTCATCTAACTCCAGACTACAAGATTCTACAACAGTCCCGGTGAGCTTGTTGTAGACTCTATAAGTGTGGGATTCGGCACCGTAACCAACAAAAATGCCTTCTAAAGCCTTGGACTCAAATTTAGACAAGCGGACACCTTTAATAAGAAAGAAACACTTACAACCGAATACCCTGAAGTATGAGATGTTGGGCTTGTTACAGGTAAATATTTCATATGGAGTCTTGTCCAAAATCTTTTGGAGGTAGAGCCGGTTAGATGAGTGACAAGCGGTGGATATGGCTTCAGCCCAAAACTTGTAAGGAGACTTGAATTCAGCCAACATTGATCTTGCCATGTCCATCAAAATCCGGTTCATCCTCTCATCTACACCATTTTGTTGAGGGATGTACGCAGCGGAATATTGATGTCTTATCCCCTCTTCGCTTAGAAACTCATTCAAAGTGTAGTTCTTGAATTCGGAGCCGTTGTCACTTCTTATTGCCAAGATAGGAACATTGTGTTGACGTTTAACTTCATTGGCAAAATCAATGACCGTTTGTTGAGTCTCACTCTTTAGCTTGAAGAAATAGACCCATGTATATCTTGAGTAATCATCGACAATGACCAAGCAATATTTCTTCCCACCAAAACTGGCATGAGAAGGAGGACCAAATAAATCCACATGAAGTAATTCCAAGATTCTCTTTGAAGACACAATAGTCTTCCTCTTGTGGGGAGAGTTATGCATTTTGCCTTCAACACAAGCCCTACAAACACGATCTTTGGCAAAGGATACATTGTCGTTTAGTCCAAGGATGTGAGCACCCATGTAGAGACTTTGCAAAGTTCTCATGTTGACATGGGCTAAACGGCGATGCCATAACTAGCCCATGTCGGCCTTTCCGAATAGGCACATCGGACCCGAAGTGGTTTTCCCCGAAAAGTCCACCACATACAGGTCATTTTCGACGTATCCAACGAAAGCAACCTTTAGAGACTTGCTCCACAAGAGTACCACCAAATCATCATCAATGAAAACAACAAAACCCATCTTGCCAAGGGCACGAACAGAAAGAAGGTTCTAACCGAGGGTTTGAACAAGCATGACGTCCACGAGAGAGATATCATGGGCAACCACAGACCCAATACCTGAGATTTAGACTTATCACCATAGGAGACTGTAATATTATCAAGATTGGGACGCATCTCCGTGATGATCTCCTTGCTTCCGGTCATATGACTAGTGCATCCACTATCCAACACCCATTTCGACCGACCGGAAGCATAGCCCTGCAAGAGAATTACTTCTTGGTTTTAGGTACCCATTTTTCAATGGGTCCTTTCATGTTAGTAACAAGGGTCTTTGGAACCCAAATAGACCAAGCAATATATTCATCAAAGGGACCGGCATAATAAGCATAAACATCGCCATAATCATCACAACAGAGTTCATAATTTGAATTGTGAGACCCTGCAAAACCAATATTGTTAGTTTTGTCTTTTGTGATATTCTTCTCAGCGGTGCTTGTCTTTGATTGTACATTCTTGGTCTTGTTCTTCTTGTTTTTCTTTTTCTTGGACTTGGTGACATACCCAAGTCCCTCTTTACCATGATTTGATTTTTGCTTGCCAAGAACTTCATCAAGAACACCCTTATCTTTGGGAGTGATGTCCTTGACAAATTCTTCTTCCACACTAGCATTTTCCTTGTGACTATATGTTGAATTGGATGTGCTAGGAACATCATACTTGGCCAATCGAATTTGGAGCTGATCATGTGACTCATTGATCAAGTTTCTCCAATTCCTCGAAGAGTCTATCATGAGCAGCCCCAAAGTCAATCTTTTCCTTCTTTAACTTCTTTGCTTTGGCGACTGCGTTGTCACGTTCCTTAACAAGTTTAGCCACTATTTCTTCATGTGACTCCTCAATGGACTCAAGCCTCTCTTCAAGAGAAACCCGGGCCTCTTCTTCTTCTTCTAGAGCATTTTTTAAGGATACAATTGCATCTCCATTGCATCCTCCCTTTCAATTCTGCCCGTTTCTTCGAGGAGAGCTTCATTTTGGGCCAGCTGGTCCATAAGAGCTTCAAAACGTATTTTGTGCTCACCTTGCAAGTTAGTGAAGAAATAGTCCAAAGCCATAATCTCTTCTTTAACCTTAAGAATAGTAGGATCATCCATGTCAATCATAGCCTTAGGAAAAGAAGAGTTAGAAGTAGTTACCTCGGAACTTCTTGCCATGAGACAAGTAACATTCTTGTTGATGACGTTTTCGTTCGGAGAGTCAAAGAGAGATGTTGATGTAGATGTGGTGACTATAGCAGCCACCTCTTGAGAGCTATCATCCTCGTTATAGTTGGTCCATAAGGCTCTCTATGGTTATAGTTGGTCTCTTCTTCAATACATGTATCACAAGGTATAGGATTTCCTATGGTTTTACATTGAGATTCTATTTCCCATCCATATTTGTTGGGCTCAGGATTATTTGGAATGACTTTATTCCATTCCTGTTGTTCGGAGTTATATTTGGTCCATAGGTCTTTAGGTGGCTTGAAGTCATTTTGGTAATAGGCATAATTTTCCGAGTTTGGGTCATCAAACTCAGTTTCCTCAAACACCTCTCCTGAAGGTATATATTTAGGATGCCTAGCTTCTTTATCTAACTTCTCCAACGAGCCATTGCTTTATCAGGATCAGTAAAATCCTCAATGACCGTATACAGTTCCTGGACTAAGACTTGGTAAGTGTTATAATAAGTGTTTAGCAAAGACCGATAACGATCCATATACTCTACAGCTAGAGGAGATTCAGCTTGGACTAAGGTAGAGTGATCTAAATCATGTTCTGAGTTTGAGGTTTCATGTGGTATAATGGTGTGAGTACTACCTTCTAGAGCTTGGGATTTATGCTCTCGGATCATGGTTATGGCTGCTGCTACGGCAATCTGATATGCAGATGCCATGCACCTTGCCCTCTCTTGATGGCATTTCTCGCTTAAGTCCTAACTTCTTGGGTAACATGATCATGACACGGTATTTAGCTAATACCTGCCCATCATAGTAACTGTAAATCTTGACCAGAAGTCTTGATTCACATTCCAAACTCCATAGAAGTTGTCGTAGATTGTCTGTCCAATCCCCTCCGTAGTCATCCAACGTCCTGTTCATCACTTGAACATTCCGAGGTGGATATCGAGGTGCCATGTGGAACTGTGGATAAGAAATTATCATCAGTCACATAGAGTTAGAACTCTTGGGTAATGATCGGAATTGCAATCATATAAAAGAGTTATCGCACTAGTAACATAACAGGATTATTCTAAAGTGAATATCCCTCATATCACTAGAGAACTCTTTGTTATTGCTAGGATGGTCCTAAAGGTTCTACCCATTTACTAGGTTTCCAACCTAAGGTCAAAGCATATGCTCTGATACCAACTGCGGTGACCCAGCATACCACTGCATGATGTAGTATACTATAGTCGTTGACATAACACCAATGAAACACCGTTCACTAGTATTACATCCCTCAGAATGGCACAACAGAAACACAGCGGGTCCAATACATGGCTAAAGGTTACAACTCACTCTTTACATAAGATTCAGAGAACACTCTAGGTTAAAGAGAGAGAAAGAACTTCTTACGAAGAAGAATCAAAGATAAATAACGCAAAACTATTATACTACTAAAACTAGTATTTAACTGAGGAATTGGCATTGTTGCTATTGCAATACACTACAGAATTAGGTTCTTTGGCTAGAAATTATATTCCTATCTAATAAGTAACTTCGTCTTCACTTGAGTTGAGGTATATGTTGACTTCCTTGTCTTCATTGAAGAGCTTTTAGCTGGGCATGATAAGTCCTGGAGCATAACTTGATGTGGTTGTTGTTTATTCCAACTTCAGAATCTAGCAAGGGTTAAGAATATACTTTGAGTACGAGCGTACTCGGCAAATTCACTAGAAAAGGAGTGTTTGATGCACTATAACTACAGCCATAGACCGTAGGTAGTAGGCAATGCAAGTTTTCATGAACATTTCTTCAAAGGTTGCTTTTATTCTGAAAAGCTATGTCCGTTAGCCTTCACGGGTTTACCAGAACTTTCATGGAGTTCCTTTCCCGCCGCGTTCACAGCTCCTTTCCGGAACAGGGAGTAACAAGTTACAGTTCTTACACTCTGCAGAGGTGCGTTACTTTACCCATGAGAGATCAACTCTTTGTTGCACAACCGGGCAGCTTATTCCCGTCCACAATTCCATGATGTGGGGCCCAGAAGATGATCCAAGCCAATCACTGCCCCCTTCGCGACCTCGCATGCATCCTTGGTGTACACCATGCCCACATAAAGTATTACGGCAATGGTTTGTACAAACCGTTAGATGTTAGAACTATCGTGGGACGATGAGGGTTCCCACCCATATGTTGCATATCCTCTACGAATTACCAATTAATATGCACGCTTCGAGGATAACAGCCACGACCTGCACATCCGGCTTCATGTGAGAGGAAGAAGATACAGCTGACTTCTCCGTCCCATTCCAAATCTCATGGTCAACGCGTAATATACGGCGCAAGAATCACTGGCGACATTGGTTGTTAAGTCCTAGGTGTTATAGTTCTGAACAGTGGTATTCCAACCATCAGATTTAATAGATTAGCTGATCACCCTGGATCAGTAACCAATAGTTCACATTATTATCAAAAATAGTGTTTTAAGACCTTTTTCAAATGCAGGTGATAACTACACTGGATTTGTAAAATACTTTATAGAAAATAAACAAAGGACATGAGCAAGTGTGAACTTGCCTTTTGTGATTGCAAGATTATGCACTCACGGTCTTCGAGTCAGTATAAGATCCAAAATCTGAAATCAGCATCATTGGTCTGGTAAGGACTAATGTTTAAAGAAGCAATATTCGTTTATGCATAAGTGATGTGATGCACGTTCTAAGCGCAAATCCCGAGGATAACGTTGTCCTAGGGTTTGGATTCCATAAATGGTTACTTTGGACTGTGTGGTCTTTTTAGATAAGTTTCATATTTGTACTTTTATTAGAGCTTAGAAGTGTGTGAGCAACACCTATTTATGTAGCAATAAAATATACACCTATGAAATGCTAGTCAAGATTGCTTATACAAGAGTTCTTGTTTGAAGTGGCAAAAAGGATAACCTTTGAAGAAAAGGTTTCTCTTCTAAGGTCTAAACAAACTTTGTGGTTAGTTAGTGGTGGTTGATGTTATTTGTTTGCTCAAATGGTTTGGCTTGAGTTGCTTTATAATTTAACTACTTCAGACCAAAGTTAACTATAAAACATATGGTAATGTTTATTGTATTATATTTAGATTCTGGAAGACTAAAGTTAACTTAAAATATAGATAGTTTGAAAGTATAATACTTATACATTTGTATTTTGTGTATCTAAAATGTTTTCTTTAAGTTAATTAAGAATTGTTATTATTTTAGTTGGGGTAATGGTTTTATTGATTCTATAATGGAGTAGTATCATTTATCTTTTATAAGGAGTGGTTGTGATTTTATAAACCAAAATATAATAATGCTTCACTACTAATGGAATTATTATAATGTTGGGGAAGTTTTTTGTAATCTAGTGGATAAAGTAGATAGAAGGGATTTGATTTATTCATAAGTTGTGTCTTAAGGTTTTTATTATAAATGGAAATCCTTTTAGAATATAATCTTTCTTCAAGGTTTAGGATAATTTGAATAGAAGGGTATTTATAATGTTTTAAACCATTATGGACTTATATTATTTATTAGACTTATTACTTATTTTTGAAATATTAATAAATTTTATTTATCTTTATATGAATTATTAATGAAGTAAATAATTTTAAGTTTGAGTTATTAACATATTTAAATTTTATTTAACTCAAAAGGATATTATTAGATTTTTAACATGTAGATAATATTTTTGTGATCATTTAGGTATATTATATTTATTTTGTGATTTATAAGTAATAAGATATGATTTTTTTTATAATTCTTATTACTTTATAATAACTTAATAAATAATGAATATTTACTTAAGTGAAATAATAATACATAATTATAGTTTTAAATTATAATTCTTATTTTTCTAAGATTTTTGGTATTCTATATATATGTTTAATATTTACCAAAATTAAAACATGAATTATCAAAGTTTTATTACTTATAAAACTTTTATTAAATAATATTGATTTAAATAATCATCATAATAATATTTGATAATAATTTTAAGTTTTATATTTTATTTTCCTACAAATCTTCATATATTATACATATTTTTCTGAATTATAAAACAAAAGTTATTAATTAAACAAGATTTAATCATTTATTTGATTTCTGGAATATTATTAATTGAATTATAACATTTTATTTATTTCTTAACAGAAAATACTTTTTACACCACACCTAGAGCTAGCCCCAGTCACTGACCCGTGTGCCATGGTCCACCTCATCTCTCAGATGAAAGAATTGCATTTGTTACCGATTGGTTAGCTACCCCAGTCAATGACATATGGGCCCTAGGCCATGTCACTTGCCACGCGGGACAAAGACCAGGTCAAACAGGGAACTGGGTCCAGGCTGACCCCAGCACGTCGTCACGCTGACGTCAGCGCGACCTCCACCACCAGATCAAGGTCGTCGGCGACGATCTATGGGGATTTAGCACGCGTGGTCTGGTGCGTTGGAGAGAGGGTGCAATGGCGAGTCGAACTATGGTTGCGCCACCCCGGAATGGTCACCGGAGCACTAGCTCCGACGAGCTCCGACGGTGAGACCTGCTCGGGTGCATGCGTACAAGGCGCTACAGATGACTAGGATCAAATCGGAGAGAACGAGCAGAAGCAGAAGCTCACCAGAAAGCTTGCAGTGGCAACAACAAGGGGAGGCGAGCTCAGACGACGTCACCATGGTCGACGGCGAACGGCGGACAGACGAGCTCGATGCACATGGTTTCAGGCTTCCCGGCTCGATTCCTCCTTCGCCTGACTTAAAAAGTTATGGTATGTACTTGGATGGTCACGGACTTAAAAAGTTACGGTTTGCACATGGAGGGTCACGGATACGAAAAGTTACGGATGAAAAAAGTTACGGGATCGACTTGGACGGTCACGGATGAAAAAATTTACGGGATCGACTTGGACGGCCACGGACGCAAAAAGTTACGGGATCGACTTGGACGGTCACGGACGAAAAAAGTTACGGGATCGACTTGGACGGTCACGGACGCAAAAAGTTACGGGATCGACTTGGATGGTCATGGATGCAAAAAAAGGTACGGCATCGACTTGGACGGTCACGGAAGCAAAAAGTTACGGCATTGACTTGGATGGTCACGGATCTAAAAAGTTACGGTTTGGACATGGATGGTCACGGATATGTCCGTGCCGTAAAAAGTTACGGTATGGACGTGGACGGTCACGGTCGTAAAAAGTTACGGTCGGACATGTATGGTCACGGATATGTCCGTGGCACAAAAAGTTATGGTTTGGACCTGGACGGTCACGGAATGGAAAAGTTACGGTATGGACTTGGACGGTCACGGGTATGAAAAGTTACGTATGGACTTGGACGGTCACGGGCAAGAAAAGTTACGGTTTTGGACATGGACGGTCATGGGTATGAAAAGTTACGGTATGGACTTGGACGGTCACGGGCAAGAAAAGGTACGGTTTTGGACATGGACGGTCACGGACTGAAAACTTACGGAATCAACGTTGATGATCACGGATGTGAAAAGTTACGGTACGGACGTGGATGGTCACAGAAATAAAAAGTTATGTTATGGACGTGGATGGTGACGGGTACGAAACTAAAATCTCAAGATCCATATTGGGTGAGGTTGTCCAAATCTCCCTGATGAAACCAAAATCTCAAGATCCGCATGACGGGGTTTTTCTAGAATATATCAAAAAAAATGTAAAACGTTCACATTCTCTCTATGTTGTGTAAGAGATCACATGTAGCAAGAGCTCATAGATCATAAAAATCCGATCAACGACCTGATCGAGCGGCACGACTAGCTGGAACACAGCCAATTCACCAGTGCTGGTACCCTTCAAGCGCACGCTCTATATTTTGTAAAACATTCACATTCTCTCTAAGTTTCCCAAAATTTGAAGTTTAGATTGTCACTTTATGCTAAATTCCGTGGTATAAAAATAAACAAATTCAAAAAAATATAAAAACTTCACAATCTATCTATGTTTGTCTACAAGATCATGTGTAGAAAATTTGAGGTGATTTAGAGGTGGTCGAAAAAATCACGTTGTTAGAAAAGGTGGTTTGAGTGAGACCAGACGGTCTGTCCTTAAAATAAGTGTTTTTTCGACCATGTTCAAATGACCCCAATTTTTGCACACATGATGACATACATGTAACAAATAGAAATATGTAGAAAGTTTCCCAAAATTTTGAAGTTTAGAGTGTCACTTTCTGCTAAATTTCGAGGGACCTGAACGAATTTTTAGTGGGACCGATACTACATTGGTCGCGGGCAACAGAACCCGATTCGTCGACACACCCGCATCGTGTCCGAACGGTCCGATTGAGTGAATGAAAGGTACACTTTATTGGTTTGGCCTGATTTAGGGAATCTCCATCTGCATCATGTCCGAACTGGTCCGATTGAGTGAATATCCGGATGTCATCTGCCGGTTTCGGGTCTGTCTCCATGCCCCATAGGGGTTAGTGTCAGATTTCTCAGAGAGTTTTGTGAAAAATATGCGACGTACCTAGGGTTGACAAGCGCAATTATATAGTAGAGATTTGGACGGGCTAGCAATTAAACTATATTTGGACGGGCCATGGCCTCAAGGCCCACCGAATCAGTTCAGAAAATATATTTTCCCTTTTTTATTTCGAAGTATTTCAAGTAGGGTTTGGGGGGTGACCATTCCCATCCCGTTCTCCCCCAACCTCATCCTGCTCCTGTAGCCCACGCCACCGAGCGCAGCCCTGCTCCGACGGAATTTTGATAGTCCAAGGAGAATATGGCGGGAGGCACCACCACTAGTGAGTCGACGGGGATTGGTACTTGCCGTCAGTCCAAGGAGGATCGGGAGGGGGTTCTTGCAGCGAAACGTGGCAGGAGCCGGGAGGGGGATCTTGCGGCGAAATGTCTCGGGAGCCGGGAGGGGGATCTTGTGGGAGAAGACCCGCCGGCGGCGAAACTTCCCAATCCGGCGGAAGAAGGAGCAAACGGACCACCCGATCCGCCGGAAGAAGAAGCAAAAACATCACCCCAAGCTTCACCAGGTATCAGAAAATAACCAGTCTTTTTTTCTCTTATTTTCATAGCAAGAAAAGTGAAGTCAAATTTTTCACAAGCAATGCTATGTCACTCTGTCGGCGTGCCGCCATCGGTCACCGTGTTTCGTTATTTTTTCTCCCTCAGGAAGAGGGGCTGGTACTTCTTTGGGTGCAGGAAAGGCGTCGGAGAACTGATCACTAGGACAAGTGGGATACCATTTTTAGACTACTAGACTAACTTAAAACTAAGTGGGACAAATGGGATAAGCTAGATTTGACATATCCCGTGTATCCCACTTATCCCACCTAAATTAGAGTTAGTCTAGTAGTCTAAAAATAGTATCCCACTTGTCCCAATTGTCCCTCTTCTGCATCCCTAGACTAATCCCAAAGGAAGAGGGTCTGGTACTTCTTTGGGTGGAGGAAAGGTGCCCGAGCACTAATCACTGGCCTGACCAGTTCCAAATCCAAAAAGGAGTGGAAAAGGGGTTTCTTCTTCCTGAGGTCGCCAGAGCCAAGGAACTGCCGCACTGCCGAAGTCTTGGCGCTCTCCTCCTCTGCCTCCGTCGCCCGCGTCGCCGCGGCAAGCTCGGCCCTCGCCTTCTCCAGCTTGGCCTCTGCCGCCTGCTTCACCGTAGTCAACTCGGCCTTCGCCTCCTCCAGCTGCTCCCGCAGAGCGACATCGTCGCGTTCCTGCACCGTCCGCTTCTCCTCCAGCTCCAGCGCGTAGCCCATAGAGAATGACACGTGGTTTGCAGCCTGCTTCGTCGTGCTCTATCACTCTGCTGGCGTGCCGCCGTCGGTCGCCGTGTTTCGGTATTTTTCTCCCTCGGGAATAGGGGCTGGTACTTCTTTGGGTGTCAAAGGTGTCGAGCCATGCCCGAGATTGTCCATTGGACTCTCCGATCCTCGCCGCGAACTTGCCGCCGGGCCGCTGGGTTTGGGTTTAGGGAGGCCGGAGCACTCGTCACTGGCCTGACCAGTCCCAAATCCGAAAAGGAGTGGAAAAGGGGTTCTTCTCCCTAACGTCGCCGGAGCTATGGGCGTGCCCCGTGCACTGGGGCGCCCAACCAGTCACCCGGACCCTTGGACCTTGCCATCACTAGAGGATCAGGCGGGACCGCTACTACATTGGCCGCGGCGAACATAACCCGTTGGCCAAGGACTCACTAGACTCGTCCTCCTGCGTGCCGAACGGCCACCGACGATCGCTCCATCGTGGGCTTGGGTGCTAGTGACGTGGCCCGCCCCGTTCTCTGTCTCCCGTGTCCTTGGCATCACATCCTCGGTCGTCGTGTTTTGGCATTTTTTTTCTACCTCAGGAAGAGGGGCTGGTACTGTCCCAAATCTGAAAAGGAGTGGAAAAGGGGTTTCTTCTGTTTAATTTTATCCCTTTCAGAGGCAAGGTTCTTCTCAAGGTCGGTAATGTTTTCTTATACTCCCTCCGTTTCAAAATATAAGATGTTTTAGATTTGTGAAGCAAATGTATCTAGACTACTTTTAGTATGTAGGTTCACTAAGGTTTAAAGTGAATCTAGACACTAAACAAGTCTAGATACATTTTATTCACAAACCTAAAACATCTTATATTTTGAAACGGATGGAGTAGCTGGGTAACATGTGAGGAAACAACATCGGAAGCCATTGTGGTTGCCTTTTCTTGCCATTTCGAAAGTAAGAGTTCCTTCAGCATGTAGCATCCTGAAGGTGACGGCGCAAGACAAGGCCACTGGAAACAAAAACAACTGGAACAAGTCAGCCGGAACACTAGAGTGGAGTGGCAGAATGAAAGGGGGAAGATTCATCATCTGGACGAGCTCCATGAGGAAGTGCACGTCCCTGGAATAGAGTTTCTGGTATGGACTTGGACGGTCACGGATGTGAAAAGTTACGGTATCGACTTGGACGGTCGCGGATCCGAAAAGTTACGGGATCAACTTCGATGGTCACGGATATGTCCGTGACGTAAAAAGTTACGGTTAGGACGGTCACGGAGATGAAAAGTTACGGTTTGGACATGGATGGTCACGTATATGTCCGTGGCGTAAAAAGTTACGGTATGGACGTGGACGGTCACGGATTTGAAAAGTTACGGTTCGGACATGGATGGTGTCCGTGGCATAAAAAACCCCTTTTCCACTGGGCACAGAAGTTCCCGTTTCTGCTCTCTAGTTTGTGCAAAACTATGTAGCTTGAATCATTTCTGTTCTCCTCTGTCTGATGGCTGGATGGCTGAGACGTTTTGCCTTGGGCTACTTCTGTGCGTTAGATGGTGGTTGGACGGCAGATGGGAGGAGGGTGCATGTTGCAGCGATGGGCATGTCACCTGATCCCAGTCTACATTTGAGACGTATCCCTGCAACGTAGCTTGTCACTAGATCGATGCCTCAAGCTGGGCTCGATGCCTGTTTTTTTTCCTAATGTGATTGATGATAGCTAACTGAATAATTTTCCTACAAATTTTTATGAATCCTACAAACTTTTATAGATCAGAGGGAGTATGAAGGAAATCTCATGAAGGAGGGACCATTGTAGTTTTTGGCACAGGGCCCCATATTTTGCCGGCTCGGCCCTGGTTTCACGTCTGCGAGTTTAGCTTCAGTTTGTCCACTTTCTTGATATGGTCTTCAAGTTTCTAAGTGTTGATCACAGTACATCTTGCATGTATGCATTTTGCTGCATATATACGTTTTGTGTTTGAGCGTGCATCTAGGCTGTCTACTAGTTCTACTACTCTTATCTCAACTAATTAAATTTAGGGAGGTGTTGCATTCTCTCCAACAGCAAGCATCAGGATTTGATCTCGCCATGTCCTTTACACAATTTAATTTGCAAATGCAGCCAAGGATTGTGTCTCCAGCCTGTTCTTCCACTGAGCAGAAGCGGAGTAGCATGATGAGTTGTCCTGGAGGTGTTGAGCTTCTGGTATATAATCATTCAACACATCTTCTGGTATAGAGGTCTTGACCCACCTTTTTCTCTTGTTTTGATACATAGCTTTCAGCAGCAACAGCCTCCGGAGATCTTAATCCAGAAGCGTCAGGTAGTGCGGGAAAATGCACATCAGACCGGCATGTATGGAGGAGGGAGGAGTCTGAGGATTTGTGGACATATGTTGACTCTCCAGCTAAAAGAGCTGACTTTATCCAGAACACTGACCTTTACTGTCGCATGATTGCAAATGAACTGAATGCAAAGTACCGTCCACACAAAAGCTATTGCGATTTGACTTATTTGAAGGTCCACACAAAAGCAAAAGAGCTTCTTAAGAGCAAGGGCCTGTGGCAGAAAACTTCAGGATCCGTTGCACAAAGCGAGGCCTCAGGAAAAGCTGCTGCTGGGAATCGCAAAGGGTCCAAAGGCAAGGGGAAGCCCAAATCAAGTTCACGATCAGTGCATCATACCGGCGCAGTGGCCTCTGCAACGGAGGTATCAAAGGTACTGATGAGCGTGTCTTCTGCGGAGGGTGTGACTAGCGATGTGCTTGAGAAGTACTCAGAGGTACTGACGTATGCTCCTCATTATGTGCCTATTGCTATGCTAAAAGGTTCCTCTGAGGAAACGAAGATGTATCTCGACTCAATATTATCTTGAACCTGCTTGCTGGTGCCTTGTCAAGGGCTCTGAACTTGTGTTGTAATCGGATTCTAAGGGCTGTGAACTTGTGTTGTAATCGGATTCTATTGCTTGTCGGTTTGAACTTAATCGTACTTGTTGGCTTTGTTGCCTCAGATATTGCCAACTTTCTGTGTGGAACCTTATATGTCCGAACTAATGTCTGTGTCATGGCGTCCGAGATTATATCAGTGCGTTGATCTTTTTGCAATGCAAGTTTCTTATAAATCCAACTGCCTTCTTGTCCCATGGCTTTATACCTTGTATCTAGGGGTGGGTTCGGTCATGACCGAAAATTCTTCGGTCTATTTTCAGTTTGGGCTTTTTGAAAGTCAAGACCGAAATTTACTTGTACATTTTACTACCCGAATAATTCGGGTACCCAACATTTCGGTCTTAAGTTTGGTAATGACCGAATTATCCATGAGAGGCTAATATCTCAAAAAAACTACCTTTTTTTTACAACAATTCACCTATAATTTTGACAAAATTGCAATGCATGCATTTATATAAAATCAACATTTCATCATAATGATTCATTTCTAATATGATTTACCGAGTATTCGCAAACCAACCAAAGTAAAAGTTTCACGGTAGAGGACACATCCACAGTCTATATACAAAGTCTATAGTGGAATCAAACGTTCAAGATATAGTACAAACTATATTTCTGGGACGTTGGTCTTAGGACGTGGACTAGTGGGGTGCACTAGACTTGGTCTCTCGACTAAATATCGGTCTATTTGGTTATTCGGTCTATTTGGAAGGGAAGACCGAATAGACAATATTAATTCGGTCTTAAAAAAATTCCACGTTCATATCGTAATTTTTATGTCTGTGACCGTCCACGTCCATACCGTATTTTTTTACGCCACGGACATATCCGTTATCGTCCAAGTCGATGCCGTAACTTTTCATTTCCGTGACCGTCCATGTCCGAACCGTAACTTTTTACGCCACAGACATATCCGTGACCATCCATGTCCGAACCATAAATTTTCCTCTCTGTAACCGTCCACGTCCATACCGTAACTTTTTATGCCACGGACACCGTCCATGTCCGAACCGTAACTTTTCAAATCCGTGACCGTCCACGTCCATACCGTAACTTTTTACGCCACGGACATATACGTGACCATCCATGTCCAAACCGTAACTTTTCATCTCCGTGACCGTCCTAACCGTAACTTTTTACGTCACGGACATATCCGTGACCATCGAAGTTGATCCCGTAACTTTTCGGATCCGCGACCGTCCAAGTCGATACCGTAACTTTTCACATCCGTGACCGTCCAAGTCCATACCAGAAACTCTATTCCAGGGACGTGCACTTCCTCATGGAGCTCGTCCAGATGATGAATCTTCCCCCTTTCATTCTGCCACTCCACTCTAGTGTTCCGGCTGACTTGTTCCAGTTGTTTTTGTTTCCAGTGGCCTTGTCTTGCGCCGTCACCTTCAGGATGCTACATGCTGAAGGAACTCTTACTTTCGAAATGGCAAGAAAAGGCAACCACAATGGCTTCTCATGTTGCTTCCTCACATGTTACCCAGCTATATAAGACAACGTTACGGACCTTGAGAAGAACCTTGCCTCTGAAAGGGATAAAATTAAACAGAAGAAACCCCTTTTTCCACTCCTTTTCAGATTTGGGACTGGTCAGGCCAGTGCCGAGTGCTCCGGCGCCTATCATGCACCCAAAGAAGTACCAGCCCCTCTTCCTGAGGTAGAAAAAAAATGCCAAAACACGACGACCGACCGAGGATGTGATGCCAAGGACACTGGAGACAGAGAACGGGGCGGGCCACGTCACTAGCACCCAAGCCCACGATGGAGCGATCGTCGGTGGCCGTTCGGCACGCAGGAGGACGAGTCTAGTGAGTCCTCGGCCAACGGGTTATGTTCGCCGCGGCCAATGTAGTAGCGGTCCCGCCTGATCCTCTAGTGATGGCGAAGGTCCAAGGGTCCGGGTGACTGGCTGGGCGCCCCAGTGCACGGGGCACGCCCATAGCTCCGGCGACGTCAGGGAGAAGAACCCCTTTTCCACTCCTTTTCGGATTTGGGACTGGTCAGGCCAGTGACGAGTGCTCCGGCGCCTTTCCCACTCTGCCTCCCTAAACCCAAGCCCGCCAAAACTTTGCGCCGGCATGAGCGAGAAAGCGGCGGGGCAGAGGAAGTCCACTACCCAGGTCGCCGCGCCGGCGCGCGGAGGCCGGGACCGAGTTCCGTGGCGTGTCCCAGCGGCCCGGCGGCAAGTTCGCGGCGAGGATCGGAGAGTCCAATGGACAATCTCGGGCATGGATCGGCACCTTTGACACCCAAAGAAGTACCAGCCCCTATTCCCGAGGGAGAAAAATACCGAAACACGGCGATCGACGGCGGCACGCCAGCGGAGTGATAGAGCACGATGAAGCAGGGTGCAAACCACGTGCCATTCTCTCTGGGCTACGCGCTGGAGCTGGAGGAGAAGCGGACGGTGCAGGAACGTGACGATGTCGCTCTGCGGGAGCAGCTGGAGGAGGCGAAGGCCGAGCTGACTACGGTGAAGCAAGCGGCAGAGGCCAAGCTGGAGAAGGCGAGGGCCGAGCTTGCCGCGGCGACGCGGGCGATGGAGGCAGAGGAGGAGAGCGCCAAGACTTCGGCAGTGCGGCAGTTCCTTGGCTCCGGCGACCTCAGGAAGAAGAAACCCCTTTTCCACTCCTTTTTGGATTTGGGACTGATCAGGCCAGTGATTAGTCCTCGGGCACCTTTCCTCCACCCAAAGAAGTACCAGCCCCTCTTCCTTTGGGACTAGTCAGGCTAGTGATCAGTTCTCCGACGCCTTTCCTGCACCCAAAGAAGTACTCCCTCCGTTTCAAAATATAAGATGTTTTAGATTTATGAAGACAATGAATCTAGACTTGTTTTAGTATGTAGGTTCACTCAACTTTGAGATGAATCTACACACTAAAAGAAGTCTAGATTCATTTTCTTCACAAACCTAAAACATCTTATATTTTAAAATGGAGGGAGTACCAGCCCCTCTTCCCGAGGGAGAAAAAATAACGAAACACGGCGACCGATGGCGGCACGCCGGCAGAGTGACATAGCATTGCCTGTAAAAAAATTGACTTCACTTTTCTTGCTATGAAAATAAGAAAAAAAAGACTGGTTATTTTCTGATACCTGGTGAAGCTTGGGGTGATGTGTTTGCTTCTTCTTCCGGCGGATCGGGTGGTCCGTTTGCTCCTTCTTCCGCCGGATTGGGAAGTTTCGCCACCGGCGGGTCTTCTCCCACAAGATCCCCCTCCCGGCTCCTGAGACATTTCGCCGCAAGATCCCCCTCCCGGCTCCTGCCACGTTTCGCCGCAAGAACCCCCTCCCGATCCTCCTTGGACCGACGGCAAATACCAATCCCCGTCGACTTACTGGTGGTGCTGCCGCCCGCCATATTCTCCTTGGACTATCGAAATTCCGTCGGAGCAGGGCTGCGCTCGGTGGCGTGGGATACAGGAGCAGGATGAGGTTGGGGGAGAACGGGATGGGAATGGTCACCCCCCAAACCCTACTTGAAATACTTCGAAATAAAAAAGGGAAAATATATTTTTTGGTCCCTGAACTGATTCGGTGGGCCTTGAGGCCATGGCCCGTCCAAATATAGTTTAATTGCTGGCCCGTCCAAATCTCTACTATATAATTGCCCTTGTCAACCCTAGGTACGTCGCATATTTTTCACAAAACTCTCTGAGAAATCTGACACTAACCCCTATGGGGCATGTAGACAGACCCGAAACCGGCATATGACATCCGGATATTCACTCAATCGGACCAGTTCGGACATGATGCAGATGGAGATTCCCTAAATCAGGCCAAACCAATAAAGTGGTACCTTTCATTCACTCAATCTGATCGTTCGGACACGATGCGGGTGTGTCGACGAATCGGGTTCTGTTGCCCGCGACCAATGTAGTACCGGTCCCACTAAAAATTCGTTCAGGTCCCTCGAAATTTAGCAGAAAGTGACACTCTAAACTTCAAAATTTTGGGAAACTTTCTACATATTTCTATTTGTTACATGTATGTCATCATGTGTGCAAAAATTGGGATCATTTGAACATGGTCGAAAAAACACTTTTTTTAAGGACAGACAGTTTGGACATGGTCGAAAAAACACTTTTTTAAAGGACAGACCGATCACTCAAACCACCTTTTCTAACAACGTGATTTTTTCGACCACCTCTAAATCACCTCAAATTTTCTACACATGATCTTGTAGACAAACATAGATAGATTGTGAAGTTTTTATATTTTTTGAATTTGTTTATTTTTATACCTCGGAATTTAGCATAAAGTGACACTCTAAACTTCAAATTTTGGGAAACTTAGAGAGAATGTGAATGTTTTACAAAATATAGAGCGTGCGCTTGAAGGGTACCAGCACTGGCGAATTGGCTGTGTTCCAGCTAGTCGTGCCGCTCGATCATGTCGTTGATTGGATTTTTATGATCTATGAGCTCTTGCTGCACGTGATCTCTTACACAACATAGAGAGAATGTGAACGTTTTACATTTTTTTTAATATATTCTAGAAAACCCCCGTCATGCGGATCTTGAGATTTTGGTTTCATCAGGGAGATTTGGACAACCTCACCCAATACGGATCTTGAGATTTTAGTTTCGTACCCGTCATTGTCCACGTCCATACCATAACTTTTTATTTCCGTGACCATCCACGTCCGTACCGTAACTTTTCACATCCGTGATCATCAACGTTGATTCTGTAAGTTTTTAGTCCGTGACCGTCCATGTCCAAAACCGTAACTTTTCTTGCCCGTGACCGTCCAAGTCCATACCGTAACTTTTCATACCCGTGACCGTCCATGTCCAAAACCGTAACTTTTCTTGCCCGTGACCGTCCAAGTCCATACCGTAACTTTTCATACCCGTGACCATCCAAGTCCATACCGTAACTTTTCCATTCCGTGACCGTCCAGGTCCAAACCATAACTTTTTGTGCCACGGACATATCCGTGACCATACATGTTCGACCGTAACTTTTTATGCCCGTGACCGTCCACGTTCATACCGTAACTTTTTACAGCATGGACATATCCGTGACCATCCATGTCCAAACCGTAACTTTTTAGATCAGTGACCATCCAAGTCGATGCCGTAACTTTTTGCGTCCGTGACCGTCCAAGTCGATGCCGTACCTTTTTTTGCATCCATGACCATCCAAGTCGATCCCGTAACTTTTTGCGTCCGTGACCGTCCAAGTCGATCCCGTAACTTTTTGTGTCCATGACCGTCCAAGTCGATCCCGTAACTTTTTTCATCCGTGACCGTCCAAGTCGATCCCGTAACTTTTTTCATCCGTGAACGTCCAAGTCCATACCGTAACTTTTCTTATTCGTGACCCTCCATGCGCAAATCGTAACTTTTTAAGCCCGTGACCATCCAAGTACATACCGTAACTTTTTAAGTCATGCGAAGGAGGAATCGACCCGGGAAGCCTGAAACCATGTGCATCGAGCTCGTCTGTCCGCCGTTCCTCGTCGACCATGGTGACGTCGTCTGAGCTCGCCTCCCCTTGTCGTTGCCACTGCAAGATTTCTAGTGAGCTTCTGCTTCTGCTCGTTCTCTCCGATTTGATCCTAGTCATCTGTAGCGCCTTGTACGCATGCACCCGAGCAGGTCATCGTCGGAGCTCGTCGGAGCTAGTGCTCCCGTGACCATTCCAGGGTGGCGCAACCATAGTTCGACTCGCCATTGCACCCTCTCTCCAACGCACCAGACCACGCATGCTAAATCCCCATAGATCGTCGCCGACGACCTTGATCTGGTGGTGGAGGTCGCGCTGACGTCAGCGTGACGACGTGCTGGGGTCAGCCTGGACCCAGTTCCCTGTTTGACCTGGTCTTTGTCCCGCGTGGCAAGTGACATGGCCTAGGGCCCATATGTCATTGACTGGGGTAGCTAACCAATCGGTAACAAATGCAATTCTTTCATCTGAGAGATGAGGTGGACCATGGCCCACGGGTCAGTGACTGGGGCTAGCTCTAGGTGTGGTGTAAAAAGTATTTTCTGTTAAGAAATAAATAAAATGTTATAATTCAATTAATAATATTCCAGAAATCAAATAAATGATTAAATCTTGTTTAATTAATAACTTTTGTTTTATAATTCAGAAAAATATGTATAATATATGAAAATTTTTAGGAAAATAAAATCTAAAACTTAAAATTATTATCAAATATTATTATGATGATTATTTAAATCAATATTATTTAATAAAAGTTTTATAAGTAATAAAACTTTGATAATTCATGTTTTAATTTTGGTAAATATTAAACATATATATAGAATACAAAAAATCTTAGAAAAATAAGAATTATAATTTAAAACTATAATTATGTATTATTATTTCACTTAAGTAAATATTCATTATTTATTAAGTTATTATAAAGTAATAAGAATTATAAAAAAAATCATATCTTATTACTTATAAATCACAAAAATAAATATAATATACCTAAATGATCACAAAAATATTATCTACATGTTAAAAATCTAATAATCTCCTTTTGAGTTAAATAAAAATTTAAATATGTTAATAACTCAAACTTAAACTTATTTACTTCATTAATAATTCATATTAAGATAAATAAAATTTATTAATATTTCGAAAATAAGTCAAATAAGTCTAATAAATAATATAAGTCCATAATGGTTTAAAACATTATAAATACCCTTCTATTCAAATTATCCTAAACCTTGAAGAAAGATTATATTCTAAAAGGATTTCCATTTATAATAAAAACCTTAAGACACAACTTATGAATAAATCAAATCCCTTCTATCTACTTTATCCACCAGATTACAAAAAACCACCCCAACATTATAATAAGTCCATTAGTAGTGAAGCATTATTATATTTTGGTTTATAAAACCACAACCACTCCTTATAAAAGATAAATGATACTACTCCATTATAGAATCAATAAAACCATTGCCCCAAGTAAAAGAATAACCATTCTTAATTAACTTAAAGAAAACATTTTAGATACACAAAATACAGATGTATAAGTATTATACTTTCAAACTATCTATATTTTAAGTTAACTTTAGTCTCCCAGAATCTAAATATAATACAATAAACATTACCATATGTTTTATAGTTAACTTTGGTCTGAAGTAGTTAAATTATAAAGCAACTCAAGCCAAACCATTTGAGCAAACAAATAACATCAACCGCCACTAATTAACCACAAAGTTTGTTTAGACCTTAGAAGAGAAACCTTTTCTTCGAAGGTTATCCTTTTTTCCACTTCAAACAAGAACTCTTGTATAAGCAATCTTGACTAGCATTTCATAGGTGTATATTTTATTGCTACATAAATAGGTGTTGCTCACACACTTCTAAGCTCTAATAAAAGTACAAATATGAAACTTATCTAAAAATACCACACAATCCAAAGTAACCATTTATGGAATCCAAAACCTAGGACAATGTTATCCTCGGGATTTGCCCTTAGAACGTGCATCACATCACTTATGCATAAAAGCATATTGCTTCTTTAAACATTAGTCCTTACCGGACCAATGATGTTGATTTCAGATTTTGGATCTTATACTGACTCGAAGACCGTGAGTGCATAATCTTGCAATCACAAAAGGCAAGTTCACACTTGCTCATGTCCTTTGTTTATTTTCTGTAAAGTATTTTACAAATCCAGTGTTGTTATCACCTGCATTTGAAAAAGGTCTTAAAACACTATTTTTGATAATAATGTGAACTATTGGTTACTGATCCAGGGTGATCAGCTAATCTATTAAATCTGACAGTTGGAATACCACTGTTCAGAACTATAACACCTAGGACTTAACAACCAATATCGCCAGTGATTCTTGCGCCGTATATTACGTGTTGACCATGATATTTGGAATTGGACGGAGAAGTCAGGTGTATCTTCTTCCTCTCGCATGAAGCCGGATGTGCAGGTCGTGGCTGTTATCCTCGAAGCGTGCATATTAATTGGTAATTCGTAGAGGATATGCAGCATATGGGTGGGAACCCTCATCGTCCCACGATAGTTCTGACATCTAACGGTTTGTACTAACCATTGCCGTAATTATTTATGTGGGCATGGTGTACACCAAGGAGGCATGCGAGGTCGCGAAGGGGGCAGTGATTGGCTTGGATCATCTTCTGGGCCCCACATCATGGAATTGTGGATGGGAATAAGCTGTCCGGTTATGCAACAAAGAGTTGATCTCTCATGGGTAAAGTAACGCACCTCTGCAGAGTGTAAGAACTGTAACTTGTTACTCCCTGTTCCGGGAAGGAGCTGCAAACGCGGCGGGACAGGAACTCCATGAAAGTTCTGGTAAACCCGTGAAGGCTGACGGACATAGCTTTTCAGAATAAAAGCAACCTTTGAATAAATGTTCATGAAAACTCGCATTGCCTACGACTTACGGTCTATGGCTGTAGTTATAGTGCATCAAACACTCCTTTTCTAGTGAATTTGCTGAGTACGCTCGTACTCAAAGTATATTCTTAACCCTTGCTAGATTCTGAAGTTGGAATAAACAACAACCACATCAAGTTATGCTCCAGGACTTATCATGCCCAGCTAAAAGCTCTTCAATGAAGACAAGGAAGTCAACATATACCTCAAATCAAGTGAAGACGAAGTTACTGATTAGATAGGAATATAATTTCTACCCAAAGAACCTAATTTTGTAGTGTATTGCAATAGCAACAATGCCAATTCCTTAGTTAAATACTAGTTTTAGTAGTATAATAGTTTTGCGTTATTTATCTTTCATTCTTCTTCGTAAGAAGTTCTTTCTCTCTCTTTAACCTAGAGTGTTCTCTGGATCTTATGTAAAGAGTGAGTTGTAGCCTTTATCCATGTATTGGACCCGCTGTGTTTCTGTTGTGCCATTCTGAGGGATGTAATACTAGTGAACGGTGTTTCATTGGTGTTATGTCAACGACTATAGTATACTACATCATGCAGTGGTATGTGTTGGAGATATGCCCTAGAGGCAATAATAAATGTAGTTATTATTATATCTTTGTGTTTATGATAAATGTTTACATTCATGCTATAATAGTATTAACAAGGAAACAATGATACTTGTGTGATTTGTAAACTTAGTTTGAAGTCCCTAGTATAGCCTCTATACATCACTAGCTTGTTGGTTGATAAATGATTGTGGTTTCCCTATCATGAACATTGAGATGTTATCAACAACAAGATCATATCGTTAGGAGAATGATATGATGGACATACTCCTATAGATAAGCGTAGCATAAAGATCAAGTCATTTTAATAGTTTAATTGCTATATGCTTTCTGATACATAGTAACCTAATTCCTTCGACCATGAGATCATGCATATCACCTTACCGGATGGATGCTTTGATAACATCAAACACCACACCGTAACTGGGTGGCTATAAAGGTGGCATTGAGTGTTCAGAAAGTATTGGTTGAAACACATGGATCAAGAGTGGGATTTGTCCATCCATATGACGGATAGATATACTCTGGTCCCTCTCGGTGGAATGTCATCCAATTAGCTTGCAAGCATGTGACTGGCTCACAAGGGATCACATATCACGGGAACAAGAAAAGAGTACTTATCGGTAACGAGGTTGAACTAGGTATGCAGAGATACCGACGATCATAACCTCGGATAAGTAAACTATCGTGAGACAAAGGGAAATTGGTATCGTATGTAAGTGGTTCATTCGATCGCAAAGTAATCGTAGAAATATGTGGGAGCCATATGAATTTCCAGATTCCTCTATTGGTTATTGTTCGGAGAAGTGTCTCGATCATGTCCGCATAATTCACGAACCGTAGGGAGACACACTTAAGGATTCGACGTTGTTTGAGTAGTTATGGAATGAATGAGAAAGATACGAATGTTGTTCGGAGTCTCGGATGGGATCCGGGATATCACGAGGTGATCCGGAATGGTCCGGAGAATAAGATTCATATAAGGAAAGTCCCGTTTCGGAGTTGGGGAATGATTCCGGTGTTTTCATCGGGAATGTTCTAGAATGTTCCGGAATGTCCGGCACTCCGGAGGGGAAGGGTACATGAATGTGTTGTATCAAGTTGGTATGATTGCATCATGTACTAAGTGTCCTCGCTGTTCCAAATAAAGGATTAAATTGAATCCTAGTTTGAAAAAGTCAAATAGCTAAATTGAAAAGTCAAATAGCTAAAATTGGAAAGTGGAAAAGAGGAGGAAGGGGGGAATCCGAGTTGGGGAGGAGTTCCCTCCTCCAACCGGTGGCAACCCTCCAAGCCGAGTTGGGGAGGGACTCCTCTCCCTCCCCTTGGTCGTCGGCCCCCCTCCACCTATATAAGGAGGGGCAGGGACCCCTCCTAGTGCACACAAGTCCCTCACCTCAAACCCTAGAAGCTGCAGCCCACCATAGCCGCCGCCTCCCCCCCTAGGGTTTTGCCCTAGCCGCCAACTTGGGTGTCCCGGAACCCTAGCCGCCGGCTCTAGCACCTCCTCCTTGGTGTGTCTAAGACCTAGATCGCCGAGGAGCTCTCTTATACTCCACCATACTCGCTCCGGCTTAAGGCGAAGCCCTGCGAGATCTCCCCTCTACTTCCGGTACCACGCCGTTGTGCTGCCGGAATCGCGAGGAGAGTGCTACAACCTCCGCTGCATGCTGGAACAAGGGAGAGGAAGGTCTTCGTCGAGTACCGAACGTGTGACCGACTGCGGGAGCACTGCCGGAACGCAACGCCGGAAGGATCGTCTACGCGATCTTGAGATCGGGAAGAGTACGACTACATCACCCACAAGAATCCGCTCTCGTTAAACACTTTGGAATCTTCGAGGGTAAGTTATTCCATCGACTCGTTGCTACAATCTAGTAGATAGATCTTGGCTTGTTTGTTTGTATGCGATAGAAATTTTTTGTTTTCCATGCTACAAAACCCTACAGTGGTATCAGAGCCGTGTCTATATGTAGATCTGTTGCACGAGTAGAACACAATGGTCATTGTGGGCGTTGATGCTTTTATTGTCGATTGCTTCTTGTGTACTTTGCATCTTGCGGTATGTTGGGATGAAGCGGCCCGGGCTAACCTTACATGACATCGTTCATGAGACTTGCTCCACGCTTGACATGCAACTTGTATTGCATAAGTGGCTTTGCGGGTGCCTGTTTCTCCTAGCATAGTTAAGATCCAATTTACAACGGGTGATTAACAATACTAGTATCAATGTTGTGGTTCATGTTTGTAAGTTAGAACGACACTTATTGAAAGCCCCAAACCACGTAAAACATGCAAAGAAAGTAGAGGCGTCTAACTTTGTTTTGCAGGGGTGTGTAGTGATGTGATATGGCCATGATTGTGATTATATTTGATGTATGCAATGTTCCTTATTGTAAGTTGGCAACCGGCAGGAGCCATATGGTTGTCTTTAATTTATGTTAAGACCCGTGTGTCTATTCAAAGTAGTTGTAATAGTTGAAGCCGGTGGACGACAACCATGGAGAGGCGTCATTGACCTTGATGCAATGCCGGTGATGATGGAGATCATGTTCGTGCTAGAAGATGGAAAGAAGAAAGGCCATATCATATCACATATTATGAATTGCATGTGATGTTAATCCTTTATGCATCTTGTATTGCTTAGTAGACGACGGTAGCATTATAAGATGATCCCTCATGCACATGAATTTCAAGTCATAAAGTGTTCACCCTTAGTTAGCACCGTTGCTAAAGCTTGTTGTTTCGAAGCACCACGTGATGATCGGGTGTGTTAGATTCCGCAAGTGTATACAACGTGAGCAAGCCAGATTTGCTCATGCGGAAACTAAGGTTTGATCTTGACGAGCCTAGCATGTACAGACATGGTCTCGGAACACGGATCACCGAAAGGTAAAGCATGAATCATATAGTAGATATGATGAACATGACGATTGTTCGCCATTGAAACTATATCAACTCTCGTGATGATCGGTGTTGATGTAGTGGATTTGGTTCGTGTGATCACTAAAACAATGTGAGGGATGTGTTGGAGATATGCCCTAGAGGCAATAATAAATATAGTTATTATTATATCTTTGTGTTTATGATAAATGTTTATATTCATGCTATAATAGTATTAACAAGGAAACATTAATACTTGTGTGAATTGTAAACTTAAATTGAAGTCCCTAGTATAGCCTCTATACTTCACTAGCTTGTTGGTTGATTAAATGATTGTGGTTTCCATATCATGAACATTGAGATGTTATCAACAACAAGATCATATCGTTAGGAGAATGATATGGTGGACATACTCCTATTGATAAGCGTAGCATAAAGATCAAGTCATTTCAATAGTTCAATTGCTATATGCTTTCTGATACATAGTAACCTAATTCCTTCGACCATGAGATCATGCATATCACCTTTACCGGATGGATGCTTTGATGACATCAAACACCACACCGTAACTGGGTGGCTATAAAGGTGGCATTAAGTGTTCGGAAAGTATTGGTTGAAACACATGGATCAAGAGTGGGATTTGTCCATCCACATGACGGATAGATATACTCTGGGCCCTCTCGGTGGAATGTCATCCAATTGGCTTGCAAGCATGTGACTTGGTCACAAGGGATCACATATCACGGGAACGAGAAAAGAGTACTTATCAGTAACGAGGTTGAACTAGGTATACAGAGATACCGACGATCATAACCTCGGATAAGTAACATATCGTGAGACAAAGGGAAATTGGTATCGTATGTAAGTGGTTCATTCGATCGCAAAGTAATCGTAGAAATATGTGGGAGCCATATGAGTTTCCAGATTCCTCTATTGGTTATTGTTCGGAGAAGTGTCTCGATCATGTCCGCATAATTCACGAACCGTAGGGAGACACACTTAAGGATTCGACGTTGTTTGAGTAGTTATGGTATTATGAGAAAGAGACCGAATGTTGTTCGGAGTCTCGGATGGGATCCGGGATATCACGAGGTGATCCGGAATGGTCCGGAGAATAAGATTCATATAAGGAAAGTCCCGTTTCGGAGTTCGGGAATGATTCCGGTGTTTTCATCGGGAATGTTCTAGAAGGTTCTGGATTGTCCGACACTCCGGGAGGGAGGGTACATGAGTGTGTCATTGAATGATTGCATCATGTACTAAGTGTTCTTGCTGTTCCAAAAACATGAAAGTCAAATTGCCAGTTTGAAAGTCAAACGGCTAAAACAGGAAACTGTGGGAAACAGGAAACTGTGGGAAACAAGCAAGAGGAGTTGGAACCAACTTGGAGGAGGAGTCCCACTCCTCCAAGCCGGCGCCCAGCCCAAGGCCGACTTGGGGAGGGACTCCCCTCCCCTGGCCGCGCCTCCCCACCTATAAAAGGAGGGGCAGGGCTCCCTCCTAGAACACACAAGTTCCTATCTTCTACCTCCGGTTTAGAGCCGTTTTGGTTTAGAGCTTCTAATTGCTTTAGCCAGCGGTTTAGAGCCTTCTAATTGGTTTAGAGCCTTCTAATTGGTGTGTCTAATTACTAGACCACTAATAGCCTCTCTCATAAGCTCCACCATACTCGCACCGGCTTAAGGCGAAGCCCTGCGGGATTTCCCCTCTACTTCCGGTACCACGCCGTTGTGCTGCCAGAATCGCGAGGAGAGTGCTACAACCTCCGCTGCCTGCTGGAACAAGGGAGAGGAAGGTCTTCGTCGAGTACCGAACGTGTGACCGACTGCGGGAGCGCTGCCGGAACGTGGCGCCGGAAGGATCGTCTACACGATCTTGAGATCGGAAAGAGTACGACTACATCACCCACGAGAATCCGCTCTCGTTAAACACTTTGGAATCTTCGAGGGTAAGTTATTCCATCGACTCGTTGCTACAATCTAGTAGATAGATCTTGGCTTGTTTGTTTGTATGCGATAGAAATTTTTTGTTTTCCATGCTACGAACCCCTACAGTGGTATCAGAGCCGTGTCTATATGTAGATCTGTTGCACGAGTAGAACACAATGGTCATTGTGGGCGTTGATGCTTTTATTGTAGATTGCTTTTTGTGTACTTTGCATCTTGCGGTATGTTGGGATGAAGCGGACCGGGCTAACCTTACATGACATCGTTCATGAGACTTGCTCCACGCTTGACATGCAACTTGTATTGCATAAGTGGCTTTGCGGGTGCCTGTTTCTCCTAGCATAGTTAAGATCCAATTTACAACGGGTAATCAACAATGCTAGTATCAATGTTGTGGTTCTTGTTCGTAAGTTAGAACGACACTTATTGAAAGCCCCAAACCACGTAAAATATGCAAAGAAAGTAGAAGCGTCTAACTTTGTTTTGCAGGGGTGTGCAGTGATGTGATATGGCCATGATTGTGATTATATTTGATGTATGCAATGTTCCTTATTGTAAGTTGGCAACCGGCAGGAGCCATATGGTTGTCTTTAATTTATGTTAAAGACCCGCGTGTCTATTCAAAGTAGTTGTAATAGTTGAAGCCGGTGGACGACAACCATGGTGAAGCGTCATTGACCTTGATGCAATGCCGGTGATGATGGAGATCATGTTCGTGTTTGAAGATGGAGATCGGAAGCACAAAGAAGAAAGGCCATATCATATCACATATTATGAATTGCATGTGATGTTAATCCTTTATGCATCTTGTATTGCTTAGTAGACGACGGTAGCATTATAAGATGATCCCTCATGCACATGAATTTCAAATCATAAAGTGTTCGCCCTTAGTTAGCACCGTTGCTAAAGCTTGTTGTTTCGAAGCACCACGTGATGATCGGGTGTGTTAGATTCCGCAAGTGTATACAACGTAAGCAAGCCAGATTTGCTTATGCGGTGGCTAAGGTTTGATCTTGACGAGCCTAGCATGTACAGACATGGTCTCAGGAACACGGATTACCGAAAGGTAAAGCATGAATCATATAGTAGATATGATGAACATGATGATTGTTCACCATTGAAACTATATCAACTCTCATGATGATCGGTGTTGATGTAGTGGATTTGGTTCGTGTGATCACTAAAACAATGTGAGGGATGTTGTTTTGAGTGGGAGTTCACCTAGTTTAATTTCATTAATTAATTTGAACTCAATTTGTCATAAACTTAGTCTAAACTATTGCAAATATGTTGTAGATCAATGGCAGCCCCTACCATCAATTTTAATGCGTTCCTAGAGAAAGAAAAGTTGAAAAACAATGGAAGCAACTTCGCGGATTGGTTCCGCAATTTGAGGATTTTCCTCACAGCTGGTAATTTGACCTATGTGCTGGATGCACCGCTGGGTGACCCACCTGCAGCTGATGCTCCCGATGAAGTAAAGAATGTTTACCTCACTCGGAAGAATCAGTACTCCATATTTCAGTGTGCTATCTTGTATGGTTTAGAATCGGAGCTTCAGAAAAGGTTTGAAGAGTCAGACCCATATGATATTGTCGAGGATCTCAAATTGATTTTTGAGACTCATGCGGCAATTGAAAGTTATGAAGCTTCTGAAAAGTTCTTTAACTGCAAGATGGAAGAGGGCAGCTCCGTCAGTGAGCATGTGCTTAAGATGTCTGGGCACGCAAACAAACTTCAAAGCTTGGGTATAGTGATTCCTAATGCTTTGGGGGTTTACCGCGTCCTCCAGTCGTTGCCACCAAGTTACAGGAACTTTGTGATGAACTACAACATGCAGAACATGAACAAAGAGTTGCCAGAACTATTTGCTATGTTAAAATCTGCAGAAGTGGAGATCAAGAAAGAGCACCAAGTGTTGATGGTCAATAAGACCACCAAATTCAAGAAGGGCAAGTCTAAGCAAAATGGACACTTCAAGAAGGGTGGTAAGAAAGTTACCACGCCGACGAAGAAAACCAAGGCTGGACCAAAGCCTGAAACTGAGTGCTTTTACTGCAAGGGAGTAGGTCACTGGAAGCGGAATTGCCCAAAGTACTTGGCGGATTTGAAGAACGGCAACATCAAGAAGAAAGGTATATATGATATACATGTTATTGATGTGTATCTCACTAGTATTCGTAGTAGTGCCTGGGTATTTGATACTGGTTCGGTTGCTCATATTTGTAACTCGAAACAGGTGCTGCAGAATAAACGGAAGCTAGCGAAGAACGAGGTGACGATGCGCGTGGGAAACGGATCAAAGGTTGATGTGATCGCGGTCGGCACGCTACCTCTTCATCTACCATCGGGATTAGTTTTATACTTAAATAATTGTTATTTGGTGCCTGCGTTGAGCATGAACATTATATCGGGATCTTGTTTATTGTGAGACGGTTACTTGTTTAAATCTGAGAATAATGGTTGTTCTATTTATATGAGTAATATGTTTTATGCACATGCACCTTTGATAGATGGTCTATTCTTATTGAATCTCGATAGTGGAAATACACATATCAACAACATTGAGGCTAAACGTTTGAAATCAAGCGATAATTCGACCTATATGTGGCACTGTCGTCTTGGTCACATCGGAGTGAAACGTATGAAGAAACTCCATTCCGATGGACTTCTTGAATCACTTGATTTTGAATCACTTGAAAGATGCGAAGCATGTCTGATGGGTAAAATGACTAAGACTCCATTTTCTGGTATGATGGAGCGAGCTACGGACTTATTGGAAATCATACATACCGATGTGTGTGGTCCAATGAGTGTAGCATCGCGCGGTGGTTATCGTTATGTTCTTACCTTCACGGATGACTTGAGTAGATATGGGTATATCTATTTCATGAAACATAAGTCCGAAACTTTCGAGAAGTTTAAGGAGTTTCAAAGTGAGGTAGAGAATCAACGTAACAAGAATATTAAATTTCTACGTTCTGATCGTGGAGGTGAATATCTAAGTTACGAGTTTGGCGAGCATTTAAAGAAGTGCGGAATACTTTCACAATTGACACCGCCGGGAACACCACAGCGTAATGGTGTGTCCGAACGTCGTAATCGAACTCTCTTAGATATGGTTCGTTCTATGATGTCACTTACAGATTTACCGCTATCATTTTGGGGTTATGCATTAGAAACAGCCGCATTCACTTTAAATAGGGCACCGTCTAAATCCGTTGAAACGACACCGTATGAATTATGGTTTGGGAAGAAACCTAAATTGTCGTTCCTTAAAGTTTGGGGATGCGAAGCCTATGTAAAGAAGTTACAGCCGGACAAGCTTGAACCCAAAGCGGAAAAATGCGTCTTCATAGGATACCCGAAGGAAACTATTGGGTATACCTTCTATCATAGATCCGAAGGCAAAATCTTCGTTGCCAAGAATGGATCCTTTCTAGAGAAGGAATTTCTCTCGAAAGAAGTGACTGGAAGGAAAGTAGAACTCGACGAGGTTGTCGAACCTTCTCTCGAAATTGCGAGTAGCGCAGCACCGGAAGAAGTTCCTGTGGTGCCTGCACCAATAAGAGAGGAAGCTAATGATGGTGATCATGAAACTTCGGTTGAAGTTACTACAGAGCCTCGGAGGTCAACGAGAACTCATACCACTCCAGATTGGTATGATTCCGTTATGAATGTCATGGTGGTGGACAACACCGATGACCCCGAGACATATGAGGAAGCGATGATGAGCCCAGATTCCAATAAATGGCAAGAAGCCATGAAATCCGAGATTGGATCCATGTACGAAAACCAAGTATGGACTTTGGTGGACTTACCGGATGGCCGGAAGGCTGTCGAGAACAAATGGATTTTCAAGAAGAAAACAGATGCTGATGGTAATGTTACTGTCTATAAAGCTCGACTTGTCGCAAAAGGGTTTCGACAAATTCAAGGAGTTGACTACGATGAGACTTTCTCACCGGTAGCGAAGCTAAAGTCTGTGAGGATTATGTTAGCAATCGCTGCATATTATGATTATGAGATATGGCAGATGGATGTCAAAATAGCATTCCTCAATGGAGACATTGATGAAGAGTTGTATATGATGCAACCCAAAGGTTTTGTCGATCCTAAAGATGCTAACAAGGTATGCAAGCTTCAACGGTCCATCTATGGATTGAAGCAAGCATCCCGAAGTTGGAATCAACGTTTTGATAAGGTAATCAAAAGTTTTGGTTTTATACAAACTTATGGAGAAGCTTGTATTTACAAGAAAGTGAGTGGGAGCTCTGTAGCATTCTTAATACTGTATGTGGATGACATATTGTTGATTGGGAATGATGTAGACCTTCTTAATAGTGTCAAGGAATATTTGAATAATAGTTTTTCAATGAAGGATCTTGGCGAAGCAGCTTACATATTAGGCATAAAGATTTATAGAGATAGATCGAAACGCCAAATATCATTGTCACAGAGTACATATTTGGACAAAGTTCTAAAGAAGTTTGGAATGGAAGAAAGCAAGAAAGGGTTCTTGCCCATGTTGCCCAATACGACCTTGAGTAAAACTCAAAGTCCGACATCGGCAGAAGATAGAGAAAGGATGAGTAAAACTCCCTATGCCTCAGCCATAGGATCTCTAATGTATGCCATGCTATGTACTAGACCCGACATCGCATATGCTGTTAGTCTAACTAGCAGATATCAAAGTGATCCAGGAGTGGATCATTGGACAGCGGTCAAAAACATCCTTAAGTACTTGAGAAGAACTAAGGATATGGTTCTTTCTTATGGAGGTGATGAACAGCTCGTTGTTAATGGTTACACCGATGCTAGTTGGAACACCGATCCAGATGATTCTAAATCACAATCTGGGTACGTATTTATTTTGAATGGTGCAGCAGTTAGCCGGAGGAGTGCAAAGCAAAGCGTTGTGGCGAGATCTTCAACTGAATCGGAATACATGGCTGCTTCGGAGGCTTCACAAGAAGCGATATGGATGAAAGAGTTCATTACAGAGCTGGGTGTGGTTCCACGTGCGCTGGACCCAATGTCTATCTACTGTGATAACATGGGCGCCATAGCCAATGCGCAAGAACCAAGGTCACACAAGAAGCTGAAGCATATCAAGCTGCATTTTCACGCTATTCGAGAACATATCCAGGATGGGGATATAAAGATTTGCAAAGTACACACAGATCTGAATGTGGCGGATCCGTTGACTAAACCTCTCCCGAGGGCAAAACATGACCAACACCAAACTGCCATGGGTGTTCGGTATATTACCATGTAATCTAGATTAGATGACTCTAGTGCAAGTGGGAGACTGTTGGAGATATGCCCTAGAGGCAATAATAAATATAGTTATTATTATATCTTTGTGTTTATGATAAATGTTTATATTCATGCTATAATAGTATTAACAAGGAAACATTAATACTTGTGTGAATTGTAAACTTAAATTGAAGTCCCTAGTATAGCCTCTATACTTCACTAGCTTGTTGGTTGATTAAATGATTGTGGTTTCCATATCATGAACATTGAGATGTTATCAACAACAAGATCATATCGTTAGGAGAATGATATGGTGGACATACTCCTATTGATAAGCGTAGCATAAAGATCAAGTCATTTCAATAGTTCAATTGCTATATGCTTTCTGATACATAGTAACCTAATTCCTTCGACCATGAGATCATGCATATCACCTTTACCGGATGGATGCTTTGATGACATCAAACACCACACCGTAACTGGGTGGCTATAAAGGTGGCATTAAGTGTTCGGAAAGTATTGGTTGAAACACATGGATCAAGAGTGGGATTTGTCCATCCACATGACGGATAGATATACTCTGGGCCCTCTCGGTGGAATGTCATCCAATTGGCTTGCAAGCATGTGACTTGGTCACAAGGGATCACATATCACGGGAACGAGAAAAGAGTACTTATCAGTAACGAGGTTGAACTAGGTATACAGAGATACCGACGATCATAACCTCGGATAAGTAACATATCGTGAGACAAAGGGAAATTGGTATCGTATGTAAGTGGTTCATTCGATCGCAAAGTAATCGTAGAAATATGTGGGAGCCATATGAATTTCCAGATTCCTCTATTGGTTATTGTTCGGAGAAGTGTCTCGATCATGTCCGCATAATTCACGAACCGTAGGGAGACACACTTAAGGATTCGACGTTGTTTGAGTAGTTATGGTATTATGAGAAAGAGACCGAATGTTGTTCGGAGTCTCGGATGGGATCCGGGATATCACGAGGTGATCCGGAATGGTCCGGAGAATAAGATTCATATAAGGAAAGTCCCGTTTCGGAGTTCGGGAATGATTCCGGTGTTTTCATCGGGAATGTTCTAGAAGGTTCCGGATTGTCCGGCACTCCGGGGGGAGGGTACATGAGTGTGTCATTGAATGATTGCATCATGTACTAAGTGTTCTTGCTGTTCCAAAAACATGAAAGTCAAATTGCCAGTTTGAAAGTCAAACGGCTAAAACAGGAAACTGTGGGAAACAGGAAACTGTGGGAAACAAGCAAGAGGAGTTGGAACCAACTTGGAGGAGGAGTCCCACTCCTCCAAGCCGGCGCCCAGCCCAAGGCCGACTTGGGGAGGGACTCCCCTCCCCTGGCCGCGCCTCCCCACCTATAAAAGGAGGGGCAGGGCTCCCTCCTAGAACACACAAGTTCCTATCTTCTACCTCCGGTTTAGAGCCGTTTTGGTTTAGAGCTTCTAATTGCTTTAGCCAGCGGTTTAGAGCCTTCTAATTGGTTTAGAGCCTTCTAATTGGTGTGTCTAATTACTAGACCACTAATAGCCTCTCTCATAAGCTCCACCATACTCGCACCGGCTTAAGGCGAAGCCCTGCGGGATTTCCCCTCTACTTCCGGTACCACGCCGTTGTGCTGCCGGAATCGCGAGGAGAGTGCTACAACCTCCGCTGCCTGCTGGAACAAGGGAGAGGAAGGTCTTCGTCGAGTACCGAACGTGTGACCGACTGCGGGAGCGCTGCCGGAACGTGGCGCCGGAAGGATCGTCTACACGATCTTGAGATCGGAAAGAGTACGACTACATCACCCACGAGAATCCGCTCTCGTTAAACACTTTGGAATCTTCGAGGGTAAGTTATTCCATCGACTCGTTGCTACAATCTAGTAGATAGATCTTGGCTTGTTTGTTTGTATGCGATAGAAAATTTTTGTTTTCCATGCTACGAACCCCTACAGGATGTTGTTTTGAGTGGGAGTTCACCTAGATTAACTTTATTATTAATTTGAACTCAATTTGTCATAAACTTAGTCTAAACTATTGCAAATATGTTGTAGATCAATGGCAGCCCCTACCATCAATTTTAATGCGTTCCTAGAGAAAGAAAAGTTGAAAAACAATGGAAGCAACTTCGCGGATTGGTTCCGCAATTTGAGGATTGTCCTCACAGCTGGTAATTTGACCTATGTGCTGGATGCACCGCTGGGTGACCCACCTGCAGCTGATGCTTCCGATGAAGTAAAGAATGTTTACCTCGCTCGGAAGAATCAGTACTCCATAGTTCAGTGTGCTATCTTGTATGGTTTGGAATCGGAGCTTCAGAAAAGGTTTGAGAATTCAGACCCATATGATATTGTCGAGGATCTCAAATTGATCTTTGAGACTCATGCGGCAATTGAAAGTTATGAGGCTTCTGAAAAGTTCTTTAACTGCAAGATGGAAGAGGGCAGCTCCGTCAGTGAGCATGTGCTTAAGATGTCTGGGCACGCAAACAAACTTCAAAGCTTGGGTATAGTGATTCCTAATGCTTTGGGGATTTACCGTGTCCTCCAATCACTACCACCAAGTTACAAGAACTTTGTGATGAACTACAACATGCAGAACATGAACAAGCAGTTGCCAGAACTGTTTGCTATGTTGAAGTATGCAGAAGTGGAGATTAAGAAAGAGCACCAAGTGTTGTTGGTCAATAAGACCACCAAATTCAAGAAAGGCAAGTCTAAGCAGAAGGGACACTTCAAGAAGGGTGGTAAGAAAGTTACCACGCCGGCGAAGAAGACCAAGGCTGGACCTAAGCCTGATACTGAGTGCTTTTACTGCAAGGGAGAAGGTCACTGGAAGCGGAATTGCCCAAAGTACTTGGCGGATTTGAAGAACGGCAACATCAAGAAGAAAGGTATATCTGATATACATGTTATTGATGTGTATCTCACTAGTACTCGTAGTAGTGCCTGGGTATTTGATACTGGTTCGGTTGCTCATATTTGCAACTCGAAACAGGTGCTACAGAATAAACGGAAGCTAGCGAAGAACGAGGTGACGATGCGCGTGGGAAACGGATCAAAGGTTGATGTGATCGCGGTCGGCACGCTACCCCTTCATCTACCATCGGGATTAGTTTTATACTTAAATAATTGTTATTTGGTGCCTGCGTTGAGCATGAACATTATATCGGGATCTTGTTTATTGCGAGACGGTTACTTGTTTAAGTCCGAGAATAATGGTTGTTCGATTTATATGAGTAATATGTTTGATGCACATGCACCTTTGATAGATGGTCTATTCTTGTTGAATCTCGATAGTGGAAATACACATACTAATAACATTGAGGCTAAACGGTTGAAATCAAGCGATAACTCGACCTATATGTGGCACTGTCGTCTTGGTCACATTGGAGTGAAGCGTATGAAGAAACTCCATTCCGATGGACTTCTTGAATCACTTGATTTCGAATCACTTGATAGATGCGAAGCATGTCTGATGGGTAAAATGACTAAGACTCCATTTTTTGGTATGATGGAGCGAGCTACGGACTTATTAGAAATCATACATACCGATGTGTGTGGTCCAATGAGTGTAGCATTGCGCGGTGGTTATCGTTATGTTCTTACCTTCACGGATGATTTGAGTAGATATGGGTATATCTATTTCATGAAACATAAGTCCGAAACTTTCGAGAAGTTTAAGGAGTTTCAAAGTGAGGTAGAGAATCAACGTAACAAGAAGATTAAATTTCTACGTTCTGATCGTGGAGGTGAATATCTAAGTTACGAGTTTGGCGAGCATTTGAAGAAATGTGGAATACTTTCACAGTTGACACCGCCGGGAACACCACAGCGTAATGGTGTGTCCGAACGTCGTAATCGAACTCTCTTAGATATGGTTCGTTCTATGATGTCACTTACAGATTTACCGCTATCATTTTGGGGTTATGCATTAGAAACAGCCGCATTCACTTTAAATAGGGCACCGTCTAAATCCGTTGAAACGACATCGTATGAATTATGGTTTGGGAAGAAACCTAAATTGTCGTTCCTTAAAGTTTGGGGTTGCGAAGCCTATGTAAAGAAGTTACAGCCGGACAAGCTTGAACCCAAAGCGGAAAAATGCGTCTTCATAGGATACCCGAAGGAAACTATTGGGTATACCTTCTATCATAGATCCGAAGGCAAAATCTTCATTGCCAAGAATGGATCCTTTCTAGAGAAGGAATTTCTCTCGAAAGAAGTGACTGGAAGGAAAGTAGAACTCGACGAGGTTGTCGAACCTTCTCTCGAAATTGCAAGTAGCGCAGCACCGGAAGAAGTTCCTGTGGTGCCTGCACCAATTAGAGAGGAAGCTAATGATGATGATCATGAAACTTCGGTTGAAGTTGCTACAGAGCCTCGGAGGTCAACAAGAACTCGTACCACTCCAGATTGGTATGATCCTGTTATGAGTGTCATGTTGGTGGACAACACCGATGACCCTGAGACATATGAGGAAGCGATGATGAGCCCAGATTCCAATAAATGGCAAGAAGCCATGAAATCCGAGATTGGATCCATGTACGAAAACCAAGTGCGGACTTTGGTGGACTTACCGGATGGCCGAAAGGCTGTCGAGAACAAATGGATCTTCAAGAAGAAAACAGATGCTGATGGTAATGTTACTGCCTATAAAGCTCGACTTGTCGCAAAAGGGTTTCGACAAATTCAAGGAGTTGACTACGATGAGACTTTCTCACCAGTAGCGAAGCTAAAGTCTGTGAGGATTATGTTAGCAATCGCTGCATATTATGATTATGAGATATGGCAGATGGATGTCAAAACAACATTCCTCAATGGAGATATTGATGAAGAGTTGTATATGATGCAACCCAAAGGTTTTGTCGATCCTAAAGATGCTAACAAGGTATGCAAACTTCAACGGTCCATTTATGGATTGAAGCAAGCATCCCGAAGTTGGAATCAACGTTTTGATAAGGTGATCAAAAGTTTTGGTTTTATACAAACTTATGGAGAAGCTTGTATTTACAAGAAAGTGAGTGGGAGCTCTGTAGCATTCTTAATACTATATGTGGATGACATATTATTGATTGGGAATGATGTAGACCTTCTTAATAGTGTCAAGGAATATTTGAATAATAGTTTTTCAATGAAGGATCTTGGCGAAGCAGCTTACATATTAGGCATAAAGATTTACAGAGATAGATCGAAACGCCAAATATCATTGTCACAGAGTACATATTTGGACAAAGTTCTAAAGAGGTTTGGAATGGAAGATAGCAAGAAAGGGTTCTTGCCCATGTTGCCCAATACGACCTTGAGTAAAACTCAAAGTCCGACATCGGCAGAAGATAGAGAAAGGATGAGTAAGACTCCCTATGCCTCAGCCATAGGATCTCTAATGTATGCCATGCTATGTACTAGACCCGACATTGCATATGCTGTTAGTTTGACTAGCAGATATCAAAGTGATCCAGGAGTGGATCATTGGACAGCGGTCAAAAACATCCTTAAGTACTTGAGAAGAACTAAGGATATGGTTCTTTCTTATGGAGGTGATGAACATCTCGTTGTTAATGGTTACACCGATGCTAGTTGGAACACCGATCCGGATGATTCTAAATCACAATCTGGATACGTATTTATTTTGAATGGTGCAGCAGTTAGCTGGAGGAGTGCAAAGCAAAGCATTGTGGCGAGATCTTCAACTAAATCGGAATACATGGCTGTTTCGAAGGCTTCACAAGAAGCGATATGGATGAAAGAGTTCATTACAGAGCTGGGTGTGGTTCCTAGTGCGCTGGACCCAATGTCTATCTACTGTGATAACATGGGCGCCATAGCCAATGCGCAAGAACCAAGGTCACACAAGAAGCTGAAGCACATCAAGCTACGTTTTCACGCTATTCGAGAACATATCCAAGATGGGGATATAAAGATTTGCAAAGTACACATAGATCTGAATGTGGCGGATCCGTTGACTAAACCTCTCCCGAGGGCAAAACATGACCAACACCAAACTGCCATGGGTGTTCGGTATATTACCATGTAATCTAGATTAGATGACTCTAGTGCAAGTGGGAGACTGTTGGAGATATGCCCTAGAGGCAATAATAAATGTAGTTATTATTATATCTTTGTGTTTATGATAAATGTTTACATTCATGCTATAATAGTATTAACAAGGAAACATTGATACTTGTGTGATTTGTAAACTTAGTTTGAAGTCCCTAGTATAGCCTCTATACATCACTAGCTTGTTGGTTGATAAATGATTGTGGTTTCCCTATCATGAACATTGAGATGTTATCAACAACAAGATCATATCGTTAGGAGAATGATATGATGGACATACTCCTATAGATAAGCATAGCATAAAGATCAAGTCATTTTAATAGTTCAATTGCTATATGCTTTCTGATACATAGTAACCTAATTCCTTCGACCATGAGATCATGCATATCACCCTTACCGGATGGATGCTTTGATAACATCAAACACCACACCGTAACTGGGTAGCTATAAAGGTGGCATTGAGTGTTCAGAAAGTATTGGTTGAAACACATGGATCAAGAGTGGGATTTGTCCATCCATATGACGGATAGATATACTCTGGGCCCTCTCGGTGGAATGTCATCCAATTAGCTTGCAAGCATGTGACTGGCTCACAAGGGATCACATATCACAGGAATGAGAAAAGAGTACTTATCGGTAACGAGGTTGAACTAGGTATGCAGAGATACCGACGATCATAACCTCAGATAAGTAAACTATCGTGAGACAAAGGGAAATTGGTATCGTATGTAAGTGGTTCATTCGATCGCAAAGTAATCGTAGAAATATGTGGGAGCCATATGAATTTCCAGATTCCTCTATTGGTTATTGTTCGGAGAAGTGTCTCGATCATGTCCGCATAATTCACGAACCGTAGGGAGACACACTTAAGGATTCGACGTTGTTTGAGTAGTTATGGAATGAATGAGAAAGAGACCGAATGTTGTTCGGAGTCTCGGATGGGATCCGGGATATCACGAGGTGATCCGGAATGGTCCGGAGAATAAGATTCATACAAGGAAAGTCCCGTTTCGGAGTTGGGGAATGATTCCGGTGTTTTCATCGGGAATGTTCTAGAATGTTCCGGAATGTCCGGCACTCCGGAGGGGAAGGGTACATGAATGTGTTGTATCAAGTTGGTATGATTGCATCATGTACTAAGTGTCCTCGCTGTTCCAAATAAAGGATTAAATTGAATCCTAGTTTGAAAAATTCAAATAGCTAAATTGAAAAGTCAAATAGCTAAAATTGGAAAGTGGAAAAGAGGAGGAAGGGGGGAATCCGAGTTGGGGAGGAGTTCCCTCCTCCAACCGGCGGCAACCCTCCAAGCCGAGTTGGGGAGGGACTCCTCTCCCTCCCCTTGGCCTCCGGCCCTCCTCCACCTATATAAGGAGGGGCAGGGACCCCTCCTAGTGCACACATGTAGCATCCCAGTTGTCTAACACCTGTAATGCTACTTGATCTAGTAATAAAAGGGCCACTTCCTACAGTAATGGTTGCATCATCATCATGTCATGTTCATGTCATCATGCCACCTTGCATTTGAGCATCATATAAAAACCTTTTGTTTTGGTTCTTCTCTCATATGCATTGTAAATTGTATTTGCCTCTTGATATTGTATTTGGTTCTTGATATATTGCTTAAATGCCCAAGTTGAGTTGGGGGCATATCTTTTATTGACTCCACCACCTTTCTTGTCATCACCCCTTCTTTCCACCATTCCACCTTACATGAGCATGGCAACTTATTGGTTTTACCTCTAGCTCATGAGGGTTGGGATGGATCAAATTCTAGCTCCACATGCTCCCATGTATGCACCATGTTGTTTTCACAATATTGGTATATGAGAGCCACATGGCCACCTTTGCATGCCTTGTGAGTGGAACCTTTTCTTAGTCTCCATATGGGTTGTTTTGGGGTTATTATCATGTTGGGATATTTTGGGGCTATAAAATATCTAGTGGCACCTACACACTAGCATGTCCCAACTTTAATCAAATATGGTTCCCCTCATTCACTCCACATGGAACTTTTCCTTCTTTCTTTTGCTTGGGCCTTACTCCATCTTGTGAAGATGCAAATAAATAGTGCCATGCTTATTATTTCTGTTTTCACAAGGATGATACATGGCATTTAATGTTTTTGCATGGCCCATGCAAGTGCCACCTTTTGCTTGTCTTTTGGTTTTCTTTGATTTGTGTGGATCAACCCTCTCTCTCTTCCTCTCTCTTACCCTCTAGTTAAACCCTACACCTAAACACCATACCTCATCAACTCTAAACCCTCTCCCTCTTTCTAACCTCCTACCACTCCTAGTGTTTTATCATATGATGCCCTTCATGTGCTTAAACATGAGTACCTCTCCTTCCTTCTCTTCTCATCTCTCTTAGTCCTCTCCCTAAACCCTACCCCCCTAAACCCCCATCCCCATCCATGCATGCACATGTGATCATGTGGGCATGCCAAGCCCTGAACCTCCCCTCTCTCTTTTCATCTCAAAACCCTAACCCAACCACCCCTTCTAGCCTAGCTCGACCATCTGATCTACCCCATCTACTCCCCTTCCTCTCACCTAGCTGGCCCCACCAGCCACCCTCTCCCATGGTCACCCCCACCTGCCCTAGATAACCTAGCCCGAGTCTACCCTCTCTCTTTTCCCCTCTCCTCTCTCCCTGCCCTGTGGCCCTAGCCCGCGCCTGCCTGCCTCTGGCCCCGCCGTGACCCACCTGGTAGCCCCCCACCGTCCTTGCACCACCCCCTGGACCCATGCCGATCACGTGAGAGAGGGTGCAAAAAGGTGGCCGAAGCCACCTTCCCCTCCCCCACGCAATCCTCACCTTCCCCTCCCGTTCTTATCCACCCCCACAGCCCCTCTGCCCTCCCCAGATCCGCCCAGGGCGACGCCCTCGTCTCTCCTTCCTCCCCTCCAGCAAACAGCACCGTCGCCGGCCACATCGGTCTCCACCGTTCCCCGGAGTTCTAGGAGGCGCAGGCGAGGAGGAGGTTGTCGGCAAGGTCGAGGAGACCGCCCTGCTTCGCCCAGTACTCGCGGACGAGGAGGAGAAGGCCAGCCTCGCTGGACACCGTCGGCGCCGCCCCGACAAAACCCTAGCTCCGGTCCGCCAGCGCCGCTGTCGATCCACCGCGTCCCAGCCCGAACCGTCTGCGCCAACCTCTCCGCGGTGAGCGTCCGACCCTCCCAGACATCCTCTCCGTCGTAGTCGTGTCCTGGCCGCGTTGGTCGCGCCGTCGAACGCCCTCTGCGCGCCGGCGTTCGCAGTCGTTTTACCAGGCCGTAGCGTTGCAGAGACTTACCTAGCCCCGCTACTCCCCCCTGTCACCTACCCCCTCGGCCACCGCAGCGGTAGCCGCCTCTGTTAGCCAGCCCGCGACGCGGGTTCGATCCCCACCCTCGCCACTCTGCCGCTCGAGGCAGAGAGGAAGATCCACAGTGCCCGCGGCCTTTTTGCGCTTAGCCCCCCAACCTATCTTTTGCACCAAACCGCAGTCCCTCGTGACCCACTAGCCAGCCACAGAGAACTTTTTGCAGAAAACCCCCCTAACTTTTAATTCCTCAACCCGCGGTCCAGCCCAGGCCCACAGTCAGCGTCGGTTGCGTTTTTATAAAAAGGCTCCCGTGGTTTCTGGAATTTAACCCGCAGTCCCCCTCTCCTGTGCGCGCGTGTGGTGCTGAGTCAGCACAGGGCCCACTTGTCATTGACAGAGTCTGGGCTCCCCTGAGTATAAAAGTATATATGTGTGTCTGTTTTAATTTAAACCTAATTCAAATTAATTCAAATTCAAAATTAAATCTGTTTTCAAATAACTTTAAAAATATAAATCCAAATAATATAAATAATATATTTTTTGAGATCAGAAAAATGTGAGGATTTCAAATATGCTATTCAAATTACCTTTTGCACATTTACAATTCCAAGTTGAGTAAATTACAACAAATGCCACTGGAACTTAATAAATTAATAACTTTTGATTTATAACTCCGAATTTAACAAATGATATGTCTAAAATGATCAGCTCGACGAGACCTTTCTGTTTATGCTATCCATGACTTCAATTGCAGCATGCATCATATAAATATAAAGTATACAGCAACTATTATGACAATAAAATGGGACCAAAACCCCATAAAAATGTTACTTCTTGTGTTCTACACCTCACCCATGCCATGCTACTTTATTGCCATGCAACTTGTGCATCATTCATCATGGCATGATTGTTTGCTTGACGCATTTTATTCCTATGCTTATGCACTTTATTTATGTTGGTCCTTGTTTGTTTGGTTCTTCTTCGAATAGACGCTGAGCAGGGGATATATCAAGAGAACCAGGAGCACTACCCAGATCCGTCTCTCGCTTCAACTGAGTTGCCAGGCAAGCACTACCACATGCTTGCATACATACAGTACCTATTGCCTCTATCTTATTCTTGCATCATTGAGTCGCGAATTGCATTAAACTGAATCCCAAGTATTGCATAGCTTTTACTTTTAAACCCCACCAAGCTTGTTCCTCCATCCCATGAGCCATTACTACAGGAGTTGTTTGAGCCATGCGAGTCGTAGAACAGCATGTGTAGGGTATGTGAGAGTCTGATGGACAACGAGGTACCTAAACAACTTAACCTGAGTAGTAATGGGATAACTAATGAAAGTGGCACCGGTGGGCAATATCTGCTATTTGGTTTTTCCTGCTCACTTGTGTCCCGTAGGACCCCGAGTACTTGAAACCTGTTCCTTGAATATTCGCGCTATCCACATCCGGGAGGCTTATGGGACCCCCCTGAGCCAGAGCTTGATTCATTCTTATTTCTTGGGGCCACAAACTAGTTTGAGGTTTTATTTACGATCCTGTACTTATGCCATGCTTTACTGCTTTATTTACGATTGTGCGAGGAGCACACTGTACTGTTTAGGTAAGCGGAATGTTTTCGCGGTATCGACAATCCCAGTTTTGGGTTCCCAGTCGTTTACAGCCATTGTCGCACACCTTGAGTCCGTCTCAGAGTCAGCTACCTTCGTTGCGGGTCTACTTAATGGGGTGGCCCCCTGAAATATTTCTGAATCCTGTGATTGCTTTGTCGTGAAGGCCTCGTTGGGTTTTGATTTGGTTTTTCCGAGATCGATCGAGTGTGTGTTGCTATTTGTGCACCCCTGCAGGGTAAAACTTTCTGAAAGCCGTGTCCGCGGTTATGGACGACTTGGAGCACAGTTTCTCGATCATAGACAAGCATAACTAAAGTACCGCTTTAATCTGACTAAGTAAATGACTAGTAAATAGTGCAATACTCATGGAATGGTTAATAAAATTGCCAACGGATAGGGGGTTGTTCGTCCGCTTCCTCGTTGGTAAGCGAGGAGGAGGATGGATCTGATGAAATTACTGTTATAACTGCTGTCATTAATTCACGGACATCCGTCTATCATTGGTTAGGCGGATGGTTAGCGAGTATCTATAGAACTGCTAGGGTTTATCTTTTGCTGCAATTGCGTCACCCCAGGTTGTGTCCCCTTTAGAGGCATTAAGACTTGCTGAGTACCCTTAGGGTCTCACACGATAAATTATTGGTTCAGATGAACAGGTACACTCACAGGACGGATACTGGGTGGAAGAGGCTGATGATGTGGGCAACGATCGTTCGGTGTAGAGATTCCGGGAACGGGGATCCGTGAGATCTGTGGGCGGGATGTGCTTATTTCTATGGCATCTTATGCCGATTTGCTTCTTATCCGTACTCGGACTTTGTTTTGCCGCTTCCGCTTGATACTCTGATGTGTGATGTATGAGGAATTATCCTAAAATATTATTTCTATCTAGGTCATTTGAATCTTGCCGTATGGCGTTGCTATATTTCCTTTCTTTCTAGATGGAATGGCTCTGATGTACTTTTGTATGGTGGCTTGCATACATACTCATTTGTGTATGTAGTTGATCCCTTCGCCTGCCGATTACGTCGCCCGTACAGGTCCCGATGAATTGGAAGTGGTTGGGACGGCCGAAAGGTCTACCCGTGAGTGGCTTTTGGGGCCCCACCGTACTATTTCAACCACTACCGTTCATCCAGGCTTGTATCTAGGAGCGTAATTCACCGAGGTAGTTACAATTGGTATCAGAGCCATCCCGACCTTCAGGGTCTCAGCCAAACGGTCGTTGTCATTCTAGCAAATATTTTGGTAGTTATGTATACTAGGGAAAAACAAAACAAGAGAGTAGGACTGCTTCCATTTTTCTTCTTACCCACCCACCCACCCTTTTCTGGTAAGGAAGTGCAACGTTTTCAATCCTCTTCTTAAAATTCAAACTAGGAGTCACGTGTTCTGGGTTTCCGTAGTACCATAGGTTTTGTGTGTGTGTGTGGGTGTGTGTGTAATTCCTTGTCTATCTGTTGCATCCAAGTTGTTATCTAATCAGCCTTTTGGTTATCAACTGTTGGTACATTCCATACCGACAGGCTTTTGCAAACCGACGCAATCTGTCTTACTCTTTGTATCCGACGTTATCTTGTTTGGGGTGTTCGTTTCTGTAGTTACTAATCTTTAGGTTCAACGTGAGAAGAAGGGGTTAAGATATGTGTTCCACTTGTTCATGTGCGGAGTAATGATTTGAGTGCGGGATGGAGTCGCGACCATACCACTACTCTTATCATTCGCTTTTGTATATTGAATTGGTAGAGTCACTAATCTTGATTCGTTAAGTAATTTTGCGCATCTATTGGTATTTTAATGCCGAAATTTGTGGAAATTTTTTTTCTTTGATATATTTGTGTACCACACTCCTTTTCAGTCGTGTGCGATATGCTTAATATCTTTTAGGTGCTTTGAACTTTGTTGATATTTTAATATCATCTTAGTAAATTGTATCCTTTAATCTTGGTTAATTCCATCTTGGTACTATTTTGGATTATTATTATTCTCCATTATAGTACTGACTTGTGTTTTATATCAATCTCAGGATGGCTCCACCACGCCGTTCAGACGAGGACATACCACCGGAATTGGGGGCCGCGTTGTCAAACATAGCCAATGCCTTGGCAGCAATGCAGCAGAACCAGCAGCGTTTGGAAGAGAGTGTTCGGAGGAATGAGTTTGCTCCACTCCCTCCACCTCCCAAGCGGGGCGACATCAAAAGCTTCCTGAAATTCAACCCTCGCCAGTTTGATGTTTCCGATCGACCGCTGGACGCGGATGATTGGCTGCGTGAGATGTCAAGGTTACTCGAGACTGCTGATGTTCCTGAGCAGGAGTGGGTAAAGTGTGCTACTCACCTTCTAAAGGGAGATGCAGCTCTCTGGTGGGAGAATTACTTGAAGGCAAGCTGCACTGGTTTTCAGCCTACTTGGGAAAGGTTCACCGCAGCTTTCAAAGAGCAGTTTCTGTCAGAAATTGTCATGGAAAGGATGAAGGAAGCATTTCTCAACCTAAAGCAAGGAAATGATAATGTCTACACCTACATCAGGAACTTCATGAACCTTTCTCGTTATGGTGGCGATGAGGTATCTGATGACAAGAAGAAGCAAAAGAGGTTCAGGCAAGGGCTCAATGCATCGATCAAATATGCAATCACACATGCAAGGCCGGCATCTTTCCTGGAACTTCAGCATACAGCTCTGCAGGAGGAAGCAAGTAGGCAAGTATTTGAGGAGTCCAAGAAACACAACCGTGATGCACCAAGCTCTTCAGCTATGTCAGCTCCTTCTAAGCGGCGTGTCTGGGTTCCTAACACCCCACCGTCGCTCCCGGCTTCACCAAGACCTGCAAGCTACGCATCAAGGCCACCAAACTTCATCACTGCTGCTCCCAGGGGCTACACCCACAACTACCCTGGAGCGCCTGGCGGAGTCCCTGGCTACGTTGCTCCACGTCCACCTGGTGCTTGTTTCACATGTGGAGATCCTGGACATCTGAACTGGAACTGTCCGTTGAAGAACAAAGCTCTCCCTCCACCCCCTCCAAGATCTGCGGCAAGCTCTCCTATGGTTCGTGCACCACCACCTCGGGCTCTCAACATCAACACTAAGCCCGAGTCTACTGTTGCTCGTGCCAACTGTGTCAACGCCGCTCAAGCTGAGCATGCACCTGGAGTTGTGATGGGTATGCTATCCGTTAACTCAGTCCCTGCACGAGTTTTGTTTGATTCTGGGGCATCGCACTCTTTTGTTTCTTTCAAGTTTGCAAGTGACAATGGGTTAGCGGCGGATCCTCTTCTTAAGAAGTTAATGGTCCTTTCTCCTGGAGCAAATATGGTAGCTTCTAAAGTCAGCCATGGCAATCAAATTGAGATTGGTGGCTCTTCGTTCTCGGCTTCCTTAATTCTCCTGGGCAATTCTGACATTGATGTCATCTTGGGCATGGATTGGTTGACAGCAAATGCAGCTGTGATTGATTGTGCTGAACGCTCGGTTTCTCTGAAGATTCCTGAAGGCCATATAGTCTTTTCTCCAAGCCTGACTCCTGCTGTCCAGCTTTTCTCTTTGGCGGCTCTGAATGATGATGCTATGGAAGCTATTCAGAGAGTCCCAGTGGTCTGTGAGTTTCCGGATGTCTTTCCTGAAGAGTTGCCGGGTATGCCTCCGGATCGTGAGGTTGAGTTTGTAATTGAGCTTGAACCTGGAACGACTCCTATCTCCAAGCGGCCTTATAAAATGGGTCCTGCTGAGTTGGCTGAACTCAAACGTCAACTTGATGAACAAGAGAAGTTGGGTTTCATTCAACACAGTACTTCTTCTTGGGGTAGCCCAACAATCTTTGTGAAGAAGCGGGACAGGACTGATAGACTTTGTGTTGACTATCGGGCTCTCAATGCTAAAACCATCAAGAACAAATATCCCCTCCCGCGGATTAATGATCTCTTCGATCAGCTAGCTGGAGCCGTGGTGTTCTCTAAGCTTGACTTGAGAAGTGGGTATCACCAAATCAAGATTCGCAAGGAAGATGTGCCTAAAACAGCTTTCACCACCCGCTATGGCCTGTATGAGTACACGGTCATGTCTTTCGGTCTCACCAACGCACCTGCTACCTTCTCGAGGCTTATGAACTCGGTCTTCATGGAGTACCTGGATAAGTTCGTTGTGGTCTATCTGGATGACATCCTGGTCTATTCTAAGTCCAAGGAAGAGCATGAAGAACACCTTCGTTGTGTCCTAAACAAGCTGCGCGAGAACCGCTTGTATGCCAAGTTCTCAAAGTGTGAGTTTTGGCTGCCTCAAGTAACCTATCTTGGTCACGTCATCTCTGCCAAGGGCATTGCAGTAAACCCGGAAACGGTAAAGACAATTGTTGAATGGCTTCCTCCTGTTAATGTCAAAGAAGTGCGGAGTTTCCTCGGTTTGGCTAGTTATTGTCGTCGCTTCGTTCAGAACTTCTCGAAGATAGCGAAGCCTCTTACCGATCTCCTCAAGAAAGGCAAGAAATACCTTTGGACCCCGGCATGTCAAGCAAGCTTTGAGACACTCAAAGAGAAGCTCACTTCCACACCAGTCTTGGTTCCTCCGGATACATCTAAGCCTTTCCAGATATTCTGTGACGCCTCTTTGCAAGGATTGGGTGCGGTCCTTATGCAAGAAAAGCAAGTGGTTGCTTATGCCTCTCGACAGTTGAAGACGCATGAGATCAACTATCCCACACATGACCTTGAGCTCGCAGCAGTTGTCTTTGCTTTGAAGCTATGGAGGCACTACTTGCTTGGCAACCGATGTGAGATCTTTTCTGATCACAAGAGTTTGAAGTATATCTTCACTCAACCTGATCTCAACCTTCGGCAGAGGAGATGGATTGAAGCAATCAATGATTTTGATTTGACCATCAACTACACACCGGGCAAAGCTAATGTCATGGCCGATGCTCTCAGCCGCAAAGCTTATGTCAACAACCTCATGATGGAAGAACAGCAACCCCTTTTGTGCAAGGAATTCCGTCAGCTCAACCTGGGAGTTGTGGAACAAGGGCATCTCCTGAACCTTCTGGCTACTCCTCTCTTGGAAGAAAAGATTCGTTTTCGTCAGCGTGGTGATCCACACACCAGAAAGATCACCTCCCAGCTTCAGCTTCCGAAGTATGAGTCCTTCCATGTCGATGATCAAGGCACGCTTTTCTTTGAACACCGGATGTTTGTTCCGAACTACCCGGGTTTGAGAGAGCAAGTTCTCAAGGAGGCGCATGATTCTGTTCTATCTATCCACCCTGGCAGCACAAAGATGTACATGGACTTGAAAACACAATATTGGTGGCCTGGTCTGAAACGATATTGTGCAAAGTATGTCTCGGAGTGTGATGTCTGCCGCAGAGTGAAAGCTGTCCATCAAAAACCTTTCGGTCTCCTACAGCCATTGAAACCCCCGGAATGGAAATGGGAGAAAGTAGAGATGGACTTCATCACTGGTTTTCCAAGGTCACAGAAGGGCAACAATGCAATCTTTGTTGTCATCGACAGGCTTTCTAAAGTGGCTCATTTCTTCCCCGTCAAGGAAACAATTTCTGGAATTCAGTTGGCTGAGCTCTATATCAACAGAATTGTCTCTCTGTATGGGGTTCCGCTTGAGATCAGTTCAGACCGTGGAAGCATCTTCACTTCAAAGTTCTGGGAAAGTTTCCAAAATGCTCTGGGAACAAAGTTGAACTTCAGCACTGCTTACCACCCTCAGTCGCAAGGACAAGTTGAAAGGATCAATCAGATTCTGGAGGATATGCTTCGTGCTTGCGTCATCTCTTTTGGCATGAAGTGGGAGGAATGTCTTCCTTATGCTGAATTCTCTTACAACAACAGCTTCCAGAAGAGTCTGAAGATGGCACCATTTGAGGCTCTCTATGGTCGCAAGTGCAGAACTCCGATTGGTTGGTCAGGTGCAGGAGAAAGAATCTGGTTTGGCCCTGACATTGTAACTCAAGCGGAGGAGAAGGTGCATATCATTCTTGAGAACCTGAAGATTGCTCAAAGTCGTCAGAAGAGCAATTATGACAGGAAGCACACGGACATGGTGTACGCCCCTGGTGATCTCGTGTACCTTCGTGTCACTCCCATGAAAGGCACACACCGCTTTGGTATCAAAGGAAAGCTGGCTCCTAGATACATCGGTCCTTTCAAGATTCGTGGTAGAAGAGGAGAAGTTGCTTATGCCCTTGAGCTCCCGGAAAAACTCAAAGTCCATGATGTTTTTCACATCTCTCAGCTCAAGAAGTGCTTCAAAGATCCCGGCAGGACCGTGGATCATGAGCTAATCGATCTCCAAGAAGACCTGTCTTATCAAGAACACCCCACGAAAATCCTTGAGACCGCAGAAAGAAGGACTCGCAACAAGTCCATCAAGTTCTGCAAGGTGCAGTGGTCACACCATTCTGTTGATGAAGCCACTTGGGAACATGAAGATGAACTCCGTGCCAACTATCCTACCCTCTTTGTGCCTTCTTCTTCTTCCTAGAATCTCGGGGCGAGATTCCTGTTTAGTGGGGGAGAGTTGTAGCATCCCAGTTGTCTAACACCTGTAATGCTACTTGATCTAGTAATAAAAGGGCCACTTCCTACAGTAATGGTTGCATCATCATCATGTCATGTTCATGTCATCATGCCACCTTGCATTTGAGCATCATATAAAAACCTTTTGTTTTGGTTCTTCTCTCATATGCATTGTAAATTGTATTTGCCTCTTGATATTGTATTTGGTTCTTGATATATTGCTTAAATGCCCAAGTTGAGTTGGGGGCATATCTTTTATTGACTCCACCACCTTTCTTGTCATCACCCCTTCTTTCCACCATTCCACCTTACATGAGCATGGCAACTTATTGGTTTTACCTCTAGCTCATAAGGGTTGGGATGGATCAAATTCTAGCTCCACATGCTCCCATGTATGCACCATGTTGTTTTCACAATATTGGTATATGAGAGCCACATGGCCACCTTTGCATGCCTTGTGAGTGGAACCTTTTCTTAGTCTCCATATGGGTTGTTTTGGGGTTATTATCATGTTGGGATATTTTGGGGCTATAAAATATCTAGTGGCACCTACACACTAGCATGTCCCAACTTTAATCAAATATGGTTCCCCTCATTCACTCCACATGGAACTTTTCCTTCTTTCTTTTGCTTGGGCCTTACTCCATCTTGTGAAGATGCAAATAAATAGTGCCATGCTTATTATTTCTGTTTTCACAAGGATGATACATGGCATTTAATGTTTTTGCATGGCCCATGCAAGTGCCACCTTTTGCTTGTCTTTTGGTTTTCTTTGATTTGTGTGGATCAACCCTCTCTCTCTTCCTCTCTCTTACCCTCTAGTTAAACCCTACACCTAAACACCATACCTCATCAACTCTAAACCCTCTCCCTCTTTCTAACCTCCTACCACTCCTAGTGTTTTATCATATGATGCCCTTCATGTGCTTAAACATGAGTACCTCTCCTTCCTTCTCTTCTCATCTCTCTTAGTCCTCTCCCTAAACCCTACCCCCCTAAACCCCCATCCCCATCCATGCATGCACATGTGATCATGTGGGCATGCCAAGCCCTAAACCTCCCCTCTCTCTTTTCATCTCAAAACCCTAACCCAACCACCCCTTCTAGCCTAGCTCGACCATCTGATCTACCCCATCTACTCCCCTTCCTCTCACCTAGCTGGCCCCACCGGCCACCCTCTCCCATGGTCACCCCCACCTGCCCTAGCTAACCTAGCCCGAGTCTACCCTCTCTCTTTTCCCCTCTCCTCTCTCCCTGCCCTGTGGCCCTAGCCCGCGCCTGCCTGCCTCTGGCCCCGCCGTGACCCACCTGGTAGCCCCCCACCGTCCTTGCACCACCCCCTGGACCCATGCCGATCACGTGAGAGAGGGTGCAAAAAGGTGGCCGAAGCCACCTTCCCCTCCCCCACGCAATCCTCACCTTCCCCTCCCGTTCTTATCCACCCCCATAGCCCCTCTGCCCTCCCCAGATCCGCCCAGGGCGACGCCCTCGTCTCTCCTTCCTCCCCTCCAGCAAACAGCACCGTCGCCGGCCACATCGGTCTCCACCGTTCCCCGGAGTTCTAGGAGGCGCAGGCGAGGAGGAGGTTGTCGGCAAGGTCGAGGAGACCGCCCTGCTTCGCCCAGTACTCGCGGACGAGGAGGAGAAGGCCAGCCTCGCTGGAGACCGTCGGCGCCGCCCCGACAAAACCCTAGCTCCGGTCCGCCAGCGCCGCCGTCGATCCACCGCGTCCTAGCCCGAACCGTCTGCGCCAACCTCTTCGCGGTGAGCGTCCGACCCTCCCAGACATCCTCTCCGTCGTAGTCGTGTCCTGGCCGCGTCGGTCGCGCCATCGAACGCCCTCTGCGCGCCGGCGTTCGCAGTCGTTTTACCAGGCCGTAGCGTCGCAGAGACTTACCTAGCCCCGCTACTCCCCCCTGTCACCTACCCCCTCGTCCACCGCAGCGGTAGCCGCCTCTGTTAGCCAGCCCGCGACGCGGGTTCGATCCCCACGCTCGCCACTCTGCCGCTCGAGGCAGAGAGGAAGATCCACAGTGCCCGCGGCCTTTTTGCGCTTAGCCCCCCAACCTATCTTTTGCACCAAACCGCAGTCCCTCGTGACCCACTAGCCAGCCACAGAGAACTTTTTGCAGAAAACCCCCCTAACTTTTAATTCCTCAACCCGCGGTCCAGCCCAGGCCCACAGTCAGCGTCGGTTGCGTTTTTATAAAAAGGCTCCCGTGGTTTCTGGAATTTAACCCGCAGTCCCCCTCTCCTGTGCGCGCGTGTGGTGCTGAGTCAGCACAGGGCCCACTTGTCATTGACAGAGTCTGGGTTCCCCTGAGTATAAAAGTATATATGTGTGTCTGTTTTAATTTAAACCTAATTCAAATTCAAAATTAAATCTGTTTTCAAATAACTTTAAAAATATAAATCCAAATAATATATGTTTTGAGATCAGAAAAATGTGAGGATTTCAAATATGCTATTCAAATTACCTTTTGCACATTTACAATTCCAAGTTGAGTAAATTACAACAAATGCCACTGGAACTTAATAAATTAATAACTTTTGATTTATAACTCCGAATTTAACAAATGATATGTCTAAAATGATCAGCTCGACGAGACCTTTATGTTTATGCTATCCATGACTTCAATTGCAGCATGCATCATATAAATATAAAGTATACAGCAACTATTATGACAATAAAATGGGACCAAAACCCCATAAAAATGTTACTTCTTGTGTTCTACACCTCACCCATGCCATGCTACTTTATTGCCATGCAACTTGTGCATCATTCATCATGGCATGATTGTTTGCTTGACGCATTTTATTCCTATGCTTATGCACTTTATTTATGTTGGTCCTTGTTTGTTTGGTTCTTCTTCGAATAGACGCTGAGCAGGGGATATATCAAGAGAACCAGGAGCACTACCCAGATCCGTCTCTCGCTTCAACTGAGTTGCCAGGCAAGCACTACCACATGCTTGCATACATACAGTACCTATTGCCTCTATCTTATTCTTGCATCATTGAGTCGCGAATTGCATTAAACTGAATCCCAAGTATTGCATAGCTTTTACTTTTAAACCCCACCAAGCTTGTTCCTCCATCCCATGAGCCATTACTACAGGAGTTGTTTGAGCCATGCGAGTCGTAGAACAGCATGTGTAGGGTATGTGAGAGTCTGATGGACAACGAGGTACCTAAACAACTTAACCTGAGTAGTAATGGGATAACTAATGAAAGTGGCACCGGTGGGCAATATCTGCTATTTGGTTTTTCCTGCTCACTTGTGTCCCGTAGGACCCCGAGTACTTGAAACCTGTTCCTTGAATATTCGCGCTATCCACATCCGGGAGGCTTATGGGACCCCCCTGAGCCAGAGCTTGATTCATTCTTATTTCTTGGGGCCACAAACTAGTTTGAGGTTTTATTTACGATCTTGTACTTATGCCATGCTTTACTGCTTTATTTACGATTGTGCGAGGAGCACACTGTACTGTTTAGGTAAGCGGAATGTTTTCGCGGTATCGACAATCCCAGTTTTGGGTTCCCAGTCGTTTACAGCCATTGTCGCACACCTTGAGTCTGTCTCGGAGTCAGCTAGCTTCGTTGCGGGTCTACTCAATGGGGTGGCCCCCTGAAATATTTCTGAATCCTGTGATTGCTTTGTCGTGAAGGCCTCGTTGGGTTTTGATTTGGTTTTTCCGAGGTCAATCGAGTGTGTGTTGCTATTTGTGCACCCCTGCAGGGTAAAACTTTCTGAAAGCCGTGTCCGCGGTTATGGACGACTTGGAGCACAGTTTCTCGATCATAGACAAGCATAACTAAAGTACCGCTTTAATCTGACTAAGTAAATGACTAGTAAATAGTGCAATACTCATGGAATGGTTAATAAAATTGCCAACGGATGGGGGGTTGTTCGTCTGCTTCCCCATTGGTAAGCGAGGAGGAGGATGGATCTGATGAAATTACTGTTATAACTGCTGTCATTAATTCACGGATATCCGTCTATCATTGGTTAGGCGGATGGTTAGCGAGTATCTATAGAACTGCTAGGGTTTATCTTCTGCTGCAATTGCGTCACCCCAGGTTGTGTCCCCTTTAGAGGCATTAAGACTTGCTGAGTACCCTTAGGGTCTCACACGATAAATTATTGGTTCAGATGAACAGGTACACTTGCAGGACGGATACTGGGTGGAAGAGGCTGATGATGTGGGCAACGATCGTTCGGTGTAGAGATTCCGGGAACGGGGATCCGTGAGATCTGTGGGCGGGATGTGCTTATTTCTATGGCATCTTATGTCGATTTGCTTCTTATCCGTACTCGGACTTTGTTTTGCCACTTCCGCTTGATACTCTGATGTGTGATGTATGAGGAATTATCCTAAAATATTATTTCTATCTAGGTCATTTGAATCTTGCCGTATGGCGTTGCTATATTTCCTTTCTTTCTAGATGGAATGGCTCTGATGTACTTTTGTATGGTGGCTTGCATACATACTCATTTGTGTATGTAGTTGATCCCTTCGCCTGCCGATTACGCCGCCCGTACAGGTCCCGATGAATTGGAAGTGGTTGGGACGGCCGAAAGGTCTACCCGTGAGTAGCTTTTGGGGCCCCACCGTACTATTTCAACCACTACCGTTCATCCAGGCTTGTATCTAGGAGCGTAATTCACCGAGGTAGTTACAACACAAGTCCCTCACCTCAAACCCTAGAAGCTGCAGCCCACCATAGCCGCCGCCGCCCCCCTAGGGTTTTGCCCTAGCCGCCGACTTGGGTGTCCCGGAACCCTAGCCGCCGGCTCTAGCACCTCCTCCTTGGTGTGTCTAAAACCTAGATAGCCGAGGAGCTCTCTCATACTCCACCATACTTGCTCCGGCTTAAGGCGAAGCCCTGCGAGATCTCCCCTCTACTTCCGGTACCACGCCGTTGTGCTGCCGGAATCGCGAGGAGAGTGCTACAACCTCCGATGCCTGCTGGAACAAGGGAGAGGAAGGTCTTCGTCGAGTACCGAACGTGTGACCGACTGCGGGAGCGCTGCCGGAACGCAGCGCCGGAAGGATCGTCTACGCGATCTTGAGATCGGGAAGAGTACGACTACATCACCCACGAGAATCCGCTCTCGTTAAACACTTTGGAATCTTCGAGGGTAAGTTATTCCATCGACTCGTTGCTACAATCTAGTAGATAGATCTTGGCTTGTTTGTTTGTATGCGATAGAAAATTTTTGTTTTCCATGCTACGAAACCCTACAGTATGCTGGGTCACCGCAGTTGGTATCAGAGCATATGCTTTAACCTTAGGTTGGAAACCTAGTAAATGGGTAGAACCTGTAGGACCATCCTAGCAATAACAAAGAGTTCTCTAGTGATATGAGGGATATTCACTTGAGAATAATCCTGTTATGTTACTAGTGCGATAACTCTTTTATATGATTGCAATTCCAACCATTACCCAAGAGTTTTAACTCTATGTGACTGATGATAATTTCTTATCCACAGTTCCACATGGCACCTCGATATCCACCTCGGAATGTTCAAGTGATGAACAGGACGTTGGATGACTATGGAGGGGATTGGACAGACAATCTACGACAACTTCTACGGAGTTTGGAATGTGAATCAAGACTTCTGGTCAAGATTTACAGTTACTATGACATGATCATGTTACCCAAGAAGTTAGGACTTAAGGGAGAAATGCCATCAAGAGAGGGAAGGTGCATGGCATCTGCATATCAGATTGCCGTAGCAGCAGCCATAACCATGATCCGAGAGCATAAATCCCAAGCTCTAGAAGGTAGTACTCACACCATTATACCACATGAAACCTCAAACTCAGAACATGAGTTAGATCACTCTACCTTAGTCCAAGATGAACCTACTCTAGTTGTAGAGTATATGGATCGTTATCGGTCTTTGCTAAACACTTATCATAACACTCACCAAGTCTTAGTCCAGGAACTGGATACGGTCATTGAGGATTTTACTGATCCTGATAAAGCAATGGCTCGTAGGAAGAAGTTAGATAAAGAAGCTAGGCATCCTAAATATATACCTTCAGGAGAGGTGTTTGAGGAAACTGAGTTTGATGACCCAAACTCGGAAAATTTTGCCTATTACCAAAATGACTTCAAGCCACCTGAAGACCTATGTACCAAATATAACTCCGAACAACAGGAATGGAATAAAGTCATTCCAAATAATCCTGAGCCCAACAAATATGGATGGGAAATAGAATCTCAATGTAAAACCATAGGAAATCCTATACCTTGTGATACATGTATTGAAGAAGAGACCAACTATAACCATAGAGAGCCTTATGGACCATATGGGGGTAATACTAATCCAATCAATTTAGAAGAGTATTCCTATAGCTACTATACCAATATATATGACTGGATCCAAGAAAAATCTAAGGAACCAACTTACTATGAGGAAGCATTGCCAAAAAACCCGGATTATTCGGTGGAAGATTACGCCAACTCTAGTCATTTTTCAATGACTAATCTCAATCTCGGTACTTCTAATCAAGAATACGCACCTCCTGGATGCTCTTATGCTCCAGAAGGCAGTCGTAGGACTTCACGTCATCATGGACGGAACTCCAGGAAGTACTAGAGGAAGATGAAAGTAAGAAAGGAACGACATCCCAATGGATGAGGGCTTTAATAATGTATATAGAGGGTAATGCGTATTGTAGTTTGAAGAGTTTGCCAAAATAAGTGAGGATATATTCACAAGAACAAGAGGTTATTGTAAGATAGTTGTGTAAATAGGTTTGGAGCAAACCGTTGGAACATCTAGTACATTTGTAAATTATTTATAACCTATGTGTAATACATGGTATATGTTTTGTTGTTTATCGACTTTTGGATCTTTTTGATTCTTTTTGATTGAATCGATCTGTACATGAAGTTTAATTAGGTGTGCAAATGCATGATGTATCACCCAGTTATTACTTGATGTTATAGACCTAGATAAAAACGGGAATTCGTGTAAGGGAGTGACGAGTTTTGAAGATCATAAGGAAGACTAACTTGAAGGATGTAGCATGATAGAAGCGGTATTAACACCATCTGGAGAATAGATAGGAGATAAGTCACATTTCTGGCCAGCTTAGAAAGAAAGCCTGGTGTAGAAGGTGTAAGGAGCAACAAGATATGATAAACTGAAAGTTCATTCAAAGTAGGTAAGATGCTAAGAAGTGAATGAAAGAGTTGTACCAAGTTCGTGGAAGTATCATGAAAAAGTACCAAGAAGATGCCTTGGAACCAAAAGGGTATTCGAGCTCTGAAAATTCAAAGGGAATGCCAGTTGTAGGTCGGAAACTATAAGGAAGTATCTACCACCCAGAATGATCCGCCTTTGGTACCTAACCCTTGTTGGCATTCTGATCCGCTGTTAGTACTTTGTTCGTAGATAATATCTGGTTAACATAGTTACTCAGATCTTCTTTTAAGTTGCATAAAGAGCATTAAATTTGGCCTAAGTTAAGTAAGATCTATAGAAGTATAAAATTTAAAGGCGATCGTCAGTGCTGAAAGAATTGCTTCGGAGATCCACAACTATGTGGATACACCGTATAATCTTTCATCGGACTCTAAACCAGTAAAATATAAGTTGAACAGGAACCAACATTCTAACTTAAGAACCAATGGTCTCTATGTATGTTGATTAAAGACTATTAGTAAAACCTAAGGGGGAGAGTAGACTTTATGAATGAAAGTTGAAGAGAATACTATAGATAATAATGAAAGGTTATTTAAAGAACCTTAAGAAAGTATAAACTTGAAGGTGATAAGGGATACATTTAACCAACTAAACCTATAAGCAACAACTCTTAAGTAAACCTTAAGAAGTAATGCAGAACCTCCACTTGGACATAGGAAGAGAATAAGAAATTCCAATAGGTATGGACAAAATGAGTTCAAATCCAATTTTGGAAGGAGTACCAGTATCAACTATTCTATGACAGGAATAGAAATATAGTCTTCTAACCACAAACACGGGCATATAGAGACTTAAAACTTGTTTTAGTGAGACCCTCTAGACTGTATTTTACATAGTAATAAAGTTTGGTGATTAAGTAAAAGAATTGGATTAGGATATCTAATCAGGTTATGGAATACTCCAATTAATTCCATTTAAGGTCATCATGAAGGGGAGAATGTAGCAACCACTACAAAACAATTTCTTACTCTAAAACATGAGAGTTTGCGAACTTTGAGGACGAAGTTTATTTTAAGGGGGAGAGTCTGTAACATCCCAGCATTAGAGCTTAGAAATAAGCTGAACCCAGATGTGTGCATTGCATTCATGCATAGAAAATCCGAATAATTTTTGCGCTTTTAAACAAAACTGGTGAAAGTGATTGGAGCTTCTCTTAACTTGATGGAATTGAAGTAGATTATCAAGTTAACTGCGATAAGTTTCAATATGACCTTGGATAAAACCTTATTTGGTTAAACATGATTTGGTATAAGGGTAGACCAGAGATAATAAAATGTCACTCATAATACATTGCTTAAATAATTAATATCTGACCTTAAGGGATTCTATCATCATATTCAACACAACAATTCATAAGTGCAAAGTTAAGATTACAAACTAAAGTAATATAATGTAATGACTAATCCTGACCTATCTTATTCTTATCTATCTTTTACTATGAGTATCATAGTAATACTTAACTTTAACTCTTTAATGAGTTGGAGTTGGAAAGAAACTAAGTTTAGATCATTCACCATATATCTTTATTTCCATATCAATCCTTATCATCTCTATTGAGTTATATTTCCATGTCTGTTATTCATCAATGTTGAGAAATCAACTATTGATTCATCCATTCTCAACCTATCAAGTACTTGAACATAACACAGCTTACAAATAAGTGTCTACAAAGAAACAACTAAGAAGAGGTGAATAGTGATGCTAGTTTCAGATGTCATTTATTTGATAAGAATAATTGAAAAGAATCCAATCAATAAGATAGTTGATGGAGTTAAATCCTTCCTTGATAGAAGAGAAGATTACAAGGATGAAGTATGGAGATAGTTACTAGGAGTATTCCTATTGGATTAAGTAGGTATAGCTAATGAATTATATCTCTTAATCCAATAGAGCTAAAAAGAAGATAATCATAATACAACTGTAACGTTGTATTGATGGAGCCTTGGTTAGCCAACTGGAAACCTAAACCATAATGGATCAAAAGGTTATAATGATCAAACCTTGTTCACCAAGATTGAATACTTATGTCATGTATAAGTGGTATTGGTGGATAAAACATTATTGAAACTTAGTCTAGATATGTTATCCTAGGTTAACCATTACAAATCACAATAATAAAATGTAAGGTTGGAGTGTGAGTTATTAGAGTAAAGTGAATCTAAGATGATATTATTCAATTACAGCTAATATAACATAGAGTTATAGAATTAGTGTTATTCATCTTAAAGAATAGTCAACTTTAGAGAAAGATTAGTGATGGAGGATTAAGGAAGATTGTAAGTAGAGTTTGAAGGAACTACTGGTTGGATGGAAGATTATCAACAATAGAATAGTAAATACAACCAAGCAAGGATATGAGAAAACTATAAAATGCCTTTGTATCAAACTCATTGGATTCATCCATGAGTTTAGAAGAATGATATAAGAATAAGAAGATTTTAATAAGTAAGCTCATCATACTAACCATGATAATGGATAGGAAGAAGTATTATATCTAGGAAAGGAATTCCTTAATTAGAAATCCAAGATTGTGAAATATAATTATATGTTATAAATCATTTTCCTATTTAATCTTGGTAAGCAATCAAATCTAAATCTCAAATCAAACATAATATCCATCTCATACTATTGATCCATCATCTGATGTCTATAACACTTTATAGAAATATTTCCCTATAGCAAATCACATAAGCACATCTCTGTTACTTCCAACCATCATAACTATATGTTCTTAAGTACATCTTTATCAATTCCTTTCTATAAAACATTCAAGATATAACTTTCAAGCACTAAAGGTGATGTCAACAAATATCACAAACAGAAAACCATATGTTTAGTTATTGAATCTTTAACCACATCCATAAAGGAGTCTAAGTATTTCAAGACAAAACCCTAAAACCAAAGGTAAATAATCATAATTTGAAATCCTAAACCTCTTTATTTATCATAATAAAATAGATACATTAACATTTTCCAAATTAATGGGAGTAGTAATAACCATATCAATGTCTTTTGTATTCCATGCATCAAATAATGATATAGGCTCATTATACATAAAAAAGTTTCTATTCAAACTATGAGCCAACTAAAGTTAAGTTGATAAGTAAATAATAATATATCATTCAAGAAATCCCTAACTATAATAGGAGAAAAAAAGAAAGGTTTCTACAAACTATTAAAAAGGGGTTCATATTGAGCAAATAAAAGAAATACAAAAAGATGGTATGATAAAAGTTCACAAAGGATACCAAATATGTTTTAGTATTGTTGAAATTGTCCAGCAAAGAAATCCTACAAAGAAAAGTTCAAAATCTAATTCAAATTCATATCTGAAAAGGAAAACAGAAAATAGAAAAGAGTAAATCAAATAAAAAACCAAACCTGGTCGCAGCCCAACTCTATCTGCTTACCTGACACCCAGGTGCAGCCCACTTCGGCCCGCGATCAGCCCACCAGCAACCTGTACCACTTCGGCATTCTATTTCTCGTCGTCTTCCATGCCTCTCCTTATAAAGGGGTGCCTTGGCTCCTCTAGGGCTGATGTGGCAAGCATATTAATATGCTCGTCCTAATATAGTAACTCGGCGGTTTCCTTTCGGTGTCCCCCTTCTAACGACGACAAAGTTCCAGAGAACCCCACCTGCACGCCTCAGGCTCCAGGACTGTCACCTCCGTGACCTCCTTCTGCCCTTCTGCTGCTCTACGCCTTATCCTTTGCGCTTGGCTCTGTTCATATTCTCCCTAGGCCGTGGCTAGGGTTTGACTATAGGCATCTCCTTCTCCTGCAAGCTTCATGTCATTCGGCCTTGTCTCCCTTAACTCGGCTTGGCCTTCACCTGCATTCAGATTATTCGGACTTACTCGGCCGACTTAACTCGTATGTCGGCCAGGTAGTATACATCTCCTTCCATAGGTATCATGGCCGTGCTTATCTCGGCCGACCTTTATATGATTCGGCCGATATAGACAGTAACTCGGCATATGACAGGGGAAATTCCTTTTATCTTCCCCTGTCTCGACCCTCTCCGGGGTCACCTCCCCAACATTAGTTTCCGAAGCTGGTGTGGTCCTGCTCGTAACCTCGGCCGGGCCACATCAGTTTCCCAATATTCATTTCTCCTCATCTCCGAGTTACTTTTTCCCGTTCGAGGTATCCGTGTAGCTTCTTGTGTATGCCTCATCCTACGTGTAACATTCATCATTGTTTCTCTAGTTTTTTGTTCCTCTACAGTGCCCACTGACAGCTACAGTAATTACTGCACCTGTCGCGTCGACGCTGCGACGCCTCGCGCACCGCATCAGCCAGGAGGCCTGATCCTCTCCTGCGTCGTGTGGTCACCGGTGTGGCTCCACTCACCCTTGAGCGGTTCTGCCGCACGCATGATCTACACAGTTAGTGCTTCGCATGCACGATCCCACTACTACCAGGACCGCGCGGTTATAAAGAGGGGCACGGGGCTAGAGGTTTCACTTTCACCCTTCGCCCACCGTTGTTCTTCTTCTTCCTTGCGTCCGTGTGTCTGCTCGCGTATCTGCGGCTGCGCCATTGTTGACCTCTTCGACGGCGAGGCCACGGTTCTTATGCTCCGTCGACCTCGTCCTCGCGCGCTTGCTCCGGCGCCATCGCCAGTGAGTTTTCCTTCGGTTCCACCACTAAGATTTCTCTCTGCACGCATCCGCCGCTTTCTAGGATTCCCGTGGCGGTTCTTTTCCGCTCCGCCGCCGTTTTCGCTTAGAACCACGACGAGGCCCTACGCCTCCAAGCCTTGCTCCGCCGTTAGTTTTTCTTCTGTTGATTTCTACGGCGAACCTATGTCGAGTTCAGTTAGCGGTGCGCTCATCGAAGATGACGACGCGGCGTCTGGTCCAGAGCGGGGCTCCTGGCAGGGTTACACCGTTACTCGTCGAGAGATCGAGTGGTTAATTAGAACTCCCCGGATTCCTGCCGAGGTAGACTGTCGCTTACCCGGCAGTGAATCTTCTCCCGTTCTTAACGAAGGCGAGTATGTCGTCTTCATGTCCCACTTTGCTCGTGGGTTTGGTCTTCCCCTTAGCGATTTCGCTAGGGAATTCCTTGATTACTTCGGCCTGCAGCCGTATCACCTTCCGGCTAACGCCATTGCTTCCCTCTCCGCCTTTATCTCGGCCTCGGAAGGATACTTCGGCCTCTGGTCGTCTGTGCACGTATGGTCAAAATTCTTCCAGATCCGTTCCAACGTTGTTCTAGACAAATCCCTCCAGCCCTCTGAGAAGTTGCTTACCCAGTGTGGTGCCGCGTCCATAACGCCACAGAGAAAATCCGAGTTCCCTCGCATCGCTGGTCTCGAATCTTGCAAGAAGTGGCATAGATCGTTTTTCTATGTCAAGAATACCGGAAAGGAGGACAAGATTCAGCTCCCTGCTTTCACCATCGCCCCCCTTCCAAGAGGAACTGGACCTACAACCCTAGGAAGAGCCATGCTCTGGACGAGGCCTTTGAGATTCGGCTGAAGGAGTTGATCCGCGCCGGGCTACACGGCGAGGATCTGATGACCACCTTCGTCATCAGCCGAATCTGCCCTTTCCAGCATCGCACGCACAAACTCTGTTACATGAGCGGTCCCCTCGATCCCAACCGAGTCTCAACGGTCGAGCTCGATATTTATCTTATTTCCAAGCGTGTCCGAGCTATCTTCAAGACAGATATGCCGGAGGATTGGACCTGGGGATTGAAGCCGTTCACCCGCGGGAATCCCCCTCCCGAGGTAAGTTCACGCATTTATGTTTTGCCCCTAATTGCATTTGTGATTCCTTTTGCTAATTTCTCTTTGTCTCTTTTCTTGCAGAAATTTGCGGAGCAGAAGATCGAGGATGCCGAGGTTCTGGCCCTCCTGTGGCCCGCGGATCGGAATACCCTGGACAGCGGGGAGCCTGATTCGGAGGAGTTTGTCCCCAAGTTAGACCTCGCTCCGGCTCGCGCCCGTGGCAAGACCTCGGCTCACAGGGAGGAAGGTGATTCGGACGACGTCCAAATTCTTGAGGTAGTCGCTGCAATGCCTATCTCTTACGCATTTCCGGCTTCTACATCCTCAGCTAATCAGGCCGGTCAGGTGCACGACGTCGAGCCTCTCGCCTCCCAACCTCCTGCTACCTCAAGGAAGCGTTCCGTTCCAGCAGGTGCCTCGGATGCCGCTCCCAAGAAGCGAACAAAGAAGTCAGCCCAGCACCCTCCGAAGCGTAAAACTATGCCCGGAGTTACTGGGTGAGTTCATTTTCATTTGTATTTCTTGTTTCTCTTTTTCTCTATTTTGATTTGACTTTCTGTGCTTTTGCAGCGCTCCTCTTTCAGTTAAGCCCAGTGGTCCGAGTATGACGAGTCACACAACCCGGCTGCCTTCTCCTCCGCCTCCTGAAGATACCAGAGTTCCTAGTCCTGCTCGCGTGGACTCTCCTCCTGCCCCGAATCAAATATCACCTCAGCAAGATGCACCCGTGGTTTCCGTTGCTGATGCCAACATAACTCGGACAGTATATCCTCCTACTGAACCCGCTGCCCCCATCGTGAACCCCGGAGTTTCCCCCGAGACTCCTGTGGCCCCCACAGTTTCAACCGCAACTCCAACTCCAGCCGAGGATATCACCATCTCGGCGCCCTCAGAAACTATAGTTCCTCCTGTTTCCAAGGACGCCACCCCTAGTACCGAGGTAACAGCTCCTGCCGACGCCTCTTCTAAGGCTAAGAAGGTCGTCGTCACCAAACCTCCCTCATCTCAAAAAGGACTTGCCAGCTCTTCTCAACCTACGATTGTTGATGCGCTCCACGAGGGGTTTCCTCTGCTAAGACCGTTGTCACCCCGGCCACTAATACTCAGCTCACTCTCCACAAGAGTCCCGCGGCAGTGGTGGTTACACAACGCGTCCGAGGTAAAGTCCTGACTCGTACTGAGAGTGGGAACAGCCTCGGCTCCTTGGTTGAGTATGCCAATAATTGGAACGTTGCTGATCAGCTCGAGGGCAATCCAAGCAGTCAGCCATTTCAACTCTCCGACATCAGCAGTCGCTTGCATATGGCTGCCAAGATCGTGCTTGACAGTGATAAGATGAACGAGGTAATTGTTTTTATTGACATTTGATTAGTTATTCGAATGATATTATATATACTCTAGTCCCCGAAGCTTGCAACTGAATAACTTGTTATTCGTTTGGAAGCTTTATTAGGCTTTGCCTGATTCGGATCTGTCTTAGTGTTTGAATATCCAGTCACCTAGATCTGAGTTAGACTTTGCTTGATTCGGATCTGTCTTAGTGTTCGAATATCCAGCCACCTAGATCCGAGTTAAGCTTTGCTTGATTCGGATCTGTCTTAACTTCGAATATCCAGCCATCTAGATCCGAGTTAAGCTTTGCTTGATTCAGATCTGTCTTAGCTTCGAATATCCAGCCATCTAGATCCGAGTTAAGCTTTGCTTGATTCGGATCTGTCTTAGCTTCGAATATCCAGCCACCTAGATCCGAGTTAAGCTTTGCTTGATTCGGATCTGTCTTAGCTTCGAATATCTCACTGCAATTCATTTTGTCGCTTAGGTTGCCCATGATCGGCAGACCGCTGAATTCCAAAGGCTGCTTTTCGCACACAAGAAATTGCAAGAGAAGTATGAGAAAGTTGTTCCCGTGGTGAAGAAAGCTGGTAATTTAACAAACTTTTGTATTGTCCCTAAAGCTCTTAATATTTTCGACTTGAGCTGTTAGCTCATTTTGCTGGTAAACAGGTAATATCAACAATCTTAATATCCGTCTTGAGAAGAAATTCAAGGCCCTGGAAGGTTAGTTATCCTTTCTCTTTACTGATTCCCGTTCGAGATTTATCCCGGGTTTCTTATAAGTTTCCGGCTTTGGTATAGCCGAGTTACAAACTCTTGCAGTGTCACATCAAGAATGCATACCCATGTCTGATATGATGCTGCATTTTTTAGAACAAGCCGCTACTCATTCGGCGCAGCTGAAAGAGAAATATGACGAGATAATTCGCTTGCGCGCCGAGGTGGAGTCCCTCAAGCTTTCTCAGAAATCTGAGTTAGAGAAAGTTAATCAGGAGTTCTCCGAAGAGAAGAATTGGCTAAGTCTGCAATTGCAGAAGTATAAAGAACTCCTCGAGGCTACCGAACTTAAGACACAGACAATGGTCGAGGAAATCACTCGCTTTGAGAAGACCAAGGTTGATTGGGCTCAAGATCTTCAGAAAATGCTGAGCTATATTCATCGTAAGTCTCTGACCGTGGCCGAGTTATCTTCTTCTCTTTCTTACTTTTGACTGATATACTTTTATTTTGCGTAGACCATTTTCCGGAAGCTAGGCCCGTGAGCTCTAGAGCGGTGATTAATGCTCGCATGCGCCGAGGTGTCCCCGCAGATGCGAGCCCAGAATACTCGATGGAAGACTTCTTGGTTGCCGTTGGCGCTACCATTGGTCCGATGAGGATTATGGGAAAGGATTTGGTGCAGGCAGCCATTCGGGCCTACCATGTTCTCTGGCCGAATACTTCTGGAACTCCTGATATTGACGAGATCAAGATACTGGTGGAAAGATTAATGGCATCCCAGAACCAGTTAAATCTCTGGAGGGAATCCGCTGGACGGGCTGGTGCTAATATGGCGCTCACAGTCATTATGTCTTGGTACGAGGATATTTCGCTCGATACCTTGATAAACTTGCGCACTGGCTCCCGTTGGGTTGAGGATCCAGAATTCGTCGCTTGCCGCCAAGCTCGTTCCTTCCAGCTTGTTGAGTATGCTGATGTGCATAACTGGATTGAAGGGCCGAGTTTTCTTCCCAACCCAGCGGATGACGTCGCAGTCGAAGATGCCTCTGATAATAGTTCGGCCGATCAGGACGAGGGTGAGGGCAACTCGGACAACTCTGGTGATTCCAGCGCCAACTCGGATGGGGAGGGCGATGCGCGATCATCTTCCAAAGGGACTGGGCACTCTCAAGCTCAACCTAACGTTTCTCAACAGCCCCGGGCTTCCCCCGAAGTCGCTATTGCTTCTATGGAGGGCGAAGTAACTTCGGCCAAGGTGCCATCTACCTCGGAGCGCCTAGTGCCTGACCAAGTCGCTGCCCCTTAGGTTCAAAAAACTTTAAGTTAGTTCTTGTAGGGGTTCGTAGCATGGAAAACAAAAATTTTCTATCGCATACAAACAAACAAGCCAAGATCTATCTACTAGATTGTAGCAACGAGTCGATGGAATAACTTACCCTCGAAGATTCCAAAGCGGTTAACGAGAGCAGATTCTCGTGGGTGATGTAGTCGTACTCTTTCCGATCTCAAGATCGCGTAGACGATCCTTCCGGCGCCACGTTCCGGCAGCGCTCCCGCAGTCGGTCACACGTTCGGTACTCGACGAAGACCTTCCTCTCCCTTGTTCCAGCAGGCAGCGGAGGTTGTAGCACTCTCCTCGCGATTCCGGCAGCACAACGGCGTGGTACCGGAAGTAGAGGGGAGATCTCGCAGGGCTTCGCCTTAAGCCGGAGCGAGTATGGTGGAGTATGAGAGAGCTATTAGTGGTCTAGGGTTTAGACACACCAATTAGAAGGCTCTAAACCGAAGGCTAGTGCAATTAGAAGCTCTAAACCAAAACGGCTCTAAACCGGAGGCTTTGGCTAGGGTTTAGATTAGAGGATAGGAACTTGTGTGTCTAGAGGAGGAGGCCCTGCCCCTCCTTTTATGGGTGGAGAGGGCCGGCGGCCAAGGGGAGGGAGGGGAGTCCCTCCCCAACTCGGCCTAGGTGGTGCGCCGGCTTGGAGAGGAGGGACTCCTCCCCCAAGTCGGTTTCAACCTCCTCTTGCTTGTTTCCCACAATTTCCTGTTTTAGCCGTTTGACTTTCAAACTAGCCGTTTGACTTTTCAAACTAGGATTTGATTAAATCCTCTATTTGGTACAGCAATGACACTTAGTACATGATGCAATCATACCAACTTGATATAACACATTCATGTACCCCTTCCCCCCCCCCCGGAGTGCCGGACATTCCGGAACCTTCTAGAATGTTCCCGATGAAAACACCGGAATCATTCCCCAACTCCGAAATGGGACTTTCCTTATATGAATCTTATTCTCCGGACTATTCCGGAAAACCTCGTGATATCCCGGATCCCATCCGAGACTCCGAACAACATTCGGTCTCCTTCTCATCATTCCATAACTACTCAAACAACGTCGAATCCTTAAGTGTGTCTCCCTGCGGTTCGTGAATTATGAGGACATGATCGAGACACTTCTCCGAACAATAACCAATAGAGGAATCTGGAAATTCATATGGCTCCCACATATTTCTACGATTACTTTGCGATCGAATGAACCACTTACATACGATACCAATTTCCCTTTATCTCACGATAGTTTACTTATCCGAGGTTATGATCGTCGGTATCTCTGCATACCTAGTTCAACCTCGTTACTGATAAGTACTCTTTTCTCGTTCCCGTGATATGTGATCCCTTGTGAGCCAGTCACATGCTTGCAAGCTAATTGGAGGACATTTCACCGAGAGGGCCCAGAGTATATCTATCCGTCATATGGATGGACAAATCCCACTCTTGATCCATGTGTTTCAACCAATACTTTCTGAACACTCAATGCCACCTTTATAGCCACCCTGTTACGGTGTGGTGTTTGATGACATCAAAGCATCCATCCGGAAAAGGTGATATGCATGATCTCATGGTCGAAGGAATTAGGTTACTATGTATCAGAAAGCATATAGCAATTGAAATATTGAAATGACTTGATCTTTATGCTATGCTTATCTATAGGAGTATGTCCATCACATCATTCTCCTAATGATATGATCCTGTTGTTAATAACATCTCTATGTTCATGATCAGGAAACCATGATCATATATTAACCAACAAGCTAGTTTAACAAGAGGCTTTACTAGGGACTCTTATTTTAGTTTACAAATCACACAAGTATTAATGTTTCCGGTTAATACAATTATAGCATGGTATGTAAACATTTATCATAAGTGTGAAGATATGATAATAACCACTTTATTATTGCCTCTTGGGCATATCTCCAACAGTCTCCCACTTGCACTAGAGTCAATAATCTAGTTTCAAACCTTTGTGTATTCAACACCTATGGCTTTCCGGTGTTGTATGTACACGATTGCTAGTGGTCAACTGATCTCCGGATCTGACACTTCCAGGTCCGTGTGTAATTGCATGTCTTTGCGTCTCTACGCATCACTCATTCTCTAATGAGATGGCTTTGTATAAATTTGGTCTTTCGGTGTGACCTTTAGCTCTTTGGGGTTAAAACATGTTGATAATATTGTCGCACAATATATCTTCATAGTATTATCCCACTGTGAACTACACCTAGTTTGATAACAAACTACTTGACACAAATGCCCTCTTTTGCTGCTAAAATAGTAGTCATATACTTAGCCTTTTTGTTGTAGTATCTGTCACAATGTCTTAACTTTGGAACTCATCCAAATCCATTATGGAACTCACTTTCCGTTATATTGTGCCACCCTTAGTTTAGATTGAGATAAACTTAATTTGTACTTTGTGACAAAACTAGTATCAATGTAGTACTTTTACAATGAACTAACCATCTATTTGTCACTTCTACAAATATTATACTCTTAGTTCTTCCAAAAGATCATAAGAATATCCTTACTATTGTCCAATGATCATCTTACGAATCATTCTGGTATATGCTCACAACATTTAGAGCATAGGACATATCTGGATTTGTACATATCACAGTATGATTGATATAAATACTCTTTGTGATTTTATACATCAAGTATCAATCTATACTTGATTATTTGTTTCACTTTACCAAATGTCAATACACTTGAATATATCATCAACATTGAACTCATTCAATCCTTTCTGTGCGACAAGAACCTCTCTTGTAGTTTCTATATTGAACTCATTCAATATCTTGTCTATGTACTTCTGGCACAACCATATTAGCGTCTATTGATGCCAAATATTTGGGTTTTGCCTAAGTCTTTCATCGGGATGAAATTCTTAATATGTGTTAATAAAAGATACATTATTTCCAATCAACAATATGTCTTCCACATAATGTATTAGAAACATATCTTAGCGCTCCCACTTAATTTCTTGCAAATGCAAGCATCTTCATCGTCTCTAATGAACTTTTTAAACTCTTTTAATAGTTTCATCACAGTGAAGATTCCAACTCCGCGATGCTCACTTTAACCATTGAAGTTTGCATATGCTTTTAGCATCCTTTGAATTAACAAAACCCTATGGACCGTGTTATGCACATGTCCTAGGTAATGATTCTATTAGAAGAACTTGTTTTGTTTATTCAACTACCATATAACAAATTATATGCAGTGGTTGCTACATTAATCCGTCTAGACTAAATATCACTATGAAAGATCAAATCTTGTCATAGTCAACCTTTGAACATTTTGTGAACTCTTTCCCAGCATGTCGACTATTTCATAGATGTAAAACATCCATGTCTATTTCTTTATAGATCCAGACACAACTGTAAGGTCTTACACCTTTCTCGAGGGTCCTTCAAGTTCAAAACTTGATTTCTCGTGTATGGAACTATCACGGATTTTATGGCTTCAAGCCATTTGACGGAGTCAGGGCTCATCATCGCTTCTTTGCACGTAGTCGGATCATTATTGTCAAATAATGATTTAACTCTCAAATCTTGGTATTTGATTGTTCATCCGACCTACTTGTTTCAATAGGAACTTAGATCTCCGTGACCACAACCTTTGAAGTACGCGAGCCATGAGCATTGTTTGCTAACTCCGGAACACTTTTCGGCGCTGCGCAACTTTGCACATATAGCTAAGGTTCTTTTAACCTTATCAAAGTTCTATTGTCCTCCCACTTAACTTTTCACGAAAAATTCCTTCTCAAAGAAACTTAATGTTCTAAGCAACAAACACTTTTGTCTCCGGTGTTTATGGAGGAATACTTAACAGTTATACAAAGACAGGTTCATCCGACTTTGGTTGCACACATCTTTCTTATGCATAGCATACCAATGTTTTAAGAAAGGACTACTTGGGTTTTATCCCAAACCATAACTTGATATGGTGTCATTTCAACGGATTATGATGAAGCTCTTTTAAGTGGAAAAACGGTAATCTCTAAAGCTTTTAATCTTTAAAATATAATGGCAGTTTTATGAATTATACCTTTGATCTAACCATGTCAAACAAGGTTTAATTACATATCTCGAACGTTCCATACCCTTATGGTGTTTCGGGAAATGCAAATCCACGGAACGATTCCTTAAATCTTAGGTATTATGCTAAACTCTGTAACTCAAATATCTTCCTTTATGATCTTTATCATAAACTATTTATATTCTTGTTACTATGATTTTGCACTTCATCTTGAAAGTCTTTGAACTTTTCAAATGTTTCATACTTCATCCTTATTAAGTAAATATTCATATATTCACTCAAATTTTCGGAGAAAGCATATGAAGTTGAAATTCATCGCTCTTGACTACACATAATGGACTTTGTACAACAATATGTACAAGTTCAAATAAGCTAGTCATTCGTTCCCTTTTTGCCTATGAACGAAGTTTTAATTATCTCTAGGAAAGTTTCACAAGCGTCATGTGATCAAAAATCAAAAGACTCCAAAATTCCATCCACATGGAGTTTCTTCATGTTTTCTTTCCAATATAATTTAAACGTCGATGTCACTTCCTAAGTGATCTTTCAATCAATTTGTCTTTTGACATTTTTAGCACTAGTTTTATGGATGTGATTTCTCCAACGAGATTTGTGAATCATCCATCTTTTATGGATTACGGCAATTATTTGAACAACCCTTTTGTTCTCATAATACCTGATAAAACAAATCTTGAAGACAAGCTTTGATGTTTAACGAGCAACACAATAACCCTTTATTTGTTCTCGATGAATATCATCACATATTCTTTTGCTAGTTTCTTAGGCCATTGTAGTTCATGAATTGTGTTGTTTCGTATGACGATTCACACCAACAAATTCAGTATCAAATATTTAAGAACCACATTGTTTAATAAGCAAAGAATATAGCCATAACATGTATAACATCTATATACTTAAACTGAACAATTCCAGTCTTTTCTTTTCTGCCATATATTTATGAGATTCTCTTTCAGTATTTCCTTTTCTGTTTGAAAGAATCTATCAACATCAATAGTGGAGTCATACATATGACACATAATCCAAAGCGTGTATAATTAAATACCAATGTCTTTGGACTTGCACTTTGAAGTAGATCACCATCATCAAATGTTTGGTGTTCTTCCAAATTCCTTTCTTTAGTAATCTCTTGGTGTAGTAAATATTTTACCTACATCAAATATTCACCCTTATCATGGAATTATCCATGATCAAGCTACTTTTAGCTTATAAAGATGAATCGTGAGTATAATGTTGCTATCCAAAACCTTTTGGTGGATTAGGACAACAAGTGTCTCCAACCTTTTGCAAATTCTCATCAAATATGAGAACATGAACTTTGCCATATTATACTCTATCATGTTGTAACCAAAACTTCGTTTCAGATATCACAATATCTTCCACACATCATGGTTTCTGAAACAACTCTTTCAGATCCTAGATAACCTTGATATTAAGAGAATCCTTTGAATATCAAGAATCATGGAACCAAACATGATACTTATATACTAACACTTGGAATTGTTACTCTTGATTTAATACTTATTAAACTTCATGGAGTAACCGGAACTTACTGAAAGTTTGCAATAGGACTTTTAAACTTTAGATTAACACTTCAAAACAATACGATACCAGTTCGTAAAGTAACTAACCAGAATTCTATAGTTCTATAATCTCAATTATAACTAAGCGCAAGGTGGTAAACGGATGCCAATGACTACAACAACTATGCAAATTCACTTTGATTTAGTTTATGATAAATTGAGTTCTAATTAATAATTAAATTAATCTAGGTGAACTCCCACTCAAAACAATATCCCTCACATTGTTTTAGTGATCACACGAACCAAATCCACCACATCAAAACCGATCATCACGAGAGTTGATATAGCTTCAATGGCGAACAATCAACATGTTCATCATATCTAATATATGACTCATGCTCTACCTTTCGGTAATCCGTGTTCCTAAGGCCATGTCTGTACATGCTAGGCTCGTCAAGATCAAACCTTAGCTTCCGCATAAGCAAATATGGCTTGCTTACGTTGTATACACTTGCGGAATCTAACACACTCGATCATCACGTGGTGCTTCGAAACAACAAGCTTTAGCAACGGTGCTAACTAAGGGTGAACACTTTATGACTTGAAATTCATGTGCATGAGGGATCATCTTATAATGCTACCGTCGTCTACTAAGCAATACAAGATGCATAAAGGATTAACATCACATGCAATTCATAATATGTGATATGATATGGCCTTTCTTCTTTGTGCTTCCGATCTCCATCTTCTAGAACGAACATGATCTCCATCATCACCGGCATTGCATCAAGGTCAATGACGCCTCTCCATGGTTTTCGTCCACCGGCTTCAACTATTACAACTACTTTGAATAGACACACGGGTCTTAACAGAAATTAAAGACAACCATATGGCTCCTGCCGGTTGTCAACTTACAATAAGGAACATTGCATACATCATATATAATCACAATCATGGCCATATCACATCACTGCACACCCCTGCAAAACAAAGTTAGACGCCTCTACTTTCTTTGCATATTTTACGTGGTTTGGGGCTTTCAATAAGTGTCATTCTAACTTACGAACAAGAACCACAACATTGATACTAGTATTGTTAATCACCCGTTGTAAATTGGATCTTAACTATGCTAGGAGAAACAGGCACCCGCAAAGCCACTTATGCAATACAAGTTGCATGTCAAGCGTGGAGCAAGTCTCATGAACGATGTCATGTAAGGTTAGCCCGGGCCGCTTCATCCCAACATACCGCAAGATGCAAAGTACACAAGAAGCAATCGACAATAAAAGAATCAACGCCCACAATGACCATTGTGTTCTACTCGTGCAACAGATCTACATATAGACACGGCTCTGATACCACTGTAGGGGTTCGTAGCATGGAAAACAAAAAATTTTCTATCGCATACAAACAAACAAGCCAAGATCTATCTACTAGATTGTAGCAACGAGTCGATGGAATAACTTACCCTCGAAGATTCCAAAGCGGTTAACGAGAGCAGATTCTCGTGGGTGATGTAGTCGTACTCTTTCCGATCTCAAGATCGCGTAGACGATCCTTCCGACGCCACGTTCCGGCAGCGCTCCCGCAGTCGGTCACACGTTCGGTACTCGACGAAGACCTTCCTCTCCCTTGTTCCAGCAGGCAGCGGAGGTTGTAGCACTCTCCTCGCGATTCCGGCAGCACAACGGCGTGGTACCGGAAGTAGAGGGGAGATCTCGCAGGGCTTCGCCTTAAGCCGGAGCGAGTATGGTGGAGTATGAGAGAGCTATTAGTGGTCTAGGGTTTAGACACACCAATTAGAAGGCTCTAAACCGAAGGCTAGTGCAATTAGAAGCTCTAAACCAAAACGGCTCTAAACCGGAGGCTTTGGCTAGGGTTTAGATTAGAGGATAGGAACTTGTGTGTCTAGAGGAGGAGGCCCTGCCCCTCCTTTTATGGGTGGAGAGGGCCGGCGGCCAAGGGGAGGGAGGGGAGTCCCTCCCCAACTCGGCCTAGGTGGTGCGCCGGCTTGGAGAGGAGGGACTCCTCCCCCAAGTCGGTTTCAACCTCCTCTTGCTTGTTTCCCACAGTTTCCTGTTTTAGCCGTTTGACTTTCAAACTAGCCGTTTGACTTTTCAAACTAGGATTTGATTAAATCCTCTATTTGGTACAGCAATGACACTTAGTACATGATGCAATCATACCAACTTGATATAACACATTCATGTACCCCTTCCCCCCCCCCCCCCCGGAGTGCCGGACATTCCGGAACCTTCTAGAATGTTCCCGATGAAAACACCGGAATCATTCCCCAACTCCGAAATGGGACTTTCCTTATATGAATCTTATTCTCCGGACTATTCCGGAAAACCTCGTGATATCCCGGATCCCATCCGAGACTCCGAACAACATTCGGTCTCCTTCTCATCATTCCATAACTACTCAAACAACGTCGAATCCTTAAGTGTGTCTCCCTGCGGTTCGTGAATTATGAGGACATGATCGAGACACTTCTCCGAACAATAACCAATAGAGGAATCTGGAAATTCATATGGCTCCCACATATTTCTACAATTACTTTGCGATCGAATGAACCACTTACATACGATACCAATTTCCCTTTGTCTCACGATAGTTTACTTATCCGAGGTTATGATCGTCGGTATCTCTGCATACCTAGTTCAACCTCGTTACTGATAAGTACTCTTTTCTCGTTCCCGTGATATGTGATCCCTTGTGAGCCAGTCACATGCTTGCAAGCTAATTGGAGGACATTTCACCGAGAGGGCCCAGAGTATATCTATCTGTCATATGGATGGACAAATCCCACTCTTGATCCATGTGTTTCAACCAATACTTTCTGAACACTCAATGCCACCGTTATAGCCACCCTGTTACGGTGTGGTGTTTGATGACATCAAAGCATCCATCCGGAAAAGGTGATATGCATGATCTCATGGTCGAAGGAATTAGGTTACTATGTATCAGAAAGCATATAGCAATTGAACTATTGAAATGACTTGATCTTTATGCTATGCTTATCTATAGGAGTATGTCCATCACATCATTCTCCTAATGATATGATCCTGTTGTTAATAACATCTCTATGTTCATGATCAGGAAACCATGATCATATATTAACCAACAAGCTAGTTTAACAAGAGGCTTTACTAGGGACTCTTATTTTAGTTTACAAATCACACAAGTATTAATGTTTCCGGTTAATACAATTATAGCATGGTATGTAAACATTTATCATAAGTGTGAAGATATGATAATAACCACTTTATTATTGCCTCTTGGGCATATCTCCAACAGTTCTTATCCCCGGTATGCCGGGCGTATGATGTGTGTGAAAACAATTGTCCGACTTTCTGTGTGGTATGAACCCTTTTTGCCTTTTGCCGCTGAGGCACATATGATGGTGATTGTTATTAGTCTGTCTAAACAGATCTTGTTGGTTTAAATCTTTGCTTTGGTGGCCTTCAATCTCATAAGTTCGGATCGTGTGTTTTCATTTTACCCACTTTAGTTCGGCGTTTAATATTGCGTGGCCTTTATAAATTCGACGGCTCAACCATTGTGTTCTTGATCTCTATCCGAACTATAAATCTCGAAGCCCATATTTGAGGAAAGCGAAATAATATCGTTCAAGGTAGCTTCTGACCTATCGTTTAGGGTGCCGAAGTTTAATACCCATTTTTGTAACAGGGGACAATCATGGGGCAATTTCCTAGTCAGTGCTCTAGAAATCGAGGTTTTAATGCCTAATCCGAGATAAGTGATAATATGTCATAGTCCCCGAGTTCCCTGCTCGAGGTCCTGAAACTTAACACATAATTCAGGAATAAAAATAACGTTGGGCAGTCCCCGTGTCACTGCTCAAAGTGCATAACTCAAAGTGCCGAGGTTTAGTACATAGCTCAAAATGTGAAAAAATATAGGGCAGTCCCCGAGTTACTGCTCAATGTGCCGAGGTTTAATACATCACTCAAAATGCGAAATAATATAGGGCAGTCCCCGAGTCATTGCTCAAGGTGCCGAGGTTTAATACATAACCCAAAATGAGAAATAGCATAGGACAGTCCCCGAGTCACTGCTCAAGGTGCCGAGGTTTAATACATAACCCAAAATGAGAAATAACATAGGGCAGTCCCCGAGTCACTGCTCAAGGTGCCGAGGTTTAATACATAGTCGATACTTCGACTTGAAGCGTCACATTACAACGTATCATAGATGACTCCTACGAGTAAAATGGACGAAGTAAAGCTATGTTCCATGGTCTTTTCGATTCTTCGCCGGCTTTGTTTGCCTTGTTTTTTTCTGTTGATTGAGCATCAATTAGGTAATATGCATCATTGTGCAATGCTTTGCTCATGATGAATAGTCCCTCCCATGGGGGTGATAGTTTGTGCATGCCGGCTGTGCGTTGCACTAGCCGAAGAACCAAATCTCGTTCTTTAAACACTCTTGGATCGACTTTCTTGCTATGATATCGTCGTAAGTCTTGCTGATAAATAGCCTATCTTGATAGTGCCAACTCCCTGGCTTCTTCTAGCAGATCGACATCATCTTGCCGAGCTACCTCATTTACCTCAGCGGTTGTATACTGGGTAACTCTTGGCGAGACATGTATTATGTCGGCTGGAAGCACGGCTTCTGCTCCATATACCAAAAAAATGGGGTATACCCTATTGACCTGTTTGGGGTAGTTCTGAGGCTCCATAGTACTGCTGATAGTTCCTCGATCCAGCATCCTGCCAACCTTTGCAGTGGTTCGACGAGTCAGGGTTTTATTCCGGACAATACTAGTCCATTAGATCTTTCTACTTGCCCATTAGATGCTGGGTGAGCCACCGAGGCGACATCTAGTCTTATGTGTTTTTCTTGGCAGAATCTAGCAAAGGCCCCTTCAGCAAAGTTTGTGCCATTGTCTGTAATAACACTGTGTGGGTAACCATATCTCAAGATAATATCTTTGAGGAATTTTACTGTTGTTGGTCCATCACATTTTTTATTGGTTTCACTTCAATCCACTTTGTGAATTTGTCGACCATGACTAAAATGTGGATCATCCCGCCCCGGGCCGGCTTGAATGGTCCCACCATATCTAAGCACCATACAGAAAATGGCCAAGTAATTGGTATCGTCTTTAACTCGGACGATGGCATATGTATCTTGCTGGCATATCTCTGGCAACCATTACATTTTTCCACCAATTCTTTGGCCTCTTTCAACGCTGTTGGCCAATAAAATCCATGCCTGAATGCTTTGGCCAATAAAGCTCTGGACGAGGCGTGATGCCCGCATTCTCCTTGATGTATATCTAGGAGAATCTCCTGGCCTTCCGCCGAATCCACACATCTTTGCAGCATGCTTGTGACGCTCCTTTTGTATAGCTCATTGTTTATGATTGTATAATCTTTAGCTCTTCTCACTGTCTGTCTAGCCAGTACCTCGTTATTCGGCAAAGTCGCATCCTTAAGGAAGGAAAATATGGGTTGCGCCCATGTTGGCATGATTTTCTCTCGGATAATTTCACTATCTATTTCCATATTTTCCGCCGACATAACCACCTCAGATTTTTACATATCCACCCGTGCATCGGCCGGGTTCACTTTCGGAAGCTCTGGGTTACATTCTTTGTCAACTTCCATCGGCATACTATCTTCTCTTGATTTCTCCGGAATAAAGATGGATTCGGACTCTGGTGATGGTGTTATTGATGGTTTTCTCAGGTGCTCTAGGGAGATACCCGGGGGAATTGGTTGCCTGGTTGATCCGAGTTTTGACAGCGTGTCTGCAGCGTCATTTTCTGCCCGAGGTATATCATGAAATTCACATCCATCGAAGTATCCACTGAGTTTTTGCACATGGAATCTATATAAGGCCATATTCACATCTAGTGCACCCCAATTGCCTGATACTTGTTGTACTACTAGATCTGAATCTCCGTAGCATAAGATCCGGCGTATCCCAATCTCTTTTGCCACCTTCAATCCATGGACAAGTGCTTCGTACTCGGCTACATTGTTTGATGCGGCAAAATGTATTTGCAGCACATATTTCAGCTGATCTCTTTTTGGCGAGGTTAACACTATCCCTGCCCCCAAGCCATTCCTCAGCTTGGAACCGTCGAAGTGCATTGTCCAATAATTTGGATCTGGTAATGGTGGCTCATATTGTACCTCGGCCCAATCCACAAAGAAGTCGGCCACAGCCTGAGATTTGATTGCATCTCGCCTATCGAATTGCGGAGCATAAGGTGACAATTCAATTGCCCATTTTGCTATTCGGCCGCTTGCATCTTTGTTGCTCAATATGTCGGCTCTGGGCGCTTCACAGATCACTTTGATCGGGTGCTCTTCGAAGTAATGTTTAAGTTTCTTCGCCGACATGTATACTCCATATGCCATCTTCTGATAATGTGGGTAATTTTGTTTTGAGGCTGATAGTACCTCGCTTAGGTAATATACCGGCCTTTGTACTGATATATCATCTTCAATTCGTTCCACAACGATCACCGCACTTACCACTCTGTTTGTGGCGGCTATGTAAAGTAACATAGGCTCTTTTGACAATGGAGAGGCCAGGATTGGTGTTGTGACCAACATCTTTTTTAGTTCATGAAATGCATTATCTGCTTGTGGTGTCCAAATGAACTTATCAGATTTTTTCATCAGTTGATATAATGGTAATGCCTTTTCTCCCAGCCGACATACAAATTGGCTAAGCGAGGCCAGGCAACCCATGAATTTCTGTACGTCATTTAGACATCTCGGCAATTCCATCCTTTCTACCGCTCTTATCTTAGTTGGATTGGCCTCTATACCTCGGCTGGATACGAGAAAACCGAGTAGTCTCCCAGCTGGTACACCGAAGGTGCATTTCTTCGGGTTAAGCTTCATTCAGAACCTTCTCAAGTTCGCGAATGTCTGCCGAATATCATCCAGTAGCGTTTTGCTCTCTTTGGTTTTGATAACCACATCGTCTACATATACTTGTACATTTTTCCCTATCTGGTCATGCAGACATTTTTGGATACATCTCTGGTACGTTGCCCCTGCGTTACGCAGGCCGAATGGCATGGTGCGATAACAATAAGCCCTGTACGGGGTAATAAACGCAGTCTTTATTTGATCAGCCGGATTTAACGGTATCTGGTGGAAACCAGAATACGCGTCTACAAATGATAACAGCTCACAACCAGCGGTCGAATCAATGACTTGGTCTATTCTAGGTAAAGGAAAAGGATCTTTGGGACACGCCTTGTTCAGGTTCGTGTAATCAATACACATTCGCCATACGACGGCTACATTTGGATCATCTTTTTTCTTTTCTACTAACACCGGGTTTGATAGCCAATCCGGATAAAGCACTTCCATGATGAACCCGGCCGCAAGGAGCCGAGCTATCTCATCCCCTATTATTTTTCTCATGTCTTCGGCGAAGCGGCGGAGAGGTTGCTTCACCGGCCTTGCTCCTGGCCTTACATGTAGAGAGTGCTCAGCCAACTCCCTCGGCACCCCTTGCAGGTCTTGAGTTGACCATGCAAAGATGTCTCGATTCTCACGGAGGAAGTTGGTGAGCTCGCCTTCCTATTTGGCATCTAGGCCTGCACCAATGTTGATGGTGCGTTCTGGGAACTACTCATCTATCTGGACCTTTTTTGTTTCTTTAGTCGGCTGGAAAGAGACGCTTCCATGCGGGTTGGCCAATGCCGGCATATTCAGTTGTGCTGACTGAGCAAGAGCCGCTACCTCTTGAATCCTTCTTTTCTCTCTTGCGATCACCAATGACTCGGCCAGGTTTGATCCGGCCGAAGCACATTCCATTGACTTCCTATAATCTCCTGCTACTGTTATCACCCCTTGTGGTCCGGGTAGCTTCATTTTCAAGTAAGTTATGTGGCAGCTTCTCATGAATTTGGCCAATGCTGGCCGCCCGAGTAAAGCATGATAGCAACTCTCTAGATCCACCACCTCAAACTCCAAATTTTCTGCTCTGCAGTTATCCCTTGTGCCGAATAACACATCTACTCGAACCTTCCCAATGGGTTCGCATGAAAGTCCCGGCACTATTCCATGGAACATGGTTCTCGTGGATTGCAGCATATTCTGCGATATTCCGAGTTTATGCATTGTATCTTTGTACATGATATTGATACTGCTCCCATTGTCAATGAGTACTTTTGAAAATTTCACATTAATGCTGGGTCCGACAAATGTTGGATCTAGTACGAGTGCGTACGACCCCGGATTCGACATTATTTTGGGATGATCCTTTATGCTCCAAGTTACTTCTTGATCTGACCAAGGCACATATCTTGGTACTGCCGGCATAACTGCATTCACTTCCATATGCCGGCGCTGTACAATTTGCCTGTCTTGCTGTTCTGTTGTGAACATGCAATATGATTGATGATGTTCCCTGTAATCATTGCGTCCATTATTTCCGGGGTTTGTCCTTCCATCCTGACCCTGATTTATCACTTGATGCACTGCATCTCTCCGGTCCGAGTTATCATACCTCGGGGGAGGAGGGGGTAACATTAGCTGCTTTGCATTTGCCCCAGTCAACTGTGGCTGCTGCTGCTGATGTGCCTGATGGGAAGGTTCTTGCATGCCCGTCGGGTTCCCCATTGCATTTTTCATCCAGGCGCATTGCCGAGTTGTATGATTGGCCGGCTTGTCCGGGTTTAGAGTGTGAAACTTACACGGTTGATCCAACATGGACTTTCCTGCCATTGCTTCTTCTGTTCTGGTGTCCACTGTCTCTTCCCTTCATTCCTTGGTGTCCATTGCTGAGGACCATTCTTCTGCCGCTGACTGTTTTCGTGACTCGGCTAATCTTGTACTACCGCTGCCACCTGATTGGAGGCATATCTGTAATCCGGTCTTTCCTCTCTTCTACCTCTGAACTCATTGTGCCTCGATGATCCGGCCGCATCTCTTGCATATTTATCTTGATGCTCCCGATGGTCCGCCGACATCAGCTCTGGTTGCGTCGGATCTCCCAATGCATACGAATCCGCTATCCTGATGGTTTCTGCCAAAGTGGTTGGCATATCCCTTTGCAGTCGCTGCCACAAGACACTGGCATAACGGCATCCTTGAGCGAACCAAGCTATCGCTTGTGATCATATAACTCCCTCGCATGAATTCCGGAGGTTACACCACCGAGTCAAGAATTCTCTATTTGTCTCATTCGGCCTTTGCTTGCACATTGCAAGCTGCTGCGACCTGTTTGGTCTCTTGTAAGTGCTGGTAAAGTTGCTGACAAACATCTCTTCAAAATCTAGCCAGCAGTTGATACTGCCCGCTGGCAGATTATTCAGCCATACTCTAGCCGGTCCTTCCAGCATTTGCGGGACATATCTTACTGCCCATCGGAAGTTTCCGCCAGCTATTTTTACTGTAGTGGCATAGTCAATTAACCAATCTTGTGGTTTGGTACTCCCATTGTACGTTTTTGTGCCCCTTGCCAGCTGAAAATTCGGCACAGGCGGCTCGCCCATCATTGTACCTCTCATTCGCCTGATTGTGGCGAGCTGGTCTCACTTCTCTTTCCTGCTGAGGTTCATATCTCGGCTGAGGATTGGGCGGTGGATCCCTCCTTCCTTCTGTCGGGATATTGTTCTCATGATTTCCTCTTCTGAGGTCTCCATTACCTCGGCTTCCGTTGCCTTTGTCGACATGGCCGGGGTTTCTTTCGCCATTGTTACCTCGGCTTCCATTGCCTCTGTTATCATTGATCTTTTCAGCTACCGCCGGATCATACGGCACAATTTGCTTGTTTCTTTTTCCTAAAGTTACTGCTCTATCTTTTCACGCATTGTTTCCGGGTGAAGATGCTGCTGCCACAAATAGGGCGGGTGCTGCTCCAGCCGAATGAACCATACGTGAGGCACCAGGTCTTGTTGGGTCTACCCCAAGCATTTCTTCATTCTGCTGGTTCGCAATGCGCACTAGCTCATTCACTTTTTCTTGCTGTTTCTGCCGGGCTTTGCCTGTCAGTCCTTCTAACTCTAGTGCAGCGGCATTTGCCGCCCTTAGGTTCTTTGCCGGGGTGATATACCTCGTCAAGCCTAGATCGACTAAATCTTCCTTCTGAGTCTCATGCTCTTTATTGATATCATCCATGAGGTTTTTCCCTCTCAATCTTAATTCATCAACCCGCTCGGGGGCGATATCTAGCTTATTTGCCTCAGCATATTCTCGCAGGGTCCTGTTTAGGGACTCCCGCAATGCCGACACCTTTTTTGCCTCTACCAGTACCTTTTGCCTGGTTTCTTCTAACTCTGCCTAAGCATTAGCCGGATCAAGTATCGGCGCTACAGGTGTAGTCAGATTATCTATGGTTGCCTGGAGAATATTTTCTGGTCTTTCCAGAGGTGGCCATCTTACCCTTGGTGCCTTCGGGGTTGCCTCCTGCACCTCGGCTGGCTTTGCTGCCGAAGGGTCTACCTCGGTGGGATGTGGAGCTGCCTGCCTTGTGGTCACCTGCCCTCCTGTCGTCGGGTCCTTGCTTGATCCGGCGCCTCCTGCTGCTGCCTGCACCCCTGCTGTGACCATTACCTCGACGCTGCTGGTGGGGCATTCTCCACGCAGACCGTTCGCGGCGCTGAGGGGGGGCTCTCCTACAACAACAACTTGGTGAGGATATACGCAGGAGGTGTCGATGCCGACGTAGATCTGGTGCAAGCCCAAGTTGATGAAGACGTCGTTGCGCGGAGGAGCTTTTCTCCTGAAACTGCCTACATTATCACTGACGTGGTCACAGAGATCAAATCTCTGGACCAAGCCAGAGACAACGCGCTCGCCAGTGTGGATGAATTTTCCCGTCCGGATCATGACTCCAGCTAGCACCGCTGCGGGCCCCACGGTGGGCTCCAACTGTCGTGGTGGTGGCACGGCAGATGCCATGGGTAGGCTAAAGTATGGGGCCAATGGATGCTAGAGGGATGTGGGGAGGGAAGATGTAGTTATTTCTACACGCAAATGACTAACATACAAATCTTTATTTCTCCTCTCTTGAACTACAAGTGCTCCTTGAGCTGTATGCAGGAAGAGAAGATGAACATTACAAGCCTAACGGCGTAGAATGTGCCGATCCCCTCTCTAGAGTCCATGCATCTCCTTATAAAGGGGTGCCTTGGCTCCTCTAGGGCTGATGTGGCAAGCATATTCAAAAAATATGCTTGTCCTAATATAGTAACTCGGCGGTCTCCTTTCGGTGTCCCCCTTCTAACGACGGCAAAGTTCCAGAGAACCCCACCTGCACGCCTCGGGCTCCAGGACTGTCACCTCCATGACCTCCTTCTGCCCTTGTGCTTCTCTGCGCCTTGTCCTTTGCGCTTGGCTCTGTTCAGATTATCCCTAGGCTGTGGCTAGGGTTTGACTATAGGCATCTCCTTATCCTGCAAGCTTCATGTCATTCGGCCCTGTCTCGCTTAACTCGGCTTGGCCTTCACCTGCATTCAGATTATTCGGACTTACTCGGCCGACTTAACTCGTATGTCGTCCGGGTAGTATACATCTCCTTCCATAGGTATCATGGTCGTGCTTATCTCGGACGACCTTTATATGATTCGGCCGATATAGACAGTAACTCGGCATATGACAGAGGAAATTCCTTTTATATTCCCCTGTCTCGACCCTATCCGGGGTCACCTCCCCAACATGTTATGATGCGTGCCGCCGTCAGCAAGGAGGGGGATAAGAACGCCCGCGAGCTCCTCTATCCATTCGTACCCGAATCACTCTCTCTCTCGTGCTCTCTCTAAAATTTCCCCAACCATGCCGAAACCCTAACTCGCCAGAGTTGCTCGTTGTCGTTGTTCGAGACCACCCCAAGGCCAACTGAAGGTTCCACTAGCACCTTCATGATGGACTTCGTCTGCTAGGAGGAGGAATCGAGCCGGGAAGCCTGAAACCATGTGCATCGAGCTCGTCTGTCCGCCGTTCACCGTCGACCATGGTGACGTCGTCTGAGCTCGCCTCCCCTTGTCGTTGCCACTACAAGTTTTCTGGTGAGCTTCTGCTTCTTCTTGTCCTCTCCGATTTGATCCTAGTCATCTATAGCGCCTTGTACACATGCACCCGAGCAGGTCACCGTCGGAGCTCGTCGAAGCTAGTGCTCCGGTGACCATTCCGGGGTAGCGCAACCATAGTTCGACTCGCCGTTGCACCCTCTCTCCAACGCACCAGACCAAGCGTGCTAAATCCCCGTAGATCGTTGCCGGCGACCTTGATCTGGTGGTGGAGGTCGTGCTGACGTCAGCGTGACGACGTGATGGGGTCATACTGGACCCAGTTCCCTGTTTGACCTGGTCTTTGTCCCTCGTGGCAAGTGACATGGCCTAGGGCGCATATGTCATTGACTGGGATAGATAACCAATCGGTAACAAATGCAATTCTTTCATCTGAGAGATGAGGTGGACCATAGCCCAAGGGTCAGTGACTGGGGCTAGCTTTAGGTGTGGTGTAAAAAGTATTTTCTGTTAAGAAATAAATAAAATGTTATAATTCAATTAATAATATTCCAGAAATCAAATAAATGATTAAATCTTGTTTAATTAATAACTTTTGCTTTATAATTCAAAAAAATATATATAATATATGAAAATTTGTAGGAAAATAAAATCTACAACTTAAAATTATTATCAAATATTATTATGATGATTATTTAAATCAATATTATTTAATAAAAGTTTTATAAGTAATAAAACTTTGATAATCCATGTTTTAATTTTGGTAAATATTAAACATATATATAGAATACCAAAAATCTTAGAAAAATAAGAATTATAATTTAAAACTATAATTATGTATTATTATTTCACTTAAGTAAATATTCATTATTTATTAAGTTATTATAAAGTAATAAGTTATAAAAAATCATATCTTATTACTTATAAATCACAAAAATAAATATAATATACCTAAATGATCACAAAAATATTATCTACATGTTAAAAATCTAATAATCTCCTTTTGAGTTAAATAAAAATTTAAATATGTTAATAACTCAAACTTAAACTTATTTATCACCTACATTTGAAAAAGGTCTTAAAACACTATTTTCGATAATAATGTGAACTATTGGTTACTGATCCAAGGTGATCAGCTAATCTATTAAATCTAACAGTTGGAATACCACTGTTCAGAACTATAACACCTAGGACTTAACAACCAATATCGCCAGTGATTCTTGCGCCGTATATTACGCGTTGACCATGAGATTTGGAATGGGACGGAGAAGTCAGCTGTATCTTTTTCCTCTCGCATGAAGCCGGATGTGCAGGTCGTGGCTGTTATCCTTGAAGCGTGCATATTAATTGGTAATTCGTAGAGGATATGCAGCATATGGGTAGGAACCCTCATCGTCCCACAATAGTTCAAACATCTAACGGTTTGTACAAACCATTGCCGTAGTTCTTTATGTGGGCATGGTGTACACCAAGGAGGCATGCAAGGTCGCGAAGGGGGTAGTGATTGGCTTGGATCATCTTCTGGGCCCCACATCATGGAATTGTGGACGGGAATAAGCTGCCCGGTTGTGCAACAAAGAGTTGATCTCTCATGGGTAAAGTAACGCACCTCTGCAGAGTGTAAGAACTGTAACTTGTTACTCCCTGTTCCGGGAAGGAGCTGCGAACGCGGCGGGAAAGGAACTCCATGAAAGTTCTGGTAAACTCGTGAAGGCTGACGGACATAGATTTTCAGAATAAAAGCAACCTTTGAAGAAATGTTCATGAAAACTCGCATTGCCTACGACCTACGGTCTATGGTCGTAGGTATAGTGCATCAAACACTCCTTTTCTAGTGAATTTGCTGAGTACGCTCGTACTCAAAGTATATTCTTAACCCTTGCTAGATTCTGAAGTTGGAATAAACAACAACCACATCAAGTTATGCTCCAGGACTTATCATGCCCAGCTAAAAGCTCTTCAATGAAGACAAGGAAGTCAACATATACCTCAACTCAAGTGAAGACGAAGTTACTGATTAGATAGGAATATAATTTCTACCCAAAGAACCTAATTTTGTAGTGTATTGCTATAGCAACAATGCCAATTCCTTAGTTAAATACTAGTTTTAGTAGTATAATAGTTTTGCGTTATTTATCTTTGATTCTTCTTTGTAAGAAGTTCTTTCTCTCTCTTTAACCTAGAGTGTTCTCTAGATCTTATGTAAAGAGTGAGTTGTAACCTTTAGCCATGTATTGGACCCGCTGTGTTTCTGTTGTGCCATTCTGAGGGATGTAATACTAGTGAACGGTGCTTCATTGGTGTTATGTAAACGACTATAATATACTACATCATGAAGTGGTATGTTGGGTCACCGCAATGACTCTTATGAGATATTGTCATGTGTATCTTCTGAAATCAAAAGATGAGGCGTTGAGTTCTTCAAAATCTATAAAGCTGAGGCAGAAAATCAACTTGATCGAAAGATTAAGAGGCTTAGGTATGATCGTGGTGGAGAGTATTTTTCCAATGAGTTTGATTCCTTTTGTGCGGAACATGGCATAATTCATGAGAGGACGCCTCCCTACTCACCCCAGTAAAATGGAGTAGCCGAAAGAAAGAACCGTACTCTAATAGATTTGGTTAACGCCATGTTAGGCACATCGGGTCTTTCTAAGGAATGGTGGGGGGAGGCACTATTGACTGTGTGTCATGTCCTAAACCGAGTTCCCACAAAGAACAAAGAAATTACTCCATTCGAAGAATGGGAGAAGAAAAGATTAAAACTCTCTTACTTACGTACTTGGGGTTGTTTGGCAAAGGTTAATGTACCAATCCCCAAGAAGCGCAAGCTTGGACCAAAAACCATTGATTGTGTTTTTTTGGGCTATGCTTTTCATAGCATTGGTTATAGATTCTTGATAGTAAAATCTGAAGTGCTTGACATTAATGTCGTTACAATCATGGAGTCGACTGATGCGACTTTCTTTGAGGATATCTTTCCAATGAAAGATAAACCTAACTCATCAAATCCGGAGATACCTAGTTCATCTAATCAGGAATTTGCTACATTCTCTGAACCTACCATTCCAATTGAACACTCTGAAATTCCTAAGGAGGATGATAATGAAATTCCTAAAAGGAGCAAGAGACAGAGGACTGCAAAGTCCTTTGGTGATGATTTCATTGTGTACCTTGTGGATGACACTCACACTTCCATTTCAGAAGCATATGCATCTCCTGATGTTGACTACTGGAAGGAAGCCGTCCATAGTGAGATGAATTCCATCTTAGCTAATGGAACATGGGAGATCACTGATCGCCCTTATGGGTGCAAACCTGTAGGGTGCAAGTGGGTGTTTAAGAAAAAGCTTCGACCTGATGGTACTATTGAGAAGTACAAGGCACGACTTGTGGCCAAGGGATATACTCAAAAGGAAGGTGAAGACTTCTTTGACACTTACTCACCTGTTGCCAGATTGACCACCATTCGAGTATTACTCTCATTGGCTGCCTCAAATGGTCTTCTCGTTCATCAAATGGATGCTAAGACAACTTTCTTTAATGGAGAGTTGGATGAGGAAATTTATATGGATCAGCCAGATGGCTTTGTGGTAAATGGTCAAGAAGGAAAGTTGTGCAAGTTGTTAAAGTCTTTATATGGCCTAAAACAAGCCCCTAAGCAATGTCATGAGAAGTTCGAAAGAACTTTAACTGTTGCAGGCTTTGTTGTAAATGAAGCTGATAAATGTGTGTACCATCGCCATGGTGGGGGTGAGGGAGTCATCCTTTGTTTGTATATTGATGACATACTGATTTTCGAAACCAACCTTAATGCAATTAAGGAGGTCAAAGATTTCTTATCTCGTTCCTTTGAGATGAAGGATCTAGGAGTAGCTGATGTCATCCTGAACATCAAGCTATTGAGAGATGATGACGGTGGGATTACATTGCTTCAGTCCCACCATGTGGAAAAGGTCTTGAGTTGTTTTGGGTATAGCGACGTCAAGTTTTCTCCTACACCGTATGATCCTAGTGTGATGCTTCAAAAGAATCGAGGAAATGCTAGAGACCAACTGAGATACTCTCAAATTATTGACTCGCTTATGTATTTAGCTAGTACCACGAGGCCTGACATCGCATTTGCTGTAAGCAAACTCAGTCGATTTGTTTCAAATCCAGGAGATGATCACCGACATGCTCTTGAGAGAGTCATGCGTTATCTAAAAGGCACTGCGAGCTATGGCATTCACTATACCGGGTATCCGGGGGTACTAGAGAGTTATAGTGATTCAAATTGGATATCTGATGCTGACGAGATAAAGGCCATGAGTGGATATGTATTCACACTTGCTGGTGGCGCTGTTTCTTGGAAGTCTTGCAAGCAGACCATCTTGACGAGGTCAACTATGGAAGCATAACTCACAGCATTAGACACAGCCACCGTTGAAGCAGAGTGTCTTCGTGAACTCTTGATGAACTTGCCTGTGGTTGAAAAACCAATACCCGCAATCCTTATAAACTGCGATAATCAAAATGTGATTTTCAAGGTAAATGGTTCTAAGGATAATATGAAGTCATCAAGACATGTGAAGAGGAGACTGAAATCTGTCAGAAAAATGAGAAACTCCGAAGTTATTGCATTGGATTATATCCAAACATCTAAAAACTTGGCAGATCCCTTCACAAAGGGTCTATCACGCAACGTGATAGAAAATGCATCTAAGGAGATGGGTATGAGACCCACAATTTGAGCTTTCCATAGTGATAAACCACTATATGTGATCGGAGATCCCGTGAATTAGAATTGGGACACAAGCTGTTGGTTAGCTGAGAGGAAAATATCCCTACTTTAATAAACACCACTCCATAAATATGCAATACTTTCCTATTCTGCACGGCAGGTTGATTTATTATCTTAATGTGTTCTAAGTGGCTTATCCAAAGCAAAGATTTTGTCCTACAGAACATCTTTTGAAGAACACACATATATGAGTTTGACTGTTAAAATGTCGCAGTCTATGAGAGTAGGGTGCTCTCTAATAAACTCATGAAAGTTCATGGAGTATGACGTATAATCTCCACCCGTGGGAAAGTCCCACGGTAGACTAGTATCGGTCAAGACTTTGGTGAAGCTAGGTTCGCAGCAAACTTGCAGTTCAAAGCATAATTCACTGTACAAGTTGCAGCCTAGTATAACATAAAGCTCTAGGTGGAAGTTCAACTTAACAGTCTCCACTACAGTACCGGTATATAAACAATGTTTTGGAACCAAAGGCAAACTTCATTTGCCACTGGGATCTGGTGGGGGGTTGTTGGAATTTTTGCCTAAATAGGTCCAGCCCATTTATTATATGCCAATAAATTTCTGAAATCCTAGAGGCCCATTTGGCCCATGCATGCAAGGCAAGAGCTGGGACAAATGTTTAATCCCACATTGCTAGTTGAGTGGAAGTTTGACCAGCTTATAAGGTGAGCTCTCCTACCACTTGGTAAAAAGGATAAGAAGGAGAAGGAGAGAGTTCCACACGCACGCTCCTCCTCCTCCTCGCTCGCCTCGCCACGCCATGCCACGCCACGACGCGCGCGTCACGGGTTGCGGTACAGAAGTTGAAACATTTTGCTCGAGTGGACTTTTAATACGAGTTAAAAAAATACAAACTGAGTGGAGGCTGTCCGGTGGACTACCGCATGTTCGCTTCAACTTTTGTCCGTTCGTTTCATCTTCTGCGCAGCCTGTCTGCCTACCCCTCTGTGCCTATATAAGAGAGAGAGGTCGCGCCTCCTCTCAGACACACTGCCACACATCCTTTGCGCCTCCGGTTCCATAGCACTGCGCTACCTAAATCTTCCCCATCCCGTCTTGCGGCGTGCACCGCGAGCCGGGACAGTAGGCCTCCGAGACCCCGCTGATTCGAGTCCTGTACGGGAGAATGGGCGATAAGATTTTTGGGGAGCGCTATCGACGCGACTACTGGCTTCGTCACGGACTCCCTCACGGATAGCGACTGCGGCGACGTCTTCCCCGACGAGGACTTCTTCCCCGACATCAGCACCCTCTTCCTCAACGACATGGCTGACGACGGTTCCAACGCCGACAGTTCCTCTGCTGCTACTGCCGTGTAAACTTCTTTTCTCAATCTTGTTCTGATCGCATCTAAAGTTTTACGCCTTGCTGTTTGTTTGGTTATATACCTTAATATGTATTCGCTATTTCATATGATTAGTATATTGTCTATTATTCTAATCATGTTTTATCTAGCGTTTATTATGGATAATTCGCTTGGTAAATTGCTCTTTTATTCAACACTCCCGTGCCATTTTCGTCGTGTTGCCGCCATCTGGTCAGCCCTGCCGACACACATCAACGAGGCCAAGTCGAGGCGTTCACCGGCCAGGCGGAGACACCGGCTCGCCGGGTCCAACCGCCACCACTACCATCGCGTGCGGACAGGGCCATCACCGGCAACGATGCAGCGTACAATCATACGTTTTCCCTTTTTGCGTAGAGCTCATACTAGTACATGTACAACTAGACAAACATATTATTTGGTTGATTTATAGGGGTTTTGTATATGGTTACATATACGTGTATATACTAATTACGAAGGTATCAAGCGATCTGAACCGTTCTTGTATTTAACAATATACGAGTTTGTACTAGTTTAGAGGGAAGGAGATAGTAATGGACCAGAGCCCTTTGTGAGATTGATATTTGAATGTGTGCCAATGCTTGCAAGAATGATCATCAGAGTAGCTTATGGGTTTAAGCAAAGTGAGATTGAAGGTTACGCCACCACTATCTACAATATTTGTTTGGCGTATCCTTCCGCGACTTTCTTTTTATATCTTAGATCTGGTGAAAATTGGTTGTGTTGGAGTGGTCTTGGGGCATCACCTACAATATTGCATTGAGAAACTTATATAGTTTTCATTCCGAATCATTCATAGTTACATGGTTTGTTACTGGTTGCCACTAAACACTACGGCGTGCTAAGGGTTGAGAGTTGGCTTCTGATCTTGTAATAAGATATAATTCTTCTGGTGTAGGGGATTGTGACTTGTGAGCACTCGCTGTCATTCTGCTCTAGGTTTGTAAAATTCTAAAGTACTTTTGTAAATGCTTAAAATATCGAATGAGCGCTTCAACGTTAAGATATGGAGGGGGCCCACAAACCAACATCCAGGTCCTCCTTGTATGTAACTGATGCTTCCTTGTCGGGGGCACTAAAAGAAACTCTATGGTTTCGTCCCCTGTCTCATGCGCTATATAAAACAGAGGAGTCTGATAGCGATCGATATAACCAGGTTCACGATCTGCTAAACCTGTCTCCTATTGTAGAATAATATTTTCTCATAATTGATTGATTGTTTGAAGATTATAAGGGGTATATATGAGAGGTCCAGCGGCCACCCTTACTTGAATTACAAGCAAAACTCTAAATCAAAACGTATCTGACTCATATTCTAACATATCCCCGCAATGTCAACGTGGGGTTCACCAACGTTGAGACTGAAATGAATGTCGGTAAACGATGATGTAGGGAGTCCCTTGGTGAAGATGTCTGCAAATTGCGCAGTGGTAGGAACATGAAGAACTCGAACTTGTCCAAGGGCCACCTTCTCCCGAACAAAATGTATGTCAATATCGATATGCTTGGTCCGTCGATGCTGCACAGGATTACTGGACATGTAAATAGCGGAAATGTTATCGCAATAAACCACAGTAGCCTGCTGGACAGAACGACAAAGATCCGAGAGAAGCTGACGCAACCAAACCGTTTCGGCAACAGCATGTGCCACTGTACGGTACTCGGCCTCTGCAAACGAACGTGAAACTGTAACCTGTCATTTTGAAGACCATGAAATCAAGTTGTTACCAAGAAAAACACAGTATCGAATGTGGATCGACGAGTATCCGGGCAACCAGCCCAGTCGGCATCAGAATATGCTGTCAAAGTGTGTGGATAAGATGAATAAATGTGCAGACCATGATCTAAAGTACCTTTGAGATAGCGGAGTACACGTTTAACATTATTATAATAGGGAACTCGAGGATCATGCATGTAGAGACGGGCTTGTTGGACAACAAAAGAAATTTCTGGGCGAGTGAGAGTAAGATATTGTAAAGCACCAATTATACTATGATAAAGAGTGGCATCTGGAAAAACCTCACCAGAAGAGGAGAGCTTGGTTGTAGTGTCTACAGGGGTTTTAGAAGGTTGACAGTCAAGTATGCCTAATTTAGTGAGAAGATCTAGAATATATTGTCGTTGAGAAAGTAATAAACCATGAGAATCATGAGTGACAACTATTCCTAAGAAGTGATGGAGAAGACCAAGATCAGTCATGGAAAACTCAGATCGTAATAAGGAGATGATGTTGTTGGAGATATGCCCAAGAGGCAATAATAAAGTGGTTATTATCATATCTTCGTATTTATGATAAATGTTTACATACCATGCTATAATTGTATTAACAGGAAACATTAATACTTGTGTGATTTGTAAACATAAAAGAGTCCCTAGTAAAGCCTCTTGTTAAACTAGCTTGTTGGTTAATATATGATCATTGTTTCCTGATCATGAACATAGAGATGTTATTAACAACAGGGTCATATCATTAGGAGAATGATGTGATGGACATACTCCTATAGATAAGCGTAGCATAAAGATCAAGTCATTTCAATAGTTTAATTGCTATATGCTTTCTGATACATAGTAACCTAATTCCTTCGACCATGAGATCATGCATATCACCTTTACTGGATGGATGCTTTGATGTCATCAAACACCACACCGTAACAGGGTGGCTATAAAAGTGGCATTGAGTGTTCGGAAAGTATTGGTTGAAACACATGGATCAAGAGTGGGATTTGTCCATCCATATGACGGATAGATATACTCTGGGCCCTCTCGGTGGAATGTCATCCAATTGGCTTGCAAGCATGTGACTGGGTCACAAGGGATCACATATCACGGGAACGAGAAAAGAGTACTTATCAGTAACGAGGTTGAACTAGGTATGCAGAGATACCGACGATCATAATCTCGGATAAGTAAACTATCGTGAGACAAAGGGAAATTGGTATCGTATGTAAGTGGTTCATTCGATCGCAAAGTAATCGTAGAAATATGTGGGAGCCATATGAATTTCCAGATTCCTCTATTGGTTATTGTTCGGAGAAGTGTCTCGATCATGTCCGCATAATTCACGAACCGTAGGGAGACACACTTAAGGATTCGACGTTGTTTGAGTAGTTATGGTATTATGAGAAAGAGACCGAATGTTGTTCGGAGTCTCGGATGGGATCCGGGATATCACGAGGTGATCCGGAATGGTCCGGAGAATAAGATTCATATAAGGAAAGTCCCGTTTCGGAGTTCGGGAATGATTCCGGTGTTTTCATCGGGGATATTCTAGAAGGTTCCGGATTGTCCGGCACTCCGGGGGGGAAGGGGTACATGAATGTGTCATTACATATTGGAATGATTGCATCATGTACTAAGTGTTCTTGCTGTCCCAAATAAAGGATTAAATTGAATCCTAAAACAGAAAAGTCAAATGTCCAGTTTGAAAGTCAAACGGCCAAAACAAGAAACTGTGGGAAACAAGCAAGAGGAGTTGGAACCAACCTGGAGGAGGAGTTGGACTCCTCCAGGCCGGCGCCCAGCCCAAGGCCGAGTTGGGGAGGGACTCCCTCCCTCCCCTGGCGCGCCAAGACCCCCCTCCCATAAAAGGAGGGGCAGGGCTCCTCCTATACACACACAAGTTCCTATCTTCTACCTCCGGTTTAGAGCCGTTTTGGTTTAGAGCTTCTAATTGCTTTAGCCAGCGGTTTAGAGCCTTCTAATTGGTTTAGAGCCTTCTAATTGGTGTGTCTAATTACTAGACCACTAATAGCCTCTCTCATAAGCTCCACCATACTCGCACCGGCTTAAGGCGAAGCCCTGCGGGATTTCCCCTCTACTTCCGGTACCACGCCGTTGTGCTGCCGGAATCGCGAGGAGAGTGCTACAACCTCCGCTGCCTGCTGGAACAAGGGAGAGGAAGGTCTTCGTCGAGTACCGAACGTGTGACCGACTACGGGAGCGCTGCCGGAACGTGGCGCCGGAAGGATCGTCTACGCGATCTTGAGATCGGAAAGAGTACGACTACATCACCCACGAGAATCTGCTCTCGTTAAACACTTTGGAATCTTCGAGGGTGAGTTATTCCATCGACTCGTTGCTACAATCTAGTAGATAGATCTTGGCTTGTTTGTTTGTATGCGATAGAAAATTTTTGTTTTCCATGCTACGAACCCCTACAGTGGTATCAGAGCCGTGTCTATATGTAGATCTGTTGCACGAGTAGAACACAATGGTCATTGTGGGCGTTGATGCTTTTATTGTCGATTGCTTCTTGTGTACTTTGCATCTTGCGGTATGTTGGGATGAAGCGGCCCGGGCTAACCTTACATGACATCGTTCATGAGACTTGCTCCACGCTTGACATGCAACTTGTATTGCATAAGTGGCTTTGCGGGTGCCTGTTTCTCCTAGCATAGTTAAGATCCAATTTACAACGGGTAATCAACAATGCTAGTATCAATGTTGTGGTTCTTGTTCGTAAGTTAGAACGACACTTATTGAAAGCCCCAAACCACGTAAAATATGCAAAGAAAGTAGAGGCGTCTAACTTTGTTTTGCAGGGGTGTGCAGTGATGTGATATGGCCATGATTGTGATTATATATGATGTATGCAATGTTCCTTATTGTAAGTCGGCAACCGGCAGGAGCCATATGGTTGTCTTTAATTTCTGTTAAGACCCGCGTGTCTATTCAAAGTAGTTGTAATAGTTGAAGCCGGTGGACGACAACCATGGAGAAGCGTCATTGACCTTGATGCAATGTCGGTGATGATGGAGATCATGTTCGTGCTTGAAGATGGAGATCAGAAGCACAAAGAAGAAAGGCCATATCATATCACATATTATGAATTGCATGTGATGTTAATCCTTTATGCATCTTGTATTGCTTAGTAGACGACGGTAGCATTATAAGATGATCCCTCATGCACATAAATTTCAAGTTCTAAAGTGTTCACCCTTAGTATGCACCGTTGCCAAAGCTTGCTGCTTCGAAGCACCACGTGATGATCGGGTGTCTTTGATTCCGCGGGTGAATACAACGTAAGCAAGCCAGATTTGCTTATGCGGTAGCTAAGGTTTGATCTTGACGAGCCTAGCATGTACAGACATGGCCTCAGGAACACGGATTACCGAAAGGTAGAGCATGAGTCATATAAGTAGATATGATGAACATGTTGATTGTTCGCCATTGAAGCTATATCAACTCTCGTGATGATCGGTTTTGATGTGGTGGATTTGGTTCGTGTGATCACTAAAACAATGTGAGGGATATTGTTTTGAGTGGGAGTTCACCTAGATTAATTTAATTATTAATTAGAACTCAATTTATCATAAACTAAATCAAAGTGAATTTGCATAGTTGTTGTAGTCATTGGCATCCGTTTACCACCTTGTGCTTAGTTATAATTGAGATGATAGAACTATAGAATTCTGGTTAGATACTTTATGAACTGGTATCGTATTGTTTTAAGTGTTAATCTAAAGTTTAAAAGTCCTATTGCAAACTTTCAGTAAGTTCCGGTTACTCCATGAAGTTTAATAATTAGTATTAAATCAAGAGTAACAATTCCAAGTGTTAGTATATAAGTATCATGTTTGTATCCATGATTCTTGATATTCAAAGGATTCCCTTAATATCAAGGTTATCTAGGATCTGAAAGAGTTGTTTCAGAAACCATGATGTGTGGAAGATATTGTGATATCTGAAACGAAGTTTTGGTTGCAACATGATAGAGTATAATATGGCAAAAGTCATGTTCTCATATTTGATGAGAATTTGCAAAAGGTTGGAGACACTTGTTGTCCTAATCCTCCAAAAGGTTTTGGATAGCAACATTATACTCATAATTCATCGTTATAAGCTAAAAGTAGCTTGATCATGGAAGATTCCATGATAAGGGTGAATATTTGATGTAGGTAAAATGTTTACTACACCAAGAGATTACTAAAGAAAGGAATTTGAAAGAACACCAAATATTTGATGATGGTGATCTACTTCAAAGTGCAAGTCCAAAGACATTAGTATTTAATTATACACGCTTTGGACTAGATGTCATATGTATGACTCCACTATTGATATTGATAGATTCTTTCAAACTGAAAAGGAAATACTGAAAGAGAATCTCATAAATATATGGCAGAAAAGAAAAGACTAGAATCGTTCAGTTTAAGTATATAGATGATATACATGTTATGGCTATATTCTTTGCTTGTTAAACAATGTGGTTCTCAAGTATTTGATACTGAATTTGTTGGTGTGAATCGTCATACGAAACAACACAATTCATGAACTACAATGGCCTAAGTAACTAGCAAAAGAATATGTGATGATGTTCATCGAGAACAAATAAAGGGTTATTGTGTTGCTCGTTAAACATCAAAGCTTGCCTTCAAGATTTGATTTATCAGGTATTATGAGAACAAAAAGGTTTGTTCAAATAATTGCCGTAATCCATAAAAGATGGATGATTCGCAAATCTCGTTGGAGACATCACATCCATAAAACTAGTGCTAAAATTGTCGAAAGACAAATTGATTGAAAGATCACTTAGGAAGTGACATCGCCGTTTAAATTATATTGGAAAGAAAACATGAAGAAAATCCATATGGATGGAATTTTGGAGTCTATTTGATTTTGATCAAATGACGCTTGTGAAACTTTCCTAGAGATAATTAAAACTTCGTTCATAGGCCGAAAGGGAACGAAAGACTAGCTTATTGGAACTTGTGCATATTGTTGTACGAACTCCATTATGTGTAGTCAAGAGCGATGGATTTCAACTTCATATGCTTTCTCCGAAAATTTGAGTGAATATATGAATATTTACTTAATAAGGATGAAGTGTAAAATATTTGAAAAGTTCGAAAGATTTTCAAGATGAAGTGCAAAATCATTGTAACAAGAATATGAATAGTTTATGATAAAGATCATAAAGGAAGATATTTGAGTTACAAGTTTAGCATAATACCTAAGATTTAAGGAATCGTTCCGTGGATTTGCATTTTCCGAAACACCATAAGAGTATGGAACGTTCGAGATATGTAATTAAACCTTGTTTGACATGGTAAGATCGAAGGTGTAATTTCATAAAACTGCCATTATATTTTAAAGATTAAAAGCTTTAGAGATTACCGTTTTTCCACTGAAAAGAGCTTCATCATAATCCGTTGAAATGACACCATATAAAGTTATGGTTTGGGATAAAACCCAAGTTGTCCTTTCTTAAACATTGGTATGCTATGCATAAGAAAGATGTGTGCAACCAAAGTCGGATGAACCTGTCTTTGTATAAACTGTTCCTCCATAAAACACCGGAGACGAAAGTGTTTGTTGCTTAGAACGTCAAGTTTCTTTGAGAAGAAATTTTTCGTGAAAAGTTAAGTGGGAGGACATTAGAACTTTGAAAAGGTTAAAAGAACCTTAGCTGTATGTGCAGAGTTCGCAGCGCCGAAAAGTGTTCCGGAGGCGGCAACAATGCTCATGGCTCACGTACCTCAAAGGTTGTGGTCACGGAGATCTAAGTTCCTATTGAAACAAGTAGATCGGATGAACAATCAAATACCAAGATTTGAGGGTTGAATCATTATTTGAGAATAATGAACCGACTACATACAGAGAAGCGATGATGGGCCCTGACTCCGTAAAATGGCTTGAAGCCATAAAATCCGTGATAGTTCCATACACGAGAAATCAAGTTTTGAACTTGAAGGACCCTCGAGAAAGGTGTAAGACCTTACAGTTGTGTCTGGATCTATAAAGAAATAGACATGGATGTTTTACATCTATGAAATAGTCGACATGTTGGGAAAGAGTTCACAACAAGTTGTATATGACAAGATTTGATCTTTCATAGCGATTTTTAGTCTAGACGGATTAATGTAGCAACCAATACATATAATTTGTTATGTGGTAGTAGAATAAACAAAACAAGTTCTTCTAATAGAATGGTTACCTAGGACGTGTGCATGACACGGTCCAAAGGGTTTTGTTAATTCAAAGGATGCTAAAAACATATGCAAACTTCAATGGTTGAAGTAAGCATAGCGGAGTTGGAATCTTCACTATGATGAAACTGTTAAAAGAGTTTAATTTCATCGGAGACAATGAAGATGCTTGCATTTGCAAGAAATTAAGTGGGAGCGCTAAGACATATTTCTAATACATTATGTGGAGGACATATTGTTGATTAGAAAAGATGTATCTTTTATTAACACATATTAAGAATTTCATCCTGATGAAAGACTTAGGCAAAACCCAAGTATTTGGCATCAATAGACGCTAATATGGTTGTGCCAGAAGTACATAGACGAGATATTGAATGAATTCAATATAGAAACTACAAGAAAGGTTCTTGTTGCACAGAAAGGATTGAAAGAGTTCAATGTTGATGATATATTCAAGTGTATTGACACTTGGTAAGTGAAACAAAGATTCAAGTATAGATTGATACTTGATGTATGAAATCACAAAGAGTATTTATATCAATCATACTGTGATATGTACAAATCCAGATATGTCCTATGCTATAAATATTATGAGCATATACCAGAATGATTCATAAGATGATCATTGGACGATAGTAAGGATATTCTTATGATCTTCTGAAAGAACTAAGAGTATAATATTTGTAGAAGTGACAAATAGATGGTTAGTTCATTGTAAAAGTACTACATTGATACTAGTTTTGTCACAAAGTACAAATTAAGTTTATCTCAATCTAAACTAAGGGTGGCACAATATAATGGAAAGTGAGTTCCATAATGGATTTGGATGAGTTCCAAAGTTAAGACATTGTGACAGATACTTCAACAAAAGGCTAAGTATATGACTGCTATTATAGCAGCAAAAGAGGGCATTTGTGTCAAGTAGTTTGTTATCAAACTAGGTGTAGTTCACAGCGGGATAATACTATGAAGATATATTGTACGACAATATTGTCAACATGTTTTAACCCCAAAGAACTAAAGGTCACACCGAAAGACCAAATTTATACAAAGCCATCTCATTAGAGAATGAGTGATGCGTAGAGACGCAAAAACATGCAATCACACACGGACCTGGAAGTGTCAGATCCGGAGATAAGTTTACCACTAGCAATCATGTACATACAACACCGGAAAGCCATAGGTGTTGAATACACAAAGGTTTGAAACTAGATTATTGACTCTAGTGCAAGTGGGAGACTGTTGGAGATATGCCCAAGAGGCAATAATAAAGTGGTTATTATCATATCTTCGTATTTATGATAAATGTTTACATACCATGCTATAATTGTATTAACAGGAAACATTAATACTTGTGTGATTTGTAAACATAAAAGAGTCCCTAGTAAAGCCTCTTGTTAAACTAGCTTGTTGGTTAATATATGATCATTGTTTCCTGATCATGAACATAGAGATGTTATTAACAACAGGGTCATATCATTAGGAGAATGATGTGATGGACATACTCCTATAGATAAGCGTAGCATAAAGATCAAGTCATTTCAATAGTTTAATTGCTATATGCTTTCTGATACATAGTAACCTAATTCCTTCGACCATGAGATCATGCATATCACCTTTACTGGATGGATGCTTTGATGTCATCAAACACCACACCGTAACAGGGTGGCTATAAAAGTGGCATTGAGTGTTCGGAAAGTATTGGTTGAAACACATGGATCAAGAGTGGGATTTGTCCATCCATATGACGGATAGATATACTCTGGGCCCTCTCGGTGGAATGTCATCCAATTGGCTTGCAAGCATGTGACTGGGTCACAAGGGATCACATATCACGGGAACGAGAAAAGAGTACTTATCAGTAACGAGGTTGAACTAGGTATGCAGAGATACCGACGATCATAACCTCGGATAAGTAAACTATCGTGAGACAAAGGGAAATTGGTATCGTATGTAAGTGGTTCATTCGATCGCAAAGTAATCGTAGAAATATGTGGGAGCCATATGAATTTCCAGATTCCTCTATTGGTTATTGTTCGGAGAAGTGTCTCGATCATGTCCGCATAATTCACGAACCGTAGGGAGACACACTTAAGGATTCGACGTTGTTTGAGTAGTTATGGTATTATGAGAAAGAGACCGAATGTTGTTCGGAGTCTCGGATGGGATCCGGGATATCACGAGGTGATCCGGAATGGTCCGGAGAATAAGATTCATATAAGGAAAGTCCCGTTTCGGAGTTCGGGAATGATTCCGGTGTTTTCATCGGGGATATTCTAGAAGGTTCCGGATTGTCCGGCACTCCGGGGGGGAAGGGGTACATGAATGTGTCATTACATATTGGAATGATTGCATCATGTACTAAGTGTTCTTGCTGTCCCAAATAAAGGATTAAATTGAATCCTAAAACAGAAAAGTCAAATGTCCAGTTTGAAAGTCAAACGGCCAAAACAAGAAACTGTGGGAAACAAGCAAGAGGAGTTGGAACCAACCTGGAGGAGGAGTTGGACTCCTCCAGGCCGGCGCCCAGCCCAAGGCCGAGTTGGGGAGGGACTCCCTCCCTCCCCTGGCGCGCCAAGACCCCCCTCCCATAAAAGGAGGGGCAGGGCTCCTCCTATACACACACAAGTTCCTATCTTCTACCTCCGGTTTAGAGCCGTTTTGGTTTAGAGCTTCTAATTGCTTTAGCCAGCGGTTTAGAGCCTTCTAATTGGTTTAGAGCCTTCTAATTGGTGTGTCTAATTACTAGACCACTAATAGCCTCTCTCATAAGCTCCACCATACTCGCACCGGCTTAAGGCGAAGCCCTGCGGGATTTCCCCTCTACTTCCGGTACCACGCCGTTGTGCTGCCGGAATCGCGAGGAGAGTGCTACAACCTCCGCTGCCTGCTGGAACAAGGGAGAGGAAGGTCTTCGTCGAGTACCGAACGTGTGACCGACTACGGGAGCGCTGCCGGAACGTGGCGCCGGAAGGATCGTCTACGCGATCTTGAGATCGGAAAGAGTACGACTACATCACCCACGAGAATCTGCTCTCGTTAAACACTTTGGAATCTTCGAGGGTGAGTTATTCCATCGACTCGTTGCTACAATCTAGTAGATAGATCTTGGCTTGTTTGTTTGTATGCGATAGAAAATTTTTGTTTTCCATGCTACGAACCCCTACAGATGTTATCAAGAAACGCTTGAGAAGAGGCTGTTAAAACTATATCATCGACATATAAAAGAAGATAGGCAGTTTGAGAGTTGTTATGATAAACAAAAAGAGATGAATCAGAGGGGGAAGGATGAAAACCAATAGTGAGAATAAAGGTAGAGAAACGTTGAAACCAAGCACGAGGTGCTTGTTTAAGACCTTATAAAGATTTTTTAAGAAGGCAAACGTGATTTGGATTAGTGGAGTCTTTGAATTCTAAAGGTTGCTAGCAGTAAACAGTTTCATTTAGTGATCCATGTAAGAAAGCATTTTTAGCATCAAGTTGATGGATAGGCCAAGAAGAAGTGACAGCAAGACTAAGGACTATGCGAATTGTGCTAGGTTTAACTACATGAGAGAAGGTTTCATCGTAATCAAGACCATATTGTTGAGAGAAGCCACGAAAGATCCAACGAGCTTTATAGGCGAGAGAAAGAGAACCATCGGAGTGAAATTTTTGACAAAAAATCCATTTACCAGAAACAACATTTGCACCAGGAGGCCGAGGGACGAGTTGCCAAGTTTGATTACCTATAAGAGCTTGAAATTCATCACGCATTGCAGAAGTCCAGTGGGGATCAAGAAGAGCTGATTTATAAGATTTGGGGATGGGAGATATAGATGGAGTAACATTAAGATTTAATTTTTTAGTTGGTAATTTAAAACCTGATTTTTCACGAGTGCGCATTACATGTTCATTACTAGGTTTAGTTATAGGAACGACATGGGCGGGAGGTTGGAGAGGAGAGGGTAAAGCATTGCCCGGCGCAACGGATGATTCGGGCATAGGAGAGGAAGGATCGGGAGGTGCGGTAGAGAAGTCTGCCATGGCAGCGCTTTCAGCCGATTCGGCTGCCGCAGCAGAGCCCGCTGCCCCGGTATTATCGCATGCTGCCGGGGCAGGGATCAGGGTAGGTTTTGATGGGGTTAGGTTCGGTGCAATATAGAGAGGGTTTAGGGTGGGTCGGCGAGGTGAGGGAGACGTGGTAGATGTGTCGGTCTCGGATGGCGTGTGGCGTTGAGAAAAAGTAAAACGGTTTCAACAAAAGTGACATAACGAGAGATATGAATGCGGCCAGAGAGAAGATCAAGACAACAAAAACCTTTGTGTTCATCGGAGTAACCAAGAAACACACAGGAGATAGATCGGGGGGCTAGTTTATTTGGTGATGTGGCATACATGTTAGGAAAGCAAAGACAACCAAAAACACGAAGCTCGGAGTAATTGGGATGACATCTAAAACGATAAAAGTAGGGAGTGTGATGAGGATTCGATTTAGTTGGTCAGATGTTTAGAAGATATGTTGCAGTGCGTAGGGCCTCAGCCCAATATCTTGGAGGCATAAATGAATGAATTAAAAGTGTGCGAATTATATCATTGAGTGTTCGTAGAGCTCGTTCGGCCTTGCAGTTTTGGGGAGAGGTATAGGGCAGGAAAAATGTAGGAGGATGCCATGACTAAGGAAGAAATTTCTGTTTCGATTATTATCAAATTCTTTACCATTAGCACATAGAATAAATTTTATAGGTAAAAAGAAGTGGGTAGCTACATAACGTTGGAAATTTAGAAATATTGTGTGGACATCAGATTTGTTGCGCATGGTAAAAGTCCAAATACTGTGTGTAAAATCATCAAAAATAACAAGATAGTATTTAAAACTAGAAAAACTTTCATGTGGAGAAGTCCATAAATCACAATGTATTAATTCAAAGGGAAAAGTGCTAGAAGATTGGGAGGTACTAAAGGGAAGATGAATGTGTTTGCCTAATTGACATGACTCATAAACCAAAATATCATGATAATCTTTATTACATAAGATTGAAAATTCACGAAGAAAATTGGATAGTGTGGCAGCTTGAGGATGTCCTAGTCGTTGATGCCATAGATCCACCGAAGCAACCATGGAGGAGGGCTGAGCGGTGGTGGGTGCGCCGTTGATAGAGTATAGGTCTCCAGAACTATTGAAGCATGCCATCTCCGTCTTGGTCATGTAATCCTTCATAGACAAGCCAAAACAGTCAAACTCGACAGAGACAAGATTATCACGTGTAAATTGACGGACTGAATTTAAGTTTTTAATTAGGACAGGGGCAACAAGAACATCTCAAAGGAAGAGTGGTTTTGTGGTAGATGGAAGATGGGTTTGGCCAACACAATGGATAGGAATTAGAGAACCATCTCCAAGAGTAATAGAGGAAAAATGTGAAGAAGTGAACGATGACAACATATTACGCGAATTAGACATGTGATTAGATGCACCAGAATCGAAAATCCAATCCATACCTGAGTTTCCTTGAGCAGCAAAGTTGTTCATGGCCTAGAGAAAAGCGGCTTAGTCCCAGCTTGGCGTTGTTGCAGGGAACGAGGTTGGTGCAGATGGCGGAGCTGGGGCGAGCGGTGGCGGCGGAAGATGGTACATCGGATAGTGGCCGCATGTTGAGGTGCTGTAGTTCATTGGCGATGGTGCGTTGTAGGAGTAGTAGGATGGTGCATCGACGTAATCCTGCGACGAAGGGCGGAGACCGAGTAGTCCAGGGGAGCCGGTGTGCGGGCGCATGCCTGACATCCAAGAGCCGGTGTAGGCGGGTGGAGCGCTGATCATAGAGGGATCCGCCCAGGGCATGGGCCAGGCCTGCACAAGGCCGGTCCAAGGGTCATGTGGGGCGGTAGATCGGCGATGCTAGAGGTGCAGGAGCCGATGGTGGAGCCGTAGCTGCTGGTGCGCCGCCTGAGGGAGCCGGAGCCGATCGTGCTGATGGCCGTGGAGGTCTTGTGCCTCGGTATTTGGGGCCAGGGCGCCATCCTGGGGGTGGTTGCACCGATGGTGGAGGAGGCAACGGTGGTGGAGCTGGAGCGGGCGAACATTGGACGGCCGCGAAGACTTGGGGCGAGCCTCCTTGTTGGTGATGGCGCGATCTGCCCATTGAAGCATGGAGCGTACCTCGGTAACGGAGGGTCGTGGATGCATCATGGGGATGAAGGAGGCTTGCTTCTCAAAACGTTCACCAAGCCCGACGAGAAGAACATTGATGAGTTGGCGGTCATCGATGGGGTCGCCGAGTTCGCGGAGCTCGTCGGTGAGAGCCTTGAGCCGCTGACAATAAACCCCCACCTGGGAGTCACCTTGGATGGTGGTGCGGAGCTCAGTGTGGAGGGTGTTGACACGAGCGTCGATGTTGTCTTGAAACAGTTGACGGAGGGCCACCCAGAGCATGGCGGCGTTGGAGGCGTCGCGGAAGACGAGGTTGAAGATCTCGGTGGACACCCGTTGGTAGATCCATTGGATGATGGCAAGGTCGTCCTTTACCCAGCAAGGATCCGAGGGCTGGGGGACGGAGTTGGCGTCGACGTGGCTGAGGATATTGCAGCGGCCTAGATGAACTTCGAAGAGGCGGCGCCAATGGTAGTAGTTGCGCTTGGGAAGATCTAAAGTAATAGGAATAAAGGGACTAACATCTTGAATTGTATCGGCATATTGGATGGTGGGTGGGGTAGAGGAGACTAGGGTTTCAGAAGAGGTAGAGGTGGAGGATTGCGCCATGGCAGCGGTGAGCTTGGAGGCCGCGAGTTGGGAGCGCCACTCGAAATAGCCGGGCGGCGGCTGCGGTGGTGGGGTATGCGGCGACATGCCCTAGATCGGTTTTAGTCTAATACCATGTAGAATAATATTTGTCTCATAATTGATTGATTGTTTGGAGATTACAAGGGGTATATATGAGGGGACCGGCGGCCACTACTTGAATTACAAGCAAAACTCTAAACCAAAATGTATCTGACTTATATTCTAACACCTATATTATTTCACGCTACCAATCCAGAGAGACTCGGCAGCAACAGGAAGGCCAAGCAGGGTAGAGCAATAACATACCCATACCAATGTAGTCAATGGTTAGAAAACTTTACCCATACCCGTACCCGCGGGTATAAATCTTTACCCATGCCCATACCCGACGGGTACCCATACCTGTTGGGTACCCAACGAGTAGATCCAATAGTAAATAATTTATTCACAATCTTACATTGATCAATATATCATATTTGACAAAAAAATAATTATATCTACTCAATGATAGGTAGACGAGTACATGACAATTATCAACGTAATCTCATACTTTCTCCTAGGCTACTCGGTCGCATAGGTTAAAACTCTACAGGTAAGTTTTACAAGTTAGTCTAAATGGGCAGGGTATGGGTATACCCACGGGTATAACCATATACACATGCCCGTACACGTGACCTAATGGGCAGGGTATGGGTATTATTCATGGGTATAAAAGTATGCTCATACCCTACCCATGCGGGTACGGTACCCACGAATACCCGTACCCGTGGGTAAAATTGTCATCCTTAGAGACCGAAGGGTAACCACACCACCAGGCATTAAGGATGGCAATGGGCAAGGTATGGAAAGGATAGAGCAATACCATACCCATACCCGTGTAGTCAATGGATACAAAAGCTTACCCGTACCCGTACCCGCGCGTATAAACCTTTACCCACACACATACCAGGCGGGTACTCGTACCCATTGGATAGCGGGTATATTCAATAGTACACAAGTTATTCAAAATTTTACTTTTATTAATAGCATATTTGAAAAAAAAGATAATAATCTCTACTTACTAATAGTAGACGAGTACATAAAGTATCAAATTAAAATTTAGAAGTCGCATTCTCGTACTCGTTTCTAGGCTTCTCGGCCGCATAGGATGAAACTCTATAATTAAGTTTGACATGTCAGTTTAAATTGGCAGGGTATGGGTATACCCATGGATACAAGTCTATAGCCGTGCCCGTATCCGTAACTTAATGGGTAGGGTATGAGTATTATCCATGGATATAAAAGTATGTTCATACTCTACCCATACATGTACGATACCCACAGATACGCGTACGTATGGGTAAAGTTGCCGTCCTTACATGCGATCACCTTCTTTCTCTACTTCGACTACGGCTCAAGCCTTCCTCACGCAGTCGACGATGACGACGCCTCATAATGATCTTCTACCTACCTCTTTTGATGTTCCTCTGGTGTTGTAGTTGCTGCCAATGCATGATCTTGTGCGACCCTTGGCGGATAGCCATGTTAATTCTCACATGGAACTAAAAAAAATATCAGTGGCAACCCACTTGCAATTCAAAGTATCAGTTGCAACCCACTTGCAATTCATAAAAACGTATAAACAATTTCTTTTACAACTTGAACATAATTTTTTAAAACAATTTTCCTCAGTTTCAACCCACTTGCAACTAAAAAAAAGTCTCAGTTACAACCCACTTGCAATATGAGTATTCCTTTTATTACTTTTAGGCATCTTTATAGTACTAATGTTAATAATTATTAATGAGATCATGGAATTTTCACAAAAAAAAATATGAATACTTCCTCCGATCCATATTAGTTGATTTAGATTCATCTAAATACGAAATATATCTAGTCAAGTTTTAGGGCTAAATATATTCGTATCTAGACAAATTTAATCAACTAATATAAATCGGAGGGAGTATTTTTGACAAGTTGAACAACTATTTTTATACCACGTGAACATTTGTTTTTCGGTTGCTACTCACTCGTAACCAGAAAAACTCAATTGCAACCTTCATGTAACTCATAGGAGGGCGCGCAAATTACAAAGCAGATCAGAGGTGACAAACGTGACCGAGCACTAAGGACGATCTCGATCAGCCTGAGATTTAGCAAAACTCGTAATATCCAAATCTAAAATAAAAAAGATAAAGGGGGTGGTGGTGTGTAGCACAATAGCAACAGAGTATGCATGAACCTGGGATTAGACTCCTCTGCTTCTTTTTCTTTTTTGCACATGGGTGGAGAACTGACCGACGCTATGGCGTAGGCTTAATGATCATTTTGGCCAGGGAAATTCTCTGAGCCCGACGCATTTGTCACGTAGTACCATTGCACCAATAGTCCAATACCAAGACAGAATTATAAGCTCAAGTACGTTGGCGACCGAAAAACAAAACAAAAAAGTGTACCCGTGCTCCTCCAGCTTGAAGAATTCCTGAATGTACGGTCCCTGTGTGGAAACACCAAGGCGGTTTTGAGTTTTGGCATCCTGCCCTTGCCTTCTAGTATAACAACCCCATGGTCGTCATCACAATTCACAACCTCTCGCTCTTCACAGACTCTCGTTGTTCCGTCCGTGCTCCTGTTCAGGGAAAGCCTTCCGTCTCTCTCGACTCCCTCCTCTGCTGCTACCCGTTGGAGGCTTCAGAAGATGGCACAGGTACGTACCTGAATCTGACGGTGTTTTGTCTATTGATTCCTTCGGTTTTCTGATCGATCGTCGGTGAAGTCGAAGCGTACGTGGAGAAGTCTCGAAGAAATGTTTGCTCTTCCTCAATTTGCAGATCAAGGTGACTGAGGGTTCCCACCATGACCGACGACAAGACCAAGCAGAAAGCAATGGAGGCCGTCGCCGACATCTACGGTAAGCTGAGCGACATGAATCCCCGGCCATGAATCCGTCCGTTTCTTTTCAATTTTGGCTCTTTGAAATACACAACTAAAAGCATCTCTAGCAGATCCCCTATATCGTGGCGGCGGGCCGATATTGGGGTTTCGACCGTTTTTTGGCCAGACCAGACCCCGCATCGATGGTCTGTCCCGGAAAATGTATCCAGGCCGCAGCCCAAATCGCCAAAAAACCCGCATATATAGCGGTCGGCGAGGCGGATGGGGGCCACCTCCCGTCGACGTCAAATCGCCGCCCCTCTGGCGAGCAAGCGACGCGGTAGAGTGTAGATCGAGCGTCCCCCCCCCCCCCCCCCTCCACAACGATGGTGGTAGGGCACGGGCGCGGGGGCAGCCAGGTGGGCCGCGACGGACGCTCCACCGAGCGCAGTGGGAGCTCCACTGCTCCTCCCGCCGGTGAGAAGACGGAGGCGAAGAAGGTGAAGTCGGACGCGACGCGCATCCGCGGTAGCTACCGCCCGCCTTCGCCAAGCGCGAGCCGGAGCGGTACCGCCGCGCCGCCTCCTCTTCCAACAGCGTTGGTGGTGAAGACGGAGGACGCCGAGCCGGAGCCGGAGCCGCCACGCCTCCCTCACTTCGCCCCGGGCGACTACCTCGACGACGAGCAGTTCAAGCTCCTCCTCCCGCACCTCGGCGTTAACGCGGGCCTCGCGTCGGGCGAATTCGTCGCGGAGCGCGAGCTCGACATCGTCCTCGGCCTCGTCGCGCACTCCAGCCAGCAGGACGCGGACAAGCCCGCCGAATGGAGGCACATCTTCGTTGACCTCGTCAAAGAAGAGGAGTGAGGAGCCGACCCGCCGCCACGACATAGGGCTCCGGTGAGTATCCCGGAGCCGATTTTGCTGCAAGGTAGTGCCGTGCGGCGGATATTGTAGTTGCTTTTGATGTATAGCCGAATTTAGGACCAATGCAAACATGAACTCTCCGATCGAATTGTTCTTCCGTCGTGGGCGCGTTATTTTTTAAAATTTGCAGTTTCATATATCATATCTAGACTGTGCGTGCTGTTCGAACCCCAAATCCGCGTTGGGTGTCCTGGATACGCGGATTTGGGGTTTGGGGTTTGCCGTATATGCTAGAGATGCTCTAAATCTGAGTTAACTGACTCTGTTTTGGCGCTGCTAGAAACTTATAGCTTCAGAATAGAAGAGTCTTACGAGCAAGCATAAGCAGAGAGGCTAGCTGTAACCGATGTCGAGTGATATGGATTTTCCATGGTCAGTCGGACGAGTTCTTAAATACAGGCTAATCCGTTTTCCTCCTAGTCTTATGCTGATATCGATGGGTCAGTGAGTACCTGGTAGAGGTTGACGAGATGTTCAGGTTGAAATCATTTTGTCATGTTGTTGTCTGGGATTCTGAAATTCTTAAGATTATTAAGATGTCGTTAGCCCAAAATGCACTGCTGGTGCCAATCTCTTGTCCCAACATTGGAATCGGATGTTGTTTCTGAAGGTGTGCATGTATATTCAAGGTGTAGTAATAACTGTAGTACTTGATGATATGTTAACCAATGTGACCATGAGATGATGTTATCTGTTGTTGGATAAATACTTTATTTTCTTAGGTATAACACAGTTGAGCCATGTCCCTCCACATGGAGGTGTGTTGGCTGCCCAACATCAGCCCGTAAAAGTCCAACACGTTTCAACCATTGATAGATGTTCGTATCCAACGGCTGAGGTGCTCCTTGTGAGAGAAGTAGAAAAGAAAACCCTAGCCACCCTTGGTGACGGTGTGAGACACGCTGTGAAATTGTGTGTGAGCTGAGCAAATAGAGAGGATGAGAGAACAAACAAGAACACCTCAACCTAGTGAGAAGGGAGGAAGAAGAAGAGGTGATTTCTGTCTAGATTTCTGAGATCTGACCGATCTGTCTTTAATCTGGTGTTTGGAGGCTTAAACGTGCTTGGATTGACTCCAAACTTGGTGAGCTTGTTCCTTGCTTTGAGTAATTCGATCTAGTTAGCTGGTTTGAAATTTGGGTCAGTGTAGCATCAGATTTGGAAGCGGTTTAGTCAGTTCGGACTGCTGCAATTTCAGCACAGAGCAGTTTTGGTAGACGAACAGTTTGGGCAGGCAAACGGTGTCCGATTGGCCTGAAATTTGGCATGTATGTTGGGTACTCGTATATCATCTTGTCTACCAAGTTTGGTGCTGTTTGGATCTGCGGTTTAAGAGCAGTCTGCTGATTATCGAAGGGGACAGAAACTAAGATACTCTGCTTTGCTGTAATCTTTCTCTCAAGTGGTTGTTGTTGTTGTCGATGGCAATGTGCTGAGTGTGTTGTATATCTCTAGATGTTCTAAAAATACTATGTACCCAGGTTGCTCATAGTGAAGCTCGGTGGACCGGTTGGTCCGCACCCGTGGTTTTTTCTTTCTCACCCTGACAAGGTTTTTCCATGTAAATCCTTGTGTCACCTGTGCATGTGCTCGTTGTTTTATTTTCGTTGCATATCTGTTGATTGAAACTATCCTCGGGGTTCATCGCAAGCTGCGGGGGTTGTGGGCATCTCCCTCCCCCCCCCCCAAAAAAAGTGGTATCAGAGTTGAGGTTCAGTTCGTGGTCAGTTCAGAGCAAAGGTTTGTTTTGGGCTGAGTGCATTTGCTTGAGGTGAAGAATGAAAGTGAATACCAACAGAATGATTTCTTTGAATGGTACAAATTATCAAGCATGGAAGAGCAAGATGAAGGACTTGTTATATATGAAGGATTACTGGAAGCCGGTGTTCTCCACTGAGATGCCTAGTGATATGCAAGAAGATCATTGGGAGGTACTTCATCTCCAAGCTTGTGGGTTCATTCAGCAATGGGTGGATGATAATGTTTTGAACCATATCATTGATGAGTCACATGCACGTGCCTTATGGCAGAAATTGGAGGAGTTGTATGCCCACAAATAAGGTACCAACAAGATGTTCTTGATCAAGAAATTGATGCGTTTGAGGTACAAGGAGGGTACTCCAATTGCAGATCATGTGAATGAATTTCAGGACATTATAAATCAGTTCAATGGGAATCACATTTGAAGATGAAGTTAGAGCCTTGCTGCTACTTGGCTCATTACCGGACACTTGGGAGACCTTTAAGGTCACCGTGTGCAATTCAGCACCTAATGGAGTAGTCACTTGGAACCTTGTGAAGACCAAGGTACTAAATGAAGAGTCCAGAAAAATTGCTGATAAGGACGGTTCTTCCTCACATTCTGAAATGTTAGCGACCGAGTCACATGGGAGAAGCGAGAGCAAAGGTCCGAGTAAGGGAGGAGAAAGAAGTAGAAGCAAATCATGAGGCAAAGACAAGTATGCTGGTATTATATGCCATCACTGATATGAGAAGGGCCACATAAAGTGGCATTATGAACAAAGGAAGAAAGACAAAAAGAAAAAGAAGAAAGTTCAAAAATAGACCGATAGTGATAGTGATGGAGGTCGGATTGCTGTGGTAGAGGAGATCATGTTTCTCATGCATGAAGAACATGATGGCAGCAGTGTTTCCACCACGGAGGAGAGGATCACTGTAGTTTCTGATGATACCATCAGCCTTGAAGATGGTGATGAGGTGACTTGGATTCTGGACAGCGGTGCTACCATACATTCTACATCTTGTAGAGAGCTCTTCACCAACTACACAGCAGGTGATTTTGGTGTTGTGAAGATGGGAAACAATGATAGGGAAAAATTATTGGAAGAGGAGATGTGCACTTGGAGACTGAAAATGGTACGACATTAGTCCTCAAGTCGGTGAGGCATGTTGAGGCCCTTCGGCTCAACATTATCTTAGTTGGATTGCTTGATGGAGATGGGTACTTGAGCAGATTTGGAAATGCACAGTACAAGCTCACCAAAGGGAACCTGATTGTTGCAAAAGGTAACATGGTTTCAGTTTTGTATCATGTTCATGCTAAGCTTTCTGCTGCTTGTGTCAATGCATTGCAGAAAGAGGATGTGTGTGCCTTATGGCACAAGAGACTTGGGCACATGAGTGCGAAGGGGATGACAGTGCTAGTGAAGAAAAATCTATTGAAAGGTGTGAAAGGTGTTCACATCGAGAAATGTTCAGATTTTCTAGAGGGGAAGCAACACAGAGTTGCGTTCAAGAGTCAACCTCCTCACAAGAAGCCTGAGGTGCTGGACTTGATACATTGCGATGTTTGCAAAATGTCGGTGAGGTCTATGGGTGGAGCAAAGTACTTTGTCACATTTATTGATGACTGTTCTAGGAAGGTTTGGGTCTATGTGTTGAAGAACAAACATCAAGTACTAAGTGTATTCAAACAATTCCAAGTCTCAGTTGAGAGAGAAACTAAGAAGAAGATCAAGTGCATTCACACTGATAAGGGGGGAGAGTATATTGGCCCATTTGATGCCTATTGCAAGGAACAGGGAATTAGGCACCAATTTACTCCTCCGAAGACACCACAGCTGAATGGTCTTGCTGAGAGGATGAGCAGGACAATTGTTGAGAGAGTTTGATGCTTGCTATCGAGTGCAAATCTTCCTAAACATTATTGGGGGAGGCTTTATCAACTGTAGTTTATCTTATTAATCTCTCACCAAGTTATCTATTGCAGGGAGATGTTCCAAACAGGTTCTTTTATGACAATGACGTCTCGTATGAGCACCTGAAGGTTTTTGGGTGCAAGTACTTTGTGCATATCCCTCAAGATGAAAGGTCAAATCTTGATTCAAAGACACGACAGTGTATATTTCTTGGCTATGGAGGTGATCAGTTCGGCTATAAGTTGTATGATCCAATAGCAAGAAAGGTTGTGAGAAGCTGTGATGTTGTCTTTGTTGAAGACCAAACAATTGAGGATATTGTGAAGACAAAGGTGCAGGTTCCGGAGCAAGTTTCGGTACATGTTTCTCCTCGAAATCAGCAGCAAGACAGATCGGATTCTGACCTAGTTCCTGCAGATTCAGCTCAAGAAGCTAAAAATGATGATGCAGAAGATGTGCAAGATGATGCACATAGTGGTACAGGTGAGGATGATCCCCTGCAGCAAGAGTATGATGCTGAAGAAGATGATCATGATCAGCAAGCACCTGAACCAGATAGTCCACCAGCTGCTCCACTCAGACGGTCCAGCAGAGGTCGTGTTCCTTCCACTAGGTATGACTCAGACCAATATGGTGTTATTGTCCGATGGTTCAGAACTTGAGTGCTTTCAAGAGGCAATGAAAGATGAGAACAAGGAGTGGAATAAGGCTATGAAGGAAGAGATGGATTCCTTGCATAAAAATCATACTTATGAGCTGGTGAAGTTGCCCAAGGGCAAGAAAGTTCTAAAGAACAAATGGGTCTACGTAATCAAGCAAGAAGAGCACACTTCATATCCAAGGTACAAGGCCATGCTAGTTATAAAGGATTCAGCTAGAGAAAAAGGAATTGACTTTGATGAAATATTTTCTCTGATGGTGAAGATGACATCAATTCGAATGATCCTTGGCATGGCATCAAGTCTCAACTTGTAGGTTGAGCAAATGGATGTGAATACAACTTTCCTTCATGGAGAGTTGGAGGAAGAAATCTATATGGATCAGCCCGAGGGGTTTCTTGTTAAAGGCAAAGAAGACTATGTGTGCAAATTGAAGAAAAGTCTCTATGGCCGAAAACAAGCACCGAGACAATGGTACATGAAGTTTGAATCTGTCATGGGGGAGAAAGGCTACAAGAGGTGTAGCTCGGACCATTGTGTGTTTATTCAAAGGTTCTCAGGTGATGATTTTATCATGTTGTTTCTCTATGTTGATGATATCTTGATTGTTGGCAAGAATGTCTCTAGGATTGCTAGGCTAAAAAGGGAGTTGAGCAAAAGTTTTGCCATGAAATACTTGGGTCCAGCAAAGTGTATTCTCGGCATGAGAATTGAGAGAGACAGAAAATCCAACAAGTTGTACTTGTCTCAAGAGAAATATATTGAGAAGGTACTTCGCAAGTTCAAGATGGACAAGGCAAGGGAAGTGAGTTGTCCACTCGCAGCTCATTTCAAGTTGAGTAAAAAGCAATGTCCCTCAACTGAAGGTTCCTTATGCTTCAGCTTCAGCTGTTGGGAGTTTGATGTATGCTATGGTGTGCACACGACCTGACATTGCTCAAGCGGATAGTACTGTGAGTAGATTCATGTCCAATCCAGGAAGACCACATTGGGAAGCCGTGAAGTGGATTTTTAGGTATCTCCGGGGCAGCACTAATATGAAGCTTTGCTTCGGTGGTAGTGAGTCCAAGCTGATTGCGTATTCAGATTCAGACTTGGCTGGAGATGTTGATGGAATGAAGTCTACTTCAGTTTATTTGATTACCCATTCAGGAGGAGAAGTGACTTGGCAAAGCAGGCTGCAAAAGTGTGTGGCGTTGAACACAACTGAGACCGAGTTCATCGCAGTAACTAAGGCGAGCAAGGAGCTATTGTGGCTGAAACGATTGGCTTGTGAGCTTGGTTTTGAGCAAGACAAGTATGTGTTGTTTTGTGATAACCAAAGTGACATTCACCTGAGTAAAAATGCAAGTTTTCATTCGAAGTCGAAGCATATTGATGTTCGCTATCATTGGATTCGAGATGTGTTGAATTACTAGCAAATGCAAATTGAGAAGGTGCACACAGATGACAATGAGGCTGATATGTTGACCAAGGTGGTGATAAGAGGAAAGCTCAAGGTATGCCGTCGGCTCGCTGGCATGATTGCCGGTTGGCAGTGAGACCCTCCATGATGTCGGGAGGGGGAGTTTGTTGGGCCATGTCCCTCCACATGGACGTGTGTTAGTGATACGTCGTATATCTATAATGTTTTATGTTTCATGCTTGTTTAGTATCCACTTTGCTTTGCTTTGTATACACTTTGAGGTGTTTTTATATGTTTTCTGGTACTAACCTATTAACAAGATGCCGTAGTGCCAGTTGCTTGTTTTCTTCTGTTTTTGGTTCCATAAAAGCTAGTAAAGAAATATTCTCGGAATTGGACGGGACAAAATCCAAAGTCAATATTTCACCGAGGAGAACACGGAGTCCAGAGGAGAGACGGAGGGGAGCCACAGGGCGGCTACACCTCCAGGCGCGGGCCCACCCTGGGCCGCGCCTGGGCAGGGTGTGGCCCCCCTGGACGCCCTCCTGCCTCGCCTCTTAGCCTATAAGAAGCCCCCGATGCCTAAACCCTAAGCACCCGATCAATATTCCACGAAACCGTTTGTAGCCGCTGCCACCATCGTCCCTAGATCGAGGGATCTGAAGCTCTTCCCGGCACCATGCCGGAGGGGAGATCATCCCGGAGGCCTTTTTCTTCATCATGCCAGCCTCCGGTATGAAGCGTAAGTAGTTCCACCTTGGACTACAGGTCCATGTAGTAGCTAGATGGTTGTATCTTGTGAGCTCCGTTCATGATCAAGATCTCATCTATTTGTAATCATGCATGGTGTGTTTGCGGGGATCCGATGGATATTGAGACTACTATGTCAGATTGATTAATGGTTTTGTCTTATTGATTCTATCATGTCCGTGTTGTTTGTGATCTTGCATGATCTCCGTTGTTAGTAGCTATCTTGTACAAGTAGTTGCTAGTGACTCCAAGAGGGGGGTATTTATGCTCGATAGTGGATTCATGCCTCTATTTAATCTAAGGGAAGTGACAAAAATCTCTAAGGTTGTAGATGTCCTGTTGCTACTAGGGAGAAAACAACGGTCTCTTGTTCATGGAACAAGTGGATTGTTTACCTTACACACTTTGCTTAAAGAAGTTGTCTGTTGCTTGCAACTTAATACTGGAGGGGGTTCGGATGATAACCCAAAGGTGGATTTCTAGTCATAGATGCAATTGGATGGCGGTCTATGTATCTTGTTGTATTGCCCAATCGAATCTCATAGGATATTGATGTCTAGTATTGCATTGTTATGCCTTGCTCGGTCCTGTCAATTGCCCTGTTGTAATTTTTTTACCCAGCACGCCATGTTTGTTTATCAAAGGAGAACACCTCTTGTGAACTATGGACCCTGGTCCAATCATCTTCCACTGTTTACTTTCTGCCAAGCTACTATTTCCTTCCACACCATACAGTTAATCCTTTGTTACAACAAACCGGTGAGATTGACAACCTCACTGTTCGTTGGGGCAAAGTCTTGAGTTTGTGTTGTGCAGGTCTCCAAGTTGCTAGAAACACCTTTGAATCGTTTCCTTCCTCCTACTGGTTCGATAACCTCGGTTTCTTACTCAGGGAAAACTTGTTGTTGTGCTCATCATACCTTGCTCTTGGGGTCTTCCAACGAAGCGCCCACATCAACACCGTGAGTGTTATCAGTTGGCAGCCCAACATCAGCCCGTGAAAGTCCAACACGTTTCAACCGTTGATCGATGTTCGTATCCAACGGCTGAGGTGCTCCTTGGGAGAGGAGTAGAAAAGAAAACCCTAGCCACCCTTGGTGGCGGTGTGAGTCATGATGTGAGAGTGTATGTGAGCTGAGCAAAGAGAGAGGGTGAGATAACACACAAGAACACCACAACCTAGTGAGAAGAGAGGAAGAAGAAGAAGAGGTGATTTATGTCCAGATTTCTAAGATCGGATCGATCTGTCTTCAAGCTGGTGTTTGGAGGCTCAAATGTGCTTGGATTGGCTCCAAACTTTGTGAGCTTGTTCCTTGCTTTGAGTACTTCGATCTGGTTAGTTGGTTTGAGATTTGGGCCAGTGTAGCATCAGATTTGGAAGTGGTTTAGTCAGTTCGGACTGCTGCAGTTTCAGCAGAGAGCAGTTTTGGTAGACGTATAATTTGGGCAGGCAAACTATGTTCGATTGGCCTGAAATTTGGCATGTATGTTGGGTACTCATATGTTAGCTTGTCTACCAAGTTTGGTGCAGTTTGGATCTGCGGTTTAAGAGCAGTCTGCTGATTACCGAAGTGGACATAAACTGAGATACTCTGCTTTGCTGTAATATTTATCTCAAGTTATTGTTGTTGTTGTTGGTGGTGGTGGTGGTGTTGTTAGTGTTGCTGTTGTTGTTGTTGCTGTTGCTGTTGCTGTTGCTGTTGCTGTTGCTGTTGCTGTTGTTGCTGTTGCTGTTGCTGTTGTTGTTGCTGTTGCTGTTGCTGTTGCTGTTGTTGTTGCTGTTGCTGTTGCTGTTGTTGTTGTTGTTCTTGTTGTTCTTGTTGTTATTAACATGCTGAGTGTGTTGTATATTACTGGATGTTCTATAGATGACTATGTATCCAGGTTGCTCATAGTGAAGCTCGGTGGACTGGTTGGTCCGCACTCGTGGTTTTTTCTTTCTCTCTTTTAGAAGGTTTTTCCACGTAAATCCTTGTGTCACATGTGCATGTGCTCGTTGTTTTAGTTTTGATGCATATCTGTTGATTGAAACTATCATCGGGCTTCACCACAAGCTGCGGGGGTTGTGGGCATCTCCCCCCCCCCCCAAACAAACTTGTCACAAGACCATGAGTTGGAATGCGACACAGTGTTTTGAAGCCAGCATTCAGCCGTTGAGTTTATTTATAAGTTTCAATACCTAGAAATCTTATCAGTTGTAGTGCGGTGTGCGTGTGAATACATGGAACACATCTCCCCCGCACTGTTCACAATTACATGCGCACGCATTTTCGTGCTTCAGCTTTGACCATCATTTTGTTATGTGCCGTAAAATTATACAGTTGAAATAAATATGTTTTTATGACATTTTTTCATATATTATTGATCAGGTTGATGATCAAAATTAAATCTTGCAAAACTAAGACATCCATTGGGGACGATGGTGTATTAGTACGAGAATAAAATCCAACGGTGGCACGTGAACTTGCCCTTTTTTAATACGGTAACTCATTTTAGAACCTAAACTTAACCTTTTTTTAATATGGTCACTCACCTTAGAAATACGCGTTTTACGGTTACTATATACGGGCCATATTTTGCTGGCGTGATGGGCTTTGAGCCTTTCACAGGTCTACATAGACCTTTTTTTTGCAAAAAAGACCTTCACTTACAATTATTTGGTACATGCCCTTAGGCCCACCGGACAGGCTCTTTGAACAACATTTTAGAAAATCAATCATGAAAAGGGGCCTCATAGAAAAGCGTATCTTTCAGTGAGGAGACGGTTGGAGGGGCCAAGGAGAGACAGAGGACGAGTTGGTGCACTTGAGCTTGGCGAGCCAGATGTGCCTCCAACAAGAGGTTGTGGCCAGGAGGCCGTAAGCCGATGCAGACGCATGAGAAGAATAGGTGCGCTCGCGGTCAAGCACGAGGTCGATGAGGGGAACCTTTAGGGGCACGGTCATAGATGAGACGAAGGTCGGCGACGTCGTTCTGCAGATGTAGGAGGGGGCGACGGGATGGTGGCGGAGCAGGATGAGGTTGACGCGGTACTTCCGGGGCCGATGAAGACCAGATTTCGGCCAGAGGCGCCGTGCCAGGTCGTGGTCGCGGAAGATAGAGGGGAGCTATTGCATGGACGAGGAGAACAACGCGACAATGTCCTGCTGATGGCAAAAACTCAGTGTGTATAAATGTTTTGGACACCAAGTGCAGCGTGTTATAGCAAACGTCTTTTCCCCCATAAGTTGTTCCTGGGTGTACACGAGTGAGGATAAAGTGCACATAAAAGACAAATATTCGTTCGTGGGGTCAGTCTAGATATTTTAGTAAGCTGCCAGGATTGCTGGTCCGGAGATGCCAGGGTGTTACAACATCTCCATGGAGCAACCTCAACCTTCTTCCTGTGCCACTACAATACCCCCCGCCGAGCTCCGCCGAACCTCCCCGTTGTGATTCGAGAGAGTCCCTATGGTAGGGGAAAATCCCTAAGAGTAGGGTATCACTGCTAACTTTTTTTTACAACATTACGACACTACTAGAAAACAACACGTCTGTGACGCACCTAAAAAGTACATCTGTAACGCACTAGCAGTGCGCCACTAGCCGTGCACTACAGCTAAGTTTTACCTGTAGCGCATTACCTGGTGTGTTACGGGTAAAAAAGTTACCCGTGGTGCACCACCTAGTGCGCCACGGCTATGTTTTTTGAAAAAAAAATGCAAAAAAAACACTCTCGTTTTGAATTGCAAAAGCAACCGGGTCCGTGCATCTCCGCCGCCGTGTCGCCTCACCGGAGCATGGCCGTGGCCATGACCTACCACCGCAGGGAGGTGCGGGAGGCCGTGGCCATGCTAGTCCTCGCCGACATCGAGGCAGTAGGAGAATGTGTGGTCGGAGAAAGGGAGGTAGGAAGAGAGGAAGAAAGAAAAGAAGAGAGGGAGGAAGGAAGGGAGGTAGGTGAGGAGAAGGAGGCCACCGTCGCCCATCATCACTGCGAGGAGGAGGAGAAGGCCGCCATCGCGCTGCCGTCACTACAAGGAGAGGAGGAGGCTGGAGCAAGGACGCCAGAGCAAGGTGTCCGGAGAGAGGAGAAGGGGAAGGAGAAGGAAAAGGGAGAAGGGAGAAGGAAAAGGAGAAGGAGAAGGAGACGGAAAAGTAGAGGGGTAGGTGGGCGGGGTGGTGATTCGAATTTCGAATCCCGCCCATTTACTCGTGGTGCACTAGGTGGTGGTGCGATACGGGTAAGTTGCCCTCTTTTTTCTGCAGAAAAAACAGTCTTTTGACCTTAACTTTTTACTCTTTTTAAATTTGAAAATCTAAAAAATCGCTAAACGATCTTAGGTCGTTGCGAGCGGATGCGAAATCTCGTTCTTGTCATTTTGGTATATTAAACGTTTTTTCGACATCGTATGCAAAAATTACGACCGTTTTACCGTGACATAACTTTTTTTTTCTAAAAAAATCGAAATTCTTGTTTCCTAGAAACTAGACCACATTACCTACCTACATGTGAAAGGATTTTATTTTTTAAAGTGTTTTTTATTTTATTTTATTTTTTGGAAGGCTACAAAGGCGATCAGGGGTGGAATTGGTGCAGGCCACTTAAAAATTAGCCGTAGCGCTGACCAAGTGCGCTACGTGTATGTGGTCTGCGACCACCTGTGTTCTGGCAAATACATAGCCGTGGCGCACCATCCCTATGTGTGCCACGCTTACGATAGTTAGCCGTAGGGCACCTGTAAACAATGTGTCACGCCTATTTTACCCGTGGGGCACCACTAACACGTGCATCACGGATGTGTGAATTACCTATAGCTATTTTCCTAATACTGTTTTCCTAATAGTGCGGTGGAGGAAATCCCTACTATACAGATTCACTTTTATTTATAGGGTGTCACATTACTATTAGTGCAATAAGCCACAAAACAAGAAATTTACTTATTGGACCGTGGCTCAAAATCCTATTCTTATGCGCAGTCGTATGTACATGTTCCTACGGGTCTATACGAAATATAGTCGTGTGTGTGATGCGAAGGGATTTTATTGTTGTCAATCATACAACCAAATGCATACATGCACGTTGGAAACTGTTTAAGAATGGAAAACACGTGTTGAAATCTTTTGGGATTTGCTCTATCTAAAAATTAATATTCATATCCTCTAAAGATTTGCTTTGGATACTCGAGCATATATATACAGATCCTCAAAGATTAAATATTTGCACAAAAGTTATGACCCTTCAATAAACTTTGCACTATAAATTGGGCATACTCCCTCTTTCTTCTCCTCACACACGGAAAAACAAAAATACTGACCCATAAGGGGTGTGAGAAAGGTAGGATGAAGGTCCAGTGGGTCATGGACAACCAGAAGCGCAAGGCAACACTGAGGTGGTGCCTCACCATTTCGCTAAAGATGGCCGGCGAGCTCGTCGTTGTCTATGACGTGTCCACCTATTTTAGTTGTCGCGCCGCACGATAGCTAGTCGTCCTTCTTCAGTAGGATGGGAGGCTCCTACTCGTTGTACCCTCGCGCTTCTTGTTGTCCACGACCCATTGGATCTTCACCCTCCCCTTCTCGCTCCCCTAACAAGGCATTGATTTCCTTGATGGATTTTTTAATTGCACACAAACTCATATACAACCCCACATTGTTGAAGCTTCTCTTTTGTATTTCTCCCAAGCTAAAAATTATACAATCGTCAAACTTTATAGGTAAATGGTGCGATAGAACGGAGATTTAAGAAAAATAAAATTAATGTAAATATATAAGAAAAGATATAAAAATGTCATTATATATGTACATGGTATAAAAAATCCAAAATATTTCTACATATTTTAGTTCGAATGTTTCAATACCCTGCGAAGCTTCAAATCATATGTTGTTCTATTTGAGAGAACAAAAAAAAGGGGTGCCGCGTTTGGTCGAGCCGGTGCGAGGTGGTGTCTTTTATCCTGACGTTGTTTCAGACTGTCGACAACTTCCATGCAATCAGAGGGAATTATTGCTCTTGATAGCAAAGCGGAAAACGTCTCGCGTCGCCTCCCGCTTGGGCGACCGAGATGGCTCTCTCACCCCTGCTGCCGCCACCCACCTCACCCTCCCCCCCCCCCCCCCGCCGCTCGTCAAATTCCTCGTGATGCCGGCGGCGGCGGGCCCTCTTTTGCCCCCAAAGCTTCTTTGCGGGAGGGGCGGCTGGCGGCGGTGGCTTCTGCAGGCTACGGTTGACTCGACCAGCGGCGGCGTGTGTGGCACGGGCGGGGCCTCCCCTGGTGGTAGCGTGGGCTCCGTCGATGCTGAGCTTGGGAGGAGCTGTTGTGGCGGTGCGGCGGAGTGCTTCTGGCGGCGGGGCCTCTACGACAGTGGTGGGAGCGACTCGGGACGCAGCTCACCGGCGGCGTGGTGGCCTGGCTGCAGCAACGTGGTAGCGGTTTCGACGGGACCCGATCCGGGCCTGATCCGGGCCTGGCCGGGCTTAGATCTAGGCCTAGCCGGGCCTGATTTGGGCCTAATCTTGGCCTTGTTAGCACTGCGGCCCGCCCGGACGGCTCTCACCACTAGGCTAAAGTGAGCTCGATGACTGCAAGTCCGAGTCTTGACCTTCACTGTCACTCTCGGCGGTTGTGTGTTATGGCGGTGGCCGGAACCACATATCTAACTTCCGTGACTTACTTTTTCTATCTTAGCTCCAGTGAAAATTGGTCGTGTCGGAATGGTTTTGGGGCATTGCCTACAGTATTCCATTGAGAAACTTATATAGTTTTTATTCCGAATCATTCATAGTTACTGGTGGCCATTAGAAACTGCGCATGCTAAGGGTTTAGAGCTTGGACTCTGGTCTTGTAATAATGATATCATTTTTCTGGTGTAGTAGACTCTGAGCACTCCCTGCAATTCTGCTTTGGGTTTGTAAATTTCCGAATTTGCCCTGCTAGAACTTTGTAAATGCCCAAAATATCAAATGAGCGCTTCGCCATTAAGATATGGAAGGGGGGGGCACAAACCAACGTTCAGACCCTCCTCGTACGTAACTAATGCGTCCTTGTGTTGTGTGTGTGGGTGTGGGTGTGGGGTAGGGGTGTGTGTGGTGGGGGGTGGGGGGAGGCACCAAAACCAACTCGATTGTTTGGTCCCCTGTTGCATGCGCTATCTAAAACGGAGGAGCTTGGCGGTGATCGATATGACCAGGTTCACGATCTACTAAACATGTCCCATATATTCCTTCACCCTACCAATCTAGGGAGACTCAGCACCGACGGAAAGGCCAAGCCATACACCGTCGGTGCTAGGGGCAGGGCCGCTGGAGATCCAAGGGCAACCACACCACCAGGCGATCACCTCCTTTCTCTACTTCGACCACGGGTAAAGCATGCCTCACGCAGTCAATGACGATGCCTCGTAATTATCTCTGACCACGGCTAAGTTGATGTTCCTCTGGTGTTATAGTTGCTGCCATTGCATGATCTTGTGCTACCCTTGGCGGATAATATCTAACACTATATAGCAACAGCACGTAAAAAAAAATAAAGGGGGTTGTGGTGGTGTGTAGCACAATAGCAACAGAGTATGCATGAACCTGGGATTAGACTCCTCAGCTTCGTTTTCTTTTTTGCACATGGGTGGAGAACGGAACGACGCTATGGCGTAGGCTTAATGATCATCCTGGCACTAGATCAACGTCTGATGCGACTGGCATGCAAGTCGGACGAGTTCTTAAATACAGGCTAATCCGTTTTCCTCCTAGTCTTATGCTGATATCGATGGGTCAGTGAGTACCTGGTAGAGGTTGACGAGATGTTCAGGTTGAAATCATTTTGTCATGTTGTTGTCTGGGATTCTGAAATTCTTAAGATTATTAAGATGTCGTTAGCCCAAAATGCACTGCTGGTGCCAATCTCTTGTCCCAACATTGGAATCGGATGTTGTTTCTGAAGGTGTGCATGTATATTCAAGGTGTAGTAATAACTGTAGTACTTGATGATATGTTAACCAATGTGACCATGAGATGATGTTATCTGTTGTTGGATAAATACTTTATTTTCTTAGGTATAACACAGTTGAGCCATGTCCCTCCACATGGAGGTGTGTTGGCTGCCCAACATCAGCCCGTAAAAGTCCAACACGTTTCAACCATTGATAGATGTTCGTATCCAACGGCTGAGGTGCTCCTTGTGAGAGAAGTAGAAAAGAAAACCCTAGCCACCCTTGGTGACGGTGTGAGACACGCTGTGAAATTGTGTGTGAGCTGAGCAAATAGAGAGGATGAGAGAACAAACAAGAACACCTCAACCTAGTGAGAAGGGAGGAAGAAGAAGAAGAGGTGATTTCTGTCTAGATTTCTGAGATCTGACCGATCTGTCTTTAATCTGGTGTTTGGAGGCTTAAACGTGCTTGGATTGACTCCAAACTTGGTGAGCTTGTTCCTTGCTTTGAGTAATTCGATCTAGTTAGCTGGTTTGAAATTTGGGTCAGTGTAGCATCAGATTTGGAAGCGGTTTAGTCAGTTCGGACTGCTGCAATTTCAGCACAGAGCAGTTTTGGTAGACGAACAGTTTGGGCAGGCAAACAGTGTCCGATTGGCCTGAAATTTGGCATGTATGTTGGGTACTCGTATATCATCTTGTCTACCAAGTTTGGTGCTGTTTGGATCTGCGGTTTAAGAGCAGTCTGCTGATTATCGAAGGGGACAGAAACTAAGATACTCTGCTTTGCTGTAATCTTTCTCTCAAGTGGTTGTTGTTGTTGTCGATGGCAATGTGCTGAGTGTGTTGTATATCTCTAGATGTTCTAAAAATACTATGTACCCAGGTTGCTCATAGTGAAGCTCGGTGGACCGGTTGGTCCGCACCCGTGGTTTTTTCTTTCTCACCCTGACAAGGTTTTTCCATGTAAATCCTTGTGTCACCTGTGCATGTGCTCGTTGTTTTATTTCCGTTGCATATCTGTTGATTGAAACTATCCTCGGGGTTCATCGCAAGCTGCGGGGGTTGTGGGCATCTCCCCCCCCCCCCCCCCCCCAAAAAAAGTGGTATCAGAGTTGAGGTTCAGTTCGTGGTCATTTCAGAGCAAAGGTTTGTTTTGGGCTGAGTGCATTTGCTTGAGGTGAAGAATGAAAGTGAATACCAACAGAATGATTTCTTTGAATGGTACAAATTATCAAGCATGGAAGAGCAAGATGAAGGACTTGTTATATATGAAGGATTACTGGAAGCCGGTGTTCTCCACTGAGATGCCTAGTGATATGCAAGAAGATCATTGGGAGGTACTTCATCTCCAAGCTTGTGGGTTCATTCAGCAATGGGTGGATGATAATGTTTTGAACCATATCATTGATGAGTCACATGCACGTGCCTTATGGCAGAAATTGGAGGAGTTGTATGCCCACAAATAAGGTACCAACAAGATGTTCCTGATCAAGAAATTGATGCGTTTGAGGTACAAGGAGGGTACTCCAATTGCAGATCATGTGAATGAATTTCAGGACATTATAAATCAGTTCAATGGGAATCACATTTGAAGATGAAGTTAGAGCCTTGATGCTACTTGGCTCATTACCGGACACTTGGGAGACCTTTAAGGTCACCGTGTGCAATTCAGCACCTAATGGAGTAGTCACTTGGAACCTTGTGAAGACCAAGGTACTAAATGAAGAGTCCAGAAAAATTGCTGATAAGGACGGTTCTTCCTCACATTCTGAAATGTTAGCGACCGAGTCACATGGGAGAAGCGAGAGCAAAGGTCCGAGTAAGGGAGGAGAAAGAAGTAGAAGCAAATCATGAGGCAAAGACAAGTATGCTGGTATTATATGCCATCACTGATATGAGAAGGGCCACATAAAGTGGCATTATGAACAAAGGAAGAAAGACAAAAAGAAAAAGAAGAAAGTTCAAAAATAGACCGATAGTGATAGTGATGGAGGCCGGATTGCTGTGGTAGAGGAGATCATGTTTCTCATGCATGAAGAACATGATGGCAGCAGTGTTTCCACCACGGAGGAGAGGATCACTGTAGTTTCTGATGATACCATCAGCCTTGAAGATGGTGATGAGGTGACTTGGATTCTGGACAGCGGTGCTACCATACATTCTACATCTTGTAGAGAGCTCTTCACCAACTACACAGCAGGTGATTTTGGTGTTGTGAAGATGGGAAACAATGATAGGGAAAAATTATTGGAAGAGGAGATGTGCACTTGGAGACTGAAAATGGTACGACATTAGTCCTCAAGTCGGTGAGGCATGTTGAGGCCCTTCGGCTCAACATTATCTTAGTTGGATTGCTTGATGGAGATGGGTACTTGAGCAGATTTGGAAATGCACAGTACAAGCTCACCAAAGGGAACCTGATTGTTGCAAAAGGTAACATGGTTTCAGTTTTGTATCATGTTCATGCTAAGCTTTCTGCTGCTTGTGTCAATGCATTGCAGAAAGAGGATGTGTGTGCCTTATGGCACAAGAGACTTGGGCACATGAGTGCGAAGGGGATGACAGTGCTAGTGAAGAAAAATCTATTGAAAGGTGTGAAAGGTGTTCACATCGAGAAATGTTCAGATTTTCTAGAGGGGAAGCAACACAGAGTTGCGTTCAAGAGTCAACCTCCTCACAAGAAGCCTGAGGTGCTGGACTTGATACATTGCGATGTTTGCAAAATGTCGGTGAGGTCTATGGGTGGAGCAAAGTACTTTGTCACATTTATTGATGACTGTTCTAGGAAGGTTTGGGTCTATGTGTTGAAGAACAAACATCAAGTACTAAGTGTATTCAAACAATTCCAAGTCTCAGTTGAGAGAGAAACTAAGAAGAAGATCAAGTGCATTCACACTGATAAGGGGGGAGAGTATATTGGCCCATTTGATGCCTATTGCAAGGAACAGGGAATTAGGCACCAATTTACTCCTCCGAAGACACCACAGCTGAATGGTCTTGCTGAGAGGATGAGCAGGACAATTGTTGAGAGAGTTTGATGCTTGCTATCGAGTGCAAATCTTCCTAAACATTATTGGGGGAGGCTTTATCAACTGTAGTTTATCTTATTAATCTCTCACCAAGTTATCTATTGCAGGGAGATGTTCCAAACAGGTTCTTTTATGACAATGACGTCTCGTATGAGCACCTGAAGGTTTTTGGGTGCAAGTACTTTGTGCATATCCCTCAAGATGAAAGGTCAAATCTTGATTCAAAGACACGACAGTGTATATTTCTTGGCTATGGAGGTGATCAGTTCGGCTATAAGTTGTATGATCCAATAGCAAGAAAGGTTGTGAGAAGCTGTGATGTTGTCTTTGTTGAAGACCAAACAATTGAGGATATTGTGAAGACAAAGGTGCAGGTTCCGGAGCAAGTTTCGGTACATGTTTCTCCTCGAAATCAGCAGCAAGACAGATCGGATTCTGACCTAGTTCCTGCAGATTCAGCTCAAGAAGCTAAAAATGATGATGCAGAAGATGTGCAAGATGATGCACATAGTGGTACAGGTGAGGATGATCCCCTGCAGCAAGAGTATGATGCTGAAGAAGATGATCATGATCAGCAAGCACCTGAACCAGATAGTCCACCAGCTGCTCCACTCAGACGGTCCAGCAGAGGTCGTGTTCCTTCCACTAGGTATGACTCAGACCAATATGGTGTTATTGTCCGATGGTTCAGAACTTGAGTGCTTTCAAGAGGCAATGAAAGATGAGAACAAGGAGTGGAATAAGGCTATGAAGGAAGAGATGGATTCCTTGCATAAAAATCATACTTATGAGCTGGTGAAGTTGCCCAAGGGCAAGAAAGTTCTAAAGAACAAATGGGTCTACGTAATCAAGCAAGAAGAGCACACTTCATATCCAAGGTACAAGGCCATGCTAGTTATAAAGGATTCAGCTAGAGAAAAAGGAATTGACTTTGATGAAATATTTTCTCTGATGGTGAAGATGACATCAATTCGAATGATCCTTGGCATGGCATCAAGTCTCAACTTGTAGGTTGAGCAAATGGATGTGAATACAACTTTCCTTCATGGAGAGTTGGAGGAAGAAATCTATATGGATCAGCCCGAGGGGTTTCTTGTTAAAGGCAAAGAAGACTATGTGTGCAAATTGAAGAAAAGTCTCTATGGCCGAAAACAAGCACCGAGACAATGGTACATGAAGTTTGAATCTGTCATGGGGGAGAAAGGCTACAAGAGGTGTAGCTCGGACCATTGTGTGTTTATTCAAAGGTTCTCAGGTGATGATTTTATCATGTTGTTTCTCTATGTTGATGATATCTTGATTGTTGGCAAGAATGTCTCTAGGATTGCTAGGCTAAAAAGGGAGTTGAGCAAAAGTTTTGCCATGAAATACTTGGGTCCAGCAAAGTGTATTCTCGGCATGAGAATTGAGAGAGACAGAAAATCCAACAAGTTGTACTTGTCTCAAGAGAAATATATTGAGAAGGTACTTCGCAAGTTCAAGATGGACAAGGCAAGGGAAGTGAGTTGTCCACTCGCAGCTCATTTCAAGTTGAGTAAAAAGCAATGTCCCTCAACTGAAGGTTCCTTATGCTTCAGCTTCAGCTGTTGGGAGTTTGATGTATGCTATGGTGTGCACACGACCTGACATTGCTCAAGCGGATAGTACTGTGAGTAGATTCATGTCCAATCCAGGAAGACCACATTGGGAAGCCGTGAAGTGGATTTTTAGGTATCTCCGGGGCAGCACTAATATGAAGCTTTGCTTCGGTGGTAGTGAGTCCAAGCTGATTGCGTATTCAGATTCAGACTTGGCTGGAGATGTTGATGGAATGAAGTCTACTTCAGTTTATTTGATTACCCATTCAGGAGGAGAAGTGACTTGGCAAAGCAGGCTGCAAAAGTGTGTGGCGTTGAACACAACTGAGACCGAGTTCATCGCAGTAACTAAGGCGAGCAAGGAGCTATTGTGGCTGAAACGATTGGCTTGTGAGCTTGGTTTTGAGCAAGACAAGTATGTGTTGTTTTGTGATAACCAAAGTGACATTCACCTGAGTAAAAATGCAAGTTTTCATTTGAAGTCGAAGCATATTGATGTTCGCTATCATTGGATTCGAGATGTGTTGAATTACTAGCAAATGCAAATTGAGAAGGTGCACACAGATGACAATGAGGCTGATATGTTGACCAAGGTGGTGATAAGAGGAAAGCTCAAGGTATGCCGTCGGCTCGCTGGCATGAGTGCCAGTTGGCAGTGAGACCCTCCATGATGTCGGGAGGGGGAGTTTGTTGGGCCATGTCCCTCCACATGGACGTGTGTTAGTGATACGTCGTATATCTATAATGTTTTATGTTTCATGCTTGTTTAGTATCCACTTTGCTTTGCTTTGTATACACTTTGAGGTGTTTTTATATGTTTTCTGGTACTAACCTATTAACAAGATGCCGTAGTGTCAGTTGCTTGTTTTCTTCTGTTTTTGGTTCCATAAAAGCTAGTAAAGAAATATTCTCGGAATTGGACGGGACAAAATCCAAAGTCAATATTTCACCGAGGAGAACACGGAGTCCAGAGGAGAGACGGAGGGGAGCCACAGGGCGGCTACACCTCCAGGCGCGGGCCCACCCTGGGCCGCGCCTGGGCAGGGTGTGGCCCCCCTGGACGCCCTCCTGCCTCGCCTCTTAGCCTATAAGAAGCCCCCGATGCCTAAACCCTAAGCACCCGATCAATATTCCACGAAACCGTTTGTAGCCGCTGCCACCATCGTCCCTAGATCGAGGGATCTGAAGCTCTTCCCGGCACCATGCCGGAGGGGAGATCATCCCGGAGGCCTTTTTCTTCATCATGCCAGCCTCCGGTATGAAGCGTAAGTAGTTCCACCTTGGACTACAGGTCCATGTAGTAGCTAGATGGTTGTATCTTGTGAGCTCCGTTCATGATCAAGATCTCATCTATTTGTAATCATGCATGGTGTGTTTGCGGGGATCCGATGGATATTGAGACTACTATGTCAGATTGATTAATGGTTTTGTCTTATTGATTCTATCATGTCCGTGTTGTTTGTGATCTTGCATGATCTCCGTTGTTAGTAGCTATCTTGTACAAGTAGTTGCTAGTGACTCCAAGAGGGGGGTATTTATGCTCGATAGTGGATTCATGCCTCTATTTAATCTAAGGGAAGTGACAAAAATCTCTAAGGTTGTAGATGTCCTGTTGCTACTAGGGAGAAAACAACGGTCTCTTGTTCATGGAACAAGTGGATTGTTTACCTTACACACTTTGCTTAAAGAAGTTGTCTGTTGCTTGCAACTTAATACTGGAGGGGGTTCGGATGATAACCCAAAGGTGGATTTCTAGTCATAGATGCAATTGGATGGCGGTCTATGTATCTTGTTGTATTGCCCAATCGAATCTCATAGGATATTGATGTCTAGTATTGCATTGTTATGCCTTGCTCGGTCCTGTCAATTGCCCTGTTGTAATTCTTTTACCCAGCATGCCATGTTTGTTTATCAAAGGAGAACACCTCTTGTGAACTATGGACCCCGGTCCAATCATCTTCCACTGTTTACTTTCTGCCAAGCTACTATTTCCTTCCACACCATACAGTTAATCCTTTGTTACAACAAACCGGTGAGATTGACAACCTCACTGTTCGTTGGGGCAAAGTCTTGAGTTTGTGTTGTGCAGGTCTCCAAGTTGCTAGAAACACCTTTGAATCGTTTCCTTCCTCCTACTGGTTCGATAACCTCGGTTTCTTACTCAGGGAAAACTTGTTGTTGTGCTCATCATACCTTGCTCTTGGGGTCTTCCAACGAAGCGCCCACATCAACACCGTGAGTGTTATCAGTTGGCAGCCCAACATCAGCCCGTGAAAGTCCAACACGTTTCAACCGTTGATCGATGTTCGTATCCAACGGCTGAGGTGCTCCTTGGGAGAGGAGTAGAAAAGAAAACCCTAGCCACCCTTGGTGACGGTGTGAGTCATGATGTGAGAGTGTATGTGAGCTGAGCAAAGAGAGAGGGTGAGATAACACACAAGAACACCACAACCTAGTGAGAAGAGAGGAAGAAGAAGAAGAGGTGATTTATGTCCAGATTTCTAAGATCGGATCGATCTGTCTTCAAGCTGGTGTTTGGAGGCTCAAATGTGCTTGGATTGGCTCCAAACTTTGTGAGCTTGTTCCTTGCTTTGAGTACTACGATCTGGTTAGTTGGTTTGAGATTTGGGCCAGTGTAGCATCAGATTTGGAAGTGGTTTAGTCAGTTCGGACTGCTGCAGTTTCAGCAGAGAGCAGTTTTGGTAGACGTATAATTTGGGCAGGCAAACTATGTTAGATTGGCCTGAAATTTGTCATGTATGTTGGGTACTCATATGTTAGCTTGTCTACCAAGTTTGGTGCAGTTTGGATCTGCGGTTTAAGAGCAGTCTGCTGATTACCGAAGTGGACATAAACTGAGATACTCTGCTTTGCTGTAATATTTATCTCAAGTTATTGTTGTTGTTGTTGGTGGTGGTGGTGTTGTTGTTAGTGTTGCTGTTGTTGTTGTTGTTGCTATTGTTGTTGTTGTTGCTATTGTTGTTGTTGTTGTTGTTGTTGTTGTTGCTGTTGCTGTTGTTGTTGTTGTTGTTGTTGCTGTTGCTGTTGCTGTTGTTGTTGTTGTTGCTGTTGCTGTTGTTGTTGCTGTTGCTGTTGCTGTTGTTGTTGTTGTTGTTCTTGTTGTTCTTGTTGTTATTAACATGCTGAGTGTGTTGTATATTACTGGATGTTCTATAGATGACTATGTATCCAGGTTGCTCATAGTGAAGCTCGGTGGACTGGTTGGTCCGCACTCGTGGTTTTTTCTTTCTCACTTTTAGAAGGTTTTTCCACGTAAATCCTTGTGTCACATGTGCATGTGCTCGTTGTTTTAGTTTTGATGCATATCTGTTGATTGAAACTATCATCGGGCTTCACCACAAGCTGCGGGGGTTGTGGGCATCTCCCCCCCCCCCCCCCGCCCCCAAACAAACTTGTCACAAGACCATGAGTTGGAATGCGACACAGTGTTTTGAAGCCAGCATTCAGCCGTTGAGTTTATTTATAAGTTTCAATACCTAGAAATCTTATCAGTTGTAGTGCGGTGTGCGTGTGAATACATGGAACACATCTCCCCCGCACTGTTCACAATTACATGCGCACGCATTTTCGGGCTTCAGCTTTGACCATCATTTTGTTATGTGCCTTAAAATTATACAGTTGAAATAAATATGTTTTTATGACATTTTTTCATATATTATTGATCAGGTTGATGATCAAAATTAAATCTTGCAAAACTAAGACATCCATTGGGGACGATGGTGTATTAGTACGAGAATAAAATCCAACGGTGGCACGTGAACTTGCCCTTTTTTAATACGGTAACTCATTTTAGAACCTAAACTTAACCTTTTTTTTAATATGGTCACTCACCTTAGAAATACACGTTTTACGGTTACTATATACGGGCCATATTTTGCTGGCGTGATGGGCTTTGAGCCTTTCACAGGTCTACATAGACCTTTTTTTTTGCAAAAAAGACCTTCACTTACAATTATTTGGTACATGCCCTTAGGCCCACCGGACAGGCTCTTTGAACAACATTTTAGAAAATCAATCATGAAAAGGGGCCTCATAGAAAAGCGTATCTTTCAGTGAGGAGACGGTTGGAGGGGCCAAGGAGAGACAGAGGACGAGTTGGTGCACTTGAGCTTGGCGAGCCAGATGTGCCTCCAACAAGAGGTTGTGGCCAGGAGGCCGTAAGCCGATGCAGACGCATGAGAAGAATAGGTGCGCTCGCGGTCAAGCACGAGGTCGATGAGGGGAACCTTTAGGGGCACGGTCATAGATGAGACGAAGGTCGGCGACGTCGTTCTGCAGATGTAGGAGGGGCCGACGGGATGGTGGCGGAGCAGGATGAGGTTGACGCGGTACTTCCGGGGCCGATGAAGACCAGATTTCGGCCAGAGGCGCCGTGCCAGGTCGTGGTCGCGGAAGATAGAGGGGAGCTATTGCATGGACGAGGAGAACAACGCGACAATGTCCTGCTGATGGCAAAAACTCAGTGTGTAATGTTTTGGACACCAAGTGCAGCGTGTTATAGCAAACGTCTTTTCCCCCATAAGTTGTTCCTGGGTGTACACGAGTGAGGATAAAGTGCACATAAAAGACAAATATTGGTTCGTGGGGTCAGTCTAGATATTCTAGTAAGCTGCCAGGATTGCTGGTCCGGAGATGCCAGGGTGTTACAACATCTCCATGGAGCAACCTCAACCTTCTTCCTGTGCCACTACAATACCCCCCGCCGAGCTCCGCCGAACCTCCCCGTTGTGATTCGAGAGAGTCCCTATGGTAGGGGAAAATCCCTAAGAGTAGGGTATCACTGCTAACTTTTTTTTACAACATTACGACACTACTAGAAAACAACACGTCTGTGACGCACCTAAAAGTACATCTGTAGCGCACTAGCAGTGCGCCACTAGCCGTGCACTACAGCTAAGTTTTACCTGTAGCGCATTACCTGGTGTGTTACGGGTAAAAAAGTTACCCGTGGCGCACCACCTAGTGCGCCACGGCTATGTTTTTTGAAAAAAAAATGCAAAAAAAACACTCTCGTTTTGAATTGCAAAAGCAACCGGGTCCGTGCATCTCTGCCGCCGTGTCGCCTCACCGGAGCATGGCCGTGGCCATGACCTACCACCGCAGGGAGGTGCGGGAGGCCGTGGCCATGCTAGTCCTCGCCGACATCGAGGCAGTAGGAGAATGTGTGGTCGGAGAAAGGGAGGTAGGAAGAGAGGAAGAAAGAAAAGAAGAGAGGGAGGAAGGAAGGGAGGTAGGTGAGGAGAAGGAGGCCACCGTCGCCCATCATCACTGCGAGGAGGAGGAGAAGGCCGCCATCGCGCTGCCGTCACTACAAGGAGAGGAGGAGGCTGGAGCAAGGACGCCAGAGCAAGGTGTCCGGAGAGAGGAGAAGGGGAAGGAGAAGGAAAAGGGAGAAGGGAGAAGGGAGAAGGAAAAGGAGAAGGAGAAGGAGACGGAAAAGTAGAGGGGTAGGTGGGCGGGGTGGTGATTCGAATTTCGAATCCCGCCCATTTACTCGTGGTGCACTAGGTGGTGGTGCGATACGGGTAAGTTGCCCTCTTTTTTCTGCAGAAAAAACAGTCTTTTGACCTTAAATTTTTACTCTTTTTAAATTTGAAAATCTAAAAAATCGCTAAACGATCTTAGGTCGTTGCGAGCGGATGCGAAATCTCGTTCTTGTCATTTTGGTATATTAAACGTTTTTTCGACATCGTATGCAAAAATTACGACCGTTTTACCGTGATATAACTTTTTTTTTCAAAAGAAGTCGAAATTCTTGTTTCCTAGAAACTAGACCACATTACCTACCTACATGTGAAAGGATTTTATTTTTTAAAGTGTTTTTTATTTTATTTTATTTTTTGGAAGGCTACAAAGGCGATCAGGGGTGGAATTGGTGCAGGCCACTTAAAAATTAGCCGTAGCGCTGACCAAGTGCGCTACGTGTATGTGGTCTGCGGCCACCTGTGTTCTGGCAAATACATAGCCGTGGCGCACCATCCCTATGTGTGCCACGCTTACGATAGTTAGCCGTAGGGCACCTGTGAACAATGTGTCACGCCTATTTTACCCGTGGGGCACCACTAACACGTGCATCACGGATGTGTGAATTACCTATAGCTATTTTCCTAATACTGTTTTACTAATAGTGCGGTGGAGGAAATCCCTACTATACAGATTCACTTTTATTTATAGGGTGTCACATTACTATTAGTGCAATAAGCCACAAAACAAGAAATTTACTTATTGGACCGTGGCTCAAAATCCTATTCTTATGCGCAGTCGTATGTACATGTTCCTACGGGTCTATACGAAATATAGTCGTGTGTGTGATGCGAAGGGATTTTATTGTTGTCAATCATACAACCAAATGCATACATGCACGTTGGAAACTGTTTAAGAATGGAAAACACGTGTTGAAATCTTTTGGGATTTGCTCTATCTAAAAATTAATATTCATATCCTCTAAAGATTTGCTTTGGATACTCGAGCATATATATACAGATCCTCAAAGATTAAATATTTGCACAAAAGTTATGACCCTTCAATAAACTTTGCACTATAAATTGGGCATACTCCCTCTTTCTTCTCCTCACACACGGAAAAACAAAAATACTGACCCATAAGGGGTGTGAGAAAGGTAGGATGAAGGTCCAGTGGGTCATGGACAACCAGAAGCGCAAGGCAACACTGAGGTGGTGCCTCACCATTTCGCTAAAGATGGCCGGCGAGCTCGTCGTTGTCTATGACGTGTCCACCTATTTTGGTTGTCGCGCCGCACGATAGCTAGTCGTCCTTCTTCAGTAGGATGGGAGGCTCCTACTCGTTGTACCCTCGCGCTTCTTGTTGTCCACGACCCATTGGATCTTCACCCTCCCCTTCTCGCTCCCCTAACAAGGCATTGATTTCCTTGATGGATTTTTTAATTGCACACAAACTCATATACAACCCCACATTGTTGAAGCTTCTCTTTTGTATTTCTCCCAAGCTAAAAATTATACAATCGTCAAACTTTATAGGTAAATGGTGCTATAGAACGGAGATTTAAGAAAAATAAAATTAATGTAAATATATAAGAAAAGATATAAAAATGTCATTATATATGTACATGGTATAAAAAATCCAAAATATTTCTACATATTTTAGTTCGAATGTTTCAATACCCTGCGAAGCTTCAAATCATATGTTGTTCTATTTGAGAGAACAAAAAAAAGGGGTGCCGCGTTTGGTCGAGCCGGTGCGAGGTGGTGTCTTTTATCCTGACGTTGTTTCAGACTGTCGACAACTTCCATGCAATCAGAGGGAATTATTGCTCTTGATAGCAAAGCGGAAAACGTCTCGCGTCGCCTCCCGCTTGGGCGACCGAGATGGCTCTCTCACCCCTGCTGCCGCCACCCACCTCACCCTCCCCCCCCCCCCCCCCGCCGCTCGTCAAATTCCTCGTGATGCCGGCGGCGGCGGGCCCTCTTTTGCCCCCAAAGCTTCTTTGCGGGAGGGGCGGCTGGCGGCGGTGGCTTCTGCAGGCTACGGTTGACTCGACCAGCGGCGGCGTGTGTGGCACGGTCGGGGCCTCCCCTGGTGGTAGCGTGGGCTCCGTCGATGCTGAGCTTGGGAGGAGCTGTTGTGGCGGTGCGGCGGAGTGCTTCTGGCGGCGGGGCCTCTACGACGGTGGTGGGAGCGACTCGGGACGCAGCTCACCGGCGGCGTGGTGGCCTGGCTGCAGCAACGTGGTAGCGGTTTCGACGGGACCCGATCCGGGCCTGATCCGGGCCTGGCCGGGCTTAGATCTAGGCCTAGCCGGGCCTGATTTGGGCCTAATCTTGGCCTTGTTAGCACTGCGGCCCGCCCGGACGGCTCTCACCACTAGGCTAAAGTGAGCTCGATGACTGCAAGTCTGAGTCTTGACCTTCACTGTCACTCTCGGCGGTTGTGTGTTATGGCGGTGGCCGGAACCACATATCTAACTTCCGTGACTTACTTTTTCTATCTTAGCTCTAGTGAAAATTGGTCGTGTCGGAATGGTTTTGGGGCATTGCCTACAGTATTCCATTGAGAAACTTATATAGTTTTTATTCCGAATCATTCATAGTTACTGGTGGCCATTAGAAACTGCGCATGCTAAGGGTTTAGAGCTTGGACTCTGGTCTTGTAATAATGATATCATTTTTCTGGTGTAGTAGACTCTGAGCACTCCCTGCAATTCTGCTTTGGGTTTGTAAATTTCCGAATTTGCCCTGCTAGAACTTTGTAAATGCCCAAAATATCAAATGAGCGCTTCGCCATTAAGATATGGAAGGGGGGGCCACAAACCAACGTTCAGACCCTCCTTGTACGTAACTAATGCGTCCTTGTGTTGTGTGTGTGGGTGTGGGTGTGGGGTAGGGGTGTGTGTGGTGGGGGGTTGGGGGAGGCACCAAAACCAACTCGATTTTTTGGTCCCCTGTTGCATGCGCTATATAAAACGGAGGAGCTTGGCGGTGATCGATATGACCAGGTTCACGATCTACTAAACATGTCCCATATATTCCTTCACCCTACCAATCTAGGGAGACTCAGCACCGACAGAAAGGCCAAGCCATACACCGTCGGTGCTAGGGGCAGGGCCGCTGGAGATCCAAGGGCAACCACACCACCAGGCGATCACCTCCTTTCTCTACTTCGACCACGGGTAAAGCATGCCCCACGCAGTCAATGACGATGCCTCGTAATTATCTCTGACCACGGCTAAGTTGATGTTCCTCTGGTGTTATAGTTGCTGCCATTGCATGATCTTGTGCTACCCTTGGCGGATAATATCTAACACTATATAGCAACAGCACGTAAAAAAAATAAAGGGGGTTGTGGTGGTGTGTAGCACAATAGCAACAGAGTATGCATGAACCTGGGATTAGACTCCTCTGCTTCGTTTTCTTTTTTGCACATGGGTGGAGAACGGAACGACGCTATGGCGTAGGCTTAATGATCATCCTGGCACTAGATCAACGTCTGATGCGACTGGCATGCAAGCCGTCGATGTTGACTCGGCCGGGCATCCCGACGACGAACAAAGTGAGCCCGACCCATTTGTCATGTACCATTGCACCAATAGTCCAATACCAAGACAGAATTATAAGATCAAGTACGTCGGCGACGAAAAACAAAACAAAAATTCCTCCAGCTTGAAGAATTCCTGAACTGCAGCGTATGCATGGTCTCCGTGTGGAAACACCAAGGCGGTTTTGAGTTTTGGCAGCCTGCTGATCGTTCAGATTTTTCAGGCGAAGTGGACATCACACTTGGTCTTCATCCCAGACTCGCCTTCTATAAGAACCCCATGGTCGTCATCACAATTCACAACCTCGCTCCTGTTCAGGGAAAGCCTTCCGTCTCTCTTCACTCTCACCTCCCCTCTGCTGCTACCCGTTGAAGACTTCAGAAGATGGCACAGGTATGTACCTGAATCTGACGGTGTTTTCTCTCTCGATTCCTTCGGGTTTCTGATCGATCGTCCCTGTCGTCGGTGAGATCTAAGCGTAGACAAGTGTCGAAGAAATGTTTGCTCACTGCTCGCTTGATTCCTCTGTTTGCAGATCAAGGTGGTGCTGAGGGTTCCCACCATGACCGACGACAAGACCAAGCAGAAAGCCATGGAGGCCGTCGCCGACATCTACGGTAAGCTGAGCTGAGCGACCTCCATCCCACGCCATGAATCCGTCCGTTTTCTTTTCAATTTGGCTCTTTGAAATACACAACAAACTCTGAGTGAGTTAACTGACTCTGTTCTGACTCGGTTAGAAACTTACATACAGCTTCAGAATAGAAGAGTCTGACGAGCAAGCAGAGAGTCTTACGGCCCTGCCATACTTCATTTTTTCTACAATTCATTTCATCTGTTCGAAACATGGCTTCTTCTTCTTCCACCGATCAATCAACACTTCAACATCTGAATTTTCTTTGGGAAGATGCATGAATAATTATCGCTAGGTGGGGTCCGATGGCGATGCCTGGTCAAAGTTAGTGCAGTACAGAGACCTGCAGATGGGTGGATGATTGGCCATGACTCGTGATGTCGGCAGATCCTCACGCCTCAGTTTGCCTGCTCTGTTCCAACGGCAGCCCAGATCCAATCAACTAACGAGCATGCCCTTCTCCTTTCTCTCCTCGACCGTGGATGCAGGCATCGACTCGATCGCCGCGGACCTCAAGGACAACAAGATGACCATCATCGGCGACATGGACACGGTGGCCATCGCCAAGAAGCTGAAGAAGCTGGGCAAGATCGACATCGTCTCCGTCGGCCCGGCCAAGGAGGAGAAGAAGCCGGCTCCCGCGGCGGCAGAGAAGAAGGGCGACGACAAGAAGCCGGCGGAGAAGAAGCCGGCAGAGAAGAAAGATGACAAGAAGGAGGACAAGAAGTAGCGAAAGCAACTACTACTACACCTTAGAGAAGTGGGATTATTGGGGCAAACAGCAACAAAAACGTCTTTTGACATCTCCGATGAGGCTCTGATGGATGATGGCGTGCTAGCTAGGTAATGATAGCTCTCCACTACGGAATGAGATCACTTTGGCGTAATGTATACTATTGATAGTGCACTCTACGGTAATCGAATCGTTCTCGTCTTAGATCAGTGTATGTATGATTGATGACATATTTGACGATTTGACCTGGCACCTACTCGCCGGCCAATAGATAGTCATGGCTTGCCTGGGCAACATGTTTACCCATCCAAACAGGTAGATGCCGGGTATGTGGCATGGTCGTCTGTTACAACACTTGACAGGTTAGATCATCTCTAACAGAAACCCTAAATTTTAAAGTAGGAAAACATGCACTGTTCATGGATAAGAAATTTTTTGCTTCTCTAAACGGTGACCGCCGGAATGGTTCCTCTAAATCTAAGCTCCTATTTTTGGATCTTCTACTAGACATTTCGTTGATCACCTCGAGGGTGCCAACTAGAGGCGCGGCGGTGGCTCACGAGGAGGACGACAGCATGGCCCCTGATGTCCTCTTGGTCTTGCCCTTCGTCGTCGTGGTCGCCATTTTGGGTGCGGATGCGGCAGCGGCCTTTCTCTTCTTCTTCTTCTTCTTCTTCTTCTCATCTGTCGCCTGCGAATGGGCTAGCATGGCCTTCGTCGTCTTCCACGCTCGCGGCCTGCTTAGCACTGGAGCAAGGGGCGGCTGGCCCACCTTCCGCGCCGTCGCCATGGCCTTGGAGGTGGTCTTGGCAGCCGCTACCGTCGACCGCACCACGCCGTTGGTTCCCAACCGCTTCCGCGGCATCAGAGGCATCGGGTGGGTCGGGCAAATATGAAAGAGGGGGTGAGATTTTAGGAGTCACATTTCTAAATATATTCCTCTAACCGAATTTGCGGCTTCGGTTAAAGCCGGTTGCGGCGGCTAATAGAAGAGTAAATTTGCTTTCTCCGGCCACGGATAGGAGTTCGGTTAGATATGCTCTTAGCATGAACACTGTTGGTGTGCTTGTGGCACCTCTTCCTGATGAAGATATGCTTGCCTGAAGATGAGGACGACGGCGCCTCTTCCTATGCTCGGTGGCCTCTTTCAAAAAAAATTGTAATGGAAATGAAAGTTGGAATTTCTTGTTGTTTGCCTGCAGTTAGTCAAATCACAATCAGATAAAGTATCGTCGAATGCTTGCATATATGCCAATGGACGAGTATTGTCACCTTGTTTTTCAGGAGAATACGATATTTTATTAAAATCGTCAATAATTGCCCAAGGCATATCATACCGTCTATTTAGTTCCCTAATTTTGTCCCATGTCAGGTGTTTTTCCTTCCACCTTGATTCTCCATAAATACAAGTTAATCTCCAAACTTTCTCGGACTCTTCTCAATTCATACATCAATGTACTTTGGTGCAGAATAAATCTGTTGAACATTGATTTCTCTCTTCCATAAGAGAAGAAGAACTCCACTGCGACCATCACTTGGATTCACGATTTTAAAATTCACCTTAAGTATCCTTCTCAAACATTCAACCGGATATCTTTCTAAGTGCATCTCCGACAAAAACAACACGTCGGGGTTGTTTCGCCTCTGGACATCCTGAAGCGATCGAAGTGCCGGGTCATTCCCCAAACCCCGAAAGTTCAAACCTAAGATCCTCATTGATCCTGGAGGCGCTCCTCGAAGGAGCCCGCCAATCCTGGGTTTTTGCGTTGTTTGCTTCCTCATAGGTCTTCTTCCTCTTTGGATCACACACCGGATTAGGGCTTGGAATAGTAGATGGTTCAAAATGGTTTACCATAGCACCGACGACCTTCCCTGAGCTTGCAGGAACCAATGCATCGTTCTTCCCTATAGTGCTTGTAGCCGCTGGATCACCCAAATTATGCATGACTATGTCCCTGTTTTTATTTATCTCGGGATCATCTTCTGACATGTCATCCTTCTCGGCTTCTTTACCAACCAATCCATCAACTTTGTTACCATGATAATTGGAACCCCTTCCTGTACTGAAGCCTCCTCTACCACGACCACCACCCCTTCCATGTGTTGGTCATCCTCCGCCCCTTGCAGTCCACTCCACTCGGAGATTTTTAAATACCAGCGCATCCACCATGATCTTTATATTCATGGCCTAAGTGTCCGCAGACCTGGCACCAATTGGGAACTTTTTCATACTAAACAACTCTCTCTATCTAACACGGATAATTGAAACAACACTCTTCAAAGGTTTTCTAACATCTACCTTTACCCTAACTCGATAAAAGTTACCCTCAAAATCATTTGATAGGCCTCCAGATGATATCCAAGTTCCCACTTTAGAAGCTAGTGATTTCGGCATAGGAGCATACCCGATAGGAAAATCATGAATTTGGATCCAAATATCAATATTGAATAATTTAATAGTTGAGGGTTTTGTGAAACCATCATAGGGGACAATCACCACCGGGTTGCCTCAGAACACCCAAGGGCCACCGTCCATGACTCTCTCCCAATCACCAAGGCATGAGAATTGAAAAGTATGTAGATTGTCTTTTGGAGATCTTGTCTTCACCTCTTGCGCCAGATCCCACGTCGAACGCATGTCCTTGAAAAAACAAAAGCTTGAGTACTCATCCTCGGTGAAAACCCTAGCTATAACCAACCATCTAATCTCTGGTGGAGGCGATTCCTCTTTGAAGATCACATCATCGATATCTTTTGACTGAATTCCCATCGTTTCATCATCACTGCTATGTCTTGATCTCGTCCACCGGAGGATCCCGAAGCATGGTCAGCCACCATTGTCCAAACCCTAGTTCGCTAGGATGAGAAAAGCCGCCAGAGTCTCAACCTCTTCCCGATACGTAAGAGCCAAGGCCTGGAAGTGACGCCCGATCACCCCTGGATCACCGAGCTCGTCTGTTATTGATTGGAGGGAGAAGATCGGGGAAAAAGTCCTCAACATGGCGCAACCATGAGAGACAAAAGAGCCCTAACGTGGAAGAGCACGAGTGAGTTAATTGGTGGGACTCTGAGTGCGTCGATTTGGACGACGGGCACTAGGTAGGATTTTATTATTTTTTAAAAAATTCAAAATTTAAAGATTCAAAAATTCCCAAAAAATATAGGGTGATAGATAATGATTTATAATACGTGTTTGAAAAATATTATGTGAAAATATCGTGCCTCAGTAAAAAACATAACAATTCGGATCGAAGAGTGCAATTTTTGAATGAGCCTTCTTTTCTCCAGATCTTTTCATAATTGTCTTTCTTATTGTGCACAAAATACAATGTATTTTACTTTTAGATTTTGCATACATGTATTTTACATTGTGGGCTACACGAATATATTTTTTTCGAAAAAATTAAAGCTTTTTATAAAATTTTAAAAAGTCCTCCGTAAAGCCCGTCATCCGAATCGATTTTCTGGTGGGACTCTCTCGTATATTGGCGCTCGGTTGAGAAAATAAGGACGAAGGAACTGCATATCTACTTCCAAGGGAAGGCAGAAGGCAGGCGTAACGGGCCGAGCCCATCGCCCGGACGCTTAAGCGGAACGGCAATTTCGCATCGCACGCGCGCTACGGAGTCTTCTCCCTGCACGTCCGGGGGGTTCTACTTCTCATTTACCTGTCGTTGATGGAATCGCGATCGAGACGGCGCCTCAGGCGCTGCTCGCCGCCGCCACATGGAGCTGCTGATCGACACGGCGACGATCGGATCAGCGCGCTCCCCGACGACATGCTCTTCCAGGTTCTCGTGCGTCTGCGCTGCGCGCGCGCCGCCGCGCGCACCGGCCTGCTCTCGCGCCGGTGGCTCGGCCTCTGGGCTCGTCTCCCCGGCCTCACCTTCCGCGACATCCCGGCCGGCGCGATCAAATCGGCGCTCGCCCACGTCGCTCGTCGCACCGGCGTGTCCCACCTCGAAATCCGTCCCTCGAGGAGTATCTCACAGGAGGAGGAAAAGCTCGACGATGCCTGTGCAAAGTCATTGCTGCGCGCCGCCGAGCGCCTTCGCCGGAGGAGATAGTCTTCGTCCTCCCGCACTGTCCCAAGCGGGGCCGTGGCGTCACCATGGTACTGCCTTGCTTCCACCGCGCGACCTCAATCGAGCTGGACACGCGTCTCCTCCGCATCACGCCGCCGCCGGCGGGCGAGCTCCCCGCGCTCGAGACCCTGTCCATCTCGGGCAACATCGTCAACGTCTCTTCCTTGCTGAACCGCTGCCCGCGGCTGCGCATGCTCAGGATCACATTCCGATGCGTTAAGCCCGGCTCTCTTGAGGCGGAGCTCGCCGCGCTCGAGGCGGCAGCAGCGCTCGGCCGCCTCACCGTGTCTAGCCTCGGCATCGAATTCAACGACATTTGCAGGAAGCGCAGCGTCGACGGCCCTCGCTTTGACTCCCTTCTCTCCGCGGCGGCCAGGCTCTCTCCTGAGAAGTTCCTCTTCACTAGCCACTTCACTAGATGTCTTGATGCTGACCTGCTCTGCTTCCACCGCTCCACATCGATCGAGATGAACTTGTACACCATCCGGTTCACGCCGCTGCCGGCCGGCGAGTTCTCGGTGTCGGATAGATCTCAACGTGACTGAGCCCAACGGCCCAGCACGCCCCCTAACTGCGCCCTGATCGGGGGCGCCCATCCTTATCTAGGTTGGTGGGCCCCTGTCGCCAGCGCTATATAAAGTGGTGGGGAGCCGGCAACACGACCGACGAGGTTAGCCGTGCCCTAGCCGCCCCACCTACAAGCCAATCCGATCTAGGCTAGCGCTGCGCCGACGGGAAGCTCCATCGCCGCCACCCTAGCCACACGCTCACCACACTCACCCCCTTTCACCCATGGCCAACGACGGAGGTTCTAGCTCCGGCACCAGCTCGGGGATTCCCTCTGGCTCGTGTTTATCGAGCCAGGGAGCAGGTAGAGTCCATCTCGGTTCTCTCTCTCTCTCTCTCTCTCTCTCTCTCTCTCTCTGTTCTCGATCTATAAAGGTAATGTATAGTGCTACTGTTAGATCTAGACTAGATCAGTGGTAAAGTCATTTTAACATTGGTATCAGAGCCATGTTTTAGTTGCTAGATTTTACAGTGCTTATTGTAGAAAGTAAAAGGGTTCAAAAGAAAGAATTAGATCCAAAGTGCGATTGCCATCTGGCCGCGCCGTTCCTCTCGATCTAGATGGGTATCCATTATGGAGACATCTAGAAGAAGAACACACCCTTCGGGGCAAAGCAAAACCCAAGATCTAAAGCCCCAAAAAGTTTCCGAACGCACCCCATAGATCCCCAAAGAAAAGACAATCAAAAATCGGCCATCACCGGGAAAAGTCTCCGCCCCACACCTAGGCCACTTGACGACGGTGCACCCACCCTCGGGTGGATGCACACATCGGCAAGGAGCAAAGTGGGGGGCGCCGCCGCAGTTTTTCATTATGGACCAAGCAAAAAAAACAAAGGGAGCAAAAGGCTCCGCCGCCGCCCCTCTTGACGGTGGTGCGCCCACCCTCGGGTGGACGCACCGCCGGCAAGGAGGGCGGGGGGGGGCATGGCTCACCGGAGCAGAGGGAGGGGCGCGCCATGGCGGCCGCCTCGCCTCGTCGGACTCACGGGCTCGCTCGCCGGAGCGGGGCAGAGGGAGGGGCACGCCGGAGGGCGGCCGCCTCGCCTCGCCTCGTGCTCAACCGGGGGCAGGCGCCAGAGCTCGGCCAGAGGGAGGGGCGTGCCGGAGGGCGGCCGCCTCGCCTCGGCTCAGAGCGGGTCGCGCCGCCGGAGGAAGAGGGAGGGGCTCGCCGTAAGCGGCCGCCTCACCTCGACCCACAGCGGGCCACGCCGGCGAAGGAGGGAAGGGCCCGCGGCCGGCCTCGGCCTCTCCCACACGCCGCCGACGCGGGGCTGCCAGCACGAGGGACGCGGCGCCGCCGCGGTCGCGGAGCTGCAGGAGGTGGCCGCGGTGACCACGCGGGGCGGCCGCGCGCGGGACACGACGCCGCCGCGGTGGCCACGCGGGAGCTGGACGGGGCGGTTATGGGGCTAGGGTTTGTCTGGGGGCGCCGGGTGGGGGTTTTATACCTCCGCAGAGGGCGCCCGACCGTCGGATGTAGGGTTTTGCGCGCGTGGACGGCCAGGATGGAGCGGGCGGCTGGCGGCCGGTCGCTGGCGGGCCAGGCGGGCGAAGCAGGCCCCAGCTGGGCTGCTGGCGGGCCGCGCGGCCGGGCTGTTTGCTGGGCCACTAGCAGCGAGCGGGCGGCGGCTAGCGCGCGGGCGGCGCGTAGCGCGCGCCGATGGCTGCGGGCCTGGCGGGCTTAGTGGGCCAAGTTGTCAGGCCGCCGGTGGGTGCTGCCCTGCATTAGGCGCTGCGCGCAGCGGCAGGTAGCCCCAGGTGTGCCGGGCCGTTGTGGGCCGCGCAGAGCTGCCCACTTTTTTCTGTTTTTTCATTTTACAGAATTGTTTTTAATGTTTTTTGCTTAGTTTTAAGCAAAATTTTGCATAGTTTTCTCTAGTCCTTTTATTTTTAAGTATATTATGACTAGAGAATGTTACAAAGGCAGAATTTTTCTGCAAAGTATGAGTTTTTTAATGAAAGTTTCCGCTGCAAATAGTGTTTTTACATTGAAATGTATGGTTTAAAATTGCACCAAATGCAATAAAAGTTGATTAAATCTTGACATAAAGATGTGATTAAAGTGATTATGCCTCATGCTATTAATTGACCAACGTTATTAATAATCATGACCATAATCTTTTCCTATTAAGTATTAAAGGTGCATTTAAATTTATTTCTGCCCAACGGTGATGTAATTTTAAATAGCATGAAACGATTGCATGCTTAATTTATACCAACGTTGAATTAACGCATACAGTTGTTTTACTTGGTGATCTCACATTTTTTGTGATTTTCAGGAGGTCTCAACCTCATGGCATGTTTGAAGGACATCCCGCTCTTAAGGGGGGACAACTACTCCGAATGGAGGAAGAAAGTTGACTTGGTGTTCGTATGCGCCGAAGTGGATTGGGTGGTTGACACCAAGCAACCAGTCAAGCCCGCTGACCCGGTCAGGGGGGCCGCTGAGGAAAGTGCTGACTTTGAGAAAAGGAAGAGGGACCATGCTCCATTGGAGCTGGCTTACTCTATCGATAACCAGAAATGGGTGAACGCCAACAAGAAGTGTCTGGCCTTCGTAAAGAACACAATTGAGAACGCAATAGTAGGCTCAATTGGAGAGTGTGCTACCGTGGGCGAGTATCTCGCCAAGATAAAGAGCCAGTTTACTGGCTCTTCAAAGATGTATGCGACCCAGCTGTTAAAGCAGCTGGTTACTGAAAAGTATACGGGAGGACCCCACGGAATAAGAGAGCACATCTTGAGGATGTCAAACATGGCAGCAAAGCTCAAGCCAATGGATGAGGACCTCGAGTTAAAGCCAACACTCTTGGTGCACCTTGTGATGGCCTCACTTCCACAGCCTTTTGAAAACTTTGTGATAAACTATAATATGTCCCCTGAAAAGTGGGACATAGAAAAGACCATTGGGATGTGCTCCCAGGAAGAGGAAAGGCTGAAAGCCCTTCACGGCGGTTCTCTGAACTTCGTGAAGGACAACAGGAAGAGAGGCTTCACAGGCGGCAACCATGGTGGCTCACCCTCCAAGCCCCATGGCAAGGGTCCAATGCAGCACCAGTACCAGCATCACCAGTCCACCCCTGGGGAGAAGGATCAGTGCCATCACTGTAAAAAGCCGGGCCACTACAAGAAAGACTGCCCGATTTGGCTAAAGTACATCATGGCCAAAAATGGTAAAGATATTGTTTCTTTTGTTAATGAATCTTTGTATGAAAAGTTTACTAGATCCACTTGGTGGATTGATTCTGGAGCAACTGTTCATGTTGCCAACTCTTTACAGGGGTTCCATTCGACAAGGACCACGCCAAGAAGAGAAAGACACATTCAAGTGGCGAATGGAATAGAAGCAGAAGTGGAGGCCATTGGTGACGTCCCTCTGGAGCTGGCTGATGGCTCTTTGCTTTTGCTCAAAGATGTGCTTTTCGTTCCTTCATTACATAGGAATTTAATAAGTGTTTCTTGTTTGGACAAAGATTCTTACGAATGTTATTTTGGTAATGGCAAGTGTGCCATCTGGTTGAAAGACAAATGTGTGGGTGTTGCTACATTATTTGATAAGTTATATTTGTTATCCCTGCATGAGAAAGTTTTTTCTATGTGTGATGTGAATGAAAAAGTTTCCTTGTCGAACAAAGAACAAAAGAAAAGAAAGCGAACTCTTGACTCATCGAAACTATGGCACTGCAGACTAGGCCATATTTCGAGGGGAAGAATAGAAAACCTCATTAAAAATGACATTCTTCCTCAGTTAGAGTTCTCCGACATAGAACAATGCATAGATTGCATCAAAGGAAAGTATGTCAAACAAATTAAAAAGGGTGCAAACCGAAGCATAGCTACACTAGAAATAATCCACACGGATATTTGTGGACCGTTTCCGGTGAAAAGTGTGGATGGCTATGATTCATTCATAACATTCACGGATGATCACTCCCGGTATGGTTATATTTATCCAATCAAAGAAAGATCTGAAGCGTTGGATAAATTTAAAATTTTCAAAGCTGAAGTAGAAAATCAGCATGATAAAAGAATCAAAATAGTTCGGTCCGATCGTGGGGGGAGTACTACGGTCGGCATACTCCATATGGTCAAGTACCAGGACCCTTTGCACGGTTCCTGCAAGAAAATGGAATAGTCGCCCAGTATTCTATGCCGGGCGAACCTCAGCAAAACGGAGTGGCTGAAAGGCGCAACTGTACCCTTATGGATATGGTGCGCAGCATGATGAGCTATTCGACCCTCCCATTGGGATTGTGGATGGAGGCGCTTAAAACCGCCATTCATATTCTCAACAGAGTACCAAGTAAGTCGGTGCCCAAAACACCGTATGAATTGTGGACAGGCAGAGTCCCCTCTCTGCACCACTTGAGGGTCTGGGGGAGCCCAGCTGAGGCAAAAGTTTTCAATCCAAACATCGCAAAGTTAGACCCCAAAACAGTATCTTGCCATTTTATTGGCTACCCAGATAAGTCCAAAGGCTATCGTTTCTACTGTCCCGACAAATACACAAAGTTTGTAGAAACGAGACATGCAGTCTTCTTGGAGGACGAATTGATGAGGGGGAGCACGGTAGCTAGGAAAATTGATCTTGAGGAGAAGAGGGTGCATGCACCTAATTCGATGATTCAGGAGCCATTTTTCTCGCTACCTGTTGTGCCACCATCTACAACCCCTGAGGTTGTGGTGCCGGCACCTGTTGTGAATCCACACGTGACAACAATGGGCGAAAGTTCGGAACATGTCCATCAGGAGCCACCTGAACCCACTGTTGAGCACGAAAGGGAGCCAGAACAGCCACCTACTGTAAATATGCCTGAACCCGAGGCAAGGAATGAGCAAGAGTCTGAAGAACTCAGACGGTCTAAAAGAGAACGAAGACCAGCCATTTCCAAAGAAATCTACAAAGTTTACAATGTAGTTCATATGGAGGGCGATCCTACCTCATATGAAGAAGCCATGAGTAGCCCTCACTCAGCCAAGTGGGTGGAGGCAATGGAAGATGAAATGAAATCGATGAGTTCCAACAATGTTTGGGACTTAGAGAAAATTCCCAAAGGAGCCAAAACAGTAGGATGCAAGTGGGTCTACAAAACAAAGTACGACTCCAATGGGAATGTAGAAAAGTACAAAGCCAGACTCGTGGCAAAAGGCTTTACGCAAAGAGAAGGCGTAGATTACAATGAGACTTTTTCTCCGGTCTCATGTAAGGACTCCTTCAGAATCATCATGGCACTAGTTGCACATTTTGATTTAGAGTTACATCAAATGGATGTCAAGACGGCATTTCTAAATGGAGATTTAGAAGAAAATGTTTACATGAAACAACCCAAGGGTTTTTTCATGGAGGGGAAGGAACATATGGGATGCCGCCTAAAGAAATCCATTTATGGGTTAAAGCAAGCCTCTAGGCAGTGGTATTTAAAGTTTAATGATACCATTAAAAGATTTGGATTCAAAGAAAATGTTGAGGACAATTGCATTTATGCAAAGTTCAAAAGTGGGAAATATATTTTCCTAATTCTATACGTGGATGACATTCTGCTTGCTAGCAGTGATGTTAGTCTACTACTAGAAACAAAGAAATTCTTGTCATCAAACTTTGACATGAAAGACCTTGGTGAAGCCTCTTATGTTTTGGGCATAGAAATTCACCGAGACAGAAAGAATGGAGTGTTAGGACTGTCGCAGAAAGCGTATTGTAAAAAGATTTTAAAGAAATACAATATGCATGCGAGTAATTCAACACCTGCTCCCATAGTCAAGGGCGATAGTTTTGGGAAATCCCAATGTCCAAAGAATCAATATGAGATTGATCAAATGAAGTCAGTACCATATGCTTCGGCTATTCGAAGCTTACAGTATGCACAAGTGTGCACTCGCCCTGACTTAGCATTTATCACTGGGATACTCGGTAGATATCAAGAGAATCCAGGCATAGAGCACTGGAAGATGGTAAAGAAAGCTTTGCGCTATGTGCAAGGCACAAAAGGCCTCATGCTAACATACAGAAGATCTGATTCCCTAGAGATAAAAGGGTATTCAGATGCAGATTTTGCGGGAGATAAAGACGACCGAAAGTCCACGACAGGGTATGTCTTTACTCTCGCAGGAGGTGTGTAACACCCTCAGAATCGGACCTATGCAAGTTTTAGCGATTCCCGCCGAACCCGCATAGAAACGATTCAAAGGTGCCCACCAGGCACTTTCGTGCGGGTGGAAAACGAAGTAATAACATTACACAACAGTCCTCGATGGGACCCACAGAACAGATATATATACAACAGCGACTCAATGAGTCAAGAATACAGATATAATATACAAAGATCCAAATCACCTTGAAAATGATAGAGCATCCGACTACGGACAAGATGCAAATGGGGCTAAGAGCCCTGAAGAATAACCAATGGCGTCCATAACCCTGCCCAGGCCAAGCCGGAAGGGTAACCCTGCTAACGACGTCGATCTCAAAACCTGCTTAAACAAAAGGGGTGCCGACAAAGGGCAAAGGAAAAAGAGGAGCGTCAGTACTGAGGCCAATACACGGCGAGACTAGAATTCGGCGGTCCTCGCCTACATAGGTATGGTGGACTGAAGCGGCAGCGGCAACACGCACTAAACAACCTATGGAGACTCGATACAACTGGCGGCTATCAGAGGGGGGTAAGAAAAGACCTATTCGGATCCAACCTGAATCTTACGCTAAACAATCCCATCCTGGTATTTCCCCCTCGAGACCAGTCGAGGAAGTCCACCGAGGAACTCACACAGTTGGCAGTTTTATTTATTCAGTTATCGTTGCACCAATTACTAGTCAGGTATAGATAATCGTCCTGATATAATAAGCAGTGGGCAATTTTAGTTAACCATTCCGTTGTAGTTGCGACACTTACTAGTCAAATTTACGATAGCATGAGATATCCCAAACCCAGCAGTTGTTGGTACTTTTATTTAGCCATTCCGTTATGGTGAAGCTGATTACTAGTCATATCGGATACAAGTCAATTTATAATAGTAAACTTTAGTTATAGTTGTCTATGATCAAGCACTGTGCTCCAAGTCGTCCATAACCGCGGACACGGCTTCTCGAAAAGATTAAACCCTGCAGGGGTGCACCAAAGTATCCACACGCACTTCGACCCTTTTTGCCAGATCAGTTAACATACACCCATCGGTATGTCGGCGGGGCCTAAGTCATGACGTTTCCCAGACCCAAAGCAAGCACGGGGGGCCACCCCACTAAGTACACCCGCAACGAAGTCGGCCGGTCTCCGAGACGGACTCAGGGTTTGCGACAGTGGCTGTAAACGACAGCAAATCCCCAAACGGGGACTGTCGATACCGCGAAAACACTCCGCTTCCAAAACAGTACAGCGTGCTCCTCACACAATCGTAAATAAAGCAGTAAAGCATGGCATAAGTACAGGATAGTAATAAAGCCCCAAACTACTTGTGGCCCCCAGTACAATACTTTGAAATCAGGTACTAAATCGATGGGGGGCCCATATCTCCCCACATGTGGTTAGCGCGCTCGATCTCGGAACAGGTGTCAAGAACTCGGGGTCCTACGGGACACAAATGGACGGTCGGAAACCAAATATTATCTATCACCCACCGGTGCCTCTGCTTACCTACTTCAATTTTAGTTATTAAACAGTAATTAAAGTGAACAATAAATAAAAACCATGGTCTTCTCCAACATTGAACATGCGGCAATGTTCCAACAACTGTGGTATTTGACGACACGCGACAAAACTTGAGCAAGCGACTACGACGCGCTGGTCCAGCTATCTACCAAACATCAGGTAATAGGATGTGTCCAAGGCAATATACGGCTGCAACGGATTTCACGGGTACGGAAACTAGAGCATCGCAACACAGATAGCAATAGATCAACAGGAGGGAATAAATACTATAAAAGTAAGATAGGTAGAAAGGGGGAGATGCTCGCCTGAAAACATTGTCGAAGGTTCAACCGAAGATCGGGTCGACACTCGCATCAACTCAACGGCCTTATCCGCGAAGAAGCAAAACTCTAGAATAAACACCGGATGCACTATTTAATACTACGACAAAAGATCGGCATGATGCATGTATGATGTATGACATGGCAAAGGTGCGATGCGATTAGGCAAGATTAAGCGGAACCGGGGTCCCGACAATTAATTAAACGGTTCAAGTTATTTAGATACCCCGCAATTTAAATGTTGTATTAACATGGCCAAAATATAGCACCGGTTCGCTACATCAATTTAAATGAGGCCGATATGAGACTAGATTTGCCCGCATATGGGCCCCATATTTAATTATTAGGTGAATCGGCATGAGGCTCCCAAACCACACAAGGATGCATGCATGAACAATTAAGATGCGACAAGTGGTATTATATTATAAAATAGGGTTTCGGGAAGGGGTTCACACATTAGAGGGCCTCGACGAACTTGAGGTTCCGGGGTTCGGGGTTGGTCTCAGGGTTCTGGGTTCGACGGGACCGTCCTCGGACTCCGTGATTTAGGGTCTTCGGATCGGGAAGTAGATCTTGTCGCATCCGCGGAGGAGAGCTTGGTTCGGTGTCGGGGCGCATCGGGTTCTTCCGGGTCGGTGTCGTTCTTATCGTCGCGAAGATCTTGTCGGTCCGCGTACCGGGAAGTAGTACTTGTCTCCTCTGGGGTGAAGTACTTGGCATGCTGCGTCGGCGACCTTGGCGTCTTCGGGTTCGGCGGTATCGGTCTTCGGGCTCCGTGAACGGGGCATCGGATCCGCATCTAGGAAGGAGATCTTGGCGTCTGGGATTCCGACGAGCCCAGCGTCCTTGTCAGAGTTCTCGGGTGCCGAAGTCGGTCTTGGGGTTTGGCGCCGGCGGATCTTGGCGATTCCATGTCGAAGGCCCGAGGCTCGGCCAACAAGTCCGTGATGGAGTACATGGCGAACGGAAAGGCGCACTTGACATCTGAGGGGTCCGGGTATCGCCTTCAGGTATGCTCTTTAATTCCGGGGTCGAGGTCGTGCCGACCGTCTGGTCATCGATGACAAACTTGGACTTGGATAGCGCGAGGCTGCTAGCGAGCTGGTCGGAGCCGAGACGGACGAAGGCGTCGTGGCGGCGAAGCAGCCATGGCGAGCGGCGGCGCCTCGGGCGGGCGGCCGGGGACGGTCAGGCGAGGGGCGCGGGACGGCGAGCCCGAGCGGGAGCGGGACGAGGTGGAGGGCGTGGCGCCGGCGGGAGCTTGCGGGGACGGAGGCGAGCAGGGGTGAGGCGGGGCCGGCGAGGACCTGCGGCGAGCGCGCGGCCGCGGGACACCGGAGACGGGCGGCCGGAAAGGAGAGAGAGACGGAGGAGAGGAACGGGGGTGGTGGGGTGATTCGCGTGGGGGAGGAGAACGACAGGAGGGGGGCTCGCCGGAGAGGGAGGAGGCGGGCGCGCGGTGGGCGGAGGTGGCCGGAGCGGGAGAAGAAGGGAGGAGAGAGGGAGGCTGCGGGCGCGGAGGGGAGGAGGGGCGAGGCGGCGACGCGGTCGCGGGCTCGGGGTCGGGCGGCGGCGGCGCGCGCCGCGCGGAGGAGGGGTTGCCGGCGGGGCCGCGGGTCGACGGTGGTTGGGGCGAGGGGGGGTCGTCGTCGAAGGGGGGCCTGGCGGCGCAGCGGGCTCTGCAGAGGGGAGGAGGGAGGAGAGAGGCGGCCGGGCGAGCGCGCTAGAGGGGTGAGGCGGGGCGCGGCGCAGAGGGTGGAGGAGGGTGGCCGGCGCCGGCGGGAAGGAGCGGCGTCGGGGCTGAGAGAGAGCGGGCGGGGCGAGCGCGTGGGGAGGAAGAAGGTTGGAGGGGAGGCTCGAACGGGGGAGGTGGAAACGGACAGGGGGGTGGGACCGGTGGCCAGAAGAGACGTGGGAAACGGGGCAGGGGCGGGTCAGGCGGGAGTGGGGCCAGGCTGGCAGAGGGGGAGAGGGAGAGGGGAGTGGGGCTGGCACGTGTGGGTGTGCTTGGGGTGGGGTTGCTGATGTGGCGGGTTGGGGTTGGTTAGAGGAGAGGGAGAGGGTGAGGTGGCGAGAGCCGAGTGGAGGGAGTGATGTGGCTGGGGGTGGGTAGATTAGGACTAGGTATAAAAGGGTTTTAGGTGGGCCGATTTAGATAAATATCTGGGTAGTAGACTGCTGCCAGCTGGGCCGATTTTATTCTGGGGTGGTCGTTCGGATCGAATCGGCCCGTTCGACTGCCCCGCTAAAAATAATTACATATTTTATTTATTTTAAACGGACTGTTTGCAAACCGTGGTTAGTCAAACAAAATATTCCGGAGACCCGGTTTTTAATTTGGGATCAAGACGGGGCGCTTAGCAAACAAAAACGGGTTTGTCGAAAATAGTTTGATGCAAACAAATGCAAGATGACATGACGATGCTCAAATGCAATGCGACATGATGACATGAGCATGCGGTCATGGTGATGCAATGCACAAAAACAACGCGATTTTCTAGTAGTGGTTTTGCGGGATGCCACAATTCGACACCACTAACAATGGATCTCGCCCTCGAGATCCGCCTCATGGTACCGGAAGGAAGGTCGGTGATCTGCATCTTCTCGCTTCGTGTAGATCCTCGCGACACCACTAACAAAGATTCTTCATCCGTCTTGAAATTGGCGACACCACCAACAAAGGGTCGTTGATCCTGATCGTCGAGAGCACACTCCGGATAACCAACGGACGAAGTTAAAGGTAAGGCCACCTCTAACTTTCGCGGAAGGAGTAAAATCACATTAATTCACCCATTTAATGTACAAGAGCGAATGATAAGAGTAGTGGTATGGTAGCTACTCCATCCCGCACTCAAACCATTACTCTGCACACGAATAGGCGGTTTATGCAACCAACTCTCGGAATTAGACTGAAGTTCTCGACAATCGAGGTTCGGAACAAAGGAGTGATGCAGACTCTGCATCGGTTCTGGTGTAGCTGATGTCGTTGCGTCAGAAAACATCGGAAGGCACGAGAAGGAACAAAGAGAAGTCCATCAGACGAAGGATTCCTCGGATAGCATGAAGACCAGATGTAGCAACACCGTTACCAAAGGAGGAAGCGAAACCCTGAAGATACGACGGAACCCAACCGCGAGAAATCCTGGACTCGAAGAGGGAGAAGAGAGCGGATTCAAAACACGCAGAGGTGAGAGGAGAATAGCAGAGGGGTAAGGAATAAAATCAGACCTAATCAGAACTATCCAACCGATTTTGCAAAATAGTTTTGACACTCTACTTCGGCCGTTAGCTAGGTTATCCTACAGGCTGGACTTGTGGGGTATCGCAACAGCTGAGCTCTGATACCACTCTGTAACACCCTCAGAATCGGACCTATGCAAGTTTTAGCGATTCCCGCCGAACCCGCATAGAAACGATTCAAAGGTGCCCACCAGGCACTTTCGTGCGGGTGGAAAACGAAGTAATAACATTACACAACAGTCCTCGATGGGACCCACAGAACAGATATATATACAACAGCGACTCAATGAGTCAAGAATACAGATATAATATACAAAGATCCAAATCACCTTGAAAATGATAGAGCGTCCAACTACGGACAAGATGCAAATGGGGCTAAGAGCCCTGAAGAATAACCAATGGCGTCCATAACCCTGCCCAGGCCAAGCCGGAAGGGTAACCCTGCTAACGACGTCGATCTCAAAACCAGCTTAAACAAAAGGGGTGCCGACAAAGGGCAAAGGAAAAAAGAGGAGCGTCAGTACTGAGGCCAGTACACGGCGAGACTAGAATTCGGCGGTCCTCGCCTACATAGGTATGGTGGACTGAAGCGGCAGCGGCAACATGCACTAAACAACCTATGGAGACTCGATACAACTGGCGGCTATCAGAGGGGGGTAAGAAAAGACCTATTCGGATCCAACCTGAATCTTACGCTAAACAATCCCATCCTGGTATTTCCCCCTCGAGACCAGTCGAGGAAGTCCACCGAGGAACTCACACAGTTGGCAGTTTTATTTATTCAGTTATCGTTGCACCAATTACTAGTCAGGTATAGATAATCGTCCTGATATAATAAGCAGTGGGCAATTTTAGTTAACCATTCCGTTGTAGTTGCGACACTTACTAGTCAAATATACGATAGCATGAGATATCCCAAACCCAGCAGTTGTTGGTACTTTTATTTAGCCATTCCGTTGTGGTGAAGCTGATTACTAGTCATATCGGATACAAGTCAATTTATAACAGTAAACTTTAGTTATAGTTGTCTATGATCAAGCACTGTGCTCCAAGTCGTCCATAACCGCGGACACGGCTTCTCGAAAAGATTAAACCCTGCAGGGGTGCACCAAAGTATCCACACGCACTTCGACCCTTTTTGCCAGATCAGTTAACATACACCCATCGGTATGTCGGCGGGGCCTAAGTCATGACGTTTCCCAGACCCAAAGCAAGCACGGGGGGCCACCCCACTAAGTACACCCGCAACGAAGTCGGCCGGTCTCCGAGACGGACTCAGGGTTTGCGACAGTGGCTGTAAACGACAGCAAATCCCCAAACGGGGACTGTCGATACCGCGAAAACACTCTGCTTCCAAAACAGTACAGCGTGCTCCTCACACAATCGTAAATAAAGCAGTAAAGCATGGCATAAGTACAGGATAGTAATAAAGCCCCAAACTACTTGTGGCCCCCAGTACAATACTTTGAAATCAGGTACTAAATCGATGGGGGGCCCATATCTCCCCACATGTGGTTAGCGCGCTCGATCTCGGAACAGGTGTCAAGAACTCGGGGTCCTACGGGACACAAGTGGGCGGTCGGAAACCAAATATTATCTATCACCCACCGGTGCCTCTGCTTACCTACTTCAATTTTAGTTATTAAACAATAATTAAAGTGAACAATAAATAAAAACCATGGTCTTCTCCAACATTGAACATGCGGCAATGTTCCAACAACTGTGGTATTTGACGACACGCGACAAAACTTGAGCAAGCGACTACGACGCGCTGGTCCAGCTATCTACCAAACATCAGGTAATAGGATGTGTCCAAGGCAATATACGGCTCAAGGGATTTCACGGGTACGGAAACTAGAGCATCGCAACACAGATAGCAATAGATCAACAGGAGGGAATAAATACTATAAAAGTAAGATAGGTAGAAAGGGGGAGATGCTCGCCTGAAAACATTGTCGAAGGTTCAACCGAAGATCGGGTCGACACTCGCATCAACTCAACGGCCTTATCCGCGAAGAAGCAAAACTCTAGAATAAACACCGGATGCACTATTTAATACTACGACAAAAGATCGGCATGATGCATGTATGATGTATGACATGGCAAAGGTGCGATGCGATTAGGCAAGATTAAGCGGAACCGGGGCCCCGACAATTAATTAAACGGTTCAAGTTATTTAGATACCCCGCAATTTAAATGTTGTATTAACATGGCCAAAATATAGCACCGGTTCGCTACATCAATTTAAATGAGGCCGATATGAGACTAGATTTGCCCGCATATGGGCCCCATATTTAATTATTAGGTGAATCGGCATGAGGCTCCCAAACCACACAAGGATGCATGCATGAACAATTAAGATGCGACGAGTGGTATTATATTATAAAATAGGGTTTCGGGAAGGGGTTCACACATTAGAGGGCCTCGACGAACTTGAGGTTCCGGGGTTCGGGGTTGGTCTCAGGGTTCTAGGTTCGACGGGACCGTCCTTGGACTCCGTGATTTAGGGTCTTCGGATCGGGAAGTAGATCTTGTCGCATCCGCGGAGGAGAGCTTGGTTCGGTGTCGGGGCGCATCGGGTTCTTCCGGGTCGGTGTCGTTCTTATCGTCGCGAAGATCTTGTCGGTCCGCGTACCGGGAAGTAGTACTTGTCTCCTCTGGGGTGAAGTACTTGGCATGCTGCGTCGGCGACCTTGGCGTCTTCGGGTTCGGCGGTATCGGTCTTTAGGCTCCGTGAACGGGGCATCGGATCCGCATCTAGGAAGGAGATCTTGGCGTCTGGGATTCCGACGAGCCCGGCGTCCTTGTCAGAGTTCTCGGGTGCCGAAGTCGGTCTTGGGGTTTGGCGCCGGCGGATCTTGGCGATTCCATGTCGAAGGCCCAAGGCTCGGCCAACAAGTCCGTGATGGAGTACATGGCGAACGGAAAGGCGCACTTGACATCTGAGGGGTCCGGGTATCGCCTTCAGGTCTGCTCTTTAATTCCGGGGTCGAGGTCGTGCCGACCGTCTGGTCATCGATGACAAACTTGGACTTGGATAGCGCGAGGCTGCTGGCGAGCTGGTCGGAGCCGAGACGGACGAAGGCGTCGTGGCGGCGAAGCAGCCATGGCGAGCGGCGGCGCCTCGGGCGGGCGGCCGGGGACGGTCAGGCGAGGGGCACGGGACGGCGAGCCCGAGCGGGAGCGGGACGAGGTGGAGGGCGTGGCGCCGGCGGGAGCTTGCGGGGACGGAGGCGAGCAGGGGTGAGGCGGGGCCGACGAGGACCTGCGGCGAGCGCGCGGCCGCGGGACACCGGAGACGGGCGGCCGGAAAGGAGAGAGAGACGGATGAGAGGAACGGGGGTGGTGGGGTGATTCGCGTGGGGGAGGAGAACGACAGGAGGGGGCTCGCCGGAGAGGGAGGAGGCGGGCGCGCGGTGGGCGGCGGTGGCCGGAGCGGGAGAAGAAGGGAGGAGAGAGGGAGGCTGCGGGCGCGGAGGGGAGGAGGGGCGAGGCGGCGATGCGGTCGCGGGCTCGGGGTCAGGCGGCGGCGGCGCGCGCCGCGCGGAGGAGGGGTTGCCGGCGGGGCCGCGGGTCGACGGTGGTTGGGGCGAGGGGGGGTCGTCGTCGGAGGGGGGCCTGGCGGCGCAGCTGGCTCTGCAGAGGGGAGGAGGGAGGAGAGAGGCGGCCGGGCGAGCGCGCTAGAGGGGTGAGGCGGGGCGCGGCGCAGAGGGTGGAGGAGGGTGGCCGGCGCCGGCGGGAAGGAGCGGCGTCGGGGCTGAGAGAGAGCGGGCGGGGCGAGCGCGTGGGGAGGAAGAAGGTTGGAGGGGAGGCTCGAACGGGGAAGGTGGAAACGGACAGGGGGTGGGACCGGTGGCCAGAAGAGACGTGGGAAACGGGGCAGGGGCGGGTCAGGCGGGAGTGGGGCCAGGCTGGCAGAGGGGGAGAGGGAGAGGGGAGTGGGGCTGGCACGTGTGGGTGTGCTTGGGGTGGGGTTGCTGATGTGGCGGGTTGGGGTTGGTTAGAGGAGAGGGAGAGGGTGAGGTGGCGAGAGCCGAGTGGAGGGAGTGATGTGGCTGGGGGTGGGTAGATTAGGACTAGGTATAAAAGGGTTTTAGGTGGGCCGATTTAGATAAATATCTCGGTAGTAGACTGCTGCCAGCTAGGCCGATTTTATTCTGGGGTGGTCGTTCGGGTCGAATCGGCCCGTTCGACTGCCCCGCTAAAAATAATTACATATTTTATTTATTTTAAACGGACCGTTTGCAAACCGTGGTTAGTCAAACAAAATATTCCGGAGACCCGGTTTTTAATTTGGGATCAAGACGGGGCGCTTAGCAAACAAAAACGGGTTTATCGAAAATAGTTTGATGCAAACAAATGCAAGATGACATGACAATGCTCAAATGCAATGCGACATGATGACATGAGCATGCGGTCATGGTGATGCAATGTACAAAAACAACGCGATTTTCTAGTAGTGGTTTTGCGGGATGCCACAAGGTGCTATTTCGTGGAGAAGCGCCAAACAGTCGATAGTTGCATCATCTACGATGTATGCAGAATTTATAGCATGTTATGAGGCCATGGGACAGGCGTTATGGTTAAAGAAATTCTTACCTGACTTGAAAGTGGTTGATTGCATCAGCAGGCCACTAAAGATGTACTGTGACAACGAGCCCGCAGTATTCTATGCTCACAACAACAAGTCGAGTAATGCTTCAAAGTCTATAGATATAAAGTATTATGTTGTGAAGGACAAAGTCCAGGATCAAACTATAAGTCTCGAGCATATAAGGACAAAGGATATGCTTGCGGATCCGCTAACGAAAGGCTTACCACCCAATGTGTTCAAGGAACACATAGCCGGCATGGGTTTAACGGCAAGCCTATGATTCCTGGACTATAGAGGCCCAAAAGTAACAGGATTTGTTTCAGAACATGAAGGTATATAGTGGCTGTCTGATTCTATCGGCAATTGAGCTGAGACGATGAAACATGCTCTATGTGTCATTCTGTGATGAAATAAGTAAAGAACAAGGTTAAAAGTAAAGTCGAGATCTAGGGGGAGAATGTTGGATAGATCTCAACGTGACTGGGCCCAACGGCCCAGCACGCCCCCTAACTGCGCCCTGATCGGGGGCGCCCATCCTTATCTAGGTTGGTGGGCCCCTGTCGCCAGCGCTATATAAAGTGGTGGGAAGCCGGCAGCACGACCGACGAGGTTAGCCGTGCCCTAGCCGCCCCACCTATAAGCCAATCCGATCTAGGCTAGCGCTGCGCCGACGGGAAGCTCCATCGCCGCCACCCTAGCCACACGCTCACCACACTCACCCCCTTTCACCCATGGCCAACGACGGAGGTTCTAGCTCCGGCACCAGCTCGGGGATTCCCTCTGGCTCGTGTTTGTCGAGTCAGGGAGCAGGTAGAGTCCATCTCGGTTCTCTCTCTCTCTCTCTCTCTCTCTGTTCTCGATCTATAAAGGTAATGTATAGTGCTACTGTTAGATCTAGACTAGATCAGTGGTAAAGTCATTTTAACACTCGGCGCTCGAGAGGCTGGCCCTGAATGGATGCACAATCACTGATCCTGCCACAATGATCAGTACACAATGTCCGCGCCTGCGCGTGCTCAAGGTGACCGTAGATAAGTCTGAACGCGATGTGAAGGTCCACTCGGCGTCGCTCGAGGAGCTTGAGCTTTATTTCGAAAGAGACATGGAATGTCAGAGCATCCACATCACGACTCCTCTACTTAAGCGACTGAAGATCAAGGTCCATGGCAAGACGAACATCGGTGTTTCCGTCTCGGCGCCGATGCTGGAGAATGTCTCGTGGTGTCGCACGTATACATCGTTGCCTCTTATTTTTGGTTTCTGGTGGCTACAGAGCTTAAGGTTAGAGACTAAAGAGAGCTGCAAACACAAAGATGTTGTGCTCATCAACGGCGACGAGGAAGGCTTGTGTTCGCAGCTCCCTCGTCTTCATGTCCTGTCCTTGGATATATCTTCCTACGTAAGATCTCTTAATTTGGTGAGCTATTTTTCAATCTGATAAATTAATTTTAAGAACAAAATGACACATATCAAGCCAAATAATTACATTTGTTTTGTAGAATCGCACGGGTGTTGAGGTGGATTTTGCACGTGAGATGGAGAAACTTATGGTCACCAACTTTTCTGTGTTTGAGCTACATCTCAATGCAAAGGGGCATGTTTTTGGAGCATTGGTGTTACATCTCCTTAGGATGCATCAAATTCAAACTAATACACAGAAGCTTATGATTGTCCTACCGGGGCGGTTTCATGTAATTATTATTCATGTTTCTTGCATATCTTATATACACAATACTTGTTCAGAATACATTGTAGTAATGTTTTTCATGCATGTTGTAGATGTCACAAGGATCAAATTGTCTTGGAAACTGTCCTTGTGATGATCCCAAGGATTGGAGGAGCCAAAGCATCTCCTTGACTCGTCTTGAAGAAGTGGAGATCATCAACTTCAGAGGAGAGGATCACGAGATTGACTTTGTGACATCGATTCTTGGATGGGCACCAATGCTCAGAAGAATGATCATCAGGTTGGCGTATGAGATTCATCAAAGTGAGATCGGAGGCTGCGCCCTGACTATCTACAATACTTGTCTGGCGTATCCTTCTTTGAACTGCTCCGTCTATCTCAGCTCTGGTAAAAAGCTGAGTAGTCCTCGGGCATGGCTATAGAATCATGCCGGCTTTTATTTGCTTAGAGAATGTTTTCCATGACGGTGATAACAAGATGTATGCTCGGTCTCATGCCATGCTTAATGTGTTTGAACCTATTACCTATGGTATTCCATTGAGAAACTTATAGATTTCAAGACTTTTCAATCATTCATAGTTACATGCCTGGCACTGCTGGCAATGAAAAAACTGCACCTGTCACATCATATTGAGGGTTGAGAGCTTGGTTTTTGATTCTGTGTTAATGGTGCTACCTCCGTTCCAAAATAGAAGCTTTTTTAGCAGTTTAATTTAAAATACTAAAAAGGCTTATATTATGGAACGGAGATAGTACCATTCTACTGGTTTAGTAGATTGTGAGCACTCAGCTGTCTGCCAATCTGCCCTGCGTTTGTAAATTCTGAAGGTGCTGCTAAAACTTTCGAATGCCAATAATATCACCTGAGCGCTTTATCTTGCTGCGAATTCTTTTTTTTTTGTCAGGATCTCGGGCATTGAAGAATTGAAGTAAATTTTCATCTAAATTTGCCTCTTCACTATATGTGGCATTGTCGTCTCGTCTGTAAACAACTTAGCTGCAGGAATATGATATTTGGTGCACTTCACAGGTTAGCATGACACTGCTACTGTGCTTCAGAAGCAGAACCACTAAATGTGTCTCTGCTCGTCGATCAGTTGTGCAGGCGGTTTGACCCCTGCGTCACCACTCGCTTCGACTCACATCCCGCGGCCGACGAACGAGCTACACCGACTCCGGCTGGAGGTCGTCAGTCATGGTGGTGGTGGCTTCCACGGCACTCAGAATTGTCCGGCCATGGCAGACGCTCTTGAGCTCTGCTCCCAAGAGAAGAAGGGCGATGAGTGGCAGCACAAGTCTGAAGCCAGGGTAAAAAACGTTGTCTGAATATGGCAGCGTTTAACAGTAGATTAAGCTGGTGCGGTAGCCAGTGGGATGCATGTTTATTCTGATGAACATAGGAAGAGCAGCACGGGTTTAGTGTAGGGTTTGACCACTTGGATCGCCTGTCAGACGAATGGAGACCACAAGTGTCTCCTATTATTGTGGTGTCGTCAGATTCAGATGCAAATCGTATACTGATTAACACGGCCATCTTCACCAGAAGCTTTAAATAGAACATGTTCTCCCATTAACACTATATACTCCTGATAAAAAGTGACGCGATAAATGATATCATCATTTTTTTTATCACCTGTCGTCTTATTCATGTGTCAATTGCCTTCTGATGGCATATAACAACGTTCTGGGATACAGTGGCAACAATGGCCAGAAAACACAAAAGAAGAAATACAACAAGGCTCTAACGAGAATACAACAGCCTGCGGTCACAAGATCAGTACAGCTAGTTCAGTGTGGACCTCTAACTGCCTAGTGTTCCAGAAGTATCACTTCTTGAGCAACCTCAGTACATCGCCGATGAGATGCAGGGAGCCCGTAACCAGGACCTACACTCCAGTGTATCAGACACATATCAGCAGCGTCAAGTGCGAAAATAGATTAGGAAAATAAAAAAAGGACAAGATAAATGTCATCCTAATCATGCACAAAATCCACACTCCTTGAACAAATGCGATGTCCAATAGAAAGGGATAGTATACCAAACATGTAATGGAATTGTAATGGTGAACTAGAAGCGGCACTGGTTATGAATGACTGTACTATAGAGAAACAGAAGGTACATGCTGAGAGAAGCTCCCACCTGATAGGAAGTAGTTGGATCTTCTCGGGCCATTTTCCTTAGACACTCGATTGCTAGCGGAAGTGATTCAAAAACTTGGCTAGTCTCGCTGGAATTCACGCCATTTACACCTGCAACATTTAATATATACCACTGTAAGCCCAAGCATGCTTTGTTTCAACAAGAAAACACCACCTATTAAAGTGGCACAGATGACAACTGCCTAGAAGTTTCAAAACAACCTTTATCAGCATGAAGTAATTTCTCCCACACTGATTGGAGTGATAGTTGCCATGACAAATCAATTTTCTCAGGTTCGGCAGGTGCTGATGTATTAGAACCAAGCTTGTTGTATTGTGACTGGTTTGGCACAAATAGGGCCAGATCAAAGCTCAGCCCTGGAATAGTGAAATAGCAAGAAATGCATCAATTTAACCGAGAATAGGAATAAGCTGAAGTTATAAAGAAGTTTGCACATAACTCAAGTAATAAATTCAATCAATCCGAAACTTTCGGTAAGTGAATGTACATGGACATTTTCCATGGAACAGTTTCAGCTTACCATTTTGAGTTGAAGTATCCACAAGATGTGGAAGCAATCTCATAGGATCTCTCACAGACATACAATTGAATAGAAGAATCTGCAAAGCATCCAAAAACAAAATACGCGTATATGAGGGGAAACCTAAGATGGAAAAGCAAGTCCACTCAAGCATTATAAACTAGCCAATCCGTGAGAGATACCTTTCGAGATTTGCCGCCTGTCCTAGACTGCTCCATGGAAGATGGTACTCTATCCTCCTTGGTAACACGAGAAAACCATGTAGCACATATTTCCATACTTTCGGGGCTGTGCGCGCCATCCAAATAGAACACTACAGAACAATCTCGGTCCTTCTCTTCAGAATTTACTTGTGAATCTGGAACAATTTGTGCTCGGCCTTGCAAAGAAGCACTTGAGAGCCCTTTAATGAACTCGTCTGGTAAGGGATCCTGAATTTGATCATAGATGAGCAAATGATCATACCACCTCTTTGGGGAAAAGCTATGTGACTTAACAAGACTTACAGTACGGTTAAGTGGCATTCTCTCCACATGTCCCTGCTTCTCAAGCCATGTGCTAGCCAGTGCAACTGCAAGGCCAGCATTTATATATTGGTGTTCACCTTGAAGTCCAAGATGTTGATCTTTTAACAGATGCGGCTTTAAAGGATCAGAGACTTGGAGAGAAATCTTCAGAAAGCACAGTGTAGCTTATTAAAAAAATTGTATTCGGTTGTACGGAGTATTTTGGTTTCAAATATTACAGCAAGCAGGGAATAGCAACAACCAAAAGGGAAATGGAGATTAAATAAGAATCATACACCCAATTCCGAAGCTCTTTGTTTGAGAGAAGCCATTGCCTCCTCTGACTGTGGAGAAGTATAGGCTGGAACTCCTTTCTGTACATAACAGATGCCACATAGAAACAAAACAAAACAAAATAAGGAATCTGGCTACAGAAATTCCTGAGTACAAACACTATAATAAAAAAAAATTAACTCTGTGCCATGTTGTAGCACAACTTCTTGAGGACAGCAGTTATTAATTATAAAACCTTGAAAATTCCAGCCTTCTCCCCAGCAATTTCCCGAAGCGTATTTCCTGATCATGGGCCAAATAACAAACATGGCAGCATGAAAGTAATATTCCTAATAGAAGAGGAAATTCAACGCAAATTACATGACTAACCAAGAATTTCCATATGATCATATCCGAGAGAAGATATTCCACACACTACAGGTGCTTTAACCTGCAGAGATCCAAATAGTCATGCTCTTTGTATAATCTGACTGAGCTCAGAACGGTTCAGGAGAAATAGAAGCTAAATGTGCATGCTGAATACTAAACAAGAAGTAGGAATATAGCTGGACATAAATGAATCTATCCTGCACTGCATGTACAGTTTCTGCTTGCAATCCAGCATAACCCTTTTTACGAAGAAACAGAGGAAGGGTTGAAACTTAGCATGCAGATTAGGACGCACAAGGTCTTACCAATTTAAATGGCACAGTTCAAGATTCTTCTATTGACTTTTATTTGAACCAAAAGAACATATTACTGGAAGAGAGCATCACATACCACATTAGTTGCATCAAACCTCCCTCCAAGACCAACCTCGAGAACTGCAACATCTACCTATTTGAGCCGAGAAAAAGGAGGGAATCAATCCATAAAAGTTCTTCTATAAATGTGTACACGGAGTCAATAATTTGGAAATCATTTGTGATGGTCGATTTTCATAGAAGTGTGAATAAAGCTCTAAATCATAGGTCATGCCACAATGTTATGCAGGTAAAATGAGTTAAGAGGACATGGTATGGTTCATTCCTACTCATCCCTAGATATATTGATGACTGAAGACAACTACTAGTAGGTAAAGAGTATGGTGTATTTGCTGTCTGTTTTACCTGCTCAGCAGAAAATATCTTGAATGCTAGCAAGGCCATGAACCTGAAATAGGCGGGCATGGGAGTATCATCATCAGTCTTCTCCTGAAGATACACCCATTTGCATCTCCATCAGTTTATACAATGAAAGCAGCATGAAGAGACCAGATCGCAGAAAGCTATGTTTCATCGCTGCTACGCATCCAGCAAAGAGTGACAGCATCATATGAAAAAAAAAGTTGGACATGTACCTTCAGTTTATTCCAGCACCACCAGAAGTACTTGAGAAACTTCTCTTCAGAAATATCCACCCTGGTTCCGTCACAAGTTAGGAGCCAGGTTAGTACGTGCATAATTCCTATGCCAATTATAGATAAAATGCACATTTGTGTGCAAAACTTTATTCTGAAGTATATATTTACAAGGAGCTATCCTTATCACTTATCACCACCAGAAGAAACATAGGAGCAAGAATAACGGTCAAAGAAATTACCCATCTAGCCGGAACCGCTCCCGGACATCCATCAAATGCGGTGAGGTGAACAGCCCAGTGCGGAAACCATAGGATCGCAGGATTGACTCCGTGAATGTGCATGTTGAACCCTACACAAATGATCCATGTCGTTGTCATATAATAGTTGGTTACTTTATATCTCAGTGCCAAGTACTGCTATGTAGTTGGTTACATTATATCTCAGTGCCAAATAGCACTGAACTGTAATTGGTTACATTTACATCTCAGTGCCAAAGTAGTAGTAGTAAACTATTGCATTTAGTAGAACTTTAATTTTGCACATTGGTTACATTTGAGCAGAAACCTGCCTCCATTACTCATGAAGCTTGCACCATATCACAGCAGAACGGATCATACATCATCGGATACTCTTAATTTCTGATTGGAGTCAAATATAGCTAAGTAGTGATTTTACCTTCCCTTTGGTCCCCGCGACATGGATCACCTTCATCCGCGCGATCGGCTCCTCCAGCTCCAGAATCTGCACGCACCGTGACCACCAGATCGACCCGAATCAGAGAGCACATCCCATCAGGATTCAGAAGCGGATTGGCGGAGCATGGGAAAGAGAGGGGGACAACAACGGACCTGGAGGTAGCGCTCCATGAGGTCCCACTGGTTGCCCATGTTGCCCGTGTGCGCCCGCACCTTCTGCGTGATGAGCGACGAGAGCCGCCCCAGCACCTCTTCGTACTCCTCGCGCTGCGTACCTGCCTGCTGCGCGGCGGGGGCGGCGGCGGCGGCGGTGAAGGAGGACGCCATGGCGTGAGGGAAGAGGCCGCGGGAAGAGGAGCAGAGGAGGCGGCGGCAGAGGCGGGCGGCGACGAGAGGGGGGTGAGGCATGGGCGGCGCGCGGCCGGGGCGGGCGCGGCTGCTGCTGGTACTTGTAGTGGTAGGAAGGTAGGTGGTGGTGCCGGCGTGGTGGGCGCCGCAATGCCGCATGACCACTGGTCGTCTCGTCAGAGTTCGTTTGTCTCCGTGGACTCTGACTGTGTGCCTCGCTGACCAGTGGGCCCATGTTTTACTCCTCGATCTACCCCTCGTACAGGAGGAGGCGTATTCCAGGCGGTTTTACAGATTATGCGTTCGGAACCGTTGCCGATGTGGGCACCGCGGCGCCGGCGGCCGGTGGAGGTGGAATCGCCGGAGACGAGCCGTTACCCTGGATGCTACGGCGAAGAACCATGGAATCTACGGTTCCACCGTCCTCCGAATGGCGACGACCTGACGGCAATATCTACCCTGTCGGCCCCAGGTATGCGCTCTGACGAATGAATGAATGAATCCCCTGTTCCGACTCCGGTCAATGTGAAGCGAAAAGCTTGGGTTCAGAAACTTGGGTCGGGTACGTCATGGTGAAGCGAAAATCTTGGGTTCAGATTAGACCTGAGGTGTGATTAGACGCAGACGCAGATCGCAGAATGCTCCGTCACTCAGGTCGAAATGTGGAAGCCTGCATATGCTCTTTCTTGTTGTCCGAGGAATGTAGCAGGGCTACTTGTCAATACTGCGAATTGCACTGTTCATGTTTGTTGATAATCACTCGTCATTGTGTTCGTAGGCTTAACGGTGCTTGTTTTTACTCGAGCTGTTACCCATGGAGTGGATAATTCTAGCACTGCCGGTGGATCGTGACTAGTGTAACAGCACATCCAACTAGGATTTGCTATATACATCGCTGGATGAAAGTGGCGCGTGATCTGCACTTTCACGGTGTTATCATTGCTCGGTTGATTTATCTGTTGTTCGCCCCGGTTGAAATTGTCAAGTACCATTCAGGTCTACTAGCTGACGATGCTTCTTGAGTACACCTTTTGTATTTTCAACAAGTTCTGCTGGGGTTGTTTCAGTTTCTGAATATTGTTTTTGGCACACTCCTGTAGCAAAGAATGCAACTCTTCATCGTCCTCTTGGAGTATCTGACAGGTGGGAGAAAATTACAAATAACCACCACATTACAGGCTAGGGTTTCAAAAAGCAACCACTTTACATTAGGGTTTCAAAAACCCACCGGTTCAGAGTTCGTTCGTTGCAGAAAGCACTGATACCGGTTTGACGCTGGTCTAATGACAAAACTGACAGGACGGCCCCACCTGTAAGGATGACGTGGCTCGCGCAGACGGCTGCGGGCAGACGGCCGTTAACGGCGCTGTCTAGACAAAACGGTTGGTCAGCTCGCGCCTCAGTCCTCTGCTTCTTCTCCCTATCAGCTCGCCCGCCGCCGCAGTCCTCTGCTTCTTCTCCCTATCAGCTCGCCCGCCGCCGCCGCTGGTCACCTGCCGCCGCCGCCGTCGTAGACCATGCCGAGCTGGAACGAGAGCGAAACATCCGGTGAATCTCTCCTCGGTGATGTGAGTACTTTTCTCCTCTGGTTACTGATTTGGGTTTTTTTTTTGAAATTGTTTGATTTGAGCTCTGATTTGTGGATGATTTGTTCGATTTGTAGATCTGTCCGCTTGACTACGCACCGAATCATCTTTTTGACGAGGGATATTATGTCATTGATGATGATGCCCCACTCGTTTGCTCCGGTCACAATCTGAAACCACGTCGATGTGTTGCATTTGAGGGCAAAGATACAGGGAGGAGGTTCTATCTATGCTCAGTGGAAAATGTGAGTACTCAGGTCCTTGCTTTCCCTCAGTACTTTTATCATGGCTCGATAATTTGATTAACTGATTCATACATTTAGATAAATCATGAGTACTTGTTTTAAATCATGTGCACTAAATCTCTCTTATACTTAGAGAAATAATGAGTAGTTGTTGTCAACATATATGTTCCTGGATCAAGTGCTCTCTATACTAAATCATGTGCACTGAATCTCTCTGTATTTAGATAAATAATGATTATTTGTTCTCAACATATATGTTGCTGGATCATGTCCAATCTCTCTATATTAAATCATGTGCATTGAATCTCTCTGTATTTATCTCTCTGTATTTAGATAAATAATGATTACTTGTTCACTCCATTTGTAATGGCCTGAACCTGTTAGAACAATCATGTACAGAACCTAATGGTGTTTTAGATAGATCCTGGATCATTTAGATACATTGTGAGTACTGATTATATTCTAAACATATACATGTGCAGCAGGTCATGAATTGTGGCTTTCAAAGGTGGATAGATCCAGAGCGGGATGATAGTTTGCAGCATGCATTGTCTAAGTTGTGGGGAATGTACAATGACAGCCACAGCTCAAGAATTGAAGAGAGGTATGAGAGTAGTAAGATGATGAAGGCTCTATCTGAAGAGAAGGAGAAATTGGAGAAGAAACATGCAACCCTATTAGAGGAAGGTAATAGGTGGATAGATCAGACTGAGAGGAAGTGGATAGCTCAGACTGAGAAAAAAGTCATAGCAGAAAACTATGCTAAGATAATGAGTGGGCAATATGATGCTGAGCAGATGGATAAGCACATAGCTGCATTGAAGAATGAAGTAGAGGTGCTGAAGAATGCCAAGGAGGAACTGAAGAATGTGCTCAAATCACAGGCACAAGTATTCAAGGTGAAACAACAGAAGTGGGATGAGGAAAGAGCTAATCTGAAGGATGAAAAGAAAAAGTTAGAGTACTCCATGCATGACCTTTTCAAGGCCAATGCTGTTAACAAGGACAAGGTCAAGAGAATCAAGGCAATTTGTGAGGAGGAGGAGTGATGGTCTGTTTAGTTGGCATATTTGTGTAATGGTGTGTTCAGTTGGCATATTTATGTTTAGGTAGATGTATGAGTCTGTTGAGTTGAACCCTGTATTTGTTGAGTTGAACTATCCTTGTGTTGAACCCTGTATTTGTTGAGTTGAACTATCCATGTGTTGAACCCTGTATTTGTTTAGTTGAACCCTCCATGTGTTGAACCATTCAGTTTGTGTGAATATGCTTTGTGGTACTGGATACAATGTTATATTATACTATGATCAATAATTTAACATCTACCATGATCAATAATTTAACATCTACCATGATCAATAATTTAATATACTAGCATGACAACATCTACACAAGCATTTCATAGCACAACCACACATAGTACCAACATAGTTCAAAACCACAAGTAACATAGTTCACAACCACACATAGTTCACAACCACAAGTAACATAGTTCAGAACCACACATAGTACCAACATAGTTCACAACCACACATAGTACCAACATAGTTCACAACCACAAGTTGCATTGTTCACAACAGCCCTTTCTTGATATCACTCAAGGTAAGGTTGTCAATATTGCTTGCTGTGAGGTAACCTGACATCCTTGATGATTGCTTTCTTGCTCTTACAGGCCTACTGGAAGTACCACTTGCTTCATTTTGAGCAGGACCTGGCCTTGGAGCTTTGAAAGGTGCTATTTGAGCTGGTGTTGTCCTCCTAGCAGCAGGTGCTGTTTGAGCTGGTGTTGCCCTCCTAGCAGCAGGTGTTGTTTGAGCTGGTGTTGCCCTCCTTGCAGCAGGTGCTGTTTGAGCTGGTGTTGCCCTCCTTGCAGCAGGTGTTGTCCTCCTAGTAGCAGCAGCTGATGTAGAAGACTCAGAGTGCTCTGCCCTGTTCTCCTGCATCCAAGCAAGACAGTGTTTGTAGAAAATGCATAGAATGGTTAAAACATAGAAATTACAGAGAATGGTTAAAATAAAAAACAAACCTTATGTTTGTTTTTCCTCATCACCAGAGATGGCTTTAGAGGGGCACCACAACTAGTGTATCTATGCCCAAGAGTTCCACAATTGCTACAGGTTATAGTGGCCATCCTTGATGATTGCTTTGGTTCTGGAACTTCATACTTTCCTTTTCTCCTCTTGGTCTGATTCCTGCCCAATGAGATCTTGAAGACTGGTGGATCAATATCAGGTGTATCAGTCCTTGTCCAGCTATCTTCACCTGGCACAGGGTAAATCACAGGCTTGTATGCCTCAACATACAAAGTCTTCTTGAAGAAATCAGAAACAAAATCTTCAGGGTGTTGGAATGACTTGTAGATGGCTGATATAGCATGATTGCAAGGGATGCCAGTCATGTCCCATTTGTTACATCCACATGTCATAGTTGTCAAGTTAACAGCATAACATTTTTCCCCATGGCTAACTTCCCACAAACCTTCAGCAGCCTTTCTTGATCTATACATTCTTGACCATTTCTTATTTTCTTCTAGCATTTCTACATAAGTAGGTGTGATTTCCCATCTTGCCTTGGTAGCTCCTGTTCTCTTGCCTTCATTCCTGACCATCATTTTTTTCCTTATGCCATCAAACATTGTTCTCACTGGTTTCCCTCTAATGTCAAGAATCCACCTATTGAAAACCTCACTTAAATTGTTAACCACTAAGTCTGTTTTGCAATTATAGTCCATGGCATATCTGGCCCATGCTGCAACTGGTATTTTCATTAACCACTCCCAAGCTTCCACACTCTCCTCCTTCATGTTAGCCATGGCAACATCAAAACCATGCTTTGTGTAAGAATAGGAGGCTGCATCCATGTATTTCTTGAGCTCCTCACCTCTAAACCCAGCAGTTTGAAAGTTTGCATAAATGTGTCTTAAGCAGTATCTTTGTGGGCAGTTGGGGAATATTTGGTTGATTGCATTAAGTAGACCCTACACAAAGATTTCTAACTATGTAAATAACTATGCAACTGACAATAAAATAAGAAATGTATACTATGTAAATAACTATGCAATACCTTCTGCCTGTCTGAAATTATGGTATAGTACCCAAACTTGCCTGCCTCACCACCAATAGCATACTTTAGTTGGGTGAGAAACCAAGACCATGTAGCTGTCTCCTCCTTGTCAACCAGGCCAAAAGCAATAGGGAAGATATTGTTGTTCCCATCCCTTCCAGTGGCACAGAGAATCTGCTGGCCTGTGGTCAGCTTAATGAAGCAGCCATCTAGACCTACAAATGAATAGATGTATGCCATGTCATAATGTGTATATGTCTCATTAATTAGCAAAGAGAAAATATATCATGTAAATTACCTATAAATGGTCTGCAACCATTAAGGAATCCTTGTACAGATGCACCTAGACAGTAGAACAATCCATGAAATCTAGGGTTGATACTTGGATGCTCTACCAGAATTTTTGTGGTCACAATGCATCTGGAGCCTGGATTTGTGTCAAGCACTGTCTGCAAGTAATCCCTTAGCCTCTTGTATTGCTCCACCTGATCACCAAGCACAACCTGTAAAGCTTTCCTCTTTGCCCTGTATGCCATCATTTTAGGAACATCTACACCAAATTTCTCCTTGGTTGTCTCCATCACAGCCTCAATGCCTGTCCTTGGATCAATTCTAATGCTGGGCTCACAAATCTTTGCAACCCATTTGCCTGTGACCTTGCAGTGCTCACCTACTGTGCCACAAGTGTGCTCAAAGTGCACCTTTCTCAGGCAGAATGATTTCTCATTCTTTATCTGAGAACCAACCATAAAAAAGGACACTTTTCTTGAGCACATTTTACTATCACTCTGTCCTTGCAATTTCTATGGTACCTGAAGTTCCTAAGTTGTGCAATATGAAGTGTTTGCACTGCTCTCCTGAACTGGTACACATCTAGGAAGCACATCCTAAGACACAATCCTTCTTCAGGTTGTAGTCTGCTCTCATCATACCACACCCTTGGCTGTTTCTTTTTGGCCCTGCTTTTCCTTCCTTTTGGCAGAGCCCATGACAATTTCTCAAATCCATCATCATCCTCTGGATCCAAATCACCATCTGGCCCTTCATCATCAGAAGGAAGCCAGTCTGGTGTTGATGTACTCTGCTGACTGCAATGTGATCTGCTAGTAGGCCCCTTCCTTACTGGTTCTTTCTTCTTATTCACAGTAACTGGCTCATCCTTGTCAACATCTGAGCAATCAGATGCATTAAATAAATCTTCAGGCTCTTCTGCAAAATAAGACTCATGCTCTAAGGCACCCCTCTTTCTCTTATTCAAATCATGGTTTGGCTCATCCTCATCTGATTCAGTTTCATTTATATGCTCTGGAGTGTAATTTTCATCATCTTCCATTTCTGAATCTTCATCCTCTTCCATATCTTCTTGTTCATCCTCTTCCATATCTTCTTGTTCTTCATCAACAATGTGCTCTGTTCCCTGTTCATTGAATAAGTACCCTCCATCACCATCACCCACTTCTAAGATTTGCATGTCATTCTCATGATCATTTTCATGATCATTCTCAACATTGTTGCTCTGTTGTGTCAGCAAGTACATGCACTCAGGATCTTCAGTTAACTGTGTACATTCTTGACTTGGTAAAATAACCCCATCATCATCAACTGTGTAAACAATGGGGTTTCCAATTTCTGAAATTGGGATTTGCTCTTCAACTGCAGCAGTGTTGATGTTTGATGGAAGTGTGCTTCCTCTTTTAATTACAGTCAAGCTGACAGATCTCTTATCCTCATAAAGTTCAACCATCTGCTGCACCTTACTATGCCCATCTAGTAAGTCCATCCCAGCTATCCCTATACCCTTCTCTTTCACATAATATATGTTGTCACTAATCCCATAGCCCTCTGTCTCTATTAGAGCTAGCAAATTGAGGAATGTTACATCTGATTCAGACAAAGTGCGCTCTAAATTGTCCTTGCCATCTAAATTGATCCTTATATCCCATATATCATCATCCAAACTGCATATATTCAGAATAGGAGAATTTAATTGTCTATTTTTCAGTACAAAATGGCAGTGGCAGATTAGATGGATGCGAATGACTTACTCAATGCCGCCTCCGAATGCACTGGTCCAACGGCTGCTCTGGGTAAGGTCCTCCTTCAAACGATTTGCCAAGGAGGCGGCGGCCCGCTTCTCCGGCGATGCAAACGTCGCCGTCGATGGGTTCGAGCTACCGCACCAATCCCCTTCCGCCGCAAGGAAGCCCGGCACCTCGACTTCGTGCCCACCGCCGCCGTCTCCACCGCCATCTTCTCCGCCAGGTACGCCTCCAGCGCCCCCGCCGGCCGGAGATCTAGAGCCAGGAGAAATCGCCGCCGCCATGGATTCAGTACGCGCGCGAGAGAGGAAGTGTGCGAGCGTGTGGTCTGGTTTGTTTGACCCGTGTCCGAAACGGGAGGTTAGGGTTCCGACAGCGCCGTTAACGGCCGTCTGCCCGCAGCCGTCTGCGCGAGCCACGTCATCCTTACAGGTGGGGCCGTCCTGTCAGTTTTGTCATTAGACCAGCGTCAAACCGGTATCAGTGCTTTCTGCAACGAACGAACTCTGAACCGGTGGGTTTTTGAAACCCTAACGTAAAGTGGTTGCTTTTTGAAACCCTAGCCTGTAATGTGGTGGTTATTTGTAATTTTCTCGACAGGTGGAGAGTTTGTCACTGCTAGTTCAACTGAATTTCTGAACTATGTACCTTGTTTGCTGCAGGTAGTTATGCAGCATTTGCACTAGTATCGTGCAGAGATATTTTATTTTTCTGTCAGCCGGATTCATTCGGGAAATTAGACGGCCACTCATCTGTATTAGATAATGCTATCATGTTGGTGTACTCTGCCATTTCTTCAATGAGTGTGTTGTATGTATACTTGTTTGTAGGTTTCCATAATAGCTAGGGACCATGAATTTGAATATTTCTATTTCTTAATTGTGAGCTTGTGACCCATTGGGGATATTTAAAGGATTTACAAAGGCCAACCGTCTTAGTCCCTTGTACTGGTAGCATTATTTTTGCAAGAGAAAAATCCTAACCGAGAAGCAGTCACCATTCTAGATTTATACAGTGCAGAATTTGATAATTTATCCATAGAAAGTGTCATTTGAGGAATACAGTTCAATTATGTAACAATTTGAAACCTGTTTTACAACTAAAGTTACGTTACCAGAGCATCTTTGGGAGCTGTGGTCAGATGCTCTGTGACTTCCCAAGTGTACAGCATGAACTGTCGGGATAACATAACTACTCTTATTGGCTTAACTATGCTTAAGGAAACTGTTATATGCCTATATTAGGTCTGTCCTCGTATTTCTCCACTGTTTTACCCAGGCCTTTTCCTTCTGCAGAAGTGTTGGTGAATTTTATTTTCTGAATTTTTATATACCGTCTGGCAGATTCCTAGGCTGGCCATTATACTAATGCTGGACCTGGTCACCGTTGGGATCATATTTGAATCGATAGGCTGCTTCTTGTAGCCATGTCTTTGCTATATGTTATCTTTTGTGGAAAAAATCAATCTCTCTTGAACTTATTTCTTATCTGCAACTATTTTTTTGTTTATAGGTGTAAGAATGAGCAAGAATCAGCAACAGATACTCACCAGACTCTATGGCGTCAGTGATCTCATCTTACAAGATACACTTTTCCTTGTTGAAACGGCATTAGAAGGATTGCCACTACAGATATCTGTTTTACCAAGTATGTATCTGACAGGTGAAGAGTTTTTCACTGCTACTTCAACTGAAAGTTTGAACTATGTTCCTTGTTTGCTGCAGGTAGTTATGCAGCATTTGTACTAGTATCGTGTATAGAGATTTTATTTTTCTGTCAACCGGATTCGTTCAGGTAGTTAGATAGATACTCATCTGTACTAGAGAATACTCCATAGCAAGTTGGTGTACTCTACCATTTCTGCAATGGGTGTGTTATATACTTGTATATAGGTTTCCATAATAGCAAGGGACCACAAATTGGAATATTTCAACTTCTTAAATGTGAGCTTGTGACCCTATGGGGACATGTTAAAAGATTTGCAAGGCCAAGTGTCTTAATCCCTTGTACTTGTAGTATTATTTATGCAAGAGAAAAATCCTAACCGAGAAGCAGTCATCATTCTACATTTCTACTTTGCAGAATTTGATAATCCATAAAAAATGTCATTTTAGGAATGCAATTCAAGTATATAATTATATGAGGCCTGGGTCAACTTCTCAAGCGTATAGCATGAACTGTTGTGGGGCTATAAATACGCTTAAGGCTACAGTTATATGCCTCTGTCAGGTTGGTCCTTGTATATTTGTACTGTTTTACCCAGGCCTTTTCCTTCTGCAGAAGGCTGCTTCTTGTAGCCATGATTTTGTTATATGTCGCTATCTTCTGTGGAAAAAATCAAGCTCTCCTTGACTTGCTTCTTATCTGTTTCTATTTCCTTGCTTGTAGGTGTAAGAATGAGCTAGAATCAGCAACAGATACAAAACTCACCAGACTCTATGGTGTCACCGATCTTATCTTAGGAGATACACTTTTCCTCGTTGACACGGCGTTGGAAGGATTTCCACTACAGATATTTTTTTTATCAAGTATTTATGTGCTGCACTTTTGTAACTTTTTCTGTATTCCTAATATATGATCATCTCTTGCAGCGCGCCTCTGAAACATTGCATTTTCTCCCAGATTTCCTTGCTTATATACAATTAGAAATCTATTGTGCTATCTTTCAACAAAGAAATGGGACAGACAAAACAATATTTTTAAATGCATATTAACAAATGCTTTAACGAACAAAACTTACATAGAAAGAATAAATGTATCAATCCATCAGGGCTGCACTCCTATGCTTCTACACAATTAATTTACAAATTTAATCAAGTAACAAGCCTTCCAACAACAAAAAACACACCAATGGCCTTAAGAATACATGTACACACCACTAACAAGTCATGCCTGAAATCTGTAAGTCCCAGACTAGCAGTAACAATCAAACATATGTACACCCTGCGGAGAGTGTTGATGCCTTCCTTGATTCACAATTATCATGCTTTCAGGAGCCCAAAGAGCTTTGTCGGAGCCTCGCTTTTTGCACGGTACTTTGCTGCCATCTCCTCCGCCAGGACTATTTCCTCCCCACGCTTCGCCTCCGCCATTGCTCTCTTCTCCTCTGCCGACTTGTGGAGTGCTGCGAGCTTGTTCTTCAGCTTCTCTCTGTAAGATGCTTTCTTCTTTTCCAGTTGCTCCTGCCATGATAAATAACTTTTCAGTGAACTGTAAAATTTGCTCGATATTGCAATAGATACGAACTCGTCACCCTGTTTGACTACCTCGATCTTCTTCAGTCCAGCCTCCAAGTCTGCTTCCTTGGCGTGCTCCCACGACGTGATGAATGACAGATTCTTGGCCGCCCTGATATTGTTGCAACAAAACAAGAAAGGTGAAAAAGTTAGTTGCAGATAGTACAAGATATTGGTACGTGTGGAACATCAGTACTTGAAGCAGATATGGAAGGTACGCATGATTGAGTGCATCATAAGGTAGCTCTCCTTTAAATCTAGCCAAAGGCGATGTGCCATCTCAATCATATTGCACGAATCGTACTGTTGGTTCTTGTTAATTTTAAGCAACAAACCAGTTAGATGCCCTGATTAATCACCTGTTCTCTGCTCTCGCTTTCTCGCTCTCCTCCCAGGCGTTGATCAGCGTCAGTCTCTTTTCGGTCATGATTTTGGTCAGATAAGCATCTGAGGAACAAGGAAATAAAGTGTGTTCACATTAAGATGAGTCGAAGTTTGCAGGGTAAATCCAGAGTTAAGCTCATTTTTCTTTATTTTATTTCTTACCTCTTTCAGATGAACCTTTGTGGCCTTCTGCATCTGGTGGAATAGAAATAGAGATGTCAGAATTTTCTGCATACCGTTTCAGTTATTTTTGTACGATATTTTGGAGTATCTAGTGAGGAACTCTTTCCAGTACTTGGGCTGTTATTCATCATTGTGACTAATTACAACGGCAACAACGGAAGAATATGTTTTTCAGCAAAAAAAAATCCTCTTCAAAGCGTCTAACTGTTGGCTGCTTCAAACTGAGTGTTGGACCAA